>JARFIX010000110.1:0-625013 GCA_036346125.1 Lycocerus yunnanus
ATGGGAGTGATTTTTACCTTGTTTGACATCAAATTAGGGGGACTGCTGGCTTTACGTGCCCTCTGAAGCACGGAGACGGTCATAGATAGAAAGGGTCAGAAAAAAACTTTCTTATATAGGCTCCACTTGGGCTCGAGCCGGGTGCCTTAGCATCAGTAGTCAATTTCTCAAAATACTAGGCTAGTGACCGACTCAATACGAAGATCTTTGCGAGTTTTTTTACTCAGGTCCATGTGGAAAGCTTCAAAACAAAATTGGAAAAAAAAAATAATGTAATATTTGAAAGGTGCAGGATGTTTTTAAGTGAAAGCGTTCAAATTATGGCGGCAAATTAATTTTGTAAATTAGATTCTGTTAGGATTGTGATTTTTGTTACATGAATTTCTGATTTGCGAAATTATGTTTTTGCGAAATTGATATGAAATAAAGTGTCTCCAAAGTGGGTTCTCCCAGCTATGGTGGAACACTCTGGCAATGGAATGTTTGAACTTTCCCGATTGCAATCTTGAGCACTATTTTGTTTAACGTTATGAGGACATGCGCACTGAATTTATTTTACTTTGATTGCATTGCTGATATGTTTTTCTTTGTATACTAAAAATTATAAAATTTTGTTTTTAGTTTTACGAAAGTTCGAATTTACCACCTGAAGTACTACGCGAAAAAATGAATGCTTGTTCGAGGCACAGAAATAAATTTCAACCTTTTGACGAAACATTTGAAGGTATGTCTAGAAATTTGTTTGTAATGCAATATTTTGGGAAAATTTTTCTTATAGGATATTGGGATGTTGAAATGTTTCCTACCCAAGATGAAGATATGTAAACGATAAGAATTATTCAGCGTTTCTGAATTGATTAAGCATTGCTGTACTAATTTAATTTTTTTAATATGTCGTTTTTACCAATTAAACTGTGATAAATTGTTATTAAGTAAAATCGTAAAGAATGGAAATTAATTTTTTTGTTAAAAAAGAATATAAGGTTTTGGTAATAGAAATAAATTTTATTATAAATTGAATTTACATTTTTTATTTACAAGTAGGGAGGTTAACAGGAAAAAATACATTCAATTCTATCATGGTTCCAACAATTAAAAACAAACCATACATGATAAGGCATGCTATTCCCACTTTCCAGTCCAGCCTGTAAAATATTATTTTAAATTTTAATTGGAAAAAATTTAAATTTGGAAACAATCAAAATCTCAGTTTTTAATTATACTCGAAAAATCAAACAAGTACGATAATCTTAAAAATACATTTCTGTAAAAACGAGGTTTTTCTTTAACTCGGAATACCTCGTATTTCAAGATTACTGTACCTATACTTTGTTTTAAGAAAATTTTCTTATGTGAGATTTGTTAGTTACATTACCCGATCAGCATCTAGTTACATTTTTAAAGAATTACTTACCGGAAACGATTACATATCAAACAAATATATAAGAATATAAGTGTTGATAATAAACAAGAAGCGTTATATGCTAATCCTGACGAATTGATATGGATACTGTGCACTCCTGGAATCTTGGGATAAAACAAAGTTTTGATTAACCAAGGTAGGCCTAAACAAAGCAAAATTTCAAATGTGTTGGCTCCTAACGCGCTGCTCATTCCCATTACACCTTGACCTTAAAAGAAATAAAATAGTTAGCTGTGGCTTGTTGAAATTTTAGTTTTAACGTACGGTAGCCATAAATCTTTTAAACTTGAACATCAAGTAATTTTGATTTTAAAAATAATAAAAATTTTTTTTTATTATTATAAATTTTTTTTTAATATTATAAGTTATTTTAATAAAAAATAACTAAAATTATTGCAGTATTAGAAAAGTTCATAACACATCCCATTCAGTTATAAAGAAAAAGAGAAAAAAAAAGTGTTTATAACAGACCAAGTTCTTTTTTTCAGATAATTTAATGATACCTTACCTTGTTTAGAAACTATGATACAGGTGACAATTTCGGGCATACTACTTCCCACTGCCAAAAACGACAAGCCCATTACAGAATCCGGTATATTGATAGTGTCTCCTACAAAGATTTGAATTTGGCTTTGACGTATTAAGATTTTGTGTTCTTATTTTAGTTTACCGATTGCTGTGATGAACCAAGCCAATAAATAAGAAGTGAAACCAATCCAACACATACACATCAGTAACGTGAAAGGATACAGGCGTGGACGTACTGTGCAATTCGGTACAGTATATTTCATTGCAAAAATTATGGGCCAAATTATTGCATTCCATATTTTTGTATAATTGGAAACATTTTCGGAATCAGTTGATTGTTCTGTCAAAGCTAAATTAAACATATTAAATTTTATTTCTCGATTAGTTACCACTTATGTTAACTTTGATGTCGTTTGGAAGATGATTGTTCGTATCTTCAGTTGTCTTTTGTACACTACTGTCTTCGGCAGAGATATTATTATGTAGTAAACTGTCTGCACCTAAAATGAGTAATTTAAAATTTAAAAAAAAAAGTTGGTATTTTGTCACTTGTTTCTGTTGGCGTTGTATTTTTTGTTTCTTCATTGGCTGATACAGTTTTATACGACCAAATTTGAAATTTATTGTAAATGGCTTGATCGTAATACATTACTAAAAAGGAATTTGTAAATAAAAGATTTAAGTTTTAAGATTTTACGTAATTACTTGCAATGTAAATTACATAAGCCAAAACGAAAATGAGAGCTTCATACCAATACACTTCGTCATCATGAAGTGTAATAATTAGTAGGATAACAGATATTGCATACATCAAACCGTCTCGAAGGATAGCCCATTTTTCAAATTGGAATGCCTGAAATTGAGTAAAACAGTAGCTGTCGATAATAAATTATCTACGGTTCAAATAGATTACCATTTTTGCAAACAATCCACAGCATGCTGGTGCGCCTAATATGTTAAACACATTGGATCCCACCACGGTTCCAACTCCAATATCACCTTCTGTTATAAAGGTTCCGACACAATTGATGAACAATTCTGGACTGGCGCTAGTAATCGCCATGAAACTAGCGCCGGCCACATGTTCTGATATTTCAAGTCCTAGAAATTAATTCAGGTGTAGAAACGAAAATTTCGGGAAAAATATTACAAGAAACATTTTGTTTTCCCAGGTGTGGATGAATAGGTGACAGCGGAAGTTGGGGAGAGGCTCAATAGCTTAATTTGTTTATGTTTCAGTCGCTAATACATACGTTTCACGAGTGTTTGTATTCCAGGCACAAAGTAATGGTCACATACAATAGATAAAATGATGAAACAGTATGCAGTTAAAATTACGTGAATGAAAATCCATCCTTCTCTTCTTTCATGCATGGTTAACCCATCGCTTGGAAAGTCGTATATCGCAGCCGGAGTGCAATTTTCTGTTACATTTCCTGTTATATCTTCTAACAATCTACGATTATCATGAACTGAAAAATGCAATAAAAATGTAACAATGACCTGATAATTACAAATTTCGTAATAAATTTAAATTGGATCTATAGATGAAGGTAAGAAGGATAAACGAACTAACTTCCAAAATATGGATATTCGCAACGAGGACTGAGAAATGGAAAGCAGTGGAATTTAGGAAATTTGCATATTCAATAAGCCAAAATAAAAGTTAATCAATAATTTGGTTTGTGTAAATAGGTTTGTTTATAATTCGATTTGTTTACATTACTCTGAGTTGGATACTAATTTGAGATAATTAGGATTAAATTTGATGAGTTTGTAAATAAGAAAAATTCGTAGTATTGAAATGGAGTTCATAACGAATTGATGTGTTTATAAAATTTATGATTTGGGAAGATTTATTTAGTTCAAATTTATAATTATATTTCAATTTTGAAAATCTAGAAATTTGTCTAGGATTTTGTTCTGATAAAAAAGTGGTAGATGATGTTTTTTGTACCTAAATTTGTAAATGAGTGGAATTTTGTTAAATTTGAATATTAGAAAAATTTTTAAGTTTTGTTTCCTAGACAGGGGCGTAAAGAGTATTAATTTTGATAATAAGTAAAAGATAAAAATTATTTGTTTTTATTGGCCTGGCCTTCTATATTCATCTTCTTTGTCTGAGCCTATAACCTGTAGTTTGGGTTTCTATCTAACAAGGAGAGACCGCCAACTTCCCCTCACGGAATTGCTTCATTTTTATTGTGCGTGTAGGTCTTCTATTGGAATTCAACAGGTGGAAGTATAAAGGCATGCTTCTTTGCCAATTTTAAAAAAATTGAATTTGAATAATTATATATTACTGATGAACTGCATAAAATTAACATAAACTTGGTAAGTTGTTAATGGAATTGCGTAAGATTGCAAAAAATAAAAACATATGCGAAGGGTACAGGATCGCATCCGGCTCCTGCCAATTTGTTTTTATTTATTTGATTATTAATTCCCTCAGTATAATTTATGTCATCGTTCTCAAGAAACCAAAGCGCTATAATAAATCCTACTCATAATCTGTAAATATTGAATGTTTCACCTTTAGCAGTGAGGCACTGGAGGGTGTTCCACACCCCAGACCCCCGGTCGCTACAACTTTGGTTTATTAGGATATTAGTTACTTGAGTGTGACTTGTTAAAGTCTAGTTATTCTAGAAATTTTTCTAGACCGGTCATGCTGATGTCTTCAATTTATTACAAATAAAAATAAACTGCACAAACCGGGGGGTCTGGGGGGTGTGGAACACCCTCCAGTGCCTCACTGTTGTAAGGCAAAACATTCAATGTTTATAGATTATTAGTAAAGTTTATTATAGCGCTTTGGTTTTCTTGAGAACAATGACATATTATACTGGGGGGAATTCATAATCACCCCCTCCCCCTTTCCCCCGATTCTCGGTCACTGCTTTATATTTTTGTGGTAAAAACTTTTACCATTATCGCTTAATACTGATAACCATAAGTTTGCAAATTTATCTATCACAGTTTGAGTGCTCCTGTGGGGTGCTCCACACCCCCCAGACCCCCCGGTCTAGACAACTTTGGTTTATAATTTAGGATAATTGGAATATTAGTTACTTGAGTGTGACTTGCTAAAGTTAGGATTAATTAGTTTTTCTAGAGATTTTTTCTAGATCGGTTATGCCGATGTCTTCAATTTATTACAAATACAAAATAAACTGCACAAACCGGGGGTCTGGGGTGTGGAACACCTCCAGTGCCTCACTGTTGAAAGGCAAAACATTCAACGTTTACAGATTATTAGTAGGGTGTATTATAGCGCTTTGGTTTTCTTAAGAACGATGACATATTATACTGGGAGAATTCATAATCACCTCCTCTTCCCCGATTTTCGGTCACTGCTTTATATTTTGTGGGAAAACTTTCACCATTATCACTTAATACTGATAACCATAGGTTTGCCAATTTATCTATCACAGTTTGAGTGTTCCTGGGTGCTCCACACCCAGACCCCCGGTCTTGACAACTTTGGTTTATAATTTGGGATAATTAGAATATTAGTTACTTGATTGTAACTTGCTAAAGTTAGGATTAATTAGTGTTTCTAGAGATTTTTCTAGATCGGTTATGCTGATGTCTTCAATTTATTACAAATAAAAATAAACTGTACAAACCGGGGGTCTGGGGTGTGGAACACCTCCAGTGCCTCACTGTTGTAAGGCAAAACATTCAATGTTTATAGATTACTAGCTGACAGGTTGTGCGGCCTAAAGGCCGCACTGTTGGGAATAATTTTAAATTCACTCTGTATGGTCTATTATTATATTTAATCATACATTTTTAAGTGAACAGTAAAAATGTTAAAAGTTTAAAATAAAAATATTTGCAGTCAAAAGTCCAATATAACGCAATATTTGTTACAGCTGCACATACATAGTATATAGTTGGATACCCGGCTTCGCCTGGGTCTCACTAAAATAAAATACTTTGCCTTTGTCTGAATTTACTTTTTTTTGAAAAGTTTGAGAATTTTAAGTTAAGGAAACGGTAAAAATTGTTTGTTCGGACCAAACAAATTTATTTGTTTGATGATTCAAAGAAATCTTGTCTTCTTCTTGGGTTCTTCTTGCATTTTTGGAAATAAGGAACCAACTGCATGGTAAACTTGGCCTTGAATTTTAAACGTGGGCATAAAATTTCCATGCCGTATCTCGGTGGCACCAAACGATGTCATTTGAAAAGCGGAGTTGTACTTTCGTATATTTCTAAGGAAATTATCCGAATTATAGTGAGTGCCAAGTAGTAAACTCTTTAATGGTTCTGGCGGTTCAACAATGTCATCGAGTAAAACTTTTCCACTACAACAACACAGGCCAGGTGCTTCTTTTTCCCATTTTAATGCACGGCAGTAGTTACAGCTGGAAGTCATGGTTTCAATCGAAACGTGAGAATCGGTTGCATAATCAATAGAGACATCATAATTAAATCCAGACATTTCTCTACTTTTCCATGGGACTGAAGGAACACTTTCATTTTCTACTTCCATATCATGCAAATGATCACCATCATTAACTCTTATTGGGGCTTGATTTGCTGTGAAATGGAATCCTGTGCTGGGTCGGAAGCATTACGATCATTTATGTTATCGGTACTTTGATTTTGTCTACAAAACGCTGTCTTTTGGCCACAGTAGAAGAACGACAAGATTTAATTTTCTTTAACTTTATATGCCACTGTTTGTTATGATTCCTTCGTTCCTTTTTTGTCAGTTGATTTCAGATTTTTAGTTTATATAGTGATTTGAAGTAGGTTATTTAACCAACCTAAAAATGTCACTAATCTGTAGATTATCAGATTAAATCTGTAGATAATCTGTTCAGACGTGTGTACAAAAATGTAATTACTTCATTGTTTATTAACTTACAAACGCGGAATTAGGCTTTAAACCTGCTCCAAGATGTACTCTATCATTAAAAAACGGCAAGTCGATCGATTCAGTAGTTTCGGAGATCATGCGTGACAAAGAAATACCATTTCACATTTATATATATAGATAGATAGAAGATAGATAGAAGATAGAAGATAATTTTAAATTCACCCTGTATGGGAATCTCGTTCCATTCATGCGCGTCCGCAATTTTTCACTTTTTTAAATTAAGCTTTTCGGTCTCGGTTTTAGCGGAAAACCTCTTTAGGGTCCTAGAGAGTAATTGTGCAAAATTTGGTTGGGATCGGTCGAACGGTCTAGGAGTCTATAAGGAACAAACACACAAACACACACAAACACACACACAAACATACATCCATTTTTATATATAGATAGATAGACTAGTGAAGGTTGTGGCTGAAGGCCGCACTGTTGGAATAATTTTAAATTCACCCTGTATGGGAATCTCGTTCCATTCATGCGCGTCCGCAATTTTTCACTTTTTTAAATTAAGCTTTTCGGTCCCGGTTTTAGCGGAAAACCTCTTTAGGGTCCTAGAGAGTAACTGTGCAAAATTTGGTTGGGATCGGTCGAACGGTCTAGGAGTCTATAAGGAACAAACACACACAAACATACATCCATTTTATATATATAGATTAGTAAAGTTTATTATAACGCTTTGGTTTTCTTGAGAACAATGACATATTATACTGGGGAAATTCATAATCACCCCCTTCTCCCCGATCCTCGGTCACTGCTTTATATTTTGTGGTAAAACTTTACCATTATCGCTTAATACTGATAACCATAAGTTTGCAAATTTATCTATCACAGTTTGAGTGTTCCTGGGGGTGCCCACCCCAGACCCCCTTTAGACAACTTTGGTTTATAATTTGGGATAATTGGAATATTAGCTACTTGAGTGTGACTTGAAAGTTAGGATTAATTAGTGTTTCTAGAGATTTTTCTAGATCGGTTATGTCGATGTCTTCAATTTATTACAAATAAAAATAAACTGCACAAACTGGGAGTCTGGGGTGTGGAACACCCTCCAGTACCTCACTGTTGAAAGGCAAAACATTCAATGTTTACAGATTATTAGTAGGGTTTATTATAGCGCTTTGGTTTTTTGAGATCGATAACATAAATTATACAGGGGAATTAATAATCAAATAAATAAAAAAACAAATTGGCAGGAGCTGGATGCGATCCCTATACCTTTCGCATATGTTTTTATTTATTTGCAATCTTACGCAATTCTATTAACAACTTACCAAATTTATGTTAATTTTTATGCAGTTCATCAGTAATATATAATTATTCAATTTTCTCAAAATTGGCAAAGAAGCGTGCCCTTATACTTCCACCTGTTGAAGTCCAATACAAGACCTACACGTACAATGAAAATAAATCAATTCAGTAAGGGAAGTTGCCGGTTTCCTTGTAAGTAAAACTGGTTACTGTAGTTTCTTTCTTTCTTCAAGTGCCATACACTTCATTGTCGTAGGCGATCAGCTTACGAAAGCTGACTTTACTAGGAATATAATTAATGGGGTGTTTCGTTGCCTTCCCACAGTCCAAAGATTGATATCGGACCTTTGATCACAGCAGTGTAACCCACTCGACTAGGAATCGAACCATGGTCTACCGCTTTAAAGTCGGCGGTGTATTCTTTACGCTACACTGCTGGTCCTGTACTGTAGTTATGGACTCAAATAGAAAATTAATCCCATCTTTCCAACAAATTGCAATTAAAACGTAACAATGCAATAATTTCAAAGAGATTACAACGTCACAATCTCTTGGCGCATAACACTTTGATCTTATGCTCGGTTTTTATCCGAGGCTATTGCCTTGGTTACCAATTTTTAGACAATATTGTCGTTCTGATAGAGTCTAATCTGACTCGAGAGATTTTCTAGGGTCTACCAATCAGGGTTTGTTTTAAATTTGGTGAAATAGGTCAAGTAGGCAGTTCTGTTATTCAGTTTTTATCATATGTATAATAAAGGTCAACATTTAATTATGCCTTTGATTTCGCTCGAAAATCGTGTTAAAGATAATTCAAATCCATTATGAAAATGGTCGATCCGTGAAGACTACATTTCGCAAAATTCGCGATATTTTTATTTGTAACGATCGTCCATCTGAGACTACAATTGCGAATTTAGTGCGAAAATTTGAGTCCACCGGTTCAGTAGTAAACGTAAGCACAAAATATGTGCTCGTCCATGTCGTTCAATCGAAAATATTGCTGCAGTACGTGAAAGTGTCACAGAGGACCCAAATTTATCGGTTTCACGACGTTCTCAACAATTAGGCCTGTCCACAATGACCACATGGCGAATTTTACGGAAGGATTTAGCTCTAAAGCCTTATAAGATACAACTGGTACAAGAATTAAAGCCAGCAGATCATTCTCAACGTCTTAGATTTGCTGATTGGATCATTGAACGTGGTGCTTGTTTTTCAGAAAAAATCATCTTTTCGGACGAAGCACATTTTCACTTAAACGGGTATGTTAACAAGCAAAATTGTCGAATTTGGGCTTCTGAAAATCCCAAAAAAGTTGTTGAACAACCCCTACATCCATCTCGTGTCACTGTTTGGGGTGGTTTATGGGTAGGGGGATCATTGGTCCCTATTTTTCGAAAATGAGGCTGGTTTTCGTTACTGTCAATGGAGTTCGCTATAGGGATATGGTAACCAATTTTTACCTATTTTGGATGATATGGGTGTGGAAGACTTGTGGTTTCAACAGGATGGAGCTACGTGCCATACAGCGCGAGAAACAATCCAACTATTGAAAACTAAATTTAACGGGCGTTTAATTTCGCGAAAAGGTGACGTCAACTGGCCAGCAAGATCCTGTGATTTAACGCCATTGGACTTCTTTTGTGGGGCTATTTAAAGATAATGTTTACGCGAATAATCCACAAACAATTTCAGAACTAAAACAAATATCGAAGCCGTCATCCGAGAAATAAGTTCGCAATTATGCAAAATGTATTCGAAAATTTTGTTAAAAGAATCGACGTCTGCAAACGTAGTCGTGAGGACATTTACCGGATATTGTTTTCCATTCATAAATGTTCAAGCCCCTACAACATATTTCAGTAGAGAATTAGAAAATTTTCATACAAAATATGTGTTTCTTTTAAAATTTAAAACAAACCCTGATTGGTAGACCCTTTACCAACTTAATTTTTCAACTCTTAAACTATTTAGTCCACATCAAAATTTTGAAAATTTGTTAAAGGTCCTGTTGGCCGTTTAATTCTTACCGAATTCTCGATTCCTCTGCAATTTTTGATAAGAATAGGATATGCTGACTGCTGTTGTAATTAAAACAATTTTCACTACGGAGTACATCGCGTAAATTTGAAAGAACCACTTTATTCTATGAATTTTCTAATTAATACATTCGGAATAATTTCAAACAAAGCACTTTTATTTAAACAAATTTTTTTTATTTAATAGTCATACTTAATTACTCGTATCGACCTTTACCGATAACTTCACAAAATATAATCACATCCTCAAAGAAAGTAATGCAATGCGGAAAGAAAATGTAAATCTAAATTTTGAGCCGACTTGAAATTTTCCCCGAACACAATCTTATTGGGAAAAATTAATTTCTTAATTTTTCAGCAACTAAATTTAATAGGCACTTGAAAATTTGATATGTTTCTTGTGGAAGTAAAAGATAAACTATTATGTAGTTAAAGAATTTAAGTGCTTCTTTGTGTAGGTTTGCCAATTTAATATACGATTATTTTGGTATTAATTTAAGATTAAATTGTCGGATTAAAATTTGTCCTTAGTGATAACTATATTTCATAGAGATAGCGGTAATTTTAAATCTACCGAACATAACTAATTTGCAATTATTATAATTAGTAATAAATACCAAGACTTTTCAGTAAAAATTTGATTTTATTGTCGTATTGAGCTTAAACATGCAGAATGACTACGACGAATGTATAATTTTCAAACTTAGAACTTACGCCATTACAAAATCATAAAAGATAAAGATATCAAATAAATATAACTAGAAGTAGGCCAGTCGTAAGAATTAAATCGTAGCGAAACAGTCGTTGGTCTGTTTGTTAGTGCGATCAACTGCTAACGTAAGGCGCCCAGTTGGAATCCGAACAGGGGCTCACCTTGTGTGGCCGTTTTCCGGTGCCGGTGGTCTTCTCACAAGGTGCTAGCAACATCTTTGAGGTATTAAATGCTGCAAACTTGGAACATTTATTTCATGTCCAGAGGCTACAACTGTTAGTATTAAGCGCCCGGTTCAAATCCGTAGAGCTCACTTGCAATGCCGTCTCCGTGCTTCGGAAGGCACGTAAAGACGGTGGTGCTTCTATGTTAATGAATTGCCAGCATTAACAATAAAAAATTAAAAAATAAAGGAAGAAATGGAAAAAAATAATTAACATAGTACGGGCATATGCGACAAATGCTACCCCATAGGTGGCCACAAAAGTATTGCCCTGGACCCCCGGATGTGAGAAACGAGGTCGACCTCAAAGATGATGGGATGAAGAGGTTTGAGAAGCCATGGAAAAGAGACAGTTAGAATAAGGGTCTATGGCAGGACAAAGACCTCTGGCACTTACTTACTACTTTTGCTCCGATGCATTTTTATTACTATCATAGTTAGCTCTAGGATCTGCCGGGCCGATTTGAAAATTTCGAGTTTTGCCGGCCCTGGAACATTTTTAAAAATTGTATCGAAGCCGGCTTCATCTCTTCAGCAAAGATGTATTATAAATGTAAAATACTTATTTACAATGTACTTTTAACGCTAAAAACTTATTTTGATTTTCGATGGGCGTGGTTACATTTTCAAAAGAGTCAATGAGAAAATTGAATTTCAAATTGATTTTTAAAAGCGTTTTTTTTCAAAATTTGTGGACCGACAGAAAATTTTATGTTTAATTTGCTCTTGCAACTCAAAATTGATGCCCATTGTTGTTAATACAATAGTTTCACCTCTCGGTAAGAGTCGGCTAACCTTGACTCGAAAATACACTATTTCCTGTAAAAATTGTTTTACCAACAAAAGAACAGAAAAATACAAGCTCTTTATGGTGAGGATGAATTTAGTCAGCCTCAACATTTAATTTTGAAAATTACGATTTTCCCATAAGAAATACATGTAAGTTCCGAGATATTACGTCATTATAGTCCGCATTGTAACACCCGTCCGTGTGTGTAGGTGAGTCGACAGCATGGACTTAAAAGGTAAGTCCTGTGTTAAAATGCCCAAAATGGTGTGCTTAACCGTATCAAATTGAACTAAACTACTAGATGGCGCGGCTTTACTGAAGTGATCTAAAATAACAAAACATAACCATACATTTTTATTTACTTTAAAATAAAAAGTTTAAATTACGTAAAAGTTAATTTTATATGTATAAATTTCTTTTTATTTATTTTGTAATTTATAATTTTTCACTCCAGTACAGCCGCGCCACCTGGTGGTTTAGTTCAATTTGATATGGTTAAGCGCACGCAAAATTTAGAACAGTTATCCGTCCTTACCTTCTAAGTCTATGGTCGACAGTGACTAACTAAAGTAAATAGAATACTATTTACTTTAATATTCTATGTATTGTATTCTATTACCTTGGTGACTAGCGGTGGGAGCCACCAGTCGCTCCTGAGTTTTGTCCGGTCAACATCCACACTTGGCCGATTTGGACCGCTTTTGGGAGATATTTTAATGAGTTACTACGTTACTTTGAGTTACTTTAATGAGTTATGCGCTACTACGCAAATACCGCAAGACTCAGATTCACCCTGAAAGTGTATTTTTTCCGAAATTTGTAGACCAATTACAAAATTTAATTTTTTTATTTGTTAATTAGACCCTCATCTTTCATAATTCGTTTTTAAAATCTGGATTTCGGTATCTTAACTGTCACCACAATTTATTTTAATTTTGATGGGCGGGGTTACAGTTCCAAAGATCCAATGAGAAATTGCTTTCCAAATAAATTTTTAAAGCCGTTTTTTAACCAAATTTGTGAACGCCGCAAATTTTATTTTTTATGCGTATATGGCATTGTTATTTCTCATAATTTATAACAAAAAATGGAAAACATTGCAATCAGAGATGGTTAACCGAGGGGTTAACCGCTGGTGAAGTTTTTGTACACATATCATGAAGTACATGAAATCTTATGTGAAGTACTTGTGAAATACATGAAGTACTTGTGAAGTACAAGAAGTACTTGTGAAGTACATGAAGTACTGGTAAAATACATGAAGTACATGTAAAGTCGGTAAAATACGTGTAAAGTACATAGAAGTACAAGTGAAGTATCACAAAGTTAGTAAATTTTTGGTAAATTACATGAAGTTGAACTTAGCTTATGAGCATGCGCTACGGTCAATGTGTATCATAGATAAGACACTTGTATTCAATAATAATTATTTGATAGCAAATTAACTTACATCAGTGGATTTTCTTAACATTTTTTTATTTTAAATGTTGAATAGACCTTTGGCGGTCATTATTTTACTAATTAAAAGTTTTGGTCGTTGCTAGTTGAATAGTAATCAATTAATTAAATTAAACTTAGATTTCTTAGTTAATTTTGTTAATTGTTCGTTGACGAAATAATCAATCAATGTTTGATTTGTTTTGTTTTGTTGTGAGTTTGGTTATTTTGTTGTGGTCTGATTGAATGAGTTTGAATAAGGTGCATGTCTTCAGTCCCCTTCCATTGCAAATTTTTAATTTAAAAAAGTTTAAATCTATTGTTTTCTTTCTTTATTTTCGGTTGAACCTTTTTTGTTTTTGAATTATTTTGAAAATTAGTTGGGGGATGAAGACCTGTAGCTCCCCTCCAATTTTAAATATAATCTTAATAATCGTTTGTGCATGATTGTACATAATTTATTTTTGATTTACCGTTTTGCTGCCACCCTAAGAATATGTCATAATTTTTAGAAAACTAAACGGTAGCGGAGAGTTTCTACTAAATTTTCAAACATTTAATATGTTTGCTTGCATGATAATATTCGGTACTGAAGGGTGTTTCACACCCCCCAGACCCTCCAGATCAAGTTTATTTGTTATTTTATATCAGAAGTAAACTGAAGATCCCCCGTTGCAGAGGCTCTGGAAGACGTTCCACACCCCCGGATTGAATAGTTTATTTTATATCAGGAGTAAACTGAAGATTTACCGTTGCAGAGGCACTGGAGGGTATTCCACACCCCCCAGACCCCCCGGTTTAACTAATTTATTTTTATTAAAAGTGAATTAAATACTTAAGCATATCCCAAGTTTTTTTAAATTAGCTATGGCCAAGTAAATGTGTTTAATTTATAATCTGACAATTAATGATAAACTGCATAATTATAAATTCCGTGCCCCCTGGGGGATTAAATTCTGCAGCGGGAGATGTTCAGTTTACTTATGATAAAAAATAAACTACTCGATGCGGGGGTCTGTGGGGTGTGGAACTCCAGTGCATAAATTCTAGAACAAAGAACATTGTAGAACATGAAGACCCCCCCCCTCCAGACCCTCGGATCAAATAGATTATTTTTATCAGAAGTAAACTGAAGATCTCCGTTACAAAGGCACTGGGAGTGTTCCCCAGATTCTTCGGATTGAGTAGTTTATTTTTTATAAGAAGTAAACTAAAGATTTCCCGTTCCAGAGGTACTGGAAGGTGTTATACATCCCCCAGACCCCGCAGTTTAACTAATTTATTTTTATTAAAAGTGAATTAAATATTTAAGCATATCTCAAGTTTATTAAAATTAGCTATGGCCACGTAAATGTGTTTAATTCGTAATCTGACAATTAGTTATAAACTGCGTAATTATAAAATCCACAGTTTACCTCTCATAAAAAATAAATTACTCAATCCGGGGGGTCTGGGGGGTGTGGAACACCCTCCAGTGCACAAATTTTGGAATCTCAGTAAGTTTCTGAAATACCGATGAAGTACGTGAAATACAATGAAGCATCGATAAAGTAGGTGAAGTACCGTGAATTACTGCTGAATTATATGAAGTACGAAGAAGTTGGAGGAATGGAGAATTATGATGAAGTACGTGAAGTGTGAAGTTAATTGTACACGATTTTCTCTAGCGGTTGACCTCGTGATTAACCGACTTTCGCCCACCTCTCCATAACAATATTTGCATTAATTTTTGTTATTGTTAAAAATTTATATTGCGAATTATTTAAAAAAATTTTATTATATTTAATGTTTTAAACTTCACTTCAGTTTATTTAAGTCTTATTGATGATGGGATAAAAATGGAAATAATGGGCCCCACACATCATTGAAAAGATTCAAAATGTCACGTCACCATAGCAACGGTCAAGCGGTGTATTTAAAAAAAAACAACTTTATCTTACAACACGAGAACTAACACAAATATTTAAAATAACTTTGGTCCATTTTATTGCCCTTAAAAAAGTATAAGTAATATAACATGGTTATATTTTTTGCTAACTTCAAAACAACTGACAATGAGATATTGACATTTATCGAACAGTTGAAAAATCGAGATTCGCTAGCCGAAATTAAATAAGTCAGAAAATAACAAATTTCAATAGTTTGAACTAGAAAACATGGTTATAGAAACCGGGAGTTTAATTAAGGGTATGAACCCCCCCCCTCTAACTACACTAAGATTATAAAAGAAAGATTTGCGAATGGATAGCTTGCAGTATCAACTGATCAATAAAAGGTCAACAGAAAGCAATATGAAATACAACAGACGGTCGGAGGGGGGGAGTAATAGAGTAACTCCCAGTATATGTACTATGTCATCGTTCCAAAGAAAATGAAAATTGTGTCATAAAGCTTCTGCACAATTTATAATCATTTTGTGTACTTTAGGGTACACGTGATCAAAACAAAAAGGAAAAACAAAATGCATTTTATCTGCGTTTTAAATAATTATGTGACATTTTGAACAATTGTGGTAAGTGCTTCTTTTTCTTTGCAGTACTCGGTATGCTAAATAATATTCGAATATGAAATATCGCGTAGCTGGTAATTTGATCCCCGGTAATTTGATCTCAGTAATTTGATTCTCTGGTAATTTTACCTCCAGTAATTTGGCAACCGGGTGATTTCATCTTCAGGTAATTTGGGAATGGGAAGGAAGTGAAATTTTGCAAATTTTTTCAACATTGCACATTTTCAGAGAAGATGATGTCGGTTTGATCGTAAAATTTGATTAGCGAATTTCCTAGCACGGTTTTGGTTGCTAATGGGACATATGTATTTGTTTAAAATTTGTTGGCATTTATTATTTTGTTGAATACCGAGAAAAAAATTGTTATCTAAATTCATGTGTGATTTAAACTGAATTCAGATAATAAAACTAAAACAGATAATAATAAGATCGCTATTAATAACTTTATTTTGTATGCACAATAAACTAGTGGAATGACATAATTCCATTTTAATTATGACATTATAAATTACCACGTTTTTCTTGTTCCATTTCGATAGCTTCGAAGAGAGCTTTGAAGTTTCCAGCACCAAAACCCTAAAAATTACTCCTGTAATTACTGTAAATCAAATTTGAAAAATTCTTACGTTATGATTTCTTCGTTGAATAACTTCCAAAAATAAAGTGGGTCTGTCCGTCATAGTTTTGGTAAATATTTGCAATAAGTATCCATTTTCGTCAAATCAATCAAAATTTTAATTCCTAAAAGAGGTAAGTGAGTAATTTTAAATTCAGTTTTTGCAAAACTCTTAGCTTACTTGTAGTTTGTCCAATTCTTCAATAATTTTTGTATTGCTACCTTTCAGCTTTTCTTTGAGGATGTCGTAGTAACTGTCGGGAACTTGCAAGAAATCCAATCCTCTGGATTTCAAATGCTTCACCTATTAAAAATGGTTAATATATTTATTGGAAAAAGTTTTATAGTTTCATCTTACAGCTGAAATTATGTCTTGGGTGTTGAGGGCAATGTGTTGTACCCCACTTCCACCATAATATTCCACATATTCTTGAATTTGACTTTTCTTTTTTCCATTAGCTGGTTCGTTAATTGGCAACTATAATGTGATATAATAAGAAAAGGTTTCTATTTACAAAGGAAGAAATTTAAAACTCACCTTGATTGTTTCTTCCCAATTTGCCATCACAATGGATCTCAACGCCGAATATTCGGTATGGATTTGAGAGTCATCGACAGACCAAAACCGATGAAACTGTAAAATGTTTTCATACCAATTGGCTACCGATTCCATTTCCTGGTCTGGTTGATTTGTTACGACGTGGTCGATAAAGTCTAATTTTCCTGGGGGCCTAAAAAGATTTCAAAATATTTGCCTAATACTTAATTTTACTGTGCCTTACAATATTTTGGTCAGTCCATCTTCTGGTGATTTAATAAAACCAGGCAAAAAGAAACCTTTGTACTGACGTTTGTCGATAAAAGTATGCGTCGTGTCGCCATACTGAAAATTTTGAAAATGAAAAAAAAAATTTTGAAATGAAAATGAAAAAAAAATTTTGAAATGAAAATGAAAAAAAAATTTTGAAATGAAAATGAAAAATGAAAAAATGTTGGATATGGATTGGTCAAAAATGCTTACTTACCGTTTTGACGGTCGCAAATCTAACAGTTCCATGGGCATCTGATTCTGTCCAAATATCTCTTACGACGTGGGCTCCCCGGTTTTTAGCTACCTAAAAGTATTGTAAAATAGAAAAAATACAGCGGAAAAATAAATTATTGTGACTTACCAGCATAATGTTGTCTAAATCTTCCACTTCCATGCTTATATCCTTTACTCCATCACCGTGCTGGACGATGTGTTTTCCTATTTCTTGTTCGCCAGGTTCATAGGGAGACACGAAACAAAATATGACCTGAAATTGAATTATTTAAAGATATTTGTTTATTTAATAATTTTAAATCTTACTTTATTTTGTTTGACCACGTGTTCTGCGTATTTCCTATGTCCAGTTTCTAATCCCTTGTAGGCAAGTGGTTCGAACCCCAGTCTGGTAATGTAATAACTTGCAGCCTGAAATTTTGAAAATTACCAAAGCGAAATATTCAACGTCCACCTTACTTGTTTTGCATTTCCAACATAAAAAGTTACATGATGGAAACTTAAAAATTTTCCGTGCTCGGGCTGAAATTTTAAAATAAAATTATATTGCTTTCCACAGAAGAGGAAAAATTGCATCTACCTTAGGTCCTTTATCTGTGTAGGTTGTCTAAAAATGTTATTTTAGTGTCGGAAATTTATCCAAAAAAATTTTCATCTTACCATCGTGTGAATCCTTCTTAACTGTTTTAACAAAACTGGCTATAACAAATTTAAAAACTATTTATACTCTTGGGTAAACATGTTTGTATCAAACGTATAATAATTTATTGTAATTCGATTTATAATCAAGGTAATCAAGAACATTTTTAAAGATTTTAAGTTAATCGTTTCAAAAAAGCGAAATTAGCGGTTCTTAATTAAAATATAAATTTTTAAAATCGAAAATAACGGTGGATGGCTATTTTAAATTTTATGCGTCACCACTTTGGAAAATTCCTGAAGGTGTCGCGCACCGCAGGGTAATGTTCTTAGACCACTTTTTTGAATTTTTTCAAAAATTTTTTTTTGTGCAGGGTGTGTTTAGAATACAAAGTAATTTTCATGGTAATACTTTCTAAAGCGTAGATTATATTATAAAAAATATTATAATGAAGTATACAATCAGTAAACAATTTTGTTGTAAACAAAGTTACGCATTTAAAATCATTTAACTGGAAGTAAATCCTGACTTTCAGTATTTAATGAACAAATAATATCAAATTTAAAATTAGAATATTGCCAACAAGGGCTTTCGGGTGTTTCACGTGCAAGTGTGTTACGTTGATAATGCAAGTGCAACAATGAAGAGCTATTTTATTGATTATCTTTTAATAAATTCACGCTGCATTAAGCTTCAGTTTTGTTTTATCGCAAATGTAGGTCAAATGGATTGTTACAAGAGTCCTTCTTCAATATTACAATATTATCTATATTATTTTTAAAATGTTACATGGACTGTCGATCATGTTGTCCATCCACCTACTTTACTTTCTTTTACTATTTTTAAACAACTCCTTGTTATAAAAAAAAACGTTTTTATAAAATTTTGTTACCATGCTGATTTCTATCCAAATGTGTAAAAGTTGATTTGCCATTTTACATGGTAGATGCAAATAATTCAAGAAAACAACTCCATGAATATTAAACGACTGTTTATTAGCCTTGTAATTTTTTAAGAATGAAAGATCGTTCGATTTTAAATTATTTCACTAATGCGGATATCAAAAATTAAACTAAACTTATATTACAAGTCTTTTTGGTTATTTTTTATACGAACATTTAAAAAAATGAAACGGTAATAAATTTGAAATTTATTTAATGGAAGAGGAGAAACCTTCTGGAACCGCGCCATAAACATTGACAAATATGCCTCACGGAACACTTTAATACCCCCCCTTCCCTATACTAACAGTTTTTACTACTAATATTTTATTGACCGATTCAAGTTTGAGCCACTTAATTTTATACTGTTACTATGTAGCACCCTGTGGATTTATTCTCACAAAAAGTGGAAGCAAATACTTGCGAGGAGAGAAGGCGCATAAATGGATTAACGAGTCGTCTTTGTTATCAACGAAGTTTTTGCCGATTAAATGCAGCGATATGCATCCTATTTTACTCATTTTTTAAATCAATTCTTCCCATCATTCCTGTAGCCAGAAGGGGCGACACTGAGGACATATGACCCTCTCAAAAACGTTTTTGAGGTAAATCAATGTGTTTCTCATAAAAATAAAACAAAGATCTTCATAAACTGCGAGTACCTCTCCCACCCCTAGGAAAAAGTAATGCCCTCAATATATTGCTGTGAGCGAACTCAGTTTGAAGAATTTGTTAATTTTATTCTGTAATTTTGATTTAATGTCAGCAGTCGATCAAGTGACGATAAGCTGAAGTTTTACTTTTTTTTGGTTAGTCCGCTAATTTTGATACTAATGAAAAATTATAGTTTAAGAGAAGAATAAGGATGTGGTATGATTTTTGAAGTATTTTTTTTTATAAACTTTAGGTGCTGGTAAACAGCACTGCATAGATAAAAAGTTCAGGAGACCTTCAGTTTTCTCAAAAAAATTTATAAAAAATGATTTTTGAAACCGTGTTTTTAGCGCGAATGACGTCACAAACTATTTTTTTAACAACTAGCAACACAGCAAATGCAGTTTGTGTTGATAATGTAACCTATAAATAGTTTGTGTAAAAATTGAAAAATGAATTTTAATAAAATCACAGAAAACTCGGAATAAACCATTTTTCCTATAATTGTTTGTGACTACAGTTTGTATTAAAATAAATATTATATTAATAAAAAATACAATTTAAATGGTAAACGTTATATTGTTTACAACTGTCAAATACAAGTCAAATATTTAACTGTCAGGTCTTTGCGACGTTGTAAAATTTCCATAAAAACGTTCGGGATCACGCGTATGACGTCAGAGGCGTAATCGGCTGACCGATTCATTTTTGAATTTCAAATTTGATTTTCTCAGCGCAGACCGCATTTCAAAAATTTTTATTTCGGTTATAAATTTCATTTGATATTATTTTCAAGAATTAATAGGAGTTATCACTAAATTCGATACCATGCAACATCCCTATTAAAGTAAAAAATTTCGTTATCTATGCTGAAGATGGGTTTTATTATTAATGAATTATACAGGGCGGCCATTAAAAAACTGAATGATATAAAACAAAAATAACTTGTACAAACATACGCTTTTTAATTTCATTATTTTGTTTGAAAATAATATGATTAATGGAGTTTTCTCAGTTTTACAGTATGAAAACAACATTCCTTAATTACCCATCATTTTTGCTGACAAAGCCTTGGCTGTCTTCACAAGATTTTCAACGACCAAAGTTTCAGATTTCGGCTTGAATGTTTTCTTTAAGTTTTTGAATTCTAGGTCTGAGAAGATCAATTCCACTTTGTGGATAAGTTCGAAACCTAGGGCATCCAGTAAGTTTTTGTAGAAATTATAATTTTTGTTAGCTATTTTTTTCATTCGACGATGTTGCTGAATGCGCCCCTGCTATTTTGAACGTTTTTGTTGATAATGTGTTGTAAAAAGATATCTACTAGTTAGATTTACACTGGTCTAACATCTCAACTATATATATTTTCTTTTCCATTTAATGGTATTTAAGAAATTTAATTCTTTAACAGTAGAAAGGCCAAAAGGTCAACCGCTAGAGGAAATCGTGTACAATTAACTTCACACTTCACGTACTTCATCATAATTCTTCATACTTCTTTGTCCTTCATATAATTCAGCAGTTCAATAATTCAGCATAATTCACATCGATACTTTCAGTATCAGAGACTTTCAATTTCTGAGACTTACAGAAATACCAAAATTTGAGCACTGGAGGGTGTTCCACACCCCCCAGACCCCCCGGATTGAGTAGATTATTTTTATCAGAAGTAAACTAAAGATCTCCCGTTGCAGAGGCACTAGAGGGTGTTTCACTCCCAGCCCCCGGATCAAGTACTTTATTTTTATCAGAAGTAAACTGAACTCTCCTGTTGCAGAGATCTACCTCCAGGAGTACGGAATTTATAATTAGGTAGTTTATAATTAATTGTCAGATTACGAATTAAACATATTTACTTGGCCATAGCTAATTTTAATAAACTTGAGATATGCTTAAATATTGAATTCACTTTTAATAAAAATAAATTATTTAAACCGGTGGGTCTGGGGGTGGAACACCCTCCAGTGCTTCTGCAACGGAGATCTTCAGTTTACTTCTGATAAAAAGTAAACTACTCGGTCTGGAGTTCTGCATGTTCTGCAATGTTCTTCATTCCAAAATTTGTGCACTGGAAGGTGTTTTACACCCCCCTTCCCAGTATTTCATGTAGTACTTCATTAGATGTGTACAAAAAACTTCACCAGCGGTTAACCCCGAGGGGTCAACCGCTAGAGGAAATCGTGTACAATTAACTTCACACTTCACGTACTTCATCATAATTCTTCATACTTCTTCGTACTTCATATAATTCAGCAGTTTTTCACGGGACTTTACGTACTTCACCAGTAATTCACCGCACTTCATCAATAATTCACGGTAGTTCACCTACTTCATCGATACTTCATTGTATTTTACGTAGTTCATCGGTATTTCAGAAACTTACCAAGATTGCAAAATTTGTGCACTGGAGGTGTTCACACCCCAGACCCCGGATTGAGTAGTTTATTTTTATCAGAGGTAAACTGAAATCTCCATGCAAAGATCTACCCCCTAGAGGGTGCGGAATTTATAATTACGCAGTTTACAATTGTCAGATTACGAATTAAACACATTTATTTGGCCATAGCTAATTTTAAAAAACTTGGGATATGCTTAAGTATTTAATTCACTTTTAATAATAATAAATTAGTTAAACCGGGGGGTCTGGGGGTGTGGAACACCCTCCAGTGTCTCTGCAACGAGAGATCTTCAGTTTAATTCTGATAAAAAATAAACTATTCAATCCGGGGTCTGGGGCGTATGAAATGCCTTCCAGTGCTTCTGCAGCCGGAGATCTTTAATCCGGGAGTCTGGGGGTGTGGAAAACCTTCTAGTGCCTCTGCAACTGGAAATCTTCAGTTTACTTCTTCAGACTCCCCGGTTTAACTAATTTATTTGTATTAATTAAAACGTAAAGCGATAATAAATTATGTACAATCATGCACAAACGATTAAGATTATTTTCAAAATTGGAAGGAGGGGAGCTAGCAGGTCTTCAGCTCCCCCCCCCCCTAATGATTTTCTAAATAATTAAAAACAAAAAAGGTTCAACCGAAAATAAATAAAAAAAAACAATCGATTTAGATTTTTTTAAATTAAAAATTTGCAATGGAGATGACTGAGGACATGCACCTTATTCAAACTCATACAATCAGACCACAACGAAATAACAAAACACACAACAAAACAAAAACAAATCAAACACCTGATTGGTTATTTCGTCAATTTAACTTTAATGTATTTTAACTGATAGATAACTATAGTTAAAGAAAGATAGAAGATAAAAGCGCAAGAAGATAGTTTAAATTGTATTATTATATTTTGGAGCCGTTTCTGTAAAACCGGGACAAGCGCGTTATTTTCACTTCAATGTAATTAATTAATCATGACGAAACAATGAATTACCAAAGCTTTTAATTGAGCTACCAAACCTCCATGATATTTAAACAAATGTGCTAAAAAATGTATCATCATGTATTTTACCAGTATTTCATGTACTTCGAAGTACTTCATGTACTTCACACGAGATTTAATGTACTTCATGAGATGTGTACAAAAACTTCATCAGCGGTTAACCCCTCGACTAAAACTAACCAATTATTTTGTTCGGTCCAAAACCCAAGTCCTGTTTTTTTTAAATATTAATTTTTTGAATTTTTTTATATATTTAGTGACATTTAATTTGAGACTCTAGTGTGTAGATGTGAGTTTGTTAAAACATAATGTCAAATAATTATTATTAAATTTTTTAATATGGTTTTTGATTTCAATTTTAATCCATTTTAATCCATGTTCATTTATTTAGGGGCCAAGTTTAACTGAGGAGACTTGAGAAGTCGAAACAACATTGTGCAACGGTGTCTTAAATTAAAAATATAAGTTGGAAAATTTTTAAATTTTACTTAGCTTGTAAAAATTTAAAAACTCTTTTATTCAACACAACATACTAAAAGTAATTATGTTTAGGCCCTAGCTTCCTACCGATTTCCGAGTTGAAACGTGGAATTCTGAACGGAAAGTTAAAAACAGTATTTTTCAACTAAATATTTACAAATCGATTTTTATATTAGCTACATTCTTGCTAAGTAGCTCATTAGAAGGAGAGCTAAATAAATTATATTTTTCGAGAAAAAAATTGGATGCCAAAGTTTTTGGATTGAGACAAAAATGTGCTGTAGGCAAGGTTTTTATATTTTTTAAGATTAAACCATCTTGAATTAGTAGTGAGGACTTTGTGTAAAATTATATTATCTACATTGTTTCGTCGATACAATTTTTCAATTTTCTGATACTTGATTAGTTCAAAAATGTAATATTATTACTTATATGAAAATTTATTTTGTAAGAATGCAATTTTTACTCAAATGAACATGAAATATTTGATTAAAAAAAATATTTTCTTAAAAAATTGAAAAGCAAACCAAATTCTCTAAAATTTCAAAGTAATTAATTTTTATGAAAAATGTCGTGGAAACAAAGTTGTTATAAATATTGTTTCACATAAACTTTAATTTTTCGCATAGACCCTACCCTAATGGATACCTAAGCAACAAATTTACCAAGATTGCGGCTTAAAGGCTGCACAGTCTTATTGCTATAATACTACTGCTAATAATTAATGCTATTATGGTATTGCCTTATTATTTTTATGGAACTTGTTTCCTGGCCCGTTATTGTAATATTAAATTACTTTTTAGTGTTCCGCCACTATCCTGTTATTTAATTCGATATAAATTTATCTTGTACTATTTCGTGATTGTTCTGTCATCTCGTCAGAAGTCAATTTGGGTGTCATTATCTTTTAGTGACAGTTATCGTTACTACTATACAGGGTGAAAGATTTTCGACTTTGCTATAGAAATTTCGGTATTTAGTTTGTTTTAAAAATTATAAAATTGCTTATTATGTTTCTTATGCTGCTTTATAAATTAATCTGTCAAAGCGTTGGGGCCAAAACATTTAAGATAGTGGGAATACAATGCAGATTTTCTTTTATAACGATAACAGTTTTACATTTTAAACAAAATTTTAATTTCTGCGTTTGTGGAGAATGCTGTAGAAATAAAATCAACAGTTGTTTCTAACGAAACTTTGACAGTTCAGTTTTACGCTTTTACTAATTTTATTGGGAAAATGTGATTTTTTAATGGAAAAACAACGAAATATACAAGACATTTATTATGCTTCATATGCAAAAAATCGGATGTGACTGTGACCATGCCCATGACTTAATCATACTTTTACTAAATCTTAAAAAAAACATTAAATAAAAGAAAAGTTTTCAAGATCAAATTTGAAATCAAATTTAATTAACTCTAAGTCTCAGTAAAAATAGCTTGATTTAAGCCATTAAAGAGAAAAAATTTTGGGATCCACAAAACTCGGCATAGATATGTCGAATATACTTATACTTGTCTCCCCCCCCCTTTCAGAGTCCTTTGCACTACGTAAGTACGTAAGGGCATAGCAACCGCTTTATTGTTTTAGAAGGATTTTGTTGGCAATCCACCTCGGTGGTTTACCATTGCCTGCTGAGGGAAGACGGTCAGAATAAAATTCTCATCCCGCCCGGATTCAAATCGGGGCGCTCGGCTTAGTAGTTGATGTACTTAAGCGTGAAGCCGCAATCGTTATCGTTTTAGAGGTAGATAAATAATTATCTTGAAATTCTATTTTTGTGTTTTTTGCGTAATAAAAATATACCAACTTTTGATTTTTTAAGTGGGAATTTTTTAATCCCCATGCAAAAGTCAAATTGAAACGATCGTTTTTCGCAATTTGCTCAAAAGGTAAAGGTCATACCGAAGGGTTAACCGCTGGTGAAGTTTTTTTGTACACATCTCATGAAGTACATGAAATCTCATGTGAAGTACATGAAGTACGAGTAAAACACATGAAGTACGTGTAAAGTAGGTAAAATACGTGTAAAGTATAGTGAAGTATCACGAAGTTAATAAATTTTTGTTGAATTACATGAAGTTGAACCTAGCTTATGCGCATGCGTTACGGTCAATGTGTATCATAGCTAAGACACGTGGATTCAATAATAATCGTTTGAAAGTAACTTAACTTACATCAGTAGATTTTCTCACATTTTTTTTTATTGAACGTTGAATAGACCTTTGGCGGTCATTATTTTACTAATTAAAAGATTTAGTAGTTGCTAGTTTAATAGTAATCAATTAATTAAATTAAACTTAGATTTCTTTAGTTAATTTTGTAATTTTTTTAGCTCATTTGTTTGAATATCATGGAGGTTTGGTAGCTCAAAAAAAAGCTTTGGTAATTCATTATTTCGTCGTGATTAATTAATTACATTAAAGAGAAAATAACGCGCTTGTCCCAGTTTTACAGAGACGGCCTCAGAATGTTCCTTTACTATGGTTGCCTGCATTGTAATATTTAGGTACTGAAGGGTGTTTTACACCCTTCTTATCGCGCGGATTAATTAGTTTATTTTTTATTAGAAGTAAACTGTAGATCTCCCGTTGCAGAAAAACTGGAGGGTGTTCTACACCCCGCAGACACCCCGGTTTAAATAATTTATTTTTATTAAAAGTGAATTAAATATTTAAGCATATTCCTTAATATTATATATTAAGCATATATATTGTTAAAATTAGCTACGAGGAAGTAAATGTGTTTAATTCATAATCTGACAATTAATCATAAACTGCATAATTATAAATTCCGTAACCCCTGGGAGGTAGATCTCTGCAACGGGAGATCTTCAGTTTACTTCTGATAAAAAATAAACTGCTCGATTCGGGAGGTCTAGGGGGTGTGGAACACCCTTCAGTGCCTCTGCAATGGGAGATCTTCAGTTTACTTCTGATAAAAATAAACTACTCAATCCGGGGGGTCTGGGGGGTGTGGAACACCTCCAGTGCACAAATTTTGGAAAGAACAACATTGCAGAACATGCAGATCCCCAGACCGAATAGTTTACTTTTTATCAGAAGTAAACTGAAGATCTCCAGTTGCAGAGGCACTGGAGGGTGTTCCACACCCCCCAGACCCCCCGGTTTAAATAATTTATTTTTATTAAAAGTGAATTAAATATTTAACCATATCTCAAGTTTATTAAAATTGGCTAGGCCAAGTAAATGTGTTTAATTCGTAATCTGACAATTAATTATAAACTGCGTAATTATAAATTCCGTACCCTCTAAGAGGCAGATCTCTGCAACAAAATTGGAAATGAACTACTTAATCCTCCTACCTCTTTCTGGGGTGTGGAACACCTTCCAGTGCCTCTGCAACGGGAAATTTTCAGTTTACTTCAGATAAAAATAAACTACTCGATCCCGGGTGTGGGGGTCACCTTCCAGTTCTCAAATTTTTAATCTTGGTAAGTTTCTGAAATACTGATGAAGTACGTGAAATACAATGAAGTATCGATGAATTAGGTAAGATACCGTGAATTATTGATGAAGTCCCGTGAATTACTGCTGAATTATATGAAGTACGAAGAAATATGGAGAATTATGATGAAGTACGTGAAGTGTGAAGTTAATTGTATACGATTTCCTCTAGCGGTTGACCCCTCGGGTCATACAAAAATATATGAAATACAAAATTGAATGGCATTTTACTTCCCTATGATTTCGTGTAATAAAATTAACAATTTTGTTTTCACTAAAAACACACTTTCATAACAACAAATAGCCATAACTTAGTCAACTTTTGTGCAGAGGTAAAAATAAAACATAAAATTACAAGAAATTAAAATGTCTTTCAATTTAGTACTTAATATTTTTTTGTAGGATGATTACCTTTCGAGAAAATTGCGAAAAACCCTCGTTGAAATTTGACTTTTACGTGATGAGGGTTAAAAACAGCAACTTTGAAAAAATAGAATTTAAATTAAATTTATTTATTAACAAAAAAGATTTCTTGTAATTTTTTGATAAATTTAATTGTTGTATAATTATATACAAAAAAGTAATATTTCACCTCTTTAACAACTCCTGATAAAATGATAAAGGTCCATAAATTCGGGGTAGACTGATTTGTTTCTTCGACTACATCTATGCCGAATTTTGTGGATCCCCTAATTATTTGTTCTAAATTTTAAACTACCAAAACCAAAATACCAAAATTAGTTTTAAGATTTTCATTAGTTTCTGAAATATAATAAAAAACAATTAAAATAAAAATAATTTAAATCAAAATCAGCTTCAAATTTCAATGTAAGGATACGAAATACAAAATTTGGTTTTAAAAGTTATATTATTTTTTTATTCAAAGAAATTTTTTTAATTAAAATAATTATTTCATTATCAAATTTGGTGCTGAAATATCTAAAAGTTTTCGAATATACACCCACATAATCATTTTTTGGAAATGGTTTTATTTAGCTTAGGAGACTCCAAAGAGTATAAATTCATCAAAATCTTATTTTTTTTCAAGTAAAAAACCTATAGTAATAAAATTTTTATTGAAAGAATATTAAATACAAACTCCGGATTCAAGCGGCATCGTAAAGAGCCAAAAATAGCAGCCCACCGGACATTTATTTTCTTGCCCGCCAGCAAGATTTTAATAAAAAATTAGAAATGCACAAGGAAAATCTTTTTACTATTTTTTTTTGTTCTAAATCGACACAGTTTCGTTAATATTTACAAAAAATGTTTATAATAACAGGTATTATTTTTTCTTATTTGAAAAACAAATCAACTGTGGTGGAAAACATAACCCTAACCTGTGTAGTACGGAAAATGCGAGTGTATTGATCTTTTTGGGAACGTCACGCTTAGTTTGGATTTGGCTTTCATAACAAGCATCCCGTGACTTTTAGATAACAAAAAATATTTTTTGTCAAAAAATTCAGGCACTAATGAATTTTGTATTAAAAAGTTTATGGTGATATTTGTAAGCGCATGTCACAGTAAAATGGTGGCGGTGGGGGTGGTAGTGAAGGTGTGTTTAAAGAAAAAGATCATATTGAAAATAAACATTTGACTAAAGGAGGAAAATCGTAATTCCATATGGTAATTTTAATGAATGAAACGTATTTTAAATCCAACCTGTGGTAAGAGTTTATGAAAGCAAATTTTTTAGATCTGTTAATTACTACTTTGTTGCTGGCTTATTTGCATATTTGCCCTTTCGAAAGGTAACATTAGAATGTTTATGTTGAGTGTAAGGTAATTAAAATCAGTAGATACTTGAAAAGTGTAATTTTTAATGGTGCCCCATTTTTAATTTTAGAGATAAAACAACAATATTTACTTTTGAGGTAAATAAAGTTTAATTAAAGCTCAATCGATACCTAGTACGTGTTTTATTCTGAAATTGTACCAAAATTCAAATAATGGAAAATATTTGAATAGATGAAACAAATAAATACTTACACTTAAATGTGATTAGTTAATTAAAAGGAAATGAGAACAAAAATCTGCATTGTATGTTTAAAAATGGAATAACGATCGCTTTAAATTTTGTATAAATTTGCTGGTATTTCTTCCTTGTTTAAGTTAATTTGAATTTATTTACATATTTTTTTTAATTTGAGCTTTTGACCGATTAAGATTTGTGTAGTATGGTTCACCTATTACTTACTGTGAGCATATTAACGTCACTGACAGACCTATCCATCCGAACGGAAATAAAGCATGTCATTGACTGGATTATGAATTGGATGTAAAAAGTACACAAAAGTTCAGTTGAGGTCAATCATAATTATTACTAACTCATACTAACTCAATCAGCGATCATACCAAATGCAATTGTTGCTGAATGTTATTTAGTCGTAGAGTTTATTCCAGCAAACAAAATCAATGCCAATTATCGCAGAATAATTTAAAATACTTTTCTTTGCGTTTGCTGCATATACCGGAAGTTACTTATTTATCATGAACAATTTTTAGAAAAATTACTGTACCTACACTGGCATTTAACAATAATAATTGACAATATATTTAACAAACTTTTTCATACCTAATAATAACAGAATTTTTTTTCAAAAATAGTCTGAATATCATTTTTTTGAAAGTTAAAAACAATAACTCTTACCTATACTGATGAGGATTTTTGTGTCCAAAATTCCAGTCTTATCAGATGAAGAATAAGCAATTGTTTTAACAAAAACTATTCAAAAATTCCTCTTCCTACATTTCAACACCTCAGACTGTTGATCTTTTCGAAAGTAATCTGTCAATGACTTTTTTTCGTTGTTATTATGGTTGATTATAGGGGACCTACTGTTAAACATATATCCGATGTTTAGAGAAAGAAATTTGTTATATGTTTGTTAGATCATTAGTGGTCCTAGACGGCTAGACGTCTAATTCCGACGTCAAGTCGATCCCCGATCATCTAATTTCTAGGAAGTATCGCGTTGAGCTCTCTCTTTCCAATCATTAACGCAAACTAAAGCTTCGTTCTGATAAGGCATTTAACGCTATCGTTCCTTTTACGTAAATCAATAATATGTATTATACAGAGTGTTCCCGTAACCATAGTAAACCTCTGAGGTGGTGATAGAAGACACTTTTCTCAGATATATTTTTATAGTCTTAGTTTAAACCCTTGGGGGGGCTTTTGCTTTCAAACGGTCATGGCACCGCAACTATTAATTTTATAGCATTAATGCATTAGTGAGTTTTTCAAAATAATTTACTTATCTAAAAACTACATAGTTTATAACCTCCTATTATCTAGAATCAACGGATTTCGAGTTATAAATTAAATTAAGAAAAGAAATGATAAAAAATTCTACGTTTTATTTTGTTTGTTTTTGTTGCAAATCCTGTATCTTTTAAACAAAACCACTTAAAAACAACTAATTGCTCAATTCGGATAGAAAATTTCACGGGCTACAACTTCAATCTGTTAACATTTTTTGGAATATCTATTTCACAGAAAATCCCAAAATAATGAACAAGGTCGGTACAAAAATTAAAAATTCAAGAGATTATAATCTCTTGATTGAATTGATAATTGAATTTGATAATTATCAATAATCTGAATTTGATCGACAGCTAGATGGGGCGGAAATTAATGAAAAAAGTGCCGTTACAAATATTAATGTTCTCCACTTATCAAAAAAAGCCTGTTTGTTGAAAATGAGAGAGGCCATTTTGAAAATTTAATAAAATAAATTTTTTTGATTTTTTATTTTCTGTTGAACCAACCATTACTTTAGGATTTTTTGTGAAATGGTTGCTTTTCCAAAAAATATTACTAAACTAAAATTATAGCCCATTAAATTTCCTACCAAAATTGATCTATTAGTTTTTTTGTAAGTAGTTTTCTTTAAAAGATACGGGGTTCGCAACAAAACGAAAAAAATACAACTTGCAATTTTTTCTCTTAATTTAATTCATAACCCTAAATCCGTTGGTCCTTGAGTATAAGATTTTATAAAACAGTTTGTAGATAAATAAATGATCTTTAAAAATCATTAAAAATTAATAAGATAAAATCAACGGTTACGGTGCTATGGCCGTTTTAAAGCCGAAATTTCTTCAAAGAGGGGTACCCCCCAAGGGTTTGGAAGGACAATAATATTTTTTTAAATATTTGCAGTATTTGTTTTTTATTTATTTTTGATTAAGAGAACAATAGTTAAATACATAATATCTAAACGGTTTGTAAAAAATTTGAAAATATTTAAACCCAAGCACGCCGAACTGCACCCGTACCAAATAAGGTCTGCGGCAAACTGTACTCACGCCGAAACGACTGCACTAAACTGGGCCTGCGATGAAACAGCTGCACCAAACCGGCGGCGTCGAAACGGCTGCGCCAAACTGTACCCACCCCTGATTGACTGCTCATAATTTTAAATTGGTCAAAAAACTTAACCAACAAAAGAGTAGTTCCAGAATTCCAATTTTGATATTTGTAGATATTGCGAATAAACCGTCTTGGGCGTTATAAATAGCGGCGTTCGTTGTAGTTACAAAGTTTGTGTTTTATAAATTATTAACATATTCTGCGATATCGCATTTTATTACAATTAAAATTTTTATCCAAATTTTATAATTTTAGGAAAAAATTTTGCGATGAAATTTATCGATTTATTAATAATTTGTTTTGGAAAATTGTGTAGAATTGGAAATAGCGGCGTTCGCCTTAGACATCGTAACAGAATGATTGTTAGTTACCATTTCACTTTGATAGAGCTTTTTGTTCCGGAGATTTTGATGGGACGGACATACAAACTTTGTGTTATGAATTGAATGGCGTCAGAAAACTCTACCTTCTTTATCGTCGGCGATTAGCGGTTGTAAAACGGCATAGTGCCATAGTACAAAAGTATGATGTTTTTGAACTTGCAAGGTCAGAAGTAATGTCCAATTTTGGAGCCTTTTTATAAGATGGCTGAACAAAGATGTATTGTTATGGTATCAAAGAAATAAAAAGTGCTTCATAGAACACGAAAAAACGGTAGTCTGCTGTGTTAATAACTACCAACATCATCAACAAGAAGTATGATCATAATTCTGCATATGGGGCATTCTGAGTCGTCAAATGACATGATCATCTGCCTGACCCCTTTGGATTTGTTTAAGGAATTTTTTCAGCCTTTGAGCTAATTTGAAACTTGAATTTTTTTGAAATTTTTATCGCCTTTTAGCCGCAAAAATCGAGGTTATTAAATTTATTTTTTAAAAAACATCAATACCGATCCGTTTTAAACTCTTGAAGTTTTTTATGTGAAATCAGGGATTTTAAACCACATAATATTTATTTAAAAAGCAGAGTAAGTCGAGATTATCTTCTATTTTTTTGTTCATATTTTAATAGAAAAAAATAAAATAAAAATAAAGCATTTCTTGGTAAAATTTTTTGTTTTTATTTTTTGGAAGTAAAAATATGTTCATTTTAAACCGAATAATGCAAAAATAACTACTAGTGAATAATTCAACAAAAAACTATAAATAAAATGACAGCCTTTATTAAATTCATTAAAACATTTTGATTAAATCAGCAGAAAAGTAAATAAGATATATTTTTATGTAAAAATTCTAGAAAAAAATTATGTAGTGCTGTAAATTTTTTAAATTACAAAAAAATAGAAGATAATCTTCGCCTATTCTGTTTTTTTCGTAATATTTGTTCCTCATTTCATACAAAAATTTCATGAATTTAAAACGGATCGAAATTGATATTTTCTAAAAAATAATTTAAAAACTTTAATTTTACCGATTAAAAAAAGCGATAAATATTTGAAAAAATTCAGACTGCAATTAGCATAAAAAAGCATGAAAAAATTACTTAAACAAATCCAAAGAGGTCAAGCAGATGACCACGTCATTTGACTGAGAATGCCCCCTATGTATTTTTCAACCTGGTTTTAGCATCATCTCCCTAGTATCGAAGAGCAGAACATTAAATTAATGTTTAAAAATTATGCAAAATTTTATTGTACCCCTCCTAAATAATAAAAAAAATAAAATTTTAGATCAAACTAAATTTATTTATTTCAGGCACACAGCTAATTTTTAAAATTATATATATTATTAACCTCTGAAATTAATATTAGATTAAAATTTTTAAAATTAATAGGTCAAATAAACAATAGGTATGTTGTATAAAATATTTTAAAAGGTTTCAAGTTTAATGAAATTTGGAAAAATTATTATTTTTACAAATTCTAATAAAATTTGAAAATCTACCAACTTACATTTTAGTCTAGGACCCCCTTATATAAAGTGGTTTTGTCTTTTCAAGATATCATCAGCTAAACTATCCCTAAATGAATGAAATGGATTAATTTCAACAAGTAATAATAAACATTTACAAATATACAATAAAAAGAAATTATTCGTAAGCTTTCAGCAATGGTTACTGCGAGGGTCAATCGCTATAGGAAATCGTGTACAATTAACTTTACACTTCACGTACTTCATCATAATTCTCCATATTTCTTCGTACTTCATATAATTCAGCAGTAATTCACGGGACTTTATCTAATTCATCGATACTTCATTGTATTTCATGTACTTCATCGGTATTTCAAAGACTTACCAAGATTAAAAAATTTAAGCACTGGAGGGTGTTTTACCTCCCCGGAATGAGTAGTTTATTTTTTATCAGAAGTAAACTGAAGATGTTCCGTTGCACTGGAAGGTGTCTCCCCCCAGAGGGGAAGGAAGATTAAGTAGTTTATTTCTTATTTTGTTGCAGAGATCTGCTTCCCAGGGGGTACGGAATTTATAATTACGCAGTTTATAATTAATTGTCAGATTACGAATTAAACACATTTACTTGGCTATAGCTAATTTTAATAAACTTGAGATATGCTTAAATATTTAATTCACGTTTAATAAATATAAATTATTTAAACCGGGAGTCTGGGGTGGAACACCCTCCAGTGCCTCTGCAACGGAAAATATTCAGTTTACTTCCGATAAAAAGTAAACTACTTGGTCTGGAAGTTCTGCAATGTTGTTCATTCCAAAATTTGTGCACTGGAGGGTGTTCCACACCCCCCAGACCCCCCGGATTAAGTAGTTTATTTTTATCAGAAGTAAACTGAAGATCTTCCATTGCAGAGGCACTGGAGGGTGTTTCACACCCCCCAGACCTCCCGGATCGAGCAGTTTATTTTTTATCAGAAGTAAACTAAGGATCTCCCATTGCAGAGATCTACCTCCCAGGGAGTACGAAATTTATAATTATGCAGTTTATGATTAATTGTCAGATTATGAATTAAACACATTTACTTCGCCATATATAATTTTAATAAACTTGGGATATGCTTAAATATTTAATTCTCTTTTAATAAAAATAAATTATTTAAACCGAGGTATCTGCGGAGTGAGGAACACTCTCCAGTTTTTCTGCAACGGTCTGGGTAAACCCAGTTACTTACTGGGTAAGTAAACTACTTGGTCTGGGAGTTCTGCATGTTCTGCAATGTTCTTCATTCCAAAATTTGTGCACTGGAGGGTGTTCCACACCCCCCAGACCCCCCGGATTGAATAGTTTATTTTTATCAGAAGTAAACTGAAGATCTTCCATAGCAGAGGCACTGGAGGGTGTTCCACACCCCCCAGATCCCCGGGATTGAGTAGTTTATTTTTTATCAGAAGTAAATTGAAGATTTTCCGTTGTAGAGACACTGGAGGATGTTCCACGTGAAGTACTTCATGTACTTCACATGAGATGTCATGTACTTCATGAGATGTGTACAAAAAACTTCACCAGCGGTTAACCCCTCGGGTTACTGCTGTCATCAGACGTTTAAACGTTTGATAATTTTGTTTTATTGTTTATTTAACCTATTTATTTTAAAAAATTTTTAATCTAATAACTAATTTATATGCTCTATAAAAATTTATTGACTGAAATTGATAGTTTAATTTTTAATTTAATTTTTAAATAATCTTAGTAAATTTTTCCACACTTATAAAGTGTGATCCAACTTCAGTTTCAGAACTTACAAAAATAAAAATTTATGGCAATCTTCTGATTTTTTTTTATTAATTGAATATTTGATGTATTTTATTAATAATTAGGAAAAATAATATCTAATAAATGGCCACCTGGACCTTTTGTAGCAACCAAGGTAATTTTCGATGATTTTTTTGTACATTTCGGGCGGTACCTCGGTAAATGTTGGTTTTGAGGTGATTCACCTTTTGGGTTTGTCAGTTGAAACTCGGCCAGCCCACAAAAAATCTAACAGCGTTTAATCGCATTATCTTGACGGTCAGTTGACGTCACAAAAACCTAAATTCCTTGTTGCCTATGGTTTTGAGCTTTATTCTCACGCTTTCGGTGCCTTCAAAAATTATTGTCTATAAATTGACTATAATAATCTTCCCGTAAATTTCGATAAACAATTCGTATAGAATTTGCCCCCAATAGGGAGTTTTTTCCCGTCAGTGAAACTATTCAAACTTTTACAGACCGAGATGTCTGGGAAGATATGGAAAAAGCCGGCGTTATTCTTTATGCCGCTACAAGCAAGATTGAGAATTTGAAATTTTTACAGTATTTGCTTTTTCAATCATGTAATTTGTCACTTGTCCACTAAATCTACAGATCCGCCACAAGAAGTGCGTTTGCTTTTAAAAAAAACTGCTATTTTTTCTTCAAATGCAAAAAAGACTGTATAAAGTATCCCTCAGCCTAGTATCAAAATCAAATTCTGTTTTACAGGAGGGGGGGGGAAGTTGGTTTTTTACAAAGATCTTTTTTACTCCCTGAAGAAGTAAAAATACAAAAATATTTAATACTGTATACTTTTTAGCCACTTTTTTGTTCGTTCGTTCGTTCGGTGTCTAAACTTTGTCTTGTTAGATCACTGTGTTGAGAGCTGGGATGTTCTTCACTCACATACCCTTGATCAGGAAACTCAAAAGAAACCTGATGTTATAGGTTCCGGTTATCTTAATACAGTCAACTTGGGCTATAACGAGTTTCAAGGGAGCGAGAAAAAAATTCGTTATATCGAAAGTTCGTTATATCGAAATTCGTTAAAATTCGATATATGTATTTGTAAGAAATTTAAATAAAAACGTAAACCAATACACTACAAATTCGTTGTCGTTTAATTAACTTAATTAAAATAAACAATATAAAGCTTATGCTATGTAAAAAAATTTAATAAAAAGGGGGAAAGATCGGCGGGGGGGTGTTATAGGAGGTGTAGTTTTCAACATACATGATAATTCGTTTCAGAGTTCGGTAGTCATTCATGATTTTTTATTGCTTCTATATCATCGGCAAAGACTTGATATGTTCTTAAAACACCTAGTTTTAGCGGATTTGCCTGTCAATAAAGGCCTCAACTTCTTTAAACTATCCATATTTTCCCCAAAAAGCAGTGTGACTTGTTCCTTACTAAGTTTTGAACACCTTCACCTGTTTTGATAACTTAAACACCAAGTTATGATACTTTAAAGTTAGACAACCACAGAAATGACAAAAATTATTAAGCTTTGTTATATCGAGGGAACCAAAACCTATTTAAAAGAATTTCAAGCGGCCGACAGTTTTTTCTTTATAATCAAGATTTTCGTTATAACGCGAGTTGCCTGTATATAAAACAGAAAGTTTGTGTTTCGTCTCATAAAACTCTCCCCAACGAAAAGCTCTAAAGAAGTGAAATTTTAACTGATGATTCTGGTACGAACGCCGCTATTCCCAACTCTACACAAGTTTTCAAATTTTTTTTATTAATAAATATAAATTTCATTGCAAATTTTCGCTGTTGGTTGGTTCTTGCAAGTCTCTAATTTCGAATGACTGCTAGTTCAATTTTTTATTTGTTTCTTGACGTTTTAATACATAATAGTTTTAAAAACCTAAAAACTGATAAAAAAAATTGATTAAGCTAACTGGATTTTTAACCGAGTATTGAAAAACGGTGCTTGGATTATTTAGAAAACCATTAAAAGTGGAAGCTTTTGATGGGAAAAGCTAAAATAAGCAATGTGTCGAACAACTTTGTTTGATTATAACGAAGCTAATTACTAAAAATGTTTAATACTTTCGCTTTTTTTTTGTAAAAGCTACGACGGTTATTCGAAATTATCGAACATTGAATATTTTTTATTCATTACGTAATATAATTCCATGTTTTGTTTAACAGTCGATTTTAATTTGAGTTTTTGTAATATAAATTATTCCTAATGTAATTTGCTTACATTTAATTTTAGATGAGAATCATGGCTAATACTGAAGATAGCATAGATGACGATGTATTTGAAACAGTCGAGGATGCAAATAATTCAAATTTAAAAATTAATCAAAATAGTAACCAATTAAGAAGTACACCATCTCCGACAGGCTACCGCGACTATAAACCACCCGCAGAGGTACTTAAATTATGCGAAAATGATACAATTGAAGATTCCAATCAAAGGGTTCATAAGGTAGGTAATAATTTAAAATATTATGTAAATTTTATGGCAAAACATATGTACCTACCACTCGACTGTTATTTGGTAAATAACCGAATTTTACAAAATTGTGTTTTGCTTATTCAACCCCTTCTGTTATAAATTAACGATTCTTGTTAATGTAGTTGTCAGTTGCTCTCAAGCTTTCGTAATATGCGTTATTAAAGCAAAAAATGTGTGTTACATTTAAAAAAGTTACATTATTTATTTAGACGACACAAGTGTGAAGTGGCCATGTATATTAGGGTAATCTTTTCCACCCACTTTTTATTCACACAAAATTGCATTCAGATTTACACAAACTGGAAAATTGAATCCGATTTTGCATATTTTAATAAATAAATTAATGTGATTTATCAAAACATGCAAGTTTGAAATAAATTTGTAATGCAATTTATTATGCCTCAATATTTTAAATAATTATGTACTACATAATATACATCACAACATACATAACATTGAACGCAGTGATTGATACTACGCTTTTGTGTTGCAGACAATACTCCTCGGTGATAGTGGTGTCGGAAAGACTTCCTTGTTGGTTAAGTTTGATACAGGAAAATTTCAACCAGGAAACTTTTCAGCAACCGTGGAATTGGATTTACTGTAAGATTTATGTTCATTTAATGTTTAGAACGTAACTAAGGTGGTAATATTTAAAAATTAATTGAAAATTGCTCATCGGAAAATCTATAACTACGACATTTACTCGCCGTCCAAAGATAGTACTATGTCAATTTGCAACGAGATCTAACTTTGAGGACGTTAATTTAATTCTAACGTTAAGTAATTAAAATAACAAACCACAACTTTGCATTTATTGCAGCATGAAATTGTTGTAAAATAAACCAAATTATATCCTCCAGCAAAAGTCCTTAAAGAGAACTTGTAATTTGAATTTAGTGACCCATGATTTGCTCTAATTGGTCCTCATCTAGTATAATATATCACAGAGACAAGCTCAAATGAATATTTAAATTTAAAAGGCTCTAATAAGTAACTTGATGTTTATTTTCCTTATTTAATGTTTTCAAATGGGTCTGACATATTAAAGTAATAGGAAACCAACTTGATAGATAATTTAATCAACAAGAAACCAAATTTATTTCCTCTTCAGACATTTCGTATAAGTGCAATTTAATTGGGTTTTAGAAAATTTAATTATTGCTACTTTTAATATTACCTTGATTTATCCAAAGGATTATCGTTCCGATAATCTTAAAATTATGGTAAGGTTACATTTGCAATAAAAAATTTTAAATCCTGAATCAACGCTACACTACCTCCCCCTTCCCCAATCACAAAAATCATAATATTTCCTTTTAATCTAAATCTTATAATATTATGAAAAGAACGACATTAAACCAAAAAAGATCGGCATCATTTTATTTAAAAATTCGCAATGAAGATCTTTTGTCAAATCCCTGCCCAAGCCAACCAATCCGATTTGATAGCTACATTTTAACTACGAACTAGAATTGAAGCGGCGCCGGCGACTCAGATCTTTCTCCTCTGTGCAATCACTCAAGTTTTTAAATGTAATTGCTTTTTACTTCCTTTTCTAATCTTATGTGCCAACCACCGATCAAAGTTATACACTTCCGGAGAAGAAAAAGATAGATTTATTATTTATTTTACACGAATAAAATAATACAAATGGAAATAGGGGCAGATTGAAGATTTCAATCTATAATCATAAATATTCAAAATTTACAATATATAGCGTGACCCACAAGATCCCGGACAACCATGTTTTTCTCTTTTCGCGAAAATCACTGAATTTTTCTGAAAAATAATCTAATAATCCGATTAAACCAGAGGCATTTGTAAGAAATGAAAGTGGCGAAGCAGGGGACTGGGGGTTTTAGGGTTACGGAGTAAAATAAATTTTTTGTTAAGAAACTTATTTTTATTGAAATGAAACACATTGAAATTGAAAAGAAATCTTTTCAATTTATAATTCAGGTCGACTATGTTTGTATTTTTTTTTTATTTCTAAAAATTTCCAAAATTATTTTAAAATTTTGTTTTAATTAATTTTCTAATTTTTCCAAATTCAAATTTTGGCGCTGCTATCTATCACATTGAAATTATTAATTTTTACTTTACTTTTTTTTTTAATTTGACTTGGTGATTTGGTGAAGCATTGCCTCACTTGCTCACCCAGGCAAGCCGTCTCCAAATTAAAGTTGAGAAGGGTAAGCTACATGGGTTTCCCATCTTATTTTAAAATTGTTATATACCTAGAAATAAAAAAAACAATTCTTATTAAAATAGAAGAAGCTTTTCGAAATAACTTTGAAAATTTCACCTCGAACTTCAGAGTGATATATTAGGGGGTTGCTTACATGCCCACAAACAATAAAAACAGATACAATAAAAAGTGCGGTTTTTTCGATTGAAAATAATAGAAAAAGTGACACTTTAGCCGCAAAAGTAGATAAAATAGCATTTTAACAGCAAAGGTAGATAAAATACCTTATTTTTACTTACTGAAATTAAATATATTTTGTTTTTATTGCAATTAAAATTAGAGTGTTTGATGTTAAATAGTTCAAATAATAATTAAATTGAAATTAAAATTTCTTATATTACATTTTTTCTTCAACATCTTGCCACGGTAAAAGGTGGTATCAAAAGGATTGATGGTATTTTCCCAAATCTCAGGGTTTTGGCATATGCTCCTATGGCTAGCTCAATTGGAGCAAGAAAAAAACTTAATTGGCGACTTCTTTTCAAGCAAAAAACTAAGGAAAGTAACTCAAATTGCCCTAGGCGCCACGTGATTATAAAATATTACTCCCCAAAAATACTCTACTACCCAAATCACGAAGAGTAGCTTTTAGAACAGAAGTCACCTGATATAAAAATAAAAAAATTGCAAGAGTTGCAAGAGTTGCAAGAGATAAGCTTGAACTGTGAACAAATGAATTTATTGTAAAATTACAACGGCACCAAAGTTTGATTCGAGCAAAAAAAAAGTAATATACAGTGACTCCAGAAATTATTAATTCACCTCATACAATTTTAATAATTTGATTAAATGTTATAGTAAATTTGCTTTAATTAAAATTTTATTTTTTAGTTGTTTTAAATAATACTTTATAATTCATTTTATAAAAAATAAAATAAAAAAACTACATGGGCAAGTGTAGTATTCAAAAACCAATAAAGTAAGAAAATGCACAGCAAACTGTTATTAATACACTTACCTTTTATACGTTAAGGACAGGAAGACAAACGATGCAGTTTAATAATTTGCTGATTAGTAGGTATGTAATTGTAGATACAATACAGTAGTGTGCTTACAATTTATTTACATAGTCATTCCAAGAAAATTTTTTAAGATGATTAACAAAACAAGTGAAACAGCAATTAGTGAAAGAAAATCAATATTAAAATTGGTGTGCGAAGAAAAATTTTATTATGAAACTGCTAAAATTGTTGGCAGATCACTGGGTGCAGTGAAATATGTTATTAAAAAAATTTTAAAATGAAGGAAATTTAATAAACAAAACTGATCGAGGCAGAAAAAGCATTCTTGGAACACGACACGAACATTATATTATTCGAAAAACTAAAGTTAATCCAAAAACAAGTGTTCCAAAATTGACTAGATATTTCAAAGGGTATTGGTAAATCTGTTTCCACCGAATTTGTAAAAAGTATTGCGTAAAGAGGGTTATAATGGTAAAGTTTCTAGAAAGAAACCCTTCATAAATAAAGTAAACAGAAATAAAAGATTAGAATTCGCTAAAAATATATTAACATGGACTTTAATTTTGGAAAAAATAATATTTAGTGATGAAAGCAAATTTAATAATTTTCGGCCAGATGGAATGCAAAAAATTTTTACAAAACCTAATACATAAATTAATAATGAAAACCTATGTGAAACTGTTAAACATGGTGGCGGAAATGTTATGGGTCTGGGGTGCATATCTGCTGATGGGGTTGGAAAGTTGCAATTTTTGAAACTATTATGACTAAGTGTGCTTACCTGAATATTCTATAATCAAATTTAGATCCCAGTATCAAAAATTAGGGTTGAAAAATGAGTATATGTTTCAACAAGATAACGACCTGAAACTTATTTCGTATCTTGTGCAGGAATAGCTTTTATATCACGTTCCAAAACAACTCCATATTCAACCCCAATCACCGGACATAAATCCTTAGAAAATTGTGGCAAGAATTAGAAGGAAAATTCGAAAACACCACATTTTTAGTACAAAAACATTAAAAGAGGTATTATTGCAAGAATGGGAAAAAATAGACAAAAGTATTACCCAAAATGGATGGAATCGATGCCAAGACGGCTACAAGCAATAATCGATGCTAAAGGGTATCCTACAAAATATTAATTTTGTAAACAATATTAATTTTAGCTAGATTTATGCAAGTGAATTAATAATAGTTGGGCGGTAATTCTTGTAAATATTTTGTTTTTTGTAATTTTAAGGTAAACTATTTAAGTTTTTTATACATTTTTTAAGGCATATTAACTGTTAATTATTATGTTGTATATATGTTTTAATTCAAAATTATTAAACTATAATTGAAGGTTTTATCGTGTTATAACTGGCATTTTATAAGGTGAATTAATAATTGTTGGAGTCACTGTATATGTAATCTCGTTTATGTTTCTTGCAAAAGCAAGATTTCCCCGTATAGCTATATTTAGGGTTACAGTATGATGGTAAAAAATATTATATATCTACACAAAGCATAAAATTGAATAATAACAAATTAACTCGAAATCAAAATTTTAGCGCAATATCTACGCAATATTATCACAAACAACAAAAGACAGCACAAAACACTTATCTTAATAATTACAGACTTCGATGTTGGTTGTCCGTATGGAAGGATAATTTTCTTCCAACTGATGTTTTCAAACAAGGTAGGGTGATGGGAGAGTTCGTTATCAAGCTCGGTATCAATGAACGGCACCAATTCCTCAAAATTCTCAAGAACAAAAAAAAACTGGTTCGTACTTCACAATGGTACTCCAGGGCGAAAGACAGCAATTTGCACCTCCAGAAAATCGAACAGCTCAACTAATTAATAAAACTTGGTTGATGTTAACCAAGGGAAGGACCCTAAAAGGAATTCCTTTACAAAAAAACATTTGATAAAAAAACAACTTTACCTCGTAGATGGTGTAATCGAGGGTATAATTCAAATAAAGGAAAGTATTCGGTCAATGCTGAGTCGCAAAAAAATGTATAGATGATCTTATCCTCATAAAGAGACACTAATTTCACCTCGCAAACAAACGACGGATAAAAAGTATTCGATACAGCTCGTTGCACAAAATAATCCCAAATCGGAACGGTAAAAAAAATATATACCAAAATTTCAGTGCAAACGGCACATCTAACAATTTTCCCAACTAACAAATTATCTTTCGAAAAATACTTTTAAAAATTGTTGTTAATATCAACTGTTTTCTGGTCTCGCGATAGTACCTATCAACAAGGCAGGGCCGCACTTCAAAATTCAAACAATAAATAAAAATTCTATTTTCAACCGTGACAATCTGCTATAGAAAAAATTAAATATTTTACACGACGATAAAATTTATGAATTTTGTTGTCTTATTTTAAAACTCATTTAAAATCGTAGATACCGCACTGGATTTTACTCGAACTTCGATTTTGCCAACTTTTAAATCGAATTATGAAAAAAGAGGGTCTAATTAGCACTTTAAAAAAGTAAAATTTGCGGTTGGTACACAAATTTTGGAAAACCGGCTTTAAAAATTACTTTGGGATGTAATCTTCCTATTGGCTCTTTTCAAACTGTAACTCTGCTCATCGAGAATTAAAAAATTAAATCTCAGTAGGTTTTATATTTATACGTTGCCGGCAGTTTGACCCCCAGTAATTTGTCCCCGGTAATTTCACTCCCGCTAATTTTACTCCCGAGATAGAAATTATAGATAAGATCTATAATTAAGATCTAAAATAAGATCTAAAAGAGTAATTTCGAGTACTTTTGCGTTCTTGGGATAATTTTCAAATGGGCGCCGCCGAAGGCGGCCTCAACATTCAGCAAATACATTATAAATATGGCACTCGGTAATTTGATGATTGAAATTGTGGTATCAATATTGTGACAGATTCCATTTTTTATAATTGAATCCGTTTAAAGAGAGATTCACTGGTTGATCTTCGGCTAACTGTTAGAAGAAATTATCGGGGACCAATTTACCAGGGAATTTAATTACCGAGGGGTAAAATTACCGGGGATGAAATTACCGGAGATTAAATTACTGGGGATCAAATCACCGAGTGCCATATTTATAATGTATTTGCTGAAGGTTGACGCCCGCCTTCGGCGGCGCCTACTTGAAAGACATCCTAGGAACGCAAAAGTACTCGAAATTATAGATCTTTAATGCAACGGATACACGGGAGCGACTGGTACTTCTCCGAGCGTTGAGTGGGAAAACCCAATCTGGATTCACGGACTGTTAACAGAATATATTAATTATTACGTAATATTGCGCAATAATAGAGGAGTTTCGTTATTTTTTAAATTTTATATTTGCAAGTAGAAGTCAAACTGACACATCAGTTTTTTTTTAGATTTATTTTTTTGAATGCGTTTTGCACGAGATAAAAGTTATTAAAATTCTAAAAGAGTTAGGGTTATGACGTAATAGCATTAACCAAGCGGAATTTTAAAAACCAATAAAAAAAATCTCATGCTTCCAAGCGATTTTTAAATAACTGCGGCAAGATGATACGCAGCGACTTAAAAATTTGACAGTATTGTTGCAAAAGATTATATTTTAGAAAAATGTCATTTTTTAAACGCTAGCAGTGCCATCTCTTGCATAGGCCAGATACTTATCACACAGATCTAGTACTAAACAACAGATAATGTTTTGCAATTATCTTACGATTCTCCCGGTTTATGCAATTTATTTATATTTAAAAATGAACTGAATATATCAGCTTGGCCGTTGCTATTGTGACGTGACGTTTTTAGTCAGGTGCAAGGTAAGAAAACCGTTTTCAAAAATACACTTTTTCTATAAAATGGTTCAACCAAACGAAAGAGCATAAAATACGAATTTTTAAGGTGAGGATGAAAGTTGTCGGACTTGTAATAAGACCACAATTTAATTTTAAAATTGCAATTTTCTCGTAAGAAATACATGTAAGTGTATTATTGCGTAATATTACGCATTCTATTAACAGTGCTTGTGCTTTGATATACATACATGAATAAACCATAAGGCGGGGCTAACTAGAACAGCGTTAGGAAGGAGTCAGTCACTCACTGAGATCCGTCGCGTCAACTTCCAAACTTTTCGAGTTGGGGCCACTTGGGGAATGTTTTTAGTAAGTAAAGCGTGTGTCAAAACCGCTCGGAGCGCCCGAAGCGGCCCAGAGCGGTTTTGACAGCGCAACCACGTCGAATTCACACAGAAAGTGATTTTTACGAAATTTGTTGTCCGATCACAAATTTAATTTTTTTATTAGCTAATTACACCATTATCTTTCATAATTTGTTGTAAAAACCAAGATTCTGGTATATTTACTGTCACCACAACAAATTTTAATTTTGGTGGGCGGGGTTACAGTTCAATAGAGCCAATGAGTAAATTGCATTGTTAATAAATTTTTAAAGCCGGTTTTTTAAAAATTGGGCTAATAATCCGCAAATTTTAATTTTTTTATACGCTAATTAGACCGTCATCTTTCAAAATCCACTTTAAAAATGGTCAAAATCGGATGACGGGTTTCTTACCTTTCACCTTTTAGTCATAGTAATGCGGTATAATCAATAAATAATAGAAAGTTTTTCAAAATTTTGAAAAGCTTTTAGGCTAACGCAAATTTCACCTTATTATGATCCTACTTATTTTGTTCTCATGAATTCGTAGTGAAAATAATAGTAATTAGAGAAAGCACGCAGTTCAAACTTGTACAGATCGGGGGTATGCAATATTCTCCAGGCAGATATAATCAATGCAGCATTGAAATTGAACCACAAACCAGTGGAAAGTCAATTTAAAGTAATAAGTTATAATATTATTCAGAGTCAATTATTACTGATTGCCTTTCAACGTCATCCCAGTGAAAACAATTTCCCAACTATCAAAAATGAGCCTTTTGGCTCCTCCGTAACACAAAAATTATTAATTTATTTTGTATCAGATAACATGAGTCAACGAGATCCAGCAATAGTTGCCATGACTTAAAAAATCGTAATATATAAAAATCACCACAAAAGCTATTTGTGTAACTAGTGAGGAAATGTGGAACTTTTCTCACTTGTGTTACTTTTTCGAGAAAGTAACTTTTCTTTATCGGAATTTTAGGACTGGAAACGTGATAGTTTCTGACTAAGTAGGAGATTTGATTGAACATTAGGATCAGAAAAAAGTACTTTTTTGATTCAAACAGCGAGTGCAAAGTAAGGCTTTTCCCACCGTCATCTGCGTGTCACTAAAAAACGACCGAAATTGTTCAATTATTCAATATTTGATTCTAAGAAGGGCTGGGAGAGGGGGTCTGGTCCCCATGGCACACGATTCACCCTAAGACTTTTGTTGTTCGTTTACAACTTCATGAATAACATAATACCGGTGAACAATTAATTGCTTGTTTGTTAGTGGTCAATAATCAAACATTGAATACAAAACAATGGTTATCAAAACTACCCTTAAAGTTGTTCCGTTACCGGAACATAATATCACACCTCTTATCCTTTTTCTAAAGAGTATTCTCTAAATTCAATTGCGTACTATTATCCTTATTTGTTTTGAGGCTTTCACCTGTTTATTAGTCTTCCGTTATTCATACCTCGAGTTGTTTACACTTGATTATGGCTTAAACTTTCTATTACTCACCCTTGTTCTGTTCTGATTTCTATTTACATATGCATAAATACTGTTAGATGCTGTTAAAAATTAAAAATTGATTAAAATTGAAAAGTAATTAAAAATTAGCAATAACTAAAACGGAAAACTTTAAATAACATTTTTTTTGTATTCAACTGTGTATTATATAAAATTCAATTTTAATCTTGAAAAATATTTGATCTTTTAGTAGATTCATAAATTTTCAGAATAATATTTTATTCTTTTGTTTTTTTGTACGATAAAAATTTACCGACTTATGATTTTTTAAAAGTTGGTGATTTATTAACCCTCATGTAAAAGTTAAATTTCAACGAGCTTTTTCGTGATTTTCTCGAAAGGTAAATTCCTTCAAAAAAATATTAAATAATACAAAATTGAAAGGTATTTTAATTCTTTGCAATTTTGTATTTAATTTTACCCTCGGCGAGAAAAATTGACCAAATTATGGCTATTTCTTGTTAAAAAGTGTGTTTTATTGAAATTAAAATTGCTAATTTTGTTTTATTTATATAAAATAATATACAGGGTGTCCCCGTGACCGTGGAAAACCTTTGAGGTGGTTATAAAGGACATTTTCTAAGACAAATTTTAAATCCATTTTTGTCCAAGTCCAAACCCTCTTTCAAGCAATTTTTGAATTTCTGATTTGATCTGATATTATAGATTTTTAGACTTAATAGATCAGAACTTTTTAAAGATCACTTGCTTATCTAAAATTAGGTTATAATCCCTTATCGTCTAGATTTAACAAATTTCGAGTTATAAATTAAATTAATGGAAAAAATGTTAAGACAAATCAGGTTTTAGTTTTTACTTTTCTTGCGATCTCCGTATCTTTTCAACAAAACGTTTTAGAAAAAACTAATGTTCTAAACCGGATAGGGAATTTAACGGGCTACAACTTTGGTAAAATAATTTTTTTTGAAAAACCAACCGTTTTCACAGAAGTTCTGAAAATAATGAACAAGGAGTAGGTAAAAAAGGGGACACTCTGTATAAGTGCAAATATTACAAGTAGCACAAAAGTATTTGAAATTCTTAATTATTTTATTAACTTTCAAAAAGTAAAAATACGAATGGTCGAATTAAATCCGTTTCGAAATTTTGGGTCACTGGCGAAAAATGTTGGTAACCACTGTTGTAATTAAAAAGGATCTTAAAGCCCAACGATGCAGCTAATATCTCCTGAATTTTTTCTGTTAGTTGGACTTGAAGATATAAATATTTACTGTAAAAAATAAATATTAGAGAAAGAAAAATTACATTTTCTATAGAACTTTTGAAAGGCTTGAATTTCGTCAAAAAACATCGAATGTAGGCTACAAAACAGCAAATTCAAGATTTTAAAATTTTATTGTAAAAAACTTTTATTGCCATAATTTTAAAATTTAAATGAATTTTAAAGCTCAAATTAAGATAAACGAACGCAGTTGGTATGAATTATTTTTGTCAAAATACAATTTAACTAAGAATTTTCATTTGAATAAAAACGCACTTTTTAATAAAAAGTAGCCATAGCTTGGTCAATTTTCTTCTTTCAACCTTCTACCTTTCAACCTTAAATTTAATAATTTCCTGTAGGACCTTTTTCTTTCGAGGAAATCGCGAAAATATGCATTGAAATGTGAAAACACCAACTCTTAAAAAATCATAAGTCGGAAAAGGTTTATTATACAATAAAAACGATAAGAATCACATTTAAAGATAATTTATTTATTTACAAAATAACCCCTAACCATACTCTGACCACAAACTAGATGAAAGGTAAGCCAATGTAAGAAAAATTAACCAAGGTATACGATAAAGAAGAAAATAAATGAAAAGTGTTTTTTTAAAGATTTTACATTTTGAAACGTGGGATCTCTCGTTTTCACTCGTTTATTTTGCAATTTTATTATTTTTCAATTTATAAAAGTATTTAAGTTTGCCAAGTACTGAAATTACCACCAAATTACTTGAAAATTACTCTTTAAGTAGTTTCACCTTAAACCTTGGGTTTAAACTTGAAACTTAATTTTTACTTGATTAGTAACAAACTTGAAACTTCGTTAAAAGTTGAATTTTTTAATATCGTTCGATATAAATTAATTTTCTTCTTGCAATATTTGCAAGAAATGTAATAAATCTCGATTTTATTTATTAAAGCAATTTTGTTTACATTATAAAAAATATCATATTTTAATGTTACCTAAAAAGTTAATAAATATTGAAATTGGAGATGAACTTTCAATGCCCCGAGTTAGTAATTTTAATTACTAATAGTATATCATATTTGTGTAAACTAACTTGTTGAATTGCCAATTACCTCACATATTTAACAAAATTTTGTGCACAGGAGTTTAATCCAAGATTTTCTAAATTTTTGAATTTTTTCAATTATAACCAATTTTTTTAATCCAGTTCTTTGTGATGTTTTCAATATAAAACTAATAAAATAATTCATATTAATATAATAAAAATTAACGTGGTAATTCAACAATAATTATCAAATATTTTAATTTATTTTAAGAATCTTATTTTTGTAACGTTGTATCTCTGCGTAGATTCCTTTGAGTCCTTTTTTAAGAGAGATTATTAAATTTGCTTTGATTGTTTGTTGCAGAATTTTGCAATCGATTTTTCAATAAATTCCAATATTGTATAATAGCTCTGAAATTCGGCACAGATAGTCTGTGTATTGTACTACAAATTCAATTGTTGAAAACAAAATAATAGCTGATTTCAAAAAAGTTTATAGGAATGTATATTATTAACTTGAATAATATATTTATAATACGGAATAATCAACTTAAAATAAACAATTAAACAAATTATGTTTCAAAATTACGATAAATAGAGGCGATTCATAGAAAGAAATTATTTTATAACTTTCACTAGACATTCACTAGACTGGCTTAGGAAAAGTAGACAATTTACTTTTGATTCACTAAAAAATCTACTTTTACTAGCGAGAGTCTATAATATTTAGTGATTGCATACTTTTTCTATTGAGGGTCAGAAAAAAGTGTTTTCACACAAAAATGTGTGAAAAATGAGGATCTAATTTGTCTAGGATCTAAGTATTTTTACGAAAGTAGAAATTAAGATTTCCGGTGGTTGCGTTTGTCAAAACCGTCAAACGAATTGGAGAGGCGGAGCACAGCCGAGCGAAGCAAAGCGGAGACTAAGGAAAGTCGGTTTTGACAAACGCTTTTCTCATCAAAAATATTTCTCTAGAACGGTTCTACTCAGAAAAGTGTGGATATTAACCCGACAGATAGTAGAGAACGACTGGTAGCCGGTCTAGGACAATTAGGCGCGACAGAATAGGCGCGGCCGACTAGGGGCGGACCATATAGGCGCGGAGCCATTTAGGCGCGAAGCCATTGAGACGCGAAGATATATAGGCGCGATTTTCTTCTTTTTTTATGTATTTTCTTTTATCTATGTTCTTTTTTATTATAATATTATTTATTATTATTACACAAAAGGTACACTAATTTAATAAAACTATGAATAGATCTGGTAAGCTTTACTTAACATACACTCTAAATAAAATTAGTAAAATATTCGATATTTGCTTTCTCAAATTTTACAAAATTATTTTGTAATAATCTACACGTAATTCTAATTTTACGCGAAAAAAACACCATGTTTATTAAAAAATCGAAAAAATCGACCGTACCCATGATTTGGTCATACTTTCATTAAATATTAAAAAAATAATTTTGAATAATAAAAAAAAATATTGTCCATCAAAATTAAATCAGCTCTAAAGTCTCAATAAAAGATACAAAATACCAGAATTTAGTTTTTAAAATATTTAATAAAAACTAATATTAAATAAATAAATTTAAAAAAATGGATTAAAAAAAATTGTTTCCATAATCCAATTTTAACAAAAATTTAATCAGCATTAAATACTACCATAAAGATACAAAATCTCACATTTGATTTTGAAACTCTTATTAGTTTTTAAAATATTAAAAAAGACTAATATTAAACAATAAAATGTAAATAAATAAACAAACCGAGGGGTCAACCGCTTGAGGAAATCGTGTACAATTAACTTCACACTTCACGTACTTTCTCATAATTCTCCATACTTCGTCGTAGTTCATATAATTCTGCAGTGATTCACGGGACTTTATCAATAATTCACGGTACTTTACCTAATTCATCGATACTTCATCGTATTTCATGTACTTCATCGGTATTTCAAAGACTTACCGAGATTAAAAAATTTAAGCACTGGAGGGTGTTCCACCTTCCCCCGGAATGTGTAGTTTATTTTTTATCAGAAGTAAACTGAAGATTTTCCGTTACAAAGGCACTGGAAGGTGCCCCAGAGGGGGAAGTGACATTAAATAGTTTATTTCTTATTTTGTTGCAGAGATCTACTTCCCAGGGGTTCGGAATTTATAATTACGCAGTTTATAATTAATTGTCAGATTACGAATTAAACACATTTACTTGGCTATAGCTAATTTTAATAAACTTGAGATATGCTTAAATATTTAATTCACTTTTAATAAAAATAAATTATTTAAACCGGGGGTCTGGGGTGTGGAACACCCTCCAGTGCCTCTGCAACGGAAGATATTCAGTTTACTTCTGATAAAAAGTAAACTACTCGGTCTGGGGGTTCTGCATGTTCTGCAATGTTGTTCATTCCAAAATTTGTGCACTGGAGGGTGTTTCACACCCCCCAGACCCCCCGGATTAAGTAGTTTATTTTTATCAGAAGTAAACTGAAGATCTTCCATTGCAGAGGCACTGGAGGGTGTTCCACACCCCCCAGACCTCCCGGATCGAGCAGTTTATTTTTTATCAGAAGTAAACTGAAGATCTCCCATTGCTGAGATCTACATACCTCCCAGGAGTACAAAATTTATAATTATGCAGTTAATGATTAATTGTCAGATTATGAATTAAACACAATTACTTCGCCATATATAATTTTAACAAACTTGGGATATGCTTAAATATTTAATTCTCTTTTAATAAAAATAAATTATTTAAACCGGGGGTCTGGGTTGTGTGGAACACCTCCAGTGCCTCTGCAACGGAAGATATTCACTTTACTTCTGATAAAAAGTAAACTACTCGGTCTGGGGTTCCGCATGTTCTGCAATGTTGTTTATTTCAAATTTGTGTACTGGAGGGTGTTCCACACCCCAGACCCCCGGATTAAGTAGTTTATTTTATCAGAAATAAACTGAAGATCTTCCATTGCAGAGGCACTGGAGGTGTTCCACACCCCAGACCTCCCGGATCAAGCAGTTTATTTTTATCAGAAGTAAACTAAGGATCTCCCATTGCAGAGATCTACCTCCCAGGAGTACGAAATTTATAATTATGCAGTTTATGATTAATTGTCAGATTATGAATTAAACACATTTACTTCGCCATATATAATTTTAATAAACTTGGGATATGTTAAATATTTAATTCTCTTTTTAAAAAAAATAAATTATTTAAACCTGGGGTCTGCGGAGTGAGGAACACCCTCCAGTTCTTCTGCAACGGAAGATATTCACTTTACTTCTGATAAAAAGTAAACTACTCGGTCTGGGGTTCCGCATGTTCTGCAATGTTGTTTATTTCAAAATTTGTGTACTGGAGGGTGTTCCACACCCCAGACCCCCGGATTAAGTAGTTTATTTTTATCAAAGTAACTGAAGATCTTCCATTGCAGAGGCACTGGAGGGTGTTTTACACCCCAGACCTCCCGGATCGAGCAGTTTATTTTTATCAGAAGTAAACTAAGGATCTCCCATTGCAGAGATCTACCTCCCAGGAGTACGAAATTTATAATTATGCAGTTTATGATTAATTGTCAGATTATGAATTAAACACATTTACTTCGCCATATATAATTTTAATAAACTTGGGATATGTTAAATATTTAATTCTCTTTAATAAAAATAAATTATTTAAGCCGAGGTGTCTGCGGAGTGAGGAACACCCTCCAGTTCTTCTGCAACGGAGATCAACAGTTTACTTCTGATAAAAATAAACTACCGTAAACCGGGGCTACTTTGCTCCACTTTTGGCTCTTTTGAACAAAATCATAATTGTTACGACAGTTGTCAGAGAGAAATGATCGGGAACGTTTTAATCAACTAAAACTATCTAAAGAACACGTTTAAGTACCTTAATGACCAGTTTACAATGTTTTCTATTTATTTTTATTTTCTGAAGTGGAGCAAAGTTACCCGGGGTTCGGGTAACTTTGCCCCACGTGGAAAAATAGATGATTTCTCATAGTAAAAATGAACTGGAGTAAAGTAACACACTTGATTTGAGTAGTACAACTCTTTAGAAGTGTATTCTTTCAATAAATGCATTTTGGGAAGAAAAACAAAATCATAGGTGGTATCTGTAGAAATGTCTATATTAAACCTCATGAAAAGAATACAAAAACATGTTATTAAATCATGAATTATATTTGTTAAGAACATCAAAGGTTAGTTAATGTCATTTATAAGTTCTGGGATGCTGAACATGCCCCTTTTGTTGATTTTTTTTGGCGGATTTATACTACCAACAATCTCTTCCCAAGAGTAATGGATTGAGTCCTTTTTCTGGCCATTTCCAATTTCCTTTCGCAGTCTTAAACATAGCACTCACTACAGCACCTTCTTCATTCAGACTTTCAATGACGCCAGGATAGTATTCATCTTGATAAATCACGACAACGAAGGTGTCCACTTCCTTTTTTATTGATTGAATGGTTGGTTTATTTGGTTCCTTGTTTTCTTTTGCCATCATTTCAATTTGTTTTCTACTGAACGATTCCCAGTCTTCATCTGAACTTTCATTGAGATTTAATTCCATTTCACTTAAAATGTCATCGCTGTCATCATAACATCTGCGGCTTTTCTTTCTGAGGGGCTTCTTAATCTTAGATTTGACACTTTCATTAGAGGTTTTACTTGTGCTAGCGAGAGAAATCAGAGTGTTATCTAGCATTTCTTCATTGGACAGGCTTTTACCTGCTGGAAGTTGTACTTTCTTCCTTCTTGTAGGGTTTGTGGGCTTATCGCCTATTAGAGATTTGGTTGTTTGCACAAGCTCTAAAAATGCTGAGCTCACAGCTGAGGGTTCAACTGCTTTTGGCCTATTCTGTCTAGTAGAGGCTGTATGTCACATGGAAGTATCCCAGTTTTTTTAAATCCGCTTTCAAGATTTTTTTCATATTGGGCTCCAAGTCTTCCAGAAGTTTTTTAAGCAATGAGGGGACTTTTGTGGCTGGGGCAAAGTTACCTCATTTTCACCAGAAACCTAACCTATGAAACTAAAAAATTTATAAGTTGTGAAAAACACTTAATAGGTTGATCTTAGCAATGTAATTTTGTTAACAAATAGTTGTACTCCATAAATAAACACTTTTGCTTACCTTTAGATGTCTGCAAACGGGTTGAAAATACCACTTTTTTTAAAGTAAAATATCACCAAAATGTGACTCAACTTTACAAGCCATACAAATCAACTGTCCAATATGGCGGAATGGCTTGAAAATGATGTGTCACCCTCCTAGTGGTGCTACCTATCGAATAAACTCAAAACAAGGCGTTTGCAGTTCATTGGTTTGCTGTCATGTTGCGCGGCAACATTTTTCGTCTTTGGGGCAAAGTAACCACCTGTGGTGCAAAGTAGCCCCGTTTACGGTAATTCATCCGTTGTGTCTGAGGTGTAAAACACCATAAAGGTTTGAAAATTTAGTAGAAACTCCGCTACCGTTTTAGTTTTCTAAAAAATTATGACATATTCTTAGGGGGCAACAAAAAGGTAAAGGAAAATAGATTATGTGCAATCCTGCACAAACGATTATTAAGATTATTTTCAAAATCGGAGGGTGGAGTTAGCAGGTCTCCAGCCTTTTCTAAATAATTTTCTAAATAATTTAAAACAAAAGGTCCAACCGAAAATAAATAATGTACAATAGATTTAGACTTTTTAAATTAAAATTGCAATGGAAGAGGACTGATGATATGCACCTTATCTAATCCCATCCAATCAGACCACAACGAAATAACCAAACACACAACAAAACAAAAACAAATAAAACACCTGTTCTACTATGCCCCCTCCCCAAAACCCTCCGAATTGACTAGTTTATTTTTTATCAGAGGTTTAAATTATTAAACACATTTACTTGGGCATAGCTAATTTTAAAAACTTGGGATAAGCTTAAATATTTAATTCACTTTAATGAAAATAAATTATTTAAACCGGGGTGTCTGGGAGAGAGGTGGAACACTCTCCAGTGCCGCTACAACGGGAGATCTTCAGTTTATTTCTGAAAAAAAACTACTCAATCTGGGTGGAACCTCCAGTGCCCAAGTATGAAGAGATCTGCAGTTTACTTTTGATAAAAAATAAACTAATTAATCCGGGGGGTTTGGGGGTATAAAACACCCTTCAGTACCCAAATATTACAATGCAGGCAAATATATTAAAGGTTTGAAAATTTAGTATAAACTCTACTACCGTCAAACAAATGAGCTAAAAATTACAAAATTAACTAAAGAAATCGAAGTTTAATTTAATTAATTGATTACTTATTAAACTAGCAACTACCAAAACTTTTAATTAATAAAATAATGACCGCCAAAGGTTTATTCAATGTTTAAGATAAAAATTGTTAAGAAAATCTACTGATGTAAGTTAATTTGCTATCAAATAATTATTATTGAATACCCTTGGCTTAGCTATGATACACATTGGCCGTAGCGCATGTGCATAAGCTAGGTTCAACTTCATGTAATTCACCAAAAATTTACTAATTTCATGATACTTCACTTGTACTCATAGATAAGAGAGTATATAGCTTGTACTTCAATACTCTTAACACGTATTTTACCTACTTTACAGGTACTTCATGTATTTCACAAGTACTTCATATACTTCACATGAGATGTCATGCTCTTCATCAGATGTGTACAAAAAACTTCACCAGTGGTTAACCCCTCGAAAGAAACAATAGTTTTCATTAACCAATCTTAACTAAAATTTAATCAGTTTTAAATCTCAATGTAAATAAGCGAAATTCTAAATTTAGTTTTGAAATTCCCTTTAGATTTTAAAATTTGAATTAAAAACTAATATTAAACAAAACATTAAAAAAAATTTAAAAAATAGTTCCCGTAAACCAATTTTAATTAAAATCTAATGAGCTCTAAGTTTCAATATTAGGATACAAAGTTCCAAATTTGCTTTCAAAATTCTTATTAGTTTTTGCTGTAGAGCGCACACAAAATTTGACCACGCACACACACACAGACATTTTTTGGAAATCGTTTTGTTTAGCTCATGGAACCTCAAAAAGTGTAAATTCATCAAAATCTTCTTTCAATACACTTTTACGGTAACATATACAAAGATTAGTACCTATTTTCTAATGTAGGGCAAATTAGAGTCTTGAAAATTATTTTTTCGAAACCTTAAATTGTCTTTTGAACAATAAACCGAAGTATTGGTAGCTTATGAAGAAAAATCATAATTTGTTTCTATTTTTGTTTTTTTTTCAACAAATCTGATATGTATATCTAAATTTTAGGAAAAATTCAATGAATGGAAAGGACGAAAAGATAATTCAAGGTTTAAAAAAACGTTTTTATTAAATTTTTCAAGTTAAAAAAAAAGTATTTTAAATTATCTTTTCAATAATAAACTAAAGTTTGTAGACTGATCTTGAAGTTTTTTGCTTGTCCATAAGTTTCATATACTAAATATATTTACAAGGTTTCATCTTTCGAGACAAATAAGGGTTTAGAATGCCTCTCCAGAAACCACCTCACCGTGGGCGGTTTAGAATTTTATCACTATATTTCTAGTTTTTATTTATACCTAGAAGTGAATTAAAAATTTACAGATTTTTGACCAAATAAAAATTCGAATCTGTCCCAATGTGTGTTGCTAAGGGCCTGCCTGTACTACGTCGTTAGGTTTAAAAAATGGAGTGGGAAAAAAGTAAGCTAAAAAAAATACTACCAACAACTTTCTGAAAATATCAAATTGACAAAAAGCATGGGGCTATCGATATCATTCAGAATGAATTCCCCACCTTATCGTAAATAAATATGTTTATTCTTTCAGAAGGGTTTCTTAACTCCTTAGTGCATTTTTCTTATTTTTAATATGAAAAAATTTTATTTTTTAATTTTTATTAACTATTATCTTTTGCCCAAGTTTTCACAAATAGAAAATCTTTTCTTTTTACGTTACTTTCGGTATCTACATACGTAATATGTACATACATTAGGATGATTCTTATTTTTTATGGTTTTGTTATCAAAAAAAAACCCCCCCCCCCAAATCGATTGAATTACATTTGATTCTAGATGAACAAAATACTTTTTAAATTTTTTTTTATATTTTAAACCGGGCCTGGAAACTTAAATTTATTTGTTTTTCTTTTTGCCAATTATCTCGCTAAGCGATAAGATGTAAGTTGAAAGATGTTGATTTTCTCTATAAAAAATTTTTTTGTACCACCACCAGAATTACACGAAAAATTAAAAAATTTTGAGAGTACCGAAAAATAAATTTTAATTTAGAGGCACGGTTTAAAATCCAAAAAGAGACATTTTTGTTCATCTTAGATGTCAATTACACGATTTAGGAGAAGGGAACCAAAAAAATAAGGACGTAAAATAAAAAATAACAAAAAATAAATTATTTTATTACGCGTTAAAAATATAAATATCGATTTTAACCTCATTAAAAAGTTTTAGATAAACCTACTGTGTGAATCTTGTTTTCCTTCCTTTGAAATGATTGTTAATTATGAAAATTATATATAAATATTTGAAGAGTTAGGTTTGGAAGTTCAAAATAATCAAATCAGGTTTCAAATTTTTAAATAACATTTTTGGTCTGAAAGAATTTTACAGTTTTCATTATAAAGTGTCGCAGGCAGGTAGATATTAATTTTGTGGCAAAAATCACGCTCCCTTTATTGTAAATAAATTAAACTATAATAATTAGCACAATATGATCACTAAAGAGACAACACAGGTAACATCGTGTAGTCATAGAAACAAGGGGATGGCTGGTGTGCAATACCTCTCGTGGAGCGCGAAATCAAAAGGATCTACAGAAACACAGTTTAGTTCAACCTTAATGAGTATCAAGTTCGACTTGTCAGTTAAATAGTGGGTTTGCTTACTTCCTTTTCAGTTTGTATATTAGCAGCAGCAAATTCTTTTTTTTTTCAATAAAATTTCAACATATGGTTTTCAATCGGATATGATAAATTATCAGTTTTATTGGTAGTGATATTTACCCTAAACTTTAATTATGTGCTTGTGCGTAAGTTGCCACTTGATTAAATAGTTTATCGTAGACCATATCTTTTTTAAATTTGAAGTTAACATGTTTTTTGTTAAATTCAATTTCGTTATTTACTAAATATCATGTTAAACGAAGTAACAAATAATCGCCGAATTGTTCGAGTTACCTCTATAGGATCAAAGGAACGGAAAACAGTAAGCGATGAAAAAGATCACGAAAATGGTAAATCGAAACAGGTCAAATGTGAAACTCAAACGAACCACTCGAATCTTAGAAGAAAATCGTCTGCAAATTTGGAAGAATCAGATCATTATGATTTTTTTGGCAAGGTACGCTGCGTTAAAGTTTTAATGATTTTTTTTGCTTTTCACGTGTACGTGCCACGTGTGTACATTATGCTATTTTTTTATAAAAGCGAATTTATTCGATCAAAGCATTTCAGTTTAGTCTTGCCATGCATTTAGTTAAATCTAATTTCCAGTTAATTTCACTTAGTATATACATGCAATTTACTCCATACTCGATCGAAAGGAAATTAATTTTACAACGACGAAAACTACTTAGTTCATTTTAATTTATTTAATTCAACTTATAATTATTGTGGTTGCTTAAATTACCCTCATTGCGGCCCTGTGTTTCATGAAAATTCAACACGATTTGTGCTATCACTGTGTACCATTGTTATGTTTATATCGAAATTATTGTATTGAATTTGATTATGATGAAAGGAATATTCATCTTGTATTTGTCACATTTTATCTAAATTTTAACGACCCAATTTTGTGAGACTCCACCAGCATAGAAAACTAAATCCATTGACAATGAGATAATTCAGAAAAGTGCTTGAAAATCTGAATACCGAAAACATTAAATATGTCAATTAATGAAAATTGTGATGGAGGAGGGGGTATTTTTGAAATAAATCTGTGGAAGAAGACCTGGTTATTGGTTTAAGCAACTTTTCACAACAAAGGCGGTGATCTACTATTAATTAATAAATAATATAATACAAAGCTCCATAGATGATTTTTTGGAAACTTTAATAGTTTCGGATTAGTCTGCCGTAGAAGATTTATCAAACTATTGATTTGTTGACAAAGGATTTGTATTTTTTAAATATGATGAATTTTTATATGTTAAAAGTTGGATTTTATATGTGAAAGTTGAAATATCAAATTTTAATATTTATAATTTTATAAAGTTTCCTCTCTTGAATTGATCCTAAATCCGTTACTGGCTCTAAAGTTTAAATCGAGGGGTTGACCACCTGGTATATTTGGTGTACAAATTTTTGTAAATAATTTGCAATTGTTTGCAAATTTCTGCAATTGTTTGAAAATTTTGCAAATGTGTTTAAATTTTTGCAAATGACTGTAAATATTTGCAAATGACTGTAAATCTTTGCAAATGACTGTAAATCTTTGCAAATGTCTAAAATTTTTTGTAAAAATCTGTGTAAATTTTTGCAAATTTTGCAAATGTTTGCAAATTTTGCAAATGTGTGTAAATTTTTGTAAATGTGTGTAAATTTTTGCAAATCCCTGTAAATTTTTGCAAATGACTGTAAATCTTCGCAAATGTCTGAAATTGTTTACAAATATCTGTGTAAATTTTTGCAAATGTTTGCAAATTTTGCAATTGTTTGCAAATTTTGAAATTATTTGCACATTTTAAAATCATTTGCAAATTTTTGCAAATTATTATTGTAAATGCAAATTTGGTGTACACATTTTTGGTCAGTGGTCACCCCGATTTAAATGATAATTGAGACAGTGGCGATTTTTGCTAAAGCTATACCTTAACTCCTTGTTGATAGGTTCCTATTTTTTCCAGTATCTTTTGAAGGGTTTCTGTAGGTTTTATTCACGCAACCCTTGGCGTTGTCAATTTTGAAAATAAAATTTGAGAATTTGAAAGCTTCTGAAAATTTAGTTATGGATCAAATTCCCTAATTTTGAAAAAGTTTAACCTGCGTGTTTTCTCTAATTATTATTATTATTCCCATTTTTGACTCATTCAAAGAAAATCCAGTTTTTAAATAGTTTTTGAAATCGGGAAAGGAATGAAAAACTCCCTTGTCATACTAAAATTGTAAATTGAAATCAAGATCAGCAGTTTACACTGCTGTACTCTCAGAGGTTAACATCGATCTGTGGACTATGGGAAAGGCAACGGAAAACCTCAGGAAGGCAAAGTTTACCGTCGACATCCATCAAAAATTAAACGTAGATACACTAGTACTTTCAAATTCTTGAGAATTTCTGAAGCATTCCTAGGAATTCATAGAGAGTGTTCTGTTCTGAGTGCCCATAAAAAATTCTCATTCAATTTTCTCCAAAATTCAATTTACAAAAAATAAATACTTCTAATAATTTAGGTCAGTTGCAGATTTTGGAAGTTTACTTCCTTACATTTAGGATAATGATTTGGTATTTGGTTAACCAAAATTAAGTCACAGGTAATATTTTGAAAAATCTGATGATGGCCTTAACAAAAAAAACCTCTTGTGCACTTCTGAGAACAAAATAAATGCGGTATTATAAAAATAGTTCAAATAAACTACGGAATCTGTCAACAACATAAACTGAAAGAAGGAGAAGAAGGAGAGAACCTATGGCCTTAAGAGCTAGTTGGGTAAACTAGACCAAAGGCAAATTTGAATAAAATTTTGGAAATGGTAATCTATGGGCTAAAGATAAATGGAATTATCTTTTGTTGCTGCTAATTAAAAAATATTTTTTTATTTCGTTATTTAGTTAGTGGTAATAAACCTGAACTCAAAAGTACACATTTTCCTATAAAAATTGTTTTTCCAAATGAAAGAGCATAAAAATACGAATCATTTAGGTGAGGATAAATTTGGTAGAACTTCTAATAAGGCCCCACAATTCAAATTTGAAAATCACAATATTCCCATAAGTAAAGCGTTTTTCAAAACGGCTTGGAGCGGCCGGAGCGAAGGAGACCAAAGCGGAGGCTGCGGAATATCGCTACAATACATTTTTGCTCGGAGCGGAGTTTACCATTTTTTTCTCTTTTAATATATTCGTCTTCTTCTTCTTGAAGTTTAATTTAGGACAAGTCCTATTTTATTCCAACAGCAGCATTGGCGATATCCGAAGCCACTACTAGTACTGTGAGAATTGAGACTTGTTTTACAGCTGAAGTAGCTTGCTAGGCTGGCATCAGATGTTCATAGTTACCCTATTTTATATTGTTAATGTACTTAGACTTTGTATGTAATTATGAATGTAATGTAATTAGACTTTTACCAACCTGTAGAACAAGCCGGCTTCAGAAAGGGTTTTAGCACCATCGACCATCTGCAAACCATACGAATATTAATAGAAAAATGCGAAGAATATAATATACCAATACACCTGGGTTTTATTGACTTCCAGAAGGCATTTGATACGATTGAACTATGGGCGGTTTACGAAGGACTGGATGACGCCAGAATTGACTCAAGATATACAACACTATTAAAGAATATCTACGAAAACGCCACAATACAAATAAAAATTGACGACGTAACGAGTACATCAAAAATTCCTATAAGAAGAGGCGTAAGACAAGGGACACCATATCCCCGAAACTATTTACACTAGCACTGGAGAACATATTCAAGAAATTGAACTGGGAAAACAAGGAATTAATATCGACGGAAAGTTTTGAACCACCTCCGTTTCGCAGATGATATTGTAGTCATAAGTTCCGATGAAGATGAACTAGAAGAGATGCTAATACAAATTAGAAAGAACGCCCAAAACATCGGCTTAGAAATGAATATATAAAAGACAAAGGTTATGACCGAATGCAACAAACAATACTCTATTAACCACCAAAAAATAGAAAAGGTGGAAGAATATATATACCTAGGACATCTCATAAAATTAGGAAAACAAAACCAAACTGCCGAAGTAACAAGAAGAATTAGAATAGGATGGGCAGCATTTGGGAAGCTGGGGTGGATTCTGAAGAACAAAGAAATACCAACTTGTTTAAAAACAAAAGCTTTTGACTTGTGTGTTCTACCAGTGATGACATATGGTGTTGAGACGATGGCGTTAACAGAGAAAAGCGTGAACAGGCTACGTATTGCACAACGAGCGATGGAAAGGGCTATGCTAGGAGTTAGCTTGAGAGATAGGATCAGAAATTCGGAAATAAGAAAAACAACTAAAGTGACAGACGTAGTCAGAAGAATAGCAAATCTGAAGTGGAGTTGGGTGGGACATGTAGCAAGAAAATCATACGAAGAGTGGCCAATTCGCATTTCCCAGTGGCGCCCAAGATTAACAAAACGAAGTGTAGGTAGACCACAAAAAAGATGGCTTGATGACATAAAGCAAAAGACTGGAAGACAATGGTACCAAATGGCTAAAGATAGGGAGGCTTGGAAGAAATTAGGAGAGGCCTATGTCCAGCAGTGGGCGAAAGACGGCTGAGAAGAAGAAGAAGATATTGTTAATGATGGCAATTCATTAGCATAGGAGAACCACCGTCTTTACGTGCCTTTCGAAGTACAGAGACGGCATTGCAAAGTGAGCTCTACTCGGATTTAAACTGGAGCGCCTTACATTAGCAGTTTATCGCGCTAATAACCAGGCCAATGACCGTCTCTTTTAATGTAATAAAAATATAAAAAAACTTATTTACAATTAGTTTTATCGCTAAAAGCTTATTTTACCTTTACCATTAATTTAGTTTACCATTTTCTAAATTTGGCCCAGTTTACCATTGGCCCAGTTTACCACTTTCAAAATTTTCGTTGAAAGTACCTTGGCCCAGTTTGCCATTTTCTAAATTTAGCCTAGTTTACCATTGGCCCAGTTTACCACTTTCAAAATTTTCGTTGAAAGTACCTTGGCCCAGTTTGCCATTTTCTAAATTTAGCCCAGTTTACCATTGGCCCAGTTTACCATTGGTCCAGTATACCGTCAGTAACAGAAGTTAATCTTCGGGTTACGCTGATCCGTGGATCAAGTTCGGTAATTGGTGATTTTTAAAGTTTTAACCAACCACCGATTTTCTGTTATACAATTGGTTCTAAATATTTATCTTGAGTGGGGACAAAGTAAAGGGCCGAGAGTACAAAATATCTTTTAATAAAACGACGTGGTAATTTCCAAGAAAACTAAAGTTTCTACATAGTTTTTAAACATTTAATATTCTCCCCTCTCTCCGGTTTGTAAATATTTCTACTTTGGATTAATAGACCGAAAGATTTGGGGTAAGGAATCCCCCCCCTCCAATAATAAGTCATTACTCATAAGAAAACTAAATCAGCGAGATAAAGCTTCTGGATAATTTTTAAACATTTAATGGTTTGCTTCCCGATAATGGGTCACGGGGGGGGGGGGTATTACTGATCTAGACCCATCGGTACATATAGTTTATTTTTATTAAACGTGACTAAAATATCAGCATAATTATTTGGCTGTTGCTATGTTGACATGGCACTTTTAGTAACCATTGCTACAAAATCAATGAAAACTAATAGAAAATTTTTTATAATTTCCAAAAGCTTAACCGACCAGATTTTCAGAAAATGGAAATCGAACCCAGTTAACATACTGACGTTATATTCAAGTCAATTTACGTCAGGTATTGCGTAGTATTGACGTGAAAATTACGTGGAGAGCCCACATGTTTTCTTATAATTAATTTAAATTGGAAATACTAATCAGGGAACGCACGCAGCAGCCTAAACTTATACAGACCGGTAGCTTTGGGGAGGGGGGATCAAATGCAATCGATGCAGTACTGGAACTGGACGATAAATTCAAAAATAAAATATTGGGTATTTTTAATTTTTCAAAAGGTTTCAAGTTTAATAAAATTTAAAAAAAAATTATTTTTTACAATTCTAATGAAATTTGAAAATTTTCCAACTTACATTTTAGTCTAGGACCTCCTTTGCGTAAAGAGGTTAAAAAAATGTTTTATATTTCAAAAAAACAAGATTACATTTATCAACGTCCATGGGTTTTGGACCTAATAAAATAATAGGTTATCTCATGTCTTTTTAAAATTAACAAAACAATAAAAAATAATGTGAAAAGTTAAAATTGATTAAAAGATAAAATCCATATATTTCACTGTCTATGCGGGTTGTAGACGAGAGTGAAATCAAAAATAGATTCCAAGTTTATTTAATTTGTTATAAGAAGTATTGAATATTGAAATTTTTTTTTTCAAATTTCATTAAACTTGAAAGCTTTTAAAATATTTTATACAACATATAATTTCAACAAGTAATAATAAACATTAACAATTTTTTAATTTTTTGAGAGGAAAGAAGGCTTCTCCGGAAAAATAGAACAAAACACTTGAAAGAAACTAGAAACTGCAATAGGGGACAATTTTAACTTTATTATTCATTGAAGTAAGTAAATATATTTTTTAATTGTATCTGATTGCTACATGACATTTTTACACAAATCTTAGGTCTAATAGATGTTTTGTTTGAAGGGGGGGGGTAATAAACCTGAACTCCGATTTTGACAATTTTTAAAGTGGATTATTAAAGATGAGGGATAGTGCATAAAAAATAAAATTTTTAGTCGATTTACAAATTTTGGAAAAAACGGCTTTAAAAATATATTTACATTGCAATTTTATTATTGGCTATTTTGAACTGTAACCCCGCCCATCGCCAATTAAAATAAGTTTTTAGTACTAAACTGATTTCTTTTCAATAAAATATTTTAAAAAATTTCAAGTTTGATAAAATTTTCCAACTTACATTTTAGTCTAGTGCCCCGTTGCGCATAAGTGGTTTCGTCTTTTTAAGATATCATCAGCTAAACTATCCCTAAATGAATGAAAATGGATGATTTTTTATTCAACATATAATTTCACAAGTTAATAAACGTTTACAATTAAAACTGATAGTGCCAAGATAGCGTGCTTTGGAGGATACGTAAAGTGGTCGGTCTCCCTGTATTGATGATTGTCACGATAAGCAATAAAAACAGGGTCACAGGCATATTCTCCAATCCGGTATAAGTAGCCGTGGGGACCCAATACTGAATTTTTTTCCACAGAAAGAGGCCTACGTCCAGCAGTGGATAAAAACAGGCTGATGACATGTTGATTTAATTTCTTGCAATATATTCAAGTCTTATCAAAAAAATCAAAAATGTTTCCAACTTTGCTGACAATCTTATCTCACGAATTTTTTCAAAATATTCGTCGGTCATTTACCTTATGCCTAATAACTATTAATTTGATTCCTTCGCCGGATACTCGCCTAGGCACTTTGGAAGTCCTACCTCTTTTAATTTAATTTAAGTAAAATTTCTGAAAGCGACAATATCATTGTGGCCGATAAAATTGTTACTTGCAATAATAATTATTACCTCTTTTAAAAAGAAGACTAAAATAGGAAACAACGATTTTAATTTGGCTCTGGTTACTTCCATTCGGAATTCCTGAAGCTGGCTGAAGTTAGCTTACAAGAGTCTTCAGTGAAATGCTCTGATGAGTTATTTGATAAAGATTTTCCTTAAATGGAAGTTGTGAGGAACATTTGAGATGAACTCGGTTTAGATTTCGGAATTCGTTGAAAATAAGAGAAAATTTTTCGTGAAGTCCGAAAAATATCCGAAATCTTAGAAATTGCTTTGTCTCAACATATCGGAAAACCGATCCGGAAAACAATCGACCATCAGGATACCCAAATTCGCAATAATTGAATGTGGAGTTTCTCGGATTAATGCAATAATATTTGTTTTATCTATGAGTTTAATTTTGTTGGGTTTCATTGAATTAAAACTGAGTTGCAAACTAATCTGGAAAGAAGCTTTTGTAATAATCATGGCGCATTAAAGTTTTCAATTAATTTTATTTTTCATTAAAAATATTAAAAAATATTAATTACCTTTAGCCGGTATCAGAAAATTACTAGGTTTTATTAAAAGCTTTAATCAATTTGACGTTTAACGTGACATAACTTCGATATTAACGAAAGGTTTGATAGGTGATGCTGTTGGGAGATTCTGGAGTTGGAAAAACATGTCTTTTAGTTCGTTTCCGTGATGGTCTATTCCTGTCAGGAAATTTTATTTCAACAGTGGGCGTCGATTTTAGGGTGAGCAATTTTCAGGAAACAATTTAAATATCACTGTGCCTATTAGTTCAATAAATGTGTGGGTTTTGCAAGTCGATGTAGGTGTTAAAGAAATGTATTTTAGAATAAAGTCGTTACGGTGGATAATTCGAAAGTAAAATTGCAAATTTGGGATACAGCCGGGCAGGAGCGGTTTAGAAGTGTGACACATGCTTATTACAGAGATGCACATGGTACTGAATAATATACAACTTTTATTTTATGAAAATTTGAATTTAAATGTTTTAGCCCTTTGCTTTTATATGACGTAACGAATAAAACAAGTTTTGATAATATAAGAGCCTGGCTGGGAGAAATACGCGAATACGCTCAAGATGATGTCGTTATTATGTTGATAGGTAAGTGACGAATTATAAATTGGATTTTTTTGTCTAAAAAATATTTTTGTTAGGTAACAAATCCGATTGCGGTCCAGATAGGATTGTTCGAAGGGAAGATGGGGAGAGATTAGCGAGAGAATACAACGTAGCTTTTATGGAAACTTCAGCTAAAAGCGGACTTAATGTTGAACTCGCTTTTATGGCCATCGCTAGGTATGATTAATACGTTTTATATCAATTGAATTTTTTCAATATTGTAATTATGCTTATTAGGGGAACTTAAACTTCGTCAAAGTGGTCAAAAAGATAATGGTAAATTTTGTGTTCAAGATTACGTTAGGGAAGAAACTCAAAGAGCGCCTTGTCCGCCTTGCAGTACTTAATCATTTGCTTTAGATAAAAATAATTATGTGGCCGAAAACGAAAGCACAATATTATTAAACGGCACATATTGAAACAATAAGCCAATTAACAATAAAAACAATAATAAATGTATGCTTAGAGTGATGTAAAATTGTTAGTTTGTATGGAAGCAGGGTCGGCTGGACTCGATGGGCGATTTCTTTCTCTCTGAAGGTTTCAATTCTCTGATGACTGATATGTGAAGTAAAAAAAATTATATGTTCTGAAAAAAGACGACAGTTCATCGATGTGGTATGAGTATTCCATCATCGATGACAGTACTGAATTGTAGTAATTATAATATTGCTCGAAGTTGCCTCAAAGGACAGTGAACTGCTTACATATCGTAAAGCATCTAATAGATATAGTAGGATAAGTACAACTTGGCACCTACGTCATCGCGCTTAATCACTGCCATTGGTTATTAACCAAAAGCAGTTACCGTCATTGCTTAGGTTAGTATGACGTAAGTACCAACTTAAAAAATCTTACTGTAGTAAATATTTTTGATCAATCAACTATTTGCATATCTTCTACCGATGTCAGGTACAGTAAATTGTATTTTTTCGAGCAGTATAGGCCGTGAAAACAAAATAAGTATTTAAAAAAATTCAATTTCAATGTGACGCTATAGTTGTGCAGGCCTATAATACCTTTTAAATATGCCTCTAATCCAAAATCAGGTATTTGTTTTGATCTGTTGATGCAAATAAGATCTACACCTGGGTCTACCGATGACAAAACATTGTTGTTCTTGATTTTTTCGAAATTTTAGATGATCCAGTAAAATTAACCACGCCTAAGGGGTCGTTTTTGGAATTTGTAAAAAAAATAAATTTTTTTCTTCTAATTTTAAAATATTATAATGATAAATGAGGGGGTCGGTCTTTGATTTATGAGAGAGGAATAAAAGATTGTGAACAACTGTGAGAAAGAAGAGGAAAATTTGCAATCGTCAGGAAAATCAATTTGAAGGTTATGAACGTTAACTTTTTGTTAGTTAAATTATTCTCGCCACAAATACGCCAAGTTTTGTCATAAGAAAACCACCAATATCACCCTTCACAATGTAAACCCTGTACTGAAGAACTTTTAAGATAAACCGGAGAGTGAAAGAATATTTTATTTTTAAATATCCCGCCATAGAGTCGATTGCACCAACATTTTTAAGCATTAAACACGCATTTAAAATATATAATGGCCATTTAGCCTAAATATTCGTTGTGCCATCGTCAGTAGCTAGTACACAAACATAATTTATTGGATAATAAGATTACAGATTATTAACGAAATTAAATTAAATTGCCGATATCTTGGCTTCCTAAATGTTCATAGAACCACTAAGAAATTCATCAATGGCGTACAACGACATAAATTTTGTCAATTGGTACAGTGCCGGCTTTAGGTCCGGTTTTTTATAGTATTTTGTTAAAATATCATTTAGCATATGAAATAAAATAAAAAACGGGACCTTAATAAACTAATAGACTGCGGTGATTTTAAATGGCATTAGTGCAATCGACCTTAATAATTATAGATGATTTAATAATACTACTAATAATATTAAATATTATTAAATCATCAACATAAGCAACTTAGCTTTGCTAACAACAAATTATAATTCGGTTACAATATAGCTTAAGACAAAAATTTAAAAAGATTTTGATTATTACAATTTATTATAAATATAATAGTAAGTGCTATTATTCGTTGTAAATTTTAAAAAAATTCAACTCGTAGCTAGCAATATTAAAATATTTATATAGAACGATACGTTTGATATATATTATATTGTGTTATTGTTTATTATTATAGAAAAATGTATTAATGTTTATAAGCAAAAAAGATTTTAAATGTGAACAATAATTAAAAAGAAACGCTTAAAATTGTATATTATCGTTAAGGGGTTAAGGTAAGCAAACTAATGTGTTTCATGACCAATTCATAGAAATTTTACTGTATAAAAATGAAAAAAATCATATCTATGTAGAATTTGTAAAAAAAAATATGTAAAAATAATTTCTATATGTATGTACACAATTAAATAATTATTAAAAATATATATTACAAAATATTGATGTATTAATTGTGAAATAAATATTAAATTAAAATTTTAAAAATTAAAAACATTATTTTCACGAGCCATTCATTCCTAAAATTTATTAAAAATTCATTTAATTTTAATTTAATTTTTATAATTTTAATTAAATAGAAATATTGAATTATGTATGAAAATAAATTTACAGCAGTTCCATTCGAGTAATCTATACGAACGCATTACAAAATTGTAAGAAAATTTCCAATATTGATTTTGAACGTTGCAATCTATAATAATTTAGATTTATAAAGTTAAATTGATGAAATGGAATAATTGAAAAATTATAAAATTTGGTTTTGAAATTCCTATTAGTTTTTGAAATAATAATTGAAAACTAATATTAAATAAGATGTAGAAAAATTTAAAAAAATAGTTCCCATGAACCAATTTTTACCAAAATCTAATCGGCTCTAAGAGCCGTAGTCGGTTGCCCGATTCATTTTTAAATTTCCAATTAAATTTTCTCAGCGCAGACCGCATTTCAAAAAATTTTATTTTGGTTATAAATTTCATTTGATATTATTTTCAAGAAATAATAAGAGTTATTACTAAATTCAATACCATGCAAGATCCCTATTGGTTGTTACCACTTTTAAACCATTACATAGTATAGAGAGCTGGTACAGAGCTGGTAGTGCTTGGAAGAAGGGGTGCCAATTTAAACCAGAAGCGATGGGCTTTCAGCTAAATTTGGAAAAATTTTTGTTGTTCTTTAGGCAAATTATTGTTTGGTTCTGGCAAATAAATTTTGTAGAATGATTATGACACTTGAGTGATTACGTCTTACATTCCATTTTCATTCTTAATTTGGCGTACGAATAAAACATTTTAAGTCAGTTTGTGTTTTATTGGATACCTGGCGCCCAACAAATTTGTTCGATCGTTGTGGAACTCACGAATATCCCGCGCTCCAAAGCTGAGTTTAAAAACTGGCAGCGTTAAATCTAGGGCTAAAAGTGCTTTGGTAGCGCAATTGAGCAATTGTGGCTTCAAATAGCACACTAAGCAGTTTCCACCTCTTTTTCTGTTGGTATACTAATAATTTCTACTAAATATCTCATCAGTATGTAATAAGTTTTTATTTCGCTTTTACATAACCAGTGAAAATTTATAATTTAATAATTTTTGGTTGAAAAGTTTTTAAAATTCAATGAAAGTTAATTTAAATTTTGTTTATTACTTTTTTAAAATTTAAATTGCATTGTTTAAATTAATAATTTAAACCTTGATTTAAAAATTACGATTTCATGTGTTATTCTTAGTTATTATTATTGTTAATTATATTTATGCATCTTTCTGATAACGTTTTTAATGCAATTTACACTTTTTTAAATTTCTTGATTGTATAATGATGATATAATGACAATATGACATCAATCTTTGAGCAACTTGGAATATTTATTAAGTTCACGTCAAACCATATAATCATAGAACATGAAAAACAAAGCATAAATTTTAAAATAAGAAAATCTAAAAAATTCACAAAAACACGAAAATCAAAATATTTTTTTGTCATTAAAAAATTATTTTGATTTTCATGTTTAAATTTTTTTTCCATTTTTGGATGTTTATATTTTAAAATTTGTAACTCGTAACTCTACATTAATCAAGAAATTAAAACAAACACGATATGCACAAATAACGAATTCAAATAAAAATTATAAACAATCGAAACGGTTAAATTTTAAAATTTGACATTTATTTAACAAATTATATTTTATTACCAAGACATTTTTTTAAATTTATAAGGTCGATAGAATTTGAATGATAGTTAATACGTTTATGTGCATGGATTTTCTGAAACATAAAATTTCATTTAATTGACTACGTAAATTTGCAATCGATGTACATTGTGTTTGCATAGTTTTATGCACTCGAAGAATTATTTTATGCGTTGAAATTTGCTTCACATACTGTCAATCGAGTTGAAATTATTTCAAAACAAAAAAGAATTTGATCGATCTGGAAAAACGTTTATAAGTGCGTAAGCAAAACTTAATAAAATAGTTTGCAAATGGTGAGTTTATTTTGAAAAGCTAAAGTTTAAAAATTTGTATTTAAACAAACATTATTTTTCAAAAATATCATAGCAATATGTACCTTACACAGCAAACTTGACAATTCGAAATGGTATCTATGCTACAAGCAATATATAGTATATTCTCGGACCCAAATAAATTGAGCCCTGCGTCACAAATTTCTGATTAAGAAACGACATCCTAAATATAATTTAAGCCATCATCGTTTAGCTTTGTTTAAAAGAGTACAAAAATATTGGGATGTCTTTCTGCCAAAGTTTAATAAAAGCCGTACGTTAATAATATTGTACATTAGTAAATCAAAGCATTAAAAAATTAATATGTCGTTACTTGTACTACATTATAAACTAACAAAATTTTTGAGTTACGTAGTGATTGTAATATTTGTACATTAGTTCAAATTGTAATAAGCAGAGAGAGTTACATCAAAATAACAAAAAAATGATGCATTTTAAAATGCACTCATTTGACTAGCGATTCTGATCTTAATTCATTCCATTTTAAACTACGACGCAGGGCTCAATTTATTTGGGCCCGGGTATACCTATTAATTACGGTTGTCGTGTTAAATGTTTGTTCTGTTATTAAATACATTGCAATAAATTACACATGTTAGCAATAAGCCCTGTGCCGATAAAAAATAATAAGTCAAGTATAGAATGGGCGGAGCTTAAGCAACACATCATAGTGCATGCGCATTGGAAAAAAACATTTATGCCCGGTTTCACAAACATTTAAACTGCGATTTCGGCTTAAATTTCGGCTTAAATATTATAGGCTTAAATAATTTAATCGCAGTTTAAACGTTTGTGAAACCGGGCATTAGACATTTTATTAAATATTAATTTATGAAAAAATTATAATGGTGCTAGCTTCATGGATTCGGGAGCTAACTTTTTGGGAAAAATTTTTAACCGAGCGGGGCCAAATGAACTATAACAGTAGATAATTAATCGCAGTACAGAGTTGAGAAAAAATATTTTTAGGCTCTCCACGAATAGAGGAGAACCGCCATGCAGCTCATTTTAATTGTTTTCGTGTTCATTACTATCTTATTTTATTGGAAGTAGTAAGTAGTTAGGTTTTTCCCCCAATACATTTATTTTTTAAAGATTAGTATTTGGAATGCCGTACCTTGACGAGGGAGCTCAATTTTTATGAGTAAGCCTAAAACTTTTACGCTCTTTGTTTTATTGTTGGTGTTACTGTTCATTTGTTATTAAATTAACAATAATTTAAAAATTTGGAGACACGTCTAAAATCCAATATTAGTATGGTATTTTAATAATTCCACTACGAGATTCTTCCGAGAACTGAATTATAGTTCCCTTAAGGGCACCGAAACGATCGTAGAATAGTTACTAATCAAAACAAATAATAAACAAAAAAACTCGTACCCATGAAATATTTTTAAATAATTAATTAATTTCTTGCGAGCATATAAGTACATCAACGAGTGTTTGTACTTAGTTCGCATACATATTTTGTATAAACTTTAAGATGAATAGTACTATTTTATTTTGTAGCTTGGTTTTTTTTATAACGTTGATGTCTGCAAATGATGCTAAGGTAGGTAATATTTAATTTTTACCTAATATATAATAATTACTTTATCTTTGTTTAAAAACGATTTAAAATTTTTTTTTACAAGCTACGTGAAATTTAAGTAAACCTATTTTATTAAATATTTAGATGTGTCCACATACAATTTTTGTTTAAGACATCGTTGTACAATTATATTTCGATTTATGAAATCTCTTCAGTTAAACTTGGCCCTATATGATTGAATAAGGATTAAAATTCGCTACAAAATTGAAATCACCAAAAACCATCTAAGTATTTTGGAAACTTTAATATTAATTAAATGTCAGATTTTGACAAAACCCACATCGACATACTAGGTTCTCTTTTCTAAATTCACAAATAAATGTATAAAAAAAAATATTTTAAAAAAGACAGAAATTCACCAATTTCACAATTCATGGGTTTTGGACCAAATGAAATAAAAGGTTAATTCCATGCCTCTTTTCACAAAGATAAAATTTCGATAAAAAAAGAATTGTTGTTATCTTATTAGATTTTCATCAGACCAACATGATCATAAAACTTTTAAAAAAATAGTACAAATTTTAAAATACAAGAAAATTCAAAAAAAGTAAAAAAAGAATAAAAATTTGAAAACACGAAAATGAAAACACGTTTTGTTGTGAATTAATCTGAATTTTTTGAATTTACTGTGAATTTAATTACATTTTATTTATTTTTATATTTTCAGGATACCTTCGCTGAAATATATAATCGTTTCTTGAAGTTGGAAAATGAGCACACATTAGCTTGTCGCAAAGAAAACAATTTATCTGAAGAAACCGTTCAAGCCATAGCAATCCAAATCTCTGAAAATGGAGTCATTCCCGAAAAAAGAGAGCATAAATGTTTTCTTACCTGTATGTTGTTAAAAGCTCAAGATATAAATGAAAAAGGAGAACTTCTCGTGGATAATGTAAAACCACAAAGTGATGCTATTCATGTAACATTTTTGGAAAAGCTCATGCTTGATTGTATCAGTAAAATCCATGAAACAGATCTTTGTGAAAAAGGTGTGCGTATCCAAGAATGCTTTGTAGAAGAAGTTAATCTTCAACTTAGCAAACAATAAATAAGTAGAATTATAAAAAAATTATAATATTTTGAGAGTATGATTTTAGGTGATATTTTGTCATTATTAGCTTATGATATTATAATATATAAATATATGCTATAACTGTTGTGCCTAGAGAATTTGCTTTTTAATTGTAATATTAAACTAATAAATATTTTGCTAACTTGAGAGTTTAAATTAGGTTTTCAAAAATCATTTTACCTGCATTACCCCATCAATGATTAATAGGAAGCCAGAAACAGAATCGAATCCTTCACCAGGTATTCATAATCACCATCTAAGGTTCGATTGATTGAAATGGAATAAAATTTAATTGCACGACACTAGATTTTACCACCCAGGTATCAATGTACCGACATTATGATGTCGATTTTTTGTGATCAGCTGACTTTTATTGACGAATTTATCGACATAAAATGTCACAGACTAGACTTTATTCAAAACGTGAAAAAGACGTTACATACTGACGTCTAAATAACGTTTTGTTTACTTTATATATCACTAGAACATAGACGTAATTGAGACATAAACAATACGTTAAATATTGACGCTTATAATAATGCTTAATCATTTTTTTGAATTGTTTAGTATTTTTATGTACGACTGCATTATAATAATATGATTACAATATCACTTAGCAGCCATAAGATACTATTTTATAGTACTAGTCCATTTTACTTTATTAATAAAGTAAAACGGCCGCCTGTCAATGTCAATGAAATAAACGTCAAAATTAATGTCCAAGTATTATTTAAATTTGAAATTTTAATGTAGCTGCAAAGGAACATCTGTAAATTACAGCATTAGACGTAAGTTTCTTCGTACAAATATTTCGACTTGGTCGGAAGAAGCGATACTTTAGCTAACCCGAAATAATTTCACACAATTTAAAACAAATCAATAAATGACTTATAGTAACCAGGAAAAATAGAAAAAGCACTCTTTGCAATTATAAAATTTATAAATGTCAAAGTGGATTTTCGAATATTACGTCAAATAATGTAAAAGAAAATCTTCTAGGGTGCAGTCGAACATAAAGTTTAAATTCGCACATAATTGCTTTTGGACTCAGCCTTTTATTGGCCTCGCTCGCAAGCTCGCTCTGCCATAAACCATAGGCTTCGTCCAATAAAGACCTAAATTATGTACTCATTACATAAATAGCTATTATAATAAATATATAGATACATATTGCAATGTTTGAAAACTTCCTTCTTTCCTTTTACTTTCGAAAATCTTATAGAATTATTAAAACGGAATTCCTTTATCAACTTACACCTAAAATTTTTATAAAGAATTGCTCCGGGAATCCTAAACACTCTCTATACTAAAACTGAAAAATTAAATTGAAATTTGAAACTTATTTAATATTCTGTATTTGTGAAATTTTAATTTTTGAAATACTTTGTATAATGGTTAAATAAAGAGAAATAAATGTTTAACTTTAAATGCTATTACTATTTCATTAGATTAAAATTTTTAAAAGTAATAGGTTAAATAAACAATGAAACGAAATTATTTGTGAGCTTTCAGTAATGGTTACTGCTGTCATCAGACGTTTAATAACGTCTGATATTACTATTTTATGCAACTTTATAATTATTTCTGTCAACTTAATTTCTGAAACACTGTGTACAAACATGCAATTCAAATATAAAAAAATAAAGTTTACTTTTTTCGGAGGTATCTATTTTGTCTATTTCAAGGTTGCTTCTATATCTAATAATTGCGACAGTACAGCGACAAGAGCTAAGTTAGATCCGTTTTAATTTGATTTGATTCGACTCCATTTGGTGTAATCAAATACTCAAAATAAGAAACTTCCTTTTGCAAAAATTAACTTTAAAATTTTACAACCTGTCGATTGAATATTTCTTCTGAGGAGTCAACCACTAGAGGAAATCGCGTACAATTAACTTCACACTTCACGTACTTCATCATAATTCTCCATATTTCTTCGTACTTCATATAATTTAGCAGTATTTTACGGGATTTCACGTACTTCACAAGTAATTCACCGTACTATCACCTAATTCATCGATACTTTATTGTATTTCACGTACTTAATCGGTATTTCAGTGACTCCCCGAGATTCCAACACTTGAGCACTGGACGGTGTTCCACACTCCCCGGATCGAGTAGTTTATTTTTTATCAGAAGTAAACTAAAGATTTCCCGTTGCAGAGGCACTGGAAGGTGTTCCACACCTCCCCAGACCCTTCGGATTAAGTAGTTTATTTTTTATTTTGTTGCAAAGATCTGCCTCCCAGGGGTCATTTATAATTACGCAATTAATAATTAATTGTCAGATTACGAATTAAACACATTTACTTGGCTATAGCTAATTTTAATATACTTGAGATAAGCTTAAATATTTAATTAACTTTTAATAAAAATAAATTATTTAAACCGGGGGGTCTGGGGTGTGGAACACACTCCAGTGCTTCTGCAACGGGAGATCTTCAGTTTACTTCTGATAAAAAGTAAACTACTCGGTCTGGGAGTTGTAGGGGTTTTGCATATTCTGCAATGTTCTTCATTCCAAAATTTGTGCACTGGAGGGTGTTCCACCCCAGACCCCCGGATTGAGTAGTTTATTTTTATTAAAGTAAATTGAAAATCTCCACACCTCCTAGACCCCTCGATTGAGTAGTTTATTTTTATCAGAGGTAAACTAAAGATCTTCATTTGAAAAGACACTGAAGGGTGTTACAAACCTCCCAGACCCCTCGGCTTGAGTAGTTTATTTTTATCAGAAGTAAACTGAAGATCTTTTGTTGCAGAGATCTACCTCAGGGTATGGAATTTATAATTATGCAGTTTATGATTAATTGTCAGATTATGAATTAAAAATTTGAGATATACATACTTAAATATTAATTCACTTTTAATAAAATAAATTATTTAAACCGGGGGTCTGGGGGGTGTGGAACACCCTCCAGTGCCTCTGCAACGGGAGATCTTGGTTTGGAGGGTGCGAAACACCCTTCAGTACCCAAATTTTACAATGCAGGTAAACATATTAAAGATTTGAAAGTTTAGAAGTAACTCTCCGCCACCGTTTGAGTTTTCTAAAAAAATTATGACATATTTGGGGGGGGGCAACAAAAAAAGGTACAGCGAAAATAAATTATGTACGATCATGCGCCAACAATTATTAAGATTATTTTTAAAATTGAGAGAGTGGAGATAGCAGGTTTCCAGCTCCCCAATTAATTTTCTAAATAATTTGAAAACAAAAAGGTCCAACCGAAAATAAAGAATGCACAATAGATTTAGACTTTTGAATTAAAAATTCGCAATGGAAGGGGGCTGATGATATGCACCTTATCCAATCCCATCTAATCAGACCACAATGAAATAACCAAGCAAAACAAAAACAAATCAAACACCTCATTGGTAATTTCGTCAATTTAACTTTAATGTATTTTAACTGATGATAACTATAGTTGAAGAAATCGGGCATAAGAAGATAGTTTAAATTGTATTATTACATTCTGGAGCCGTCTCTGTAAAACCGGGATTAATTAATTACTCACGACGAAATAATGAATTACCAAAGCTTTTTATTGAGCTACTAAACCTCCACGATATTCAAACAAATGAGCTCAAAAAAATTACAAAATTAACTAAAGAAATCTAAGTTTAATTTAATTAATTGATTAATATTAAACTAGCAACTACCAAAACTTTTAATTAGTAAAATAATGACCGCCAAAGGTTTATTCCACGTTTAAGATAAAAAATTGCTAAGAAAATCTACTGATGTAAGTTAATTTGCTATCAAATAATTATTATTGAATACACGTGCTTTATCTATGATACATATTGACCGTAGCGCATGCGCATAAGCCAAGTTCAACTTCATGTAATTTACCAAAAATTTACTTCACTTGTACTTCAATATACTAAACACGTATTTTATCTACTTTACACGTACTTCATGTATTTTACCAGTACTTCATGTACTTCACAAGTATTTTATGTATTTCGCAAGTACTTCATGTACTTCACATAAGATGTAATGTACTTCATGAGATGTGTACAAAAAACTTCACCAGCGGTTAACCCTCGATTTCTTCTAATTTTTCTATGTGTTCTTGCAGCGATGTTAAAAATACAATTATATTATACAAATAAACAATACATTTTTGCATTGTACATTGACTGTGATCCTTAAATCAATTTTCCCCGTTCTTTTCTGTGAACAATTTTTATTCAAATTTATTCACATCGTTGTACCTTAAATATTCCTACACAAAATTGAAACAAGCTGAAAAACCAGAGATACTCCGGCTAGCGTTCGGAGAAATCAACTGTCGAGGGCCACGTTAGGTTCTAGATTAATTGCAATTAGGTAATAATTAATAAGCAATAAGGTTGAAAGGAGATATATTTACAAATCTGCTAATCACTGAATTTCAAATCCAAACATTAGACTTAATTTCAGTACCTTAAAAATGTCTCCTAAAGATCGTTAAATGTAATGCTGGAATTTCATGAAGTACGAAAGGAAGAATGTATGATTGCCCAAGAATTAATTTATATAATCGGGTCTATTGTAACAATCCCCCATCTCTTTAATAAAATCGGACTATCAGATGAAATTTGAAACGCGGAGGAGCTTTCTAGCAAATTGTGTTTTATATGAACAGCATATTTTTATCATCCACTCCTTGATAAATTTTTTTATATTTCATCATCATCATTTCCTTCATGGGTTATGTCATTGACCTGTTTTTATATTTATGACTACTAATTCTATGTAAACAATTTTTATTCAAAACTTTGCTAACCCCTGGGTTGGCTTATAAAAGTACTACCTACGTCTATTATAAGGTATAAGTGACGGTTACAATAATAATAATTTAAAAGTTCATATTTTATATTCTTAAGTGGATTACATAATTTCAGTGATCAAAACGGCACTTGATTTTACACTCTTTAAATGTTACGTTAATTTGTATGTTATAATTCTACTTATTTATTTAGTCTCTTAAGTTGAAGTTTAATTTCTTCTGAAAAACATACTTCGATAAGTGCACCTTTTTTACAAAAGTCTGTTTCATTGATTTTATTAACACAATCAAGCATAAACTCTTCCATAAGGTTTATATTAGCACCTTCAAGCTGTGCTTTTACATTATCCAAAAGAAGTTCTCCTTTCTCATTTATACTTTTAAGTTTTATCATCACACAGGTTAAAAAACATTTATACTCCTTTTTGTCGGGAACCAGGCCATTATCGGAGAGACTGTTTACTACGATTTGTACCATTGCTTCAGTTAAATTATTTTCTTTGCGACAAGCTTCTGTGTGCTCTGGTTCGTACTTTAGGTAAATATTATATATATCGGCGTAAGTAGTCTGCAAATAAAAAAACTGTTATCAAATTCTCTAATTGGAAAAGTAAAATGTAATTAAATTTATAAAAAGAATCCGGTTGCCAACGCCGTTGTAAACTCAATACCATTCAGAAAGTTAAGCTGTTGGAACCGTCTGTCCTTATCTGAAAATAAAATTCTAGCTCTTGTTTTAGATCAATGAGGTTGTTGTTGTCAGCTCGAATTAATAGACAACTAGCTCGTTGTTCGACAACCAGCGCTTGAATTTTGTCTTCTGATAAGGAAGATCTAACTGCTTGACCTTTTAACGTTTTAAAAATATGCGTAAATGTAATTAAGAATAATAACAACTGATGATAACACATAAAATCGTTATCCTTAAAAAAAGAGTTTAAATTAGTTAATTTAAACAATGACATTAAAACTACAAAAAAGTTTATGGCAACAAAATTTTAATTTCATTAAACTTTAAAAACCCTTGAACCAAGAATATATAAATTTTTACTAGTTATGTAAAAGCAAAATAAAAAGAGATATTTCGTGGTCATTATTAGAACATCAACCAAAACTAGGGTGAAAACTGCCCAGTGAGCTGTTTCAAAATGAAGTGTATATATGTATATACGTACATAGAGCAAACCCCACGTTAAACAGTAGGTCCTCTGTATATGTAATAACTATATTATATGAATGTCATATAACTCACTCACTCACACTCACAGGAGGACTCACAGGAGAAAAATTCGTCTACGTATTGTATAGGCACCCGAAAGAAAGCAAAAACAAATATTAATATTTTTCTTGAAGAGAAAATTATTCCGTTTTGGGAATCATTGATTTGAAAAAAAAATGTTATAATGAAATCGTTTGTCAGGGTAGTACTCTGGTTAGAAATTAATTTCTGCTTAAACTCTTAAAAATTATGTTACGAAAAAATTAAAAATTACCTACCTCAGCATTTGCAAAGATCATCGTTGAAAGAAAAACGAAGCTACAAAATAAAATTGAATTCATCTTAAAGTTTACACAAAGTGAACTTCAAACATCCGTTGTATCTTATTTATGTATAGGCACTTTACAATAATGAATTAATTATATAAATAAATTTCATGGATATGCACATGGTATAATTCTCTTCTATAGAGGATTTTTGCCAAAAAACACCAAATTTAGTTTTGAAATTCTCATTAATTTTGAAATATTTAATAAAAACTAATATTAAATCAAAGATTAAAAAAATTGTTTCCATGAACCAATTTTAACCAAAATTAAATCAGCTGTAAATCTTACCATAAAGATACGAAATCTCAAATTTGGTCTTAGTTTTGAAACTCTTAGTTTATAAAATATTAAATAAACACTAATATTAAATAATAAGATTTAAAAAAATAAAAAAAAATAGTTTCCATGAACCAATATTAACCAAAATCTAATCACAAATTTTTTTCCCAAACAAAAGCGCGGAAAACAATAACGCCAAAGTCAAAACGCCAAAAACACCGATTATTAAACAGAATACATTTTAAAAAATAATATTACTTTAGGCTCTTGAAAAATTAGGATTCAATGTCAAAAAACTTTACTCATTCTTCTTTCTCTTAATATCCTGTAATATCCAACAGTAACCTTAACAAAGCTACTGCTAGTATTGTGAGCATATTATTTGTTTTACATCTGAAGTAGCTTGCTGACTGGCCCAGATGTGTCTGTTACCCTATATCATTGTTAATGATAGCAACTTATTAACATATGAAAACCACCGTCATTGGCCTGTTGTTAGCACCATCAAATGCTAACGAAAGGCGCCTCGGTTCGAATCTAGGTAGAGCTCACATTGCAATGCCGTCTCCGTGCTTCGGAAGGCACGTAAATCCGCGTAGTGGTAGGTACTACTTAAAAAAAGTTTTACCACCCTTTTCGGGAGGATTATGTCATGACCTCTGTAAATGCTAAAGTAGGAAATTTTAAATTATTTCCAAACATATACTTTTTAAGTATTAGATACAAAAAGTGTTTAAATAATTTTTTTTCAACTTAAAATTAACTATCGGAAACTGCTGAGGTATATTTTTTATTTCTAACTTAATCGGAAGTGTACATGCATTTCTTTTTCAAATGGCAACATATCTTTTTTTTAACATTTTCGCAATCAGCAGTTTTTCTCTATAAATGCATATAAAGTATTGTCATAAGCTTACATAAGAAAATATTCCATAAAAATACTAGATTAAGCAAATTATAATAATTATTAATTATTTACACATAAATATGTGAGGTGCTATAAAAAACAAAAAAACATCACGGCATTGGTGTGTTATTAAGTACTCCATGTGTTTTATTTTGTTTTTCATAGAACTAGCACTCCACATATGTATATCTAAGCGTAAATAATTAATAAATATTATTGTTTGATTAAATATTGTATTTTCGGAATATTTTCTTATTAACTAATGACAATTTTAATGAAAATGTTTATTTAATTTAATTGAAAGCGTCTAATTAAAATTTTTAAAATTAAAAGATTAAATAAACAATAAAACGAAATAGATTTAATTTTAAAAAATTTTAACAAATATTAATTTCAGAGATTAATAATGTATATCATTTCTATTATTATTTTCTCTTATTGAAATCGAATTGTTTAAATAAACTGATTTAAATTCTGTTTTAACAATTAAAATTTTCCTGTATTCCTTGATTATATCTATAATACATATGTACATATTTGTAATAAATAATGTATTTTTGAGCAAAATTGAATATTTATTAAAATTACGTCAAACTAGCATAATTACAGAAGTAAAACAAGTGAAAATATTTGAAAACACGAAAGTATAAATACTTTAATATATTTATAAGTGAGAAAAAAATTAAAAAATCCTAAAAACGGTGCAGTAGATAATAATTGTCGATATTGAAAAATTGTTTTAATTTTCACGTTTAACAATTTTTTTCATTTTTTGTTTATTTTATTTATTTTTTGTTTTGAAATTTAATTTTATGTAAATTTTTTTATGATGTACCTACTCTATATTTCAAATCAGGGTTCGAGTATACCGATAAACAGATATCGTCGTAAGACGAAAGAAAACTGGAAGACCGTTAACTGATAAGACGTGTTTTTGAAATTCTTAATCTCCAAGTGTTAAAAATTAAATTAATAGATAAGTCAGTGTAAATCTAACAAGTAGATATCTTTTCACAACTCATTACTAACAAAAAACAAATATTTAATTTCTACAAAATCTTACTGCATGACCGCGATTTAAAACCAAAACTTTTTGCAACCGTCTTCTGCGAATACCTATCATTTTGACGATTGTGAAATTGTTCAATAGTAAAAAATTTTTTAACAGTAAAAACGAAGTTTTCCCATTTTTGAGCAGCGGTGCAATATAGAAGAGCACGGCATTGTTGAAGTCGTACTCCCTTGTTTTCATCAGTTAGCATTAGGGCTTTTTGCAGCTTATAAGGCTTCTTCTTAAGTTCATTTTTAGCTATTCGTCAAGCCAACTCTCGTGTGATTCCGGTTTAATGAGCCACTTTTTGCATCGACAGTCTCGGATTACTTTGAATCCAAAGTTTGATGATATTGCGATTTCGGCGAGTGTTGGCAGAACATTTTTTTCTCTTCCGGGTCGGTCTTCCATATTTCCAAGTTCTTCGAATCGTTTGATGGCGTCGGAAACGGTTTATCGAGAAATTTTAAGCATTCGAACTATTTCACATTGACGATTTCCAGCTTCAAATAACGATAAAATTTCGGCGCGACTTTTTGACTTTTTGTAACTCACAAACTGATTGTTTAATTTTTTTGTTTTGTTGTTTTTCTGACTTCTATAGTTCCTAGAATGGGATTACTAGATTATTTTTCAGAAAAATTAAGTGATTTTCGCGAAAAGAGAAAAACATGTTTGTCCGGGGTCTTGTGGGTCACGCTGTACTTTCTTTTTCAAGAAATTTAATATTAATTCAAGGATCGATCATAAAGATCGATAGAAGCATTTTATGTCTTAAGGTAACAATCACTGACGTTTGTTGTTTTTCAATCGGGTAATATTTTAACATTAATATTTATTACTTATAAATTATAAATTTTTTGTTTAAAGTTTTTCATCATTTTGTTATTTTTATATTTATTTTTAACTTAATTTGCATTGTTCAAATCAACCGATGTAAACTCTGGTTTAAAAATTGTTAACAATAGTTTTTGTTATCCTTAATTAATAATTACATTCATACATACATACATACATACATATGTACGTTTGATAAAGTTTTTATCAAAATTAACATTATTCATGTGCTGTTTACAATTTCTTGATTGAATAACAGGTTTTTTATACTTTGGTTAAGTAATTTGTCCAAAATACAATAATTACCATTACAAGTACATTTTTTATTTCATTTTAACGTCAATGCAGGAAACCAGAATTAAACTAAATTATAATTCGAAAAAATTTTTAAATTTAAAATTTAAAATTTTAAACTATGATAATTTGCAAATTATAAGAATTTAACAAAAATAACTTAACTAAATATTAAAATTTAAATACACGCAAATAGTTAAAAATACTATAATATGTATAAAATTAACGAAGTTTAAAATACAATAGATTATAATAATTGTTGCTATTGTAATACCTGGTTCGAATTACCGGATCGGGATTTTTAACATTTTTGAAGTGGATTATGAAAGATAACGGTCTAATTAGTGTATAAAAAATAAAATTTGTGGTCGGTTCATACATTTTTGAAAAAACCGGCTTTAAAAATGTATTAATCATGCAATTTACTCATTGGCTCTTTTGAAGTGTAACCCCGCCCATCGAAATTAAAATTAGGTTGTGGCGACAGTAAAGATACCAGAATCTCAGTTTTACAATGAATTATGAAAGATAATGGTGTAATTAACTAATAAAAAAATTAAATTTGTGATCGGACAACAAATTTCGGAAAAATCACTTTTTGTGTGAATCCGACTCTTGATGTAGTTGCGCTGTCAAAACCGCTTGTAGCGCCCGGATACCAACATCCCCCAAGCACCCCCAACTCGAAAAAGTATGGATGTTGACGTGACGAATCTCAGCGAGCGACTGGTATCTCCCCACCGCCATTTATATAGGAAAAAGTGTATTTTCGATTCCGGTAAATGGAACTCTACCCGTAATACCTTGTATATAATGTATATAATGACATTTGTAAAGATTGATTTACAAAGAATATTGCAGAAAATGTAGGAGTGGCGTATTGTTTAAAACAAGTCAAAAGTTGTAAATAATTTTTAATTAAATGAGTGAATAAATTGAAGTAAATATGCCAATTAAAGTAAAAATTACGGGAATGCATTCAAAAAATTCCCAAGTTAAGTCGAGCAAAGCAAAATACAACTTACCTTTTCCAAATTCAAAGATGCAATTTTCAAATATTGTGGAAATTTAAGAATTAATTTAATCAAATTTGATCATCAGGGTAAAGGAAATTTTACCAACGATTTCTTATATTAAAACCATAAAACAGAGAAAATTTTTTCAAGTTTTTGATGTTGACAATTAAACGATTTTTTTTTTATGAACTTCAGCAATGGGTTTTTGCTATCATCAGATGTTTTATAAAAAATGAATAGTTGAAGTTCATGAAAAAATTCGTTTGATTGTTCAATGCAGCTTATTCATTTTTAAATTTTAATTATTTTAAGAAACTTTGCTTTCGGTTCAAAACACAATGTACTTCCTTGCAAATATTAAATTATGTAAACCTGACTCTAAAATTCAAACGTGATGTAAATAAGACAGGGATATTTTAAAATAATTTAGCGATTAATTAATAATCAAACTAAATAAAGACACTGCTTTCAATACATCGTTCATCACATAACGCCGCACAGCCAGAAAATTTAAAACAAAGTTAATTTTAATAAAATGCAAATTTGGGTTGTTAACTAGCCCTGACTCGAAAATACATTTTCTCCTATAAAATTGCTTCACCAAACGAAAGAACTATACAAGCTGTTTAAGGTAATGATGAATTTAGTCGGACTTGTAATAAGGCCACAATTCAATTTTGAAAATTATGATTTTTCATAGAAAAATAGGTAAAATAAATTGACAACAGCTTCATTCGAATAATTGGTACCACCGAGTAACATTTGAAAACTATAGTTTAATGAAGGTACATATTGCTATAATATTTTTGTAAAAGTTTAAAATTTGTTTAAATAATTTATTTTTGATATTAAATTAATTTAATTTTGTTTTATAAATTTATGGTTGTACATAACATTGGTGATAAAATATTAATAAATTTTTATCTTACAGATGTCTAACAAAAATTTAAGTAAGCCAGTAGAAATACTATTTTAAAAGACAAAAGGTTGATGAACTTGTCGCCAAAGATTGGCACATTAATTATCATTTTATAAAATAAGTTTTATTTATTAATTTAAGGTTTCTTTCTAATAAAGTTTTAAAATAAATGTATCCATTATTTAAGGTTAATTCTGATATGGCAATATGTGATTGAAATTATAAATTATATCAATTTTGAAAATAACGTGATATAATTTTAATTTTTTTTTAGTTTAAATAGTTTAACTTGTCTAATTTAAACTCTGGTTTAAGAATTACAATTTCATGTAATTTTACCAGTTACCGATGACTTAAATTAGATAATTTAAATAAAATTTATTGTTGTTATTATTTTTATTACATTTATGCATATTTTGATAATATATAATATAATTAACATATATCCAAGTACACTTTTTAAAACTTCTTGATTGTATAATATATCTATTTTTGAGCAACTTTGAATATTTTTTGGATTCACGTCAAACCAACATCTCGTAATCACAGAACTTGAAAACAAAGCATAAAATTTAAAATCTAAAAAAGTCAAAGAAAAAAAAATTTTGAAAACACCAAAATCAAAATACTTGTATGTCTTGAAAAAATTGTTATGATTTTCATGTTTAATTTTTGTTTTTCAATTTTGAATTTTTTTATTATAAAATATTGGATTTGTAGGGTTTTCTTGTCTCGCTATCATTAAACATTTCTGTTGCTATTCTTCTCCTGTTTATATCTAAAATACTAAATTTTGTTGTTTTTTTCACCGGAATAGAACATCATGGAATTTTTGTGTATTTATTTTGCTTTGTCGGATATCCTGTAATGCCACACTCTTTTGTTAAAATGATTTTCCAATTAATGTTCTAAACTGTGAATTCATTCTTCTATCAAAACTTTTGCACATAACATTGTGTTTTCTTTACAAGAGCAATACTTTTACACTTGTAATTCATTGTTTAAGGAAACCAGTTTAGACCGATCGAAATATCGTCTTTTTTTTTATTGCATGAATCGTTAGTATAACTATTCAAGAATATGTGGTCAAAATTTCAAAGCAAAATTCCCATTAGTTTGAATGCAATGAGCACTTAAGTGACCGCCCATCGGTTCTGTGAAAAAGCGCACGCTAATTATAATTAAATACTGCCTTGAATTTCTCGATTTCGCTACATTATATTTCAAACGCGGTTTTCTCGAAACGACATTTTTTCGACTAGCGTACATTCTAGCTCAAAAAGTTATTGATCAATCGTTCTGAAATTTGGTGTAGATATTCTTTATTCAATTCCACGTAACATGAACCAAATTCTGGGATTATATTGTTATTAAAAATATATTTTTATGCAAGAAAGATGAAAAATATAGTATAAAAACATGACATTGTGTTCAAACACCTCAAAAACATGCAATTTTCAATTTGTTTGATCAAAATTAGGTTCATATTCTTAGAAAATATGTTTTAATGAAAAAAAATCCTGATGATTACAGATAAAATTGCAACGTCAGGGATGTACGCAAGCCAAATGCTCGGATGGCAATCGCCCATGGACTGCACGCGGTAACTCTCTATTTAAGGCGGAAATCGTTTGAAAAATTCTAAAGTGTACATGAAAACATAAATAAAATATCCTCCAAGTTTAAATAATTTGTGATTATTCCTTCCTGGTTAAAAAATCATGAAAAACAGCAAAATTTCGACCTCATAAACCGGTTTCCTTAAAACATTACTAACTTGAGCAAGTTGCTGTCACCATGTAATCACAACTATCTTCTAAATCACTTGCTTTTAGTACTGGGTTTTAGTAACTTCCTAATAGCATTGTATGGTTGTCACAAGGTTGTAACAAGCTTGTCAAGCAGGTGACAATATTGTGACAATTTTGTCAAAACCTTACGTGCTATCTGGATTGTACAAGTCGATATCCTCGTGTGCATAAACCTTTAAATTCGCAGAGGATTTCGTCTTATTACTATTAACCTCACCCTCGATTGATTTTTGAATAAATAGTTTTCCGAAAAAGTTCATTATTTTTTTAAGTTTCCAACCACTTTACTCTATATTCTACAGCAGCGGATTTTACGCTGTAATACTGCCTGCACTACTTCGCACTCCAAATTAACTAAAAAACTATAATTTTTTTGCATCGAATAAAATAACGCGCTTTATCACTATTGCCAACCAAAATTTTTTTTAATTTCCAATTTTCTGCATTTTTTTATGCTATAATCCATTTAATTTTGGCATTTTTATCACTTTTTTTTATATTTTATTTATTTTTTAGCCTTGATAATGTAAATAAAACCAAAATTTCAGACAATTTATAAATTGTTTTATTAACGATCATTAACCTCAATTAATTTATACTAATTACTATGAAAAGACAACTAGAAATTAACCAATTATCCAATTAGAGACACCAGAATTTGTATGGCCACCATGAATATTCTGACACACAATTCAAAATGTAACCTCTCAAAAATCTTTTAAAACTGCACCGGGTACATCTCTAAATACTAACAGCCTATGAATAGTCACAAAGTTGGCTTTTACCACGCTACTAACTAACTAGTTAGTAGCCAACTATGTAAACCGTGTGCATAGCAGCGTTAAAAGGCTTCTATCGTTAGCAGAATACCAAAATTGTTAGTTGGCTACTAAAAATTTTAGTGTCTCTCCTGGGCATATTTAAGACCATTTTAAGCTTTATTTTTAAATATAAGTAAACAATTTTGCATATTTTGAAGGTTAAATTTTGTTACGTTATTCTTCCAAATAACATTTATCTTAATAATAATAATGCATTTTACTTTATCATATGTAATATGAAAAGTATTGTTTTCGTGCATTTTCAAAAAAAAATTTAGATTTTGATGGATTTACATTTTTGAGGTCCCTGAGTTAAATAAAACCATTTCCAAAAATGTCTGTGTGTGTATGTGGTCAAATTTTGTGTGCTTTCTACAGCAAAAAGTAATAGGAATTTTGAAACCAAATTTGGGATTTTGTATCCTCATATTACTTACAGCTGATTAGGTTTTGGTTAAAATTGGTTCATGGGAACTATTATTTTTTATTTTTTTAAATTTTATTATTTAATATTAGTTTTTAATTAATATTTCAAAAACTTACGCAAATTTCAAAACCAAAAGTTCCAAGATCCCAAAAATCCAAGGTAAGAATCACTAATTAATAAAATTTTTGAAGGTGCTACTAAGCCGCGTGTGGTGTGTGGATAGGTGTAAACTTGTTTGCAAATGAGCTCATTTCAAAAGTGAACTTAAGGGTATAAAAGTGGAAGAAAAGTCCGAAGAATATAGGACTGGAAAAGAAGCAGGAAACATCAGAAGGTACTGTAATAGAGTTAAACAGATTTCTAATAGAAAATTTTTTAGTGAAATAACCGAGGAAAACTTTGAGGTTATCAAGAGGAAATTATGAACGAGAAAATATGAACGTGCTTACTACTTTGGAAAATAGGCAACACAACATACAGCGGCAAAATTGATATAGAACAGTATAAATCAGCAGGCGGAAATTATTAAGAGTGCAATCAAACTAAATGAGTGGCAGGGGAGAATCAAAGATAAAAAAAATAAAAGAAGGAAATGGCGAAAAATTGAACAGTGCAGGAAACCTGGACAAATACGTTAAACAGAAGATACCATAATCGAAAAAGAAAGTTCCGGTAACATCTTCAAAAGAAGTAAGAAAACCAAAAGATCACCTACTAAGAACAGCGAGAGCAACATACCGATTACCCTCGAGATAGATGAAATCAGAAGGTTTATGGAAGATATAAGTAGTAAAGAAATAAAGCAAGTATGAATCGAAAATAGTGATGTTAAACGGGAAATACGAGAAAACATCACAAAAATCCATGAACAGATAGAACTGCAAGCGGAAGAGATAAAAATGCTGAGAGAGAAAATAAATCAAACAAAAGCCAACTGGAAACATGAACGAGAAGTTAGCAACGCAAAAATTGAGAAACTCGAAAGCAAGATAAATGAAAATGAACTTAAGATGGAGATTCAGGAGAGATCAAAGAGAAGAAATAAAATTGTAATCACAGAACTAAACGTGGTAGCAGAATACGGTCAGAATAAAATTGTCATCTTGCCCGGATTCGAAGCGGGATGCTCGGCATAGGATTTGACGCACTCAGGCGCTAGGCCGTGACCGTTTTAATGGTGATTAATTAAATTTGTCAGATAAGAGTGCCATTATATGTATTAGTAGATATAAATATAATATTTTTCAAGATGTAACCCGTAAGTAGTTTTGTAAGGTACTCCGAGTCATCCGCGGCTTTAGAATGGTCGGTGGGGTGGTTTAATTATACAAAGTTAAACTTTCTTAAATTACTAATAACACCATTATCCTTTATATCAATATTATCACTTCTAAATAACAACCAATTTTAATAATAAAATTACTAAAATAACTTTATATTTTCATAATAGCATTTTCGATGATCTGATTCAAAGCACTGATTGCAATTATTCCACTAATAAATATGTGAACAATTAACTGCTTTGCTTTCTCAATGTCTAAAAATAAATTAGTAAATTATATTGCAGTTATTAAAAATTAATAAGGCAAACCATCTTTCCCAATATTTTTTTTCGTAGCTGCCTGAACACCTTCTTGGAATACAATACCACCCTCAATAGTTAGTTTATGACAATTTTCAATAGCATCCAACATTTTATTCATAGGATTTTCGAAACGTACGGTTTCTGTAAGACCGTTAATATAATCGATAGCAAAAATATTTATAGTTTTGAAAGCATTTGATGTATCATTTTGAAAACATTCAGTGTTGATCTATTGAAATAAAATTGGATTTATGAAACTATCAGTGGGTGGGTATTTACTTAAATGCACTAGCTTACCAATTTTCGCATATGATTCAATGCGTTTTCTAATTTCTGCATGCTATGAAGGGTATAATGTGAAAAATCTTCTGTTAGGGTTTCATGACCGGTTTTGACCTGAATGAGATTATTCTTCATTTTCTCGAGTACTCCATGAAGTAACCCTTCCAACTCGAGAGGACTTAAATAAGAATGTTGGAAGTATAATTTCAAAGCTTCAACAGAGATTACCAAATCGAGTTGACAATCCAAAATTTTTTGTTTGTATTCTGTTTGGCGAAAATTTAGTAACGTTCTTATAGTAGTAAAATAACTTACCATGCAGATTATCGTATTCTATAATTTTTATAAGCTTTTCAATCTGAGGACCTACGTCGATAATAGTGACTTTCAATTGGACTTGCTGTTTTCCTATTTCCAAATTTAGAGACTCTTGGACAAGGAGTATTATTTTATTTAATTCAGTTATAACATTCTTCAAATCACTAACGCATTGGTCAGCATCATTATTAATGTTAAGCTAAAATCGTGTAACAGTAAAGTATAGATTTTAGAAAATATTTTTTAATTTTCATCTTACCACGACTTGTCGTAATTGAAAAATCACTGCGCACAGATCATGATAATAATGGTTGATTGCAATAAGATGTAATTCTTTATCTTCATTATTAACAATTTTAACTCTGTCGAATGATATTAAAATGTCGTCAATTACTTTAGTAGCCCGAACGCGAGTTTTATTAGAAAATAGTTTTTTATTGTTAAATACCTCTTGTTGCGAAAGCTTTGAGTAGATCAAGAAAAATACTGGTTAATATAATTATTATAATAATTAAAATTTTTTTACCTGAGAATTTTCCATTGTAAATTTATTTGATTACAAATCAAAAGTAATTTCTTTATACGAAATGAAAGGTATTTATTAAATACATTTTTTATATTTTATTTGCAAAAACTAAAACTAATTTTTGTTTATAAATTGCATTAAAAATATTTAATTCTTATATCTTTTATTATTTTGTTTATTGTCGGTCGATTATGATTAATTCAGTTTATGATTAATTTTTGGATTATAAATTAAACACATTTACTTAGTCATAGCTAATTTAAAAAAACTTGGATATGCTTAAATATTTAATTCACTTTTAATAAAAATTAATTATTTAAATTGGGGTGTCTGGGGGTGTGGAACAACCTCCAGTTCTTCTGTAAACGGGAGATCTTCAGTTTACTTCTGCTAAAAAGTAAACTACTCGGTCTGGGGGTTCTGCACGTTCTACAATGTTCTTCATTCCAAAATTTGTGCACTGCAGGGTGTTCCACACCCCCCAGACCCCCCGGATTGAATAGTTTACTTTTTAATGGATGTAAACTAAAGATCTTCCGTTACAGGGGGACTGGAGGATGTTCCACATTCCCCAGACCCTCGAATTAAGTAGTTTCTTTTTATCAAAAGTAAACTGAAGATCTCCCGTTGCAGAAGCACTGGAAGGTGTTCCACATCCCCCAGACCCTCAAATTAAGTAGTTTATTTTTTATCAGAAGTAACTACTCAAGTAAAACTACTCAATTCGAGGGGTTTGAGGGATATGGAACACCTTCCAGTGAATTGATTAGTTTACTTTTTATCAGAAGTAAACTGAAGATTTCCCGTTGCAGAGGCACTGGAGGGTGGTCCACATCCCCCAAACTCCTTGAATTGAGTAGTTTACTTTTTATCAGAAGGAACCACTCAAGTAAAACTACTCAATTCGAGAGATCTGAGGGATGTGGATGTGGAAAATTTGATCCATTTGCACTTGATCAATTATTTTGTTTAACAATGATTGTTGCACTTAGTTATTTTGCAATCTTGTATACGCACCTGCAGAGATTCTGCCATCTTAATAATAAGTTGGCACTCCATTCCTCACGGAATATCGCCACGTCGTTAGACGTTTCTCAATTCATATTTTTAGGTGGATTACCCTATTTTTCATTTTCAGTTCTTCACACTTTCTTTATATTTTCTGTGCGCTTTCGTTTCTTCTACGGATTAGTTTATTGGTGTTGGTATTTACACCTGCGTTATGAATTGTGTTTATATATTACTTTCTCTAATATTGTACTTTAGTATTCTGTTAAAGAATATTTACAATTTCATTAGTCTATTGTGACAGATTTATATAACAGTAATGCCCGTTTTCACAAACCAATTCTTAACGTTAGGAGTTCCCTAACTTTGAGATAATTTGGTTTTCACCAAGTGCTAAGAATTCCTTAAGGCGTTAAGATATCCCTAGCCTTAGGTATTTGTTACGAACGGTACCAATTACATATATAGTATTAGACGCAAAGCTATTTATGAGCCAAATATATGTTTATCTATTCTCTTATTATCTATGTTCTTAGTTATTATATTATCATTACTTATTATGTGTAAGTATACGTATGATCAGAGTCATCTGTTAGTAGTGTTTGAAAATGATTGATACTTTTTGCCACCTTAAGTTTTAAAGATGGTAGACGACGTAATAATAAAAAAAAGATTTAACAAAAAATATTTATATATTTTATACATAATTGTTTTTTATTTATTTCACAACTTCAAGTTTATTATGTTGTGTATTCTCACTTTGCAAGCGTTGTTGTTTTGATTACATCGCTAAAATTGTTTTGACCCACTGCACGGCGATTATCAAAAACAAAATAGTGCACGTCAAAATGTAGTTTTTCATTTCCTGTTTGCGAAACTACTTTTATTTTTTAAAATCGTATTTTTAATTCGATTTAATGTTTATTTGTGATTTGTTTTTGATATTTATTAGTTTTATTTAATTAATATTATATTATTTGTTTTATATTACTTATATGTATATTATTTTATCTGCTATTTTATTAATAATTTATTAATATATTACACTTTTTATTAAACAAACAAAACAGATTGCATTTATGTTATTTGATGATTAATAACAATTTCCATTTTATTCTGATTTTGTTTAAATTTTGACTCGCATTATCAAAACGAAAAGCGTCGGCGTGTTCCAAATTTCCGTCATAATTTTGATTAGAAATCCGAGTCGGCGCTCGAAGTGTTACCAACTTTACGTTACTGTAGCAACTAAACGGCACGCTCATGTTTTGAGATCCTTGAGTCTGTTATGCTGTTTACAAAGCCTACGGAAGCATATTGTTTTACGTCGCAAGTAAAAAAGTTATTGAAATGGAATTCAAACGCTGTGTTATTGCTTTATCACTATGTGCTATTTCCATCCACTACTGGATATAGGCCTTTCCCATTGAGGAGTATATTAGCCATAAAGCACCACGCTGGCCAAGCGTCTTGATGAGTGCGTTTTATACCTACTGCCAGGTAAGACGGTCAGAATAAAGTTTTACTCCACCCGGATTTGAACCGGGGCTGCTTGGCTTAGTAGTTGACGCATTCAAGCGGCAAGCCGCGACCGTCTGCGTATTGTTTTATATTTAGCTGGAAAATTGCAACCAGCCATTGTTAATGAGCTACGACATTTACAAGTAAACAAAACGTTTGGGTATCGGACCATTAAACGTTACAATGATACTGGTAGTATCAAAAACTCCATGGAGGTGGACATTCAAAACAGCAACATTGACAAAAATGGTTCAAAGGTGAAGGCCAGAATTCAACGTAATCCCACGATAAAGCGTAATTCAATTATTCAAAATCACAATGTGTCCGCTCGTAGCATGGGGCATGGGTAGCAAGATTTAACACCTGCAGAAAAGGCAGAAAGATGTTAAAACACTTGCACGTTGGTGGCGAGCTTGAAAATTTGGTATTTTATGACGAAAAATTTTACGGTTCAGCAATATACAGGGTGTCTCCGTGACCGTGGAGAACCTCTTAGGTGGTGATAGAGGACACTTTTCTAAGACATATTTTAAATAAAATTTTGTTCAAGTCCAAACCCTTGGGGTACCTCACTTTAAAGCAATTTTTCAATTTATGATTTCAAGCGGCCTTGCACCGATATTTTTAATTTTTTGGGTTTAATAGATTAGAGCTTTTCTATAGAGCATTTGAATATCTACAAATTATGTTATAACCTCTTATCGCCTAGAATCAACAGATATCGAGTTATGAATTAAATTAAGAGAAAAAATGTCAAAAAATTCCGAGTTTTATTTTTTTTTACTTTTCTTGCCAACCCCGTATCTTTTAAACGAAACGTCTTAGAAAAAAAACTAACGGTCCAAACCGGATAGGAAATTTAACGGGCTACAACGTTGGTCTAATAATTTTTTTTGGAAACCAACCGTTTTCACATAAATTACGAAAATAATGAACAAGGTGTAGGTTAAAAAAACTAAATAAATTCACAAAATTTATTTTAATAAATTTTCAAAATGACCTCCCTCATTTTCAGCACACATACGTGACATTGTTAAAAGAGACATTGTTTGAAAAGAGACATTGTTGTTATTGTTCGGATTTCCTGTTTTGTTTCTCGAATTTTTATCTACATATTTGTTTCTTTAAGAAACAGTTTTGATAAAAATTTAGGAATAATTTTGCTGACGTTACTTTATCATCTTGTATTTGTTTATTTTTCAAAATTTTGGTTTTTAATGCCATCAATTTATTGTTATTTTCTTTGATTAGAGTTTTTATAGATTCTTGAAATTATTTAATTTTAATTGTAAATTTTTAGTTTTAGTTCTTAAGTTGTGTTGAAACTGATGAATTGGGTTTTGAATATTGCCGTTTTAAATTTGAAGTTTCCAATAGTTTTGTTTTTAATCTTTCTTTATTTTCAGTAATTGTATTTGGTAGTAAAATTGACTTATGTTATTTTATTCAATTTTAATTGATTTTAAATTTTGATTGATTATTCGGACTGTTTCAGTTCTTTTTCAATTTTTTTTTCTCACGTACTTTTAAACATTGATTTTTATGACTAAAAAAAATAAAAAAATAAAATTAATTGATGTTTAATATTATTGTATAATTCTCAGGGTTTCATTGATCTCTACATGAAAATGAAAAGTTTTGGCTTTAAAAAAATGTGTCCCCGAACATTTAATCAAAACCTATTAGAAATTTTTTTGAATTTTTGAAAAAAGTTTTGAAGTTAAAATCCTCACCTCAGGTAATTTATAAAATAATAATAATTAATTAAAATAATTAATATTTAATTGAATTGTTTAATTTTCAGCGTTTCCAGGGTGATTTGAAGATGGACCAGTTAAGAATTTATATTGTTTAATTAAATGTAATTAATTATTCAGCAGAACATGTGAATAAAATATTAAGTTTATAATGATTTTTTCTGTAAGTATTGCTAATTCAAAATGATTAATGATTTATGCATTGTTTTAGTAATGTATTCAGTTTTATTTTGTGGATACATTACTGGAACATTTTATTAAACAATAATCATTTTGAATTAGCAATTAAAAATTATTAAATAAAAAATTAAATAGAACGTATAATGCCATCTATTATTTTTTTTTACCTATTTCACTGCGTACTATGGCGGTTAGATGGCGCAGAAGATGGTTTTTAATTTTAACCTTGTAATATTTGGTCCCACACATTCGAAATTCGCGCCACAAATTTCGAATCCCAACCTAGATAACCCTGGCCTAACATCGTGATCGTCAAGAAACCCCACACGTTGTGTAAATCGTAACCCAACTTCTTTAAACAGACGGAAAACAAACAGTAGTTGAACCAAAACAACCAGTGGCGTCCTAAATAACCAAATCTGCTCACCCAGTGGCGTCGCTGCTGACCTAAACATATAAGCAAAACACATAACATAAACGGAGATGGCTCGGTACTTGCGTAAACCTTCCGAAACCCAAATCGGACACTAAAATAACCCCATTTGAAATAAAACACAAGTCAGTTAGGTTTTGGATATTTTATTAAATATCTACCTCACGGAAAATCGAACAACTCAGAGAGAGAAAGACAAACTTAGTCTCATCTGTGAGATCGGTTATTTAATAAATAAAATAGTGTCAATATCGACTTGATTTAATACTTGGTATGGCTCTGATCGCAAGCTACATATAAAAGTAAATGTGAGAACAAATTGTCCTTAAATAATAATAACATATGATTTCAGTTGTAATTGTTACTATGCGTATGCAGTATTCGTTTGCTATATTTTAATTGCAACTGCTATGCTTTTATTGTTACTTTGTTACTGATTTTCATTAATCTTGGTTTTGTACAATGTGCTTAAGCAGATAATTAAAATTCTCACCTAGTCTTCAAATAAGTTGATAACAATTTGAGAATTTAAGTGCAACTTTGATACATCAAACTGTTACTAAAAATTAATGTAGCTAATAGATATAGATAATAACTAGTGAACTGACCTCTAATACATAGATATTAATCATGTGACAAACCCCAAACCTAAATTAATACCAAATAATAAGACCTAATATGATTAAAACCTAAATGACCTAAATAATACCATAAAGATTGCATCTAATTAATTCATCACCTCCAAGGATAATTAAACCAAAATCAACAAGAACCTAATTATGCAACTTTCACACACTATCACAGAAATTGTACCCCCTGTTACTATTGTTTTATCTTAAATAGGGAGCATCGCTTGCAGTCGAAACCTATTAGAATTCACATCACTATGTGCAATTCTTAGTCGTAGGAACAATAGTACAATCAGACGAAATACATTCATTTAGATAATTAAATTAATTAGATGTTATCTCTTGGCAACCTCGGCCCTTTTGTGTAAAATCCTTAAGACGCCCCTGACCTTAAATTTACATTTGTCGACCCCACATAATAAAACCTTAATTAATTGCATAACCACCCCAAATTTACAAATAAATCACAAATATAAATAACCAAATCACAGAATTTATAATACCTCACCAAAAGATAAATTACCTATAGAAACAATAGGCACCTGCGATCCAATAACCAATCAAGCTTATAAACCAATAAATAAATATTCATAAATTACAAACCCGATTTGAAATAAATTAAATTAATGCCAATTCACATTTTAAACAAAAACCACCAAGCCATTTTAAAACATCAAACAAAACACGTACAAAGCCATTTCAAGCGACCCACGCTAAACAAAAATCAATATGGCTTCCTCACACGAGGGTTGAAATTAATAATCGATATTATTGACTTTTTGTTAATATTATATAAATCGTACTTACACAAGTTTCATTGCAATAATTAAATATTTTAAATTTTCTTACTTGCAAATTATTTGTAAATGAATAATTTTACATCACAATTATAGGGATGCGGTAACCATGCGTGTATTATCTTCAACCACCACGTAACAAGTGTCCGACCGTCTCCGACGCAGGGTAAAAGACACGCTATTTCCCTATTCCGCCCCGAGATGGCGTAATTTCACGCGCTACATTTTTAAATTTAAACACCGCGAATATTTGAATATAAAATAATATTACAACCTTGAGTTTCCATTCTATTGTTATATTATATTCTGTGGAGTTTACAAATCAAATTGTTAAGGTGTAATCTGGACTAGTGCCCACGATTAATTACCATTCTACTTAAAGACGCACCAGTGGCGCCCAATATAATCGAGATTAACAACCTTTTGTCCCGTATTAACATCTTGGGGGACAAACTTGCAAAAACCACCCAAAGCTTCCACAGATTCATTCCGAAATCACCCACGGCCTTTCTGACTTAGCGAAACCAACCCTAAAATTTGTTACCTACAAACGAGCAGTGTCACAACGGCACGTTTGTGGCGTAACAATCTACGACCTTAAAAATAATTTAGATTTGACAAGTGAAACTACTAATTATGCGTCAAAATATTTATAAAAACTTTGGTATACAATGTAATGCACTAACGATTTTATGTTAATATAATAATTATTACGTCAATAAACGTATTTTACATTGAAATAAATCTTAATAGTAAGAAAAAAATTTCAGGGAAATATCCGAGTTTTTTACAATATTTTACGAAGTTGGCGGCCTTTACCGATCTCCCCCTTTCAAAATGCGTACAATACATCATAAGATACACGGGATTTTTAAGTTCATTTTGCGTAAGCTTCAAGATGAATTCAATTTTATTTTGTTGTTTTGTTGTTTTTTCAACGATGGTCTCTGCAAATGCTGAGGTACGTAATTTTAATTTTTTCCTAACATAATTTTTAAGAATATATCTATCCACAGTTTGAGCAAAAAACAGTTTGAGAAAAAAATGACAAAATTCTACGAATTCGTTATAACAGTTTTTTGTCCAAATCGTTGATTCGCATAACGGAATATTCTTCTCTTCAAGAAAAAAACGCATTAAGATCCTTTATTTCTTTATGTAATACGTAGACGACCTTTCTTTTCCTGTAACTTTCATATAACAGTATTATTACCCAACCAGGGGACCTACTGTTTAACGTGGGGTTCAAACTACGGAAGTTATTGCATTTAAAATATTTCAGAAGGCAGTTTTCATCTTATTTCTTTTTGTTGGGGCACTAATCATTTTCACTAAATATCTCAGCAGTATTATGTAATATTAGTTTTTATTTTACGTTTACATAACGAGTAAAAATTTATAATTTATATACTTTTAGTTCAAAGGTTTTAATAATTATTTAATGTAAATTAAATAAAATTTGTTGCTATAACTTTTTTTTAATTTTAATGGCATTGTTTAAATAAACTAATATAAACTCTTATTTAAGAATTACGATTTCACGTGTCGTTCAGTTGTTGTTATTCTGAATTACATTATACATATTCTTGATAATGTTTTAAACACATTCTGTTTTCAGCTCTCGTCCATCTCAACATCAAAATAAATATTTAATTAACTGATTAAATTTTTAACAACTCATCCAAGTCCAATTTTCCCCATGAAATTCATATTGTTATTGTTTTTAACACAATTAACATAATAGATTATAGATTAAAATAATAGGAAGCACTTTTAAATTTTTGATTACATAATACATCTTTTTCGAGCGACTTTGAATATTTATTAGGTTCACGTAGGATCGGCATAATAATTATAAACGTGAAAACCAAACACAACTTTAAAAATAAAATACTTTTTTATGTCATGTTAAATTTTCATCTTTTTGATTTCTTTGTGATTTGAGGAAAACCTGTCATGCAATTTTGACTATTTTCAAAGTGTATTATGAAAGATGGGGAGGGGGGTCTAATTAGTATATTAAAAAAATAAAATTTTGCGGACGGTTCACACATTTGGAAAAAACGGCTTTAAACATTTATTAACAATGCAATTTCAATGCAATATTTAAAATAAAATTTGTTGTTGGTCAACAAATTTCGGTAAAAATTCATTTTTAAGGTGAATCCCAGTCTTGGCGTAGTTGGCGTAAACACTTTCCGCAAGCTGCGCTCCGGGTGCTACAAACGGTTTTGACAAGTGCTTTAGTTACTAAGAATATTCTCCAAGAACGGTCCAATTCGGCAAAGTGTGGATGTCAGGAAGTGACTGGTATCTCCCCACCGCTAGTCGCTGTCAACCCAGGCACAGCACCCGGACTAGTGATAGAATGGCGGCTTTAATGACGTAGTACCTCGCAATAATACCGTATTTCTTATAGGAGCATTGTAATTTTCAAATTTGAATTGTGGCCTTATTAGAAGTCCGACTTAACAATTCGCATTTTTATACTCTTTCGTTTGGTAAAGCCATTTTTATAGGAAAACGTGTACTTTCGAAGACGGGATTTTTACCTCGACTCGTGATTTGTTTATCTATCTCTTGATTATATTATTTTGTCTGACTAAAATCTAATAATCAAGTAATTGGTAAGCTACCACAGATTAGTAAATTGACTGTAAATAAATCAATATGAATAGATAATAATTAGCGTTGATGGGCACTGTTGTCCGACAAATATTACTTTTATTGCAAGTTTAAAGGGAAAAGCTTCAAATTTAAAAAACTAATTTTTAAATTCACTCAAAAAAAATCCGTTTTTATCAGTTAGAATATTGTTCTTGAAATTGACCCAATCATCCAACGTTTTTAAATTTAAAAAAAATTTAAGATTGTCGTTCTTAATAAAATCTTAATTTAAGAATGCTTTGTTTGAATTCAAGAACGTTGCCATTATTGGATCGATTTCAAAAACGGTAAGAATGGATTTCTTTGCGTGTAACTTACATACTCCTTACTTCATACATTTTCTAGATTTTTTTTATAAATTCAATTATATTTTACTTCTCTTAAAGAATTTAATAACAGTTTTTATATTTTCAGGATAATTTCGCCGATTTATATAAGGGTTTCTTGAAGTACGAACAAAAGGAGACAGAAGCTTGTCTCAAGGAAAACAATTTATCTGAAGCAATGCTACAAGTCTTAGCAGATAGTCTCTCCGAGAATGGAGTGGTTCCCGACAAAAGAGAGTATAAATGCTTTGTAACCTGTGTATTGATAAAATCTAAAAGTATAAATGAGAAAGGAGAACTTATTGCGGATAATATAAAAGTATATCACGAAGCTGCTCATTTACACTTTTTTAGAAAAATCTATGCCTGATTGTATTAGTAAGATCAATGAAACAGACTTTTGTGAAAAAGGTGCACGTATCCAATCGTGTTTTGTAAAAGAAATTAAACTTCAAATTAAGTGACTAAATAAATAAGTAAGATTACAAAAACTAATTATTGTAACATTTTAAGAGTACCAGATTATGTTCTGACCTTATTAGCTTATGATTTTTACATACTAATTTACTGACATATTTTTATAAGCCCACCCATGGGTTAGGAAAGTTTTGTATATAAAATTGTTTATCGCATTTTGACAGGTAATGTGCTATTTTACTAAATTCAAAATTATACATTAAAGTGCCGTTTTACCGCATAGATACGTCACTTTACTTTACCACATAGATACGTCACTGTCAGTAAAACAGTTTGAAGTAAACTCGAAGATGCTTCACGGGCAGCATTTAAAATGTCTTCAGAACAATTTTCTAAATTGTTTTCAGCAGCGAGACTCATTTTTTATAATTGATTTAATTGAATTTGATTGAAAATTGAATTGATGTAAATTACACAAAACTCAAATCAAATTGTTTACTGTTGCTAATGTAAATAAACAAAACCGTGTCAGGTTACTAGATTACGGAAATTATTCGCAAGTACCTATTATGTAATATTTTGAATTAGCAATAACTCGAAAACGGCGATAGATATCGAAAAACTGAGCAAAAAATTCTCCCCCCTCGCCCCAGACCCTCCCCGGTGATTTATCGGTAGGAAGGCATATGCAAAAATTTAGATCGATTGCGTGCAAAAAAAATTTACTCATAAACGTCAAAATTTGTATTTTAGATTAGATTTTTACAAAATGCGATAAAATTGTATAAACAAAACTCGTAAAAAAAGCAGTTTCACTAAACTCATATAGCTTTAAGTTACTCGCTCGCTGCGCTCGCTCGTACTCAAAAGCTATATTCGTTTAGTAAAACTTAGCTTTTCTAAACTTATTGTTTAATATACTATTATTAATTAAACAAAAAATAAAGAAACAAAATACCAATATAGAAAAAAGCGAAGTGTTGTTTGCCGGTGTCAAGTGCTGTGATTAAGTCTTGTACAGGATCGTCTTTGGTATAATTTCGGTTTTTTTGTGAGGTTGATCCAACGGCAACGCTTGAGTGTTGAATCTTGTTTTAGTTATCCTGATTGGTTCTAACGTGTCATGCTTGCATTGCGTCTTTCTGGCGTATGGGAAGATTTACTTTTCGTGATTTGTTTCTTCTTTTCGTTGATTGGCTGTCCTTTTGTAGTTTAATAGAAGTCTAGTGGATAACCTTTCCATATAAAGGAATAAACCTTCGAGTTACAAAACTTCTTTCCATACGACATTTGTTATATTGCTTGTACTTTGAATTTGTATGCCATTCTTTACTCGACTCCATACCATTTCTTTTATATATGCATTTAATGAATCGGCTCATCGGATAATACATCGGGATAATCGGATAAAATGCATCTGCGCGTTGTATCTGCGCGTTACATTTTAGCGTTGCATAAAAACCCTTACCTTTTTATATTATAGGGTGGATAATAATTATTACGCCAACAAACGTATTTTACATTGAAATAAGTCTTAATAGTAAAAAGAAAATTTCAGGGAAATATCCGAGTTTTTTACAATATTTTACGAAGTTGGCGGCCTTTACCGATCTCCCTCTTTCAAACTGCGTACAATACATATATCATAAGATACACGAGATTTTTAAGTTCATTTTGTGTAAGCTTCAAGATGAATTCAATTTTATTTTGTTGTTTTGTTTTTCTTTCAACCATGACCTCTGCAAATGCAAATGTAGGTAATTTTTAATTTTTTCCTAACATAATTTTTAAGAATATTTAAGCAAAGTTTAAGCAAAAAATTAATTTCTGACCGGAGGTACTACGCCTGACAAAATTCTACGATTTCGTTATAACATTTTTTTTGTCCAAATCCTTGATTCTCATAACGGAATATTCTTCTCTTCAAGAAAAAAACGCATCAAGATCTTTTATTTCTTTACGTAATACGTAGACGACCTTTCTTGTTCTGTGACGTTCATATAACAGTATTATTAGATTATTACCCATCCAGGAGACCTACTGTTTAACGTGGGGTTCAAACTACGGAAGTTATTTCATTTTAAAAATGTCTCTGGAGGCAGTTTTCATCTTATTTTTTGTTGGGCCACTTATCATTTCCACTAAATATCTCAGCAGCATTATGTAATATTAGTTTTTATCTTACTTTTACATAACGAGTAAAAATTAATAATTTATATACTTTTAGTTCAAAGGTTTTAATAATTATTTAATGTAAATTAAATAAAATTTTGTTGCTATAACATTTTTTTTTATTTTAATGGCATTGTTTAAATAAATTAATATAAACTCTTATTTAAGAATGACGATTTTACGTGTCATTCAGTTGTTGTTATTCTGAATAACATTATACATATTATACATTATACATATTATACATTATACATAAATATCCATCTCAACATCAAAATAAAAATTTAATTAACTGATTAAACTTTTAACAACTCATCCAAGTCCAATACTTCCTATGAAATTCATATTGTTATTGTTTATAACACAATTAGCATAATAGGTTTTAGATTAAAATAATAGGACGCACTTTTAAATTTTTGATTGTATAATACATCATTTTCGAGCGACTTTAGAAATATTTATTAGGTTCACGTAACATCAGCATAATATTTATGAACGTGAAAACCAAACACAACCTTAAAAATCGGATGTGGCCATGCCCATGACTTTATCATACTTTCATTAAATATTAAAAAATAATTTTAATAATAAAAGAAAAAATATTTTTCATTAACCAATGTGACTCAAATTCTAATCAACTCTAAGTCTAAATATAAAGATACAAAATACCAACTTTAGTTTTGAAATTCTCATTATTTTTCGAAATATTTAATAAAATCTAATATTTAATAAAAGATTTAAAAAATTGCTTCCATGAACCAATTTTATCCAAAATTTAATCAGCTCTAATTCCTGCCATAAACATAACAAATCTCAACTTTAGTTTTGGAAATCTTTTAGTTTTAAAATATTAAATAAAGACTAATATTAAATAACAAAATTTAAAATAAAAAAAACAACAGTTTTATAAACAAATTTTAACTAAAATTTAATCAGTTCTAAATATCGATTAAAATATTCGAAAACCTAAATCTATTTTTAAAGCGTATTATGAAAGATGGGGTCTAATTAGCGTATAAAAAATAAAATTTTGCGGAAGGTTCATATATTTTGGAAAAAACTGCTTTAAAAATTTGTTAACAATGCAATATACTCATTGGCTCTTTTAAACTGTAACCCCGCCCATCAAAATTAAAAATAAGTTGTGGCGACAGTAAAATACCATAATCTCGGTTCTTACAACGAATTATGAAGCGACTGGTATCTCCCCACCCACCGGTAGTCACTGTCGACCCAGGCACAGCACGCGGACTAGTGATAGAATGGCGGCTCTAATGACGTAATACCTCGCAATAATACCGCTTTTCTTATAGGAACATTGTAATTTTCAAATTTGAATTGTGGCCTTATTAGAAGTCCGACTTAACAATTCGCATTTTTATGCTCTTTCGTTTGGTAAAGCCATTTTTATAGGAAAAAGTGTACTTTCGAAGACGGGAATTTTACCTTGACTCGTGATTTGTTTATCTATCTCCTGATTATGTTTGTCTGACAAAAATCTAATAATCAAGTAATTGGTAAGCTACCACAGATTAGTAAATTGGGGGTAAATAAATCAATAGGAATGGATAATAATTAGCGTTGATGGACACTGTTGTCCGGCTGATATTACTTTTATTGCAAGTTTAAAGGGAAAAGCTTTAATTTTAGAAAACTGTATTTTTAAATACTCTCAAAAAATTTGTTCTTATCAGTTAGAATATTGTTCTTGAAGTTGACCCAATCATCCAACGTTTTAATAAAAAAATTTAAGAATGTCGTTCTTAATGATATCCTAAGTTAAGAATGCTTTGTTTGAATTCAAGAACGTTGCCATGATTGGGTCGATTTCAAAAACGGAACGAATGGATTTCTTTGGGTGTAACTTACAAACTCCTTACTTCCTACATTTTCTAGATTCTTTTTATAAATTTAATTATATTTTACTTCTCTTCTTAAAGAATTTAATAACATCTTTTATATTTTCAGGCTGATTTCGCCGATTTATATAAGGAATTCTTGAAGTACGAACACAAGGAGACAGAAGCTTGTCTCAAGGAAAACAATTTATCTGAAGCAATTCTACAAGTCTTAGCAGATAGTCTCTCCAAGAATGGAGTGGTTCCCGACAAAAGAGAGTATAAATGTTTTGTAACCTGTGTAATGCTAAAAGCTAAAAGTATAAATGAGAACGGAGAACTTGTTGTGGATAATATAAAAGTATATCATGAAGCTTCTCATTTACACTTTTTGCAAAAAGCTATGTTTGATTGTATTAGTAAGATCAATGAAACAGACATTTGTGAAAAAGGTTCACGTATCCAATCATGTTTTGTAAAAGAAATTAAACTTCAAATTAAATGACTAAATAAATAAGTAGAATTACAAAAACTAATTATTGTAATATTTTAAGAGTACCAGATTATGTTCTGACTTTATTAGCTTATAATTTTTACATACTTAGGAATTCAAAAGGTGAATCGTTAAATTAATATTGTAACTGTCAGTAATATATTTACATATTCTTATAAGCTCATCCAGTGGCAAGGAAAGTTTTGTATATAAAATTGTTTATATAGAATTAATAAATTATTATTAAACGTCTGATGACAGCAGTAACCATTGCTGAAAGCTTACGAATAATATTTCGGTTTATTGTTTATTTAACCTTTTAATTTTAAAAATTTTACCTCCTGTAAAAGTTAGCAAGAAACATATCCTGGATTTAAGTGGTCGCTCAATGATAGTGGCAAATTATTTTATGGGTGTGGCAAAATAATCGCTTCAGCTAACACGTGTTTGCAAGATTTAAATGCTTTTATCAAATTCGTATTCCAAGCAAATTTGTTCTTTTTTCATTTCCATAATGCACTTGGTGTAAAAATGCCTAAATGGAAGCTATGTTGGAAAGAAATCTGTGGAAAATTTTTTAACGTGCTTAAGAAACGACGTAATTGAAGTACGGTTTCAGGCTGCGGAAATTCTAAAATGTGTTTTGTTTTAGTCGGTAAAGCTTGAATGCTTTTTCAGAGATTTAATGGCCGAAAATCTGACTGAAAGTTGAACTAAAGTAGATTTGTCTACGTTTAGTACAATGACAAAATCACGTAAACCAGTAAATAATAATTATAAATGCCGTGAATGTTCTTCTAAATTGGTTGATGATATTAAAATGTCGTCAATGTACACGATACCAAAGTTAAACTTGCCTAAGATGGTGGTTATAGAACGCTGGAACGATTGAGCAGCGTTTCGGAGCTCAAAAGTGATTGTGGGAAATTCAAATAAATCAAATAAGCGATTAAAATTGTCTTTCAGATAAGTTTTTAACCTGGCTAAATCTAAAGATAATTTTTTAATTTGTGATGTTAAGTAATGAGAAGTATCTGTCGTATTACCTTGAACAGAAGCTACAGTACTTGGTGTAATAAAAAATAATAAAATTCGATACATAAATTTATATTTTAAAATTTGCCTTGTTGGACTTCAGAAGTTTCTTCAGCTGTAAGGGAAGAGGGAATGGTGTGAACACCCCGAAAAATGTTGTTTGAAAAGTTCGGCTTTTTCTTTGTTACTTCTTGCCCATTTTCCATTACTGCCTTTAATTGGTGGTACCTGTTGTTGAGGGCGCTTCAGTCTTTTGTAGCCTTCCAGAGAGCACCCTTTCAGATGGATCTTCCATAAAAATTTTAAAGTAAAGGAAGTTCAACGTGTCATTTTCAATGAAATAAATCCAAAAAAGGCTCCTGGGTTTGACCTAATTACTGGCAAAGTGTTGCAACAATTACCACTTAAATGCATAAAACTTTTAACATTTATCTACAATGCAGTTCTACGGTTGAAACACTTCCCAATCAATGGAAGGTAGCCCAAATTATCGTCATCCCAAAACCAGGAAAAAAGGCTGAAGAAGTGACATCCTATCGGCCGATCAGTTTGTTGCCAATGCTTTCGAAGGTGTTTGAGAAGGTTTTGCTGAAGCGTCTCAAGCCGGTACTAGAGGAAAAAAAACTGATACCTGACCATCAATTTGGTTTCAGAGGTCAACATGGCACAATTGAACAGGTGCACAGAATTATCAAAAAAATCAGCAATAACCTAGAAGACAAAAAATACTGCTCTGCGGCCTTCATCGATATCAGCCAGGCCTTTGATAAGGTGTGGCACGAGGGTTATATTACAAACTTAAAAGTGTCTTCCGTACCACCTTTATCAAATATTAAGATCATACTTAAGTAATAGACACTTTTTAGTAAAATACCAGGAAGAATATACCGAGATTCACCCAATAAGCTCAGGAGTACCTCAGGGCAGTGTTCTGGGTCCGGTGTTGTACCTATTGTACACGGCTGACCTACCTACCTCTAGATTAACAACAACAGCTACGTTTGCTGACGACACTGCTGTACTGGCGTCACATGAAGATCCCACACTCGCCTCCAAAAATCTTCAGGATAACCTGGATAAAATTCAAAACTGGCTCCGTAAATGGAAAATTAGGGCTAATGAAGCAAAATCTGTACATGTGACGTTTACAATGCGTAGAGAAACTTGTCCACCAGTGAAATTAAATAATTGTACCCTAACCCAAGCTGATGATACAAAATATCTTGGCATCCATATGGACAGAAGATTAACGTGGAGGAAACATATCCTTACGAAACGCAAACAACTTGGAATGAAGCTTAATCAAATGTATTGGTTACTTGGCAGAAAGTCTCAATTATCACTCGAAAACAAAATACTACTATACAAATCCATAATAACACCAATATGGACCTACGGCATACAACTGTGGGGGACTGCAAGTAACTCCAATATTGCAATACTACAGAGATTTCAAAACAAGACCTTGCGAACGATTGTAAATGCTCCGTGGTACGTACCTAATTACGTCATCCAGCAAGATTTTGTTACGCTCCACTTTTTTACGTAACACGAATTAGCAATTTAAAGCTATAAAGTAGAAATTTTATAAAAAGAGTATCTAAAATTAATATATTTTGTATGACAATTCTGCAGCAAAATAATAATTAATCTCTAGCAACGCCAAGAAGGCGCGAGTCGCATCAGCATAAGATAAGATAAGTCTAGCATAAATGCAGAAAAATATAAAGAGTTGCAATTAAAAGGTAGACCAGATATTACTTGAGTATAAGTTAGAGTTAAAATACTAAAAAGAAAGGCAGTGTTAAGCTGAATGAGTGACACGTGTCGACTCTGACCGCCAACGCAAATTAAACTGCAAGCTAGGATCACCTTGATAAACGTCGCGAGACAGTTGAATGTTAAAAAAGTTATAGGAAAGGGTAGAAAACGCAGTTAGTTCCTCAGATACCTCGAAAGAAGAAAGAACAATTTTTAACTTAGCGAACGCGCAATTCGGTTTTTTGTGATAGTTTCTGTAATTTGGGAAACTTACTAAAATTACCGGAAGCCGCTAATAATTATCGTCTCGAAAAACAAAGTTTAAATTGGGAAAATTATTACCTAACTTGATATGAAATATCGGTGCCGTCTAAATTATCGAATTAACGTAAATAGTTTAGTGACAATCAATGATTAAAAACGTATTAATAATAACGTGCCGTTTAAATGTAAAGAACTCAAGTTTTCTAATAAAGGAATTGCCTTAATAACAATCAATGATTAAAAACGTGTTAATAATAACGTGCCGTTTAAATGTAAAGAACTCAAGTTTTCTAATAAAGGAATTGCCTTAATACACAGTAATAACTGAAATTAGTTATGATTATATTCAATCCGGTAGTTACTATGATAGCTTATAAGCAAACAATCAAGTTTTAATCCTCCAAGTGGTGAATAAACCAAGATAACGCAACCACAACTTATTTAGTGAGCACAAGCAAATAGTGCATCGAATAACCAACCACAATCAAAATTAGGATAAAATCCGAATAACGCATAGTTTATGAACTCGATGGGTCACACTATTGGACAATCATCAATTAACGCTCAGGGGTATCATCTCCATTTTGTCGGAAAAGTATCGTTGCCACAATCTACCACCTACAATTGTCTTCTAAAGGTAACATTTTGTATTAGAGATAAGAAAGTGCATCTGTGAAAAGTGCCACGCAAATGACGATTAGACCACTGGTCTCTAAATTTTGACAACTTATTTAGCAACCTAGAAATTAATAGGATTATTTTGCTTCGTACTAAGCCAACCTAATCACTTTTATAGATTAAATCAGATAAAGTTAAATTAAATATCGTGTGTTGTTTAAGCCATAGGTAAACTTAAGTAGTTAACATTAAATGAATTGATATTAATGTCACTCTACGATGAAGAATCAAATTTGAGTAATAATGATTATCTTTTAATTAAAGTAAATGTAAAATGGCTAAGGTGATTAAATTTATAATAATAATTTGTAAATAATGTGCATATCTTTTACGATTTAGATTATACGACTTTATTATGTATTTTCTTGTTTTATTGATAATCTGCCCAAACCAAAAGTAAGCAATTTTGAAACCTGGCCTCTTTCAAATACCAGTATTTGCAATAGAGGACCGCTGACTACTCGAGGCAAAATTAGTAAATGAGTTTTCAGGTAGGTAAACCTACAACCTGAAGAATGTGTCTAACAATTTACGTGTCCCAACAGTTTCTGAACAGATCCAAAATTTCTACAGAAGGTATAAACATAGATTGGAAGTACACCCCAACGAATTAGCAAATAAACTGATGGACACCACCGGCGAGGTACGAAGATTGAAGAGATTCAGACCTACAGACCTACCTGTTCGATTCGGCTAACTAAATTATATTATTTGAACCATTGAATTGTATATAATATATTAGGAAAGCATTCATTGGAGTGTTTTCTGCATGACTTATACATACATCACCAGATTTACTTATTGTTTCTTTGAACAGATTGTAAATATAATTGAAATAAAATAAAAAAAAAAAAATTTGCCTTCTTAGTTATTTTCTTGTAGTTCCATATTTGTTATATGTGTCACCGCTAGACCTTACCATAGTATTTACATAGACTACTCATTGTTGGATTAATCTCCAATTAAACAGGTTTAATAATTTCCTATGAGGGCATTGTAACAATACAAATGTTGTTACAAAATATTTCAATTGTTTTAAATTTACCACCGTTGGTACCCTAAGCGTATTGTTTTAAATTTACTTTAGGTTATTTCCTGAACATCGAGTGCCTCTTCCACATCAAAAATGTTCTTATTAAACTGTAGTAGCACCTTATCTTAAGTCCTTTAAGTCCCCAACCCGGACTTAAGCAGCCGTGGGGTCTTAATGCTGTTCACCTTTCTCTTAGAGAAAGAGGCTGATGCTCAGGAGTGGGCAGAAAGGGCTGACAAAGAAGAAGAAGAAAGCACCTTACGCGTCAATTGCTCAATTAGGCTTAAATGACACAAACTGAAAATAGAAAAAGAATCGGGCGCCAGTCTGGTAATAAACCGCAAAAATATAATTAATAAAGCTCTATTAACCAAAACGAAGTATTAAAGGAAAAAAATTTTTAAGTTAATGGTGGTAGAGCACAAAACCAGAAACAAAACAGACAAAAGATATGCAATGACAACAGGTATAAAATCTAAAAAAAAAAGTTTTTGCTAATGTTGAAAGTTGGTCGCCAACTGGAGCAAAATGGTCGAGCAAGAAAACTACACCAGCTGTGGGAATGTTCACCAACCCTTTTATTGTCGAATCAACGGGAGGGCTGGTTACGATTATCACTGGTAATCTTCAAAATGGCAAGGATCCAATGATTGCAAAATTCCTGATCTTAAAACTGAAGTTGCAATTATGGAGTTGAAACACTAAAGTTGAAAGAAAAGGTCTTGGCCTAGTAGTTAGAGCGATCAACTACTGATGCAAACGCACCCGGTTCGATCCTGGGAGGAGTCTAAAAAGGAAAATTTTCTTTCTGACTCACTTTCTATCTATAACCGTCTCCCATGCTTGGGAGGGCACGTAAAGCCGGTGGTCTCCCTGAGTTTAGGACTGCCAACATCAACAATAAAAAGGGTTACAAGCATATTCCACAACCCGGACTAAGCAGCCGTGGGGTCTTAATGCTTAAATCTTTCTCCTAGACAAAGAGGCTAATGCCCATGAGTGGGCGGAAAGGGCTGACAAAGAAAAAGAAGTTTAATATCCAAATATAAAAATTAAAATATATAAAACACATAAACCAAAATAATAAATTTACACGTATAAAATTACAATTTCTATCAATTTAGTTAACCATTGATTATCACATAATTATAACCATTGCGTGATAAATTATCACATAATTATTATAACCACGGTGAGATAAATTATCACACAATGGTTAACTAAATTCACACAAATTGTAATTTTATACTTTAAAATTTATTATTATGCATTTGTGTTTTTTTTATACGGTGATTTTAAACTGTATGGCCATAATTTTTCTATATTTGTTACATAATTGACTGTTATACCTAAAGATGCCTGAAAACAGACATTACCATATTTGGTGGAGTAACAGAGGGTTCCAAGTCTCACTCCTCTTCCATTGGTATCCTTGTTCCATCTAATCCGTGAGCCAAATTGTTGTGCTACTTAGTTAATTCTTCCGTGATATTCCCATTCTGTACCGAAGACACTTCTTCCAAATTTTATATGAACAGCTTCATTTTGTTCATTTACATTATCCAAAATAAATTCCCTTTTCGAGATTACAGCAATTGATGTATAAACAGTTTATCGGACCTAATAATCGTAAATCTGCCAAAAACCAGTAGTTAGATCTTCAAGCCACCACTGATGATATAGATACTACAACCCATACGGAAATCAAGAGAGCAAAAAAAAGGCATAAGAGATCGCAAGAACTTCGAATGTTCCACATTCGTCATTAAAGAATGAACGAACAACGAGTTTAAAAATTGTAATCAAAACAATTTAATATTTGTTACGCGGAGAACCTTCCATGTGGGACTTGATTAGTAAGCAAACCAATAGCTGTGCAACTCGATAAGTGTTCAGTACAATTGGACTAAATTGTTTCCTAATAGATGAAGAATTAATTATTATAATCTGGACTATTGTAACAATCTGTGATCGTTTTAGGTCGGTAAAACAAAATCGGATGAAATTAGTCAAGCGGAGGAGCTTTCTAGAAAATTGTATTTTATATATGATTAACATATTTTCCACTTACGTTTTACAAAATGGTTGGCATTTTGATATTCTATATAACTATTAAATTCTATGAGTGTTCATTTTAAAACTTCCAGCAATTAATATCTCAAAAACCAAAAGTCAGATGAAAAAATGTTTCGAACAAAAGTTGTATGGTAGCGAGGGGACAGAATATGGCATAATTGTTTTCTTAATTTATTGACCTTTTCAAGGTCATTTGAAGGTCAACTTTAGTTTTTTAAATGGCACCTTAATTTTTTTTAGCAGATTCATATTTTGCATGAAAAAATAAACAACTTTTGTTGGAAAATTTTTTTTATCCCACATTAGGATTTTCGAGTAAGATGCGTTGAAACAAAATAAAAACATTTTAATAAACTGCAGCTGATTATATCGAAATTTATTTTTTAAAAGTTAGAAGGCTGTTATTGCTTTTGTTATTATTCAACTTGAATAATTTTAGGACAATGAAAACAAAACACTGTCAAAACAAATAAATTGACATTAGTTTCTTCAACTATTGTTAGTTTTGTGATTTTCAGTGAGTTTTATTTTCCCATTCGCTTTAGATCTGATAAAAGTTCGCAATTAGATCATTAAAATGGTTTATACTGTAGAAGAAAGAATCGAATTAATTTTCTTGTACGGAGCTCAAAATGAAAATGCTGCAAGAACTGCAGAATCTTATAACGCGAGACAACCTGGTAGAAATGTCTCTCATAGGTATGTTATAGACCTTGTTTCAAAATTTCGGGAAACAGGATCCGTCAAAATAAAACACGCAAGAATTCTACTAGAATATTGGATGACTTAGCTCAAATTGAAGTTATAGGCCATTATGCTTCAAATCCTAATAGTTCGGTGCGTGAAGTTTCTGCTATTAGTGGTCTATCAGTGGGCACTGTTCATAAGGCGCTAAAATTGCATAAATTTCACCCATATAAAATGCAGATTCATCAAACTTTGACCGAGGATGATCCAGACAGACGAGTGGAGTTTAGTGAAGAAATGCTTCAATTATTAACTACACATCCACATTTATTGAAATCGACTTGTTTTTCTGATGAGTCAACCTTTTTTAAATGGATTTGTCAATAAACACAACTGTCGATATTGGTGTGATGAAAATCCTCATGTGTTTACTGATGGACATACACAGTGGCCGCAGAAGGTAAACGTGTGAGCTGGTATACTTGGTGATACAATTATTGGACCATTATTTATTGATGGAAATTTAACAGGTCAAAAATATCTAGAAATGCTTGAAGATACAATCTATCCTTTAATAGTTGATGCGTTAGAAAGTCAAAGTGACGAAGAAGGACACCTGGAGCTCGATGAAACTGTTTTGCATTTTCAACAAGATGGCGCACCTCCTCACTATACTATTCCTGTTCGAAACTGGTTAGATGATAAATTTCCAGGGCAGTGGATCGGCAGACGAGGACCGATAGAATGGCCAGCTAGGTCCCCTGACTTAACTCCTCTTGATTTCTTTTTATGGGGACATTTAAAATCTGTAATTTATGATACAATACCAGCTAATATTGAAGAGTTAAAATTTCGAATCACAGTGGCTTGCAAAATATTACGAAAGAAACTTTTGAAAATGTTAGAAACGAGTTTCAACAAAGGCTGTATCATTGTTTAGCTGTAAATGGGGAACATTTTGAAAACTTGTTATGAAAACACTCGCTTACAAACATTTTTTCTACTGTTTAATACTAATAAATAGCCTTCTAAAACATGTAAATATTAAATTTTAATTAACAATGGTTAGTTGATAATAATGTTTTTATTTTGTTTCAACGCATCTTACTCGAAAATTCTAATGTGGGATGAAAAAAATTTTCCTACAAAAGTTGTTTATTTTTTTATGCAAAATATGAATCTGCTAAAAAAATTAAGGTAAAAAAGTTCAATATCCGATCTGTGGACTATGGGGAAGGCAATGGGAAACCACCCCATGAATTATAAATCTCTGATAAATTCATCTTGGCTTTGGCCAAGTTAAATTGCCAACGTCCGGGGATCGGATATGGCACATGAAGAAGAAAAAAACCGTAAGCTAATAAAGTCAGAACATCGCCTGGTGCTTTTAAAATATTAAAATTGTTTTATGTAATTTTACTTATTTATTTAGTCAGTTAAGTTGAAGTGTAATTTCTTTTACAAAACATAATTGGATACGTGCACCTTTTTCACAAAAGTCTGTTTCATTGATTTTACTAATACAATCAGGCATAGTCTTTTCCAAAAAGTGTATATGGACTGCTTCATGCTGTTCTTTTATGTTATCCACAAGAAGTTCTCCTTTCTCATTTATACTTTTAGCTTTTAGCAACATGCAGGTTACAAAACATTTATACTCTCTTTCGTCGGGAACCACTCCATTCTCAGAGAGACTAATTACTAAGGCTTGTAGCATTGCTTCAGATAAATTGTTTTCCTTGAGACAAGCTTCTGTCTGCTCTTGTTCGTACTTCATGAAACCATTGTACATATCGGCAAAAGTTGTCTGAAAATGTAAAAACTGTTATCAAATTCATACAGGAAAAACAGTAAAATATAATTAAATTTATTTTAAAAAAAACTAGAAAATGTTGTGGGAAGTAAGGAATTTGTAGGTATAACCTTCTCGTATAAACTGCATTTAAAAATACAGTTTTTTAAAAGTGAAACCTTTTTCTTTAAACTTTCAATTAAAGTAATATCTGTCAAGAAATGTACCCATCCTAATTATCTGGTCTTATAGATTTATTTAAATATTCAAAACTGCTCAAAAATTGATACAATCAAGAATTTAAATGCAGTTTTCATATTTTTTTTTATTGCAACATTGCATATAGGTTGCAATCTGTTTTATCATGCAATAGATATTTTATCAATTTGTTTTGAACAAAATATATAAATAGATTCGTTGATTTTTATGATATTTATACACCATTCGGAAGTTTATTGATTTAAATTTAATGGTTTTATAAAAAATTACACAAAATGAATGGAAATTCTATAGCTTATTTTAAGTTTTATAAAATATTTACAGAATTTAATTGTTTCAATTAACCGATTTTTCAATTCATAGTTTAAAAATATTAATTTTGAATTAATATACAGGTTGTGTTAAAAGTATTGAAAGTCGACACGCTATTAACAGTAGAGGAATCAAAATTCATACGTCATTTGATATTTGATCGTTTCATATGAGCGTACTAAAGAATTCTTATTTCGACTGTACAATTATTACATTGTTTACAAGCCATTTGAAGTCACGTGTCGGTGTATTTTTAAAATGGAAAACACTGAGTATCATTGAACAAGTAGATAAAATTTTGTGTGTTTGACTAAGTGTTTATCTAGCAACACGAAATTCATACAAAAATAGTGTGAGCTGTGTTAAAAGAATCTGCTCCTTACATTTCCAACTGTACATCGATGAGGTTTTAGATATTTAAACGTAATCGAATACAAGCGATTGAAGATGAACCACGTTATGGACGACCAATAACTGCAACAACACCAGAAATCATTGAACAAGTACATAATATTGTTAGTGAAGATCCAAGTTTGACTAAGCGTGAAATTGCTAATACCATAGGCATCTCAGACGAACGAGTTTCTCTATATTTTACATAAAGAATTACGTATGAAAAAGCTGTTTGGAAAGTTAGTCCGCATTCGTTAACAATTCAACAAAACTCACACGAAAGCAAATTTCTCAGCATCATTTGAATCTTTTTAATAAAAATAAAATCGATTTTGTGCGTCGTTTTGTAACTGTGGATGAGACTTGGATCTACCACCATGATCTTAAATTGAAACAAGAACGATTACAGTAGACTGAGGCTGGTTGTTCAGCTCCAAAACAGGTGAAGTCAGGACGATCAGCAAAAAGGTTATGGCATCAGTTTTTGGGATGCAAAAGGATTTTATTGATTGATTATCTTGAAAAGGTAAAACAATTAACTCTGAATATTATTGTAACCTTTTGGATCAATTGAACGAACAAATTCGTGAAAAGAAACCCGGTTTCAACATAAAAATTATCTTTCACCAAGACAACGCACCTGTCCACAAAAGTGTTTTAACAATGGCAAAATTCAATGAACTAAAGTACGAATTGCTTGAACATCTACCGTATTCGCCAGATTTGGCTCCTAGCGACTACTACCTCTTCAGAAACTTGAAGCAATTCGTTCGTGGAAAGCGTTTTCATCGAATGAAGAAGCTATTTCAGTCGTGGAACAGTATTTTGCAGAGCTTCCAGAAAATCATTACAGAGATGGAATAAAATTATTGCAGGATCATTGGAATAAGTGTATCGAAGTTGAGGGAGATTATGTTGAATAAAAAAACTAATTTTATTTAAAAGTTCACATTCTTTCATTTTTGCTTTAAATACTTTACAACCAACCTGTATTTCAAAATCTAGTGTACACTTCCATAGTTCGAACTACGAAACGGACCGACATAATCGGAAAAATAATCCAAGAGAAAAATCCACGGTAAAATAATCCACGAAAAAAATGCAGGTAAAATAATTCACGGAAAAAATCTTGGTTAAATAATCCATGAAAAAATAATCCAAAATTTAAAAATCTAGATAAAACAATCCTAATTGTAAAGTTTTGTTTTCACTTTTAGGATTCCAGCTACATATGTGTTTCGTAAAACATGATTTTAGGAAAAATAATCCAAGGAAAAAATCCACGGTAAAATAATACCTAAAAAAAGGTATAATAGTACCTCGTCTGGTTAGAAATTAATTTCTGCTCAAACTGTGGGTGTAATCTTAAAAATTATGTTGGGTAAAAATTAAAAATTACCTACCTTAGCATTTGCAGAGACCAACGTTGAAAGAAAAACGAGAGAACAAAATAAAATTATGTTCATCTTAAAGTTTACACAAAATGTACCTCAAACACCCGTTTCATCTTATATGTATGTGCAATTTGCAATTAATGAATTAATTATTTTAAAAAATTTCATGGGTATGCACATGTCATAATCCTTTTTTAAAGAAGATTATTGCGTTCTTAGAATTAGTTAAGTGCAGTTAGTTATGTTTTCTTATAAACACGTAAATAGTGTGATATAACTATCCATTTAATTTAAATAAGAAGTTATGTGTATTGCAATTTTGCATTTTCCACAATATTTATCCCAAAGATAATATTATTCCAGTAAAACAGCATTATTGGAAATGCATATTCGGCATCAATAATATTATATAAGCTAGTAATTTTGTAACATGAAGAAGTAGTTAGTTTACATTAGTTAAATTTGTTTCACTGCTAGTTTTAGTATTTGTTATGATTTTGTAATAATCATTAAATAAACTTTGTAAAAATTTATATAATTTTTAAAAAATCAATCAAACTTTTTCAATATTTAACTCAGTTTACGATTTTTTATACGAAACAAACTGTTAAAGTGACGTCGACAACACGTGGCAGTTGTGCCCTGTTTATAACGTCATTACAATCACAGGAATTTGATGTCCTTTTCCCGTTTTTGAATAAAAAACTGAATTACAAACCGTAGAGTTGTCGCAAAACTTAAACCTTCAAAGAAAACAGAGGAACTTTAAAACTTTAATTTACTTAAAACACTTAACATAAGTCATTTATTTAAGAAACTTTACTTTAGTCACTTTACCTCAATTTACTTACCTCAATTTGCAATAACACAAATTTATTTTTTCCTGTTTACCCTGATGGTCGTTTAGAGCTAGCTTTGATGGTAGCGGAAGTTAGAATCGTGAATTCGTAACCCTTATGTTGTCCTTTCGCTTCTTTAAAAGTAGTGAGTAAATAAAACTCAAATGATTAAAACAAAAACGTTTATTTAACAAAAATGAAATGGTAGAAACTCTGCAGGTGCGTATAAGAAATTGCAAAATTAATAAGTGCAAAAATCTTTGTGAAACAAAATAAATGACCCAGTGCGTGTGGGTCATAAATGTGTGATTCAATGATGTTAAAATTAAAATGCACAAAGCAACTGGTACCTTAAGTATCAAAAATTTAGACTCACCAGCTGGATGATACCTTACAAAATACTGGGTGGTCAACTAAGGAATTTTGATTTACAAGCGCTCTAAAATTGTTTTGAATAGGAATAGAGAAGTGGAGTTGGTCTTAAACGAAGGAGGGGCTCATGGAAATTCAGTCGCCATGGTTCGCTGGACGGGTGAGGAGCGTTCGTTCTGTGTGCGCGCTTATTACCAAAATCAAAATTCTTGCATTATTGTGCGTCGTCGTTTTCGTGCACATTATGCTTTGCACAATCTTAACCAATGTCCGAGTGCTCAACTCATTCGGAAATGGGTCAGAACATTCGAAGAAACTGGTTCGACATTGCCCCAGCGAGTGATAAACCGTCGACGGTCTGTGAGAAACGATGCAAACGTAGAGCGAGTGAGAGCATCTGTTCGCAACCAACCGGGCCTCTCGACACGCCGGCGCGCGGCCGCTCTAAATGTGAAGAGATCGTCATTGATAAACATTCTTCATAAAGATTTACATGCACCCTACAAGATCCAATTAGTGCAGGAATTAAAGCCAGGGGACCATCAACAACGCCTTGATTACGCCAATGAAATGGTGAACCGATTTCAAGCGTACGACAACATTTTTTTCTCTGATGAAGCCCATTTTCATCTGAACGGCTATGTAAACAAACAGAATTGCCGGTATTGGTCTTCAGAAAACCCCAAACAGAAACATGAAACTCAATTGCATAGTCTGAAGGTCACAGTTTGGTGTGCAATACACGCACAAGGCATTATTGGCCCGTACTTTTTCGAAGACGGACGCGGCCGAGCAGTAACAGTGGATTCTGATCGTTATGTGGACATGTTGAACAATTTTTTTGAACCAGCCCTTCAAGACTTTGATGGATACAATCGGGACACTTGGTTTCAGCAAGACGGGGCCACTTGTCACACTTCAAATCGGTCTTTACCTGTTATTCAGGCGCTTTTCCTGAAAAATTGATTTCTCGGCGTGGAGACCTTCCATGGCCCCAGAAGCCCGGACTTGACACCTTGCGACTTTTACTTATGGGGATACCTCAAAGTGTAGTCTACCGCAACAATCCCCGCACTCTAATTGCGTTGAAGGAAAATATCCGCCAGGAAATTCAAGCCATCGGTCCAGAAACTTTGCGACGTGTTTTTCTAAATTTCGGGGTTCGACTCGAAGAGTGCCAGCAGAAAACGGTGGACATTTGGAGAGCGTAATTTTAAGAAATGAATTTCAAAGAGCTGAACATTATTTGTAAAAAAAAAATTAAAATTGAATTGAAAGTTTTTGTTTTATTTCTCTTTTAAATCGGAATTCCTTAGTTGACCACCCTGTATATAAGATGACAATGAATCGTACTTAAAGGGCAGTTGCGGGCGGCTATTCGGTGAAAAGATTGATCAAGCACACACTACACTGGATTATCTTCTCCACAGGATCGAGACACACTCGAGACACTAGACGACGCACTCCAGATGATAATTGAGGCGGTAAAAACACTTCGGGAAAGACTGATATCAAGTACAGAATCATACTTATGGCGTTTCAAACTAATTAAAACCAAATCACTTGAAAGTAATACTAATGCTCGCTGACTCGAATTTATGGCATAAATCGACATGTAACGGCTGTTAAGAGAACTGTAAGTCGAATTCTTACTCAGAAATATTTTCCACTCTAACGGAGCAAGTAATTATAACTTTAAAAGATCACTATGGCGTGGTCTGCGCACAAACTCAAAAATTTTCCAGAAATGAAACCGACGAAAAATTTTGAAGGTAGATGTTGGTCCCTGCCTTCCTACTCGGCAGATGTATGCTTTACCCTATAGGATACTAAAGGAAACTATTTTAGGAAACTAAAATAAGGATACTTATGTTGCTTGTAATGCGAGACTGCTTGATTCTTCTTTTTGGAGTGTCTATTCGTTCCGGATGTTGGCGATCATGATTGCTATTTTGACTTTACCAGCTGCTGATCTAAATAAGTTGATTTTAATATTATATTGAACCAAGTACCCAGAACCAAGTTCTTTGGCCAAGATATTCTTCGTTTACCCACGCTTCTCTTTCCCTGGATTTTCCGTTGAATAAATAGTTCTAGCAATCTATCTGACTGGATTTCTCATCACGTGTCCTAAGTATTCCAATTTAAGTTTTTTAACATTATGGACAATCTTTCCTTTTTATTTCCATTCTCATCAAGACCTCTCTTGTTAGTAATGTGATCGATTCAATGATTGATTACCCAGCTTAATTAGTAAGGTAAAATGGAGGATATGACGCACCTTTGAAATTTATCAATTTTCAGTTACTACTCACAAGTGTCTCATGGTGATAGGATTTTTTGTACCTACAACCCTAACGTATCTTAAGCAGGAAGTATAGGTGATTCTGATTGTGCTAACTGTTATTAATTAAATTAATTCTAAAATTGAATTTTGCGTCATATCCCTGATGGGGTTGGGGATATGACGCTTCGAGGGTTGGGGATATTGCTTATGGCGATTTACATGTAATTGATTAAAAATAATAAAAACAATTTTATTTGAAAAAGTATAATAGTCAGATAAAAACTCAAAAACAATGAACACTTAAACTACGGTAATGGTTTTAGGAAATATAACATTAAATGTAAAGTGTAAAATTGTAAAAATGTAAAATTAATGTAAACATATTACTATCTCACAATATGCGTCATATCACTAACTATCCACCATTTTATTTATAAAATAATTAAATCATAACAAAGACCATTATGACTAAATTAACTATTTATAATTAATTTTAGACGTTGTACAATGCCATAAAATTCAGAAAACAAATTAAAAATCTATGAGGAAACATAATACAGAACTTTCAAAATAATGTAATAAAACTTTGCATGTGCTCACCTGATTCAGACGAAGAAAATGCGTGCTCTCATGAAAACGATTCGTTCAACAATTAGTTTCTTGCTGTATATCTGGTTTTAGGCAATGGAACTAAGGGATATTTAGGTAATAAGGTTCATAGATAACAACATAACAGAGATCTTGCAATTGCGTCGTATCCCCTACCGGGTCATATCCATCGGTTTTACCTTATAGGGACAAATTTTAATTTTTAAACTAAATAAATGAATCTCTTGTCACAATTCGTATAAGATTACATTTTGCTCATTTTAATTAAGAAATCCTACCTATATAAATGCAACAGTTAAGGTTGGAAGCCGCTCGGATCCCAAACAAGGACTAGGACGTTAACGAAGACGTAGGCCGAGCTGCCTCGCAGAGATAGCCAGGAAAATCGGAAAAGTAAAAATGCCATAAGAATTAATATTGCAAAATATTGTATATTAGTAATAACGGGAACGGTTCGAATTCCCGGATCAGGATTTTTACCATTTTTGAAACGGATTATGAAAAATGACGGTATAATTAACGTATAAAACAATAAAATTTGCCGTCGGTCCACACATTTTTGAAAACAACGGCTTTAAAAATTAATTTGGAATGCAATTTTGTCATTGGCTTTTTTGATCTGTAACCCCGCCCATCAATATTGAAATAGGTTGTGGTGACAGTAAAGATAGGAGAATCTTGTTTTTTTACAACAAATTATGAAGGATAATGGTGTAATTAGCTAATTAAAAAATTAAATTTGTGATCGGTCAACAAATTTTGGAAAAAAATCACTTTTTGTGTGAATTCGTCTTTTGATCTAATTGCGCTGTCAAAACCTACTTGAGTCGCTCCGGTCGCTACAAGCGATTTTAACACGCGTTTTACTTACTAAAAACGTCCCCCAAGTACCTCCAACTCGAAAAGTATGGAAGTTGACGCGACGGATCTCAGGGAGCGACTGGTATCTCCCACCACTAGTCACTGTCAACCCAGGCACAGCACACGTACCGTCTACAAAATGTATTCTATATTTGGCATTTTATTACACAATAATACACTTACATGTAGGTATTTCTTATGGGAAAATTGCAATTTTCAAAATTAAATTGTGGCCTTATTACAATTCCGACAACTTTCATCCTCACCTTAAAGAGCTGGTATTTTTCAGTTCTTTTGTTTGGTAATGCCATTTCTATAGTAAAAAGTGTATTTTTGATTCCGGGTATTTGAACTCTACCCGTAATAACAATATACCGGTTAGCCGGCTGTTCACCCAAACATATTATGTAGACAATAATTAACAGAAAATCAGTTTTTTTAAATTTATGTTTTCCATTGTAAGAGATTTTGATGAAAATATATCAATTAAACGCTTTTCCGTATTTAAAGATAATAATGCAACCTTTAGTATTTTATTTTTAACTAAATAATATAAAATTTTAAATGACGATTTTTAGAAACGTTTTTTAAAAAAGTTTATTTTTTATAATAATTTTTACAATGGAAACCTTTTCTTCGACAGAATCAAGACGAAAATTTACTTTAATTTGTCGTAAGTAACTTGATAGTAGTATTATTTAGTTAATTATGAATTAAATAAATAAAATAAATAATTATAAATTAAATAAATTATTTAAATTTAATTAAAAAACAAAATATTAACTGTTGATTTAAATTACAGTAAAATTCTTGAATTCTTGACTAAATGTTGTTCTTAAAAAATATCTTGAAGACATTTTTTAGTAACCTTTAGCAAGATGACGTGCGGAAAAATGTTACTCAATTTAGATTCGAACCCTAAGATTCGACCCTAACCCGAAGATTCGAAGATTAAGCAACTGCGCTTACTGAAGCTCTTGATGTTACGTTGCGTGAATCTGCTAATGTGATATTACTATTAATTCTAAGATCGCCACAATCCTGTTTAGAAGAATTATACCATGTGTATACCCATGAAATTTTTTTTAAATAATTAATTCATTCATTGCAAACTACGCAAGCATATAAGATCCAACTGGTGTTTAAAGTTCATTTTGTGTAAACCTTAGGATGAATACAATTTTATTTTGTAGTTTTAGTTTTTTTTCAATGTTGGCTTCTACAAATGCTAAGGTATGTAATTTTTAATTTTTTCTTAAAAAAATAGTTTTTATTAATATAGGATAAATGTACCTGTTCGCGGCCACAACCCGTTTTCGGCCATAAAGGATAAAAAATTAAATAATAGTAATTATACATAAGAATAGTTTTCAAAAATTACATTAATAGTTTTGGACATCATTCTTTAATTAAATTTAATTATTATTTTGTATAGTTAACGAAGTATAAGCGAGATTCTAACTTATGAATTATTAAAATTCTTAAAAAATTATTAAAATTTATTAAAAAAATTAAATAATAAAAAAAAGAATTATTAAAAAAACTATTAAAGATTCTAACTTATGTGCGATAAAAATTTTACAAATACAAAGTAAAAAGTTACTATTTTCCTACGTGTTAAACATGAAATTTCTGTTAAGTGGCCGACGTCAGGCACATTGACCCTTCCCACAGTTTGAGCAGCAGGAATTAATTTGTAGATAGGGCGAATGTGCCTAGTCGTGGCCTGTGCCGATTTTGCAGAATAAAAAGTTACATAATAGTAAAAATCCATAAAACAACAGTTTTCAAAAATCACATTAATTGTTTTGAACATCATTATTTAATTAAATTTTATTATTATTTTTTAACAAAGTATAAACGAATAAATAATGTTTCACTATGACGATGTTAAGGTTTATACATGTAGTTAAGAATTTTATGGTATAAAATTAGTAAATCATTTTCAAACTGCGTTTTAAAAATTAATTGAACTTGCATTTTGCAATTAAAATAAAAAAAGTGGGGACGGAACAGCAGAATAAAAAAAAACCGAAGATTGGTTTTTTATGTATTTTCCGATTTCTTTTTATGAAATATTTAAATGGTAGAATATTTCCAAAAAGAGTTAAGTCAAGGTACGGTCCGGTATAAATTTTACAAATATAAAGTAAAAAAAGTGTTCAACATGAGATTTTCTGTTAAATGGCCTGCGATAGGCACATTGACCCTACTACGCCTGAGAAAATTTTACGATTTCATCATAACATTTTTTTATCCAAAACAATAATTCCCAAAATAGAATACTCTTATCCTCAAGAACATCAAAATTCTTTCCAAAAATTCTTCTTCTTCTTCTTCGAGTGACACGTAATATGAAATGTGCATAGGCGACCTTATCTCTCATATTATCTGCGTCGTGCATTCAGGGTATTATCACGTACATGGGGGACCTAATGTTTAAAATGGGCTTTGAACTACGAAAGTGTCTACACTTTATTTAAAAAAAACTCATAAGGCAATTTTCAGTTTTTTGTTAGTATACTAATAATTTTCATCAAATTTGCTTTAAAATTAAGATTACCTATATTTATTCATTATATAATACATATAATGTAATGGGTAACGTATTTTTGAGCAAAATTGAATATTTATTAAATTCATGTCAAACTAGCATATTCGCAGAAATTATATAACTGAGAGAAAATACAAAGCACAAATTATAAAATAAAAAAATTCACAAAGATAAAAAAAGTACAAAAATTTGAATTCACGAAAATGTAATGTATTCGCAAATCTAAAATTAATTGAAAAATCACAATGATATGTACGTTTAATTACGCTATTAGCAAAATTAATATATTATTTAGTACTATGTACATATACTTTTTACAACTTCATGATTGAATAACAGGATTTTTTTATACTTCGATCAAGTAGTTTGCGTAAAAAATAATAATTATCAATAACAAGTACAAGTACAATGTTAATGAGTTTATTTAGTTTAAAAATTTAAATAAATTATAATTTAAAAAATTTAAATCAAATTAAATTAGAAATATAATAATTTGCAAATCATAAGAATTTTTTAAAAGATTATAATTTAAATACTACTTGGAAACAAGTCAAATGTCATACAAAGTATGGAATAATATAAATTTCTTTTGTAATCTTTATTTAATTTTTAATTAGTTAAACTTAAAAAGTTAATTTAATTTTTTACAAAATTACAGATATTTGAATTTTCTGTAACTCCGAACAAGTGACGCGCGCTATCATTAAACTTTTAATCTATTTTATCCGAGGGGTTAACCGCTGGTGAAGTTTTTGTAAACATCTCATGAAGTACATTAAATCTCATGTGAAGTACATGAAGTAATTGTGAAGTACATGTAGTACTGGTAAAATACATGAAGTACGTGTAAAGTAGGTAAAATACGTGTTAAGTATATTGAAGTACAAGTAAAGTATCATGAAGTTAGTAAATTTTTGGTGAATTACATGAAGTTGAACCTAGCTTATGAGCATGCGCTGCGGTCAATGTGTTCATAGATAAGATACGTGTATTCAAAAATAATTATTTTATGGCAAATTGACTTATGTACATTACTGGATTTTCTTAACATTTTTATTATTTTAAACGTTTAATAAACCTTTGGCGGTCATTATTGTACTAATTAAAGTTTTGGTCGTTGCTAGTTTAACATTAATCAATTAATTAAAAAAACTTAGATTTCTTAGTTAATTTTGTAATTTTTTTAGCTCATTTGTTTGAATATCATGGAAGTTTGACGAAATAACCAATCAGGTGTTTGATTTGTTTTTGTTTTGTTGTGTGTTTGGTTATTTCGTTGTGGTCTGATTGGATGAGTTTGAATAAGGTGCATGTCCTCAGTTCCCTTCCATTGCAAATTTTTAATTTAAAAAGTCTAAATTTATTGTTCATCATCATCATCAACTGCACGTGTAAGACCGCGGTCCGTTACGTCACTCATAATTGATCTCGCCATCTCTTCTTGGGGCGACCTACGGATCTTTTTCCTCTGGGTTTGTATGGATACAGATTTCTTGGTATTCTGGAGTAATCCATTCTATCCAGATGTTCCTTCCATGCTTCTCTGTATTCTCTTATTCTTTCATTTAAACTGTATATGCTTAGCTCGTTTCTTATATCCGTGTTTCTTTTTCTATCAGTTCTTTGATAATAATCTATTGTTTTCTTTCTTTATTTTTGGTTGAACCCTTTTTGTTTTTGAATTATTTAAAAAATTAGTTGGGGGGAGGGGGGCTGGAGACCAGCTAGCTCTCCCTCCCAATTTTAAAAATAATCTTAATAATCGATTGTGCATGATTGTAAAACATTTATTTTCGCTTTACCCGTTTTTCTTGCCCCCCCCCCCTCCAGGAATATGTCATAATTTTTTTAGAAAACTAAAACAGTAGCGGAGAGTTTCTACTAAATTTTCAAACCTTTAATATGTTTGCCTGCATTGTAATATTTGGGTACTGAAGGGTGTTTCACACCCCCAGACCCTCCAGATCGAGTTTATTTTTTATCAGAAGTAAACTGAAGATCTCCCGTTGCAGAGGCACTGGAAGGCGTTCCACACCCTCCCGACCCCCAGATTGAATAGTTTATTTTTTATCAGAATTAAACTGAAGATCTCCCGTTCCAAAAACACTGGAGGGTGTTCCACACCCCAGACCCCCCGGTTTAACTAATTTATTTTTATTAAAAGTGAATTAAATACTTAAGCATATCCCAAGTTTTTTAAAATTAGCTATGGCCAAGTAAATGTAAAAGTATACGGAATTATAAATTCCGTACCCCGTGAAGGGTAGATTTCTGCATCGGAAGATCTTCAGTTTACTTATGATAAAAAATGAACTGCTTAATCCGGGGGGTCTGGGGGGTGTGGAACACCCTCCAGTGCACAAATTTTGAAATCTCGGTAAGTTTCTGAAATATCGATGAAGTACGTGAAATACAATGAAGTAGGTGAAGTACCGTGAATTACTGCTGAATTATATGAAGTACGAAGAAGTATGGAGAATTATGATGAAGTACGTAAAGTGTGAAGTTAATTGTTCACGATTTCTCTAGGGTTTACCCTCGATTTTATCAGAGGTATTGGATGTAACGCGAGTAATAACAGAAGTAGTGACTAAATATATTGGTAAAAGGTACAACAAATTTTAACTAAAATTTTTGTCCAAATGCCATTTGTAGCCATTTGAAAGTTATTTTTTAATTTCTAATTTTACCATTGATTTTTTAGTGTTAAATGGTTATATTTACTTTTCAAAGACGTGAAAAGATTAAATTAATTTTTCAAATATTTTAAAATTATTTAAAAACTTAAATTAAAACTGATAAAATAGATTAAAAGTTGAATTATAGCGCGCGTCACTTGCTCGGAGTTACCGCAAATTCAAATATCTGTAATTTTGTAAAAAATTTAATTAACAGTATGATAATAGAAGCTTATTTGAGCTCAAACAAAACGCTACCGATTGACATCAAATTTACTTCGAAACCAGAACGGAAAATAGAAAAACCATTTTCCCTCTCCCCTCGAAGTTTTCGCGAATAACTCCGCGACAGTTGTGGTTCAAACGATGAAAATGGAAGCTCATTGGACCTCAAATAAAGCTCAAACGTTTGACACCAATTTCACAAAAAAATCGCAATGGGAGGGGCTGCAAACACAAAGCCATCTTAGAACATAAAAAACATAGACAACGCCATTTCAAAATAACTGACGCCAAACAAAAATCAATATTCTTCTTAGAGCATAACAACGTAGACAAAGCAAATTCAATGTACCCACGCGAACAACAAAAAAACAATATGTCTTCCCTTAAACAAAGGATTATACCTTTTAATTTTCGTTTAACATTACGTAAAATGTACTTACAGTAAATTAATTCACACAAATTTAACTGAAATAATAGTTATTTCTAAGTGTTGATAACTGCAGAATCTTTGTAGATTGATTTTAAACACTATTAAATTGCAACGGTAACTATAATCGTCCGACTCTGTCGAGTACCAAAATTTAAGTGAAGTGAAGCGGAAGACGTTACCCGATATCACATGAAGATATACCATCGTGATAATTACATCCCACCGTACTGGGATGGCGTAACCTATCTAAGTTTGAAAAATGTGCCAAATTACCCTAAATTACCCAAAATAATATTACAAATTTTATTTTTGACTATTATATTTTTATTAAAATGTTTTATCTTGCATAGCAGATAACTCATTGTATATAGTAAATTATAAGTAACATTTTTCTACTTTAAATTATAGGAAATGTTCGAAATAAAAGGTTCAGTCGCATTAATAACCGGAGGTGTATCTGGAATTGGTCTCGAAATTGCAAAAGAATTGCTACGCAAGGAAGTTAAAGTAAGCAAATAATTTTATTGTACAGTTAAGTCAAATTGCTAGGTTTTTGTCTTGCACCGCAAAATCTGCACTCGATAAATGTTTTAAACATTAAACATTATATTATTATTATTATTTAGCGTTACATTCATTGCTGAATTATGCTGACCCTTTCGGGCCTTACAAAATCCCTTTTGAGAGGGGGATTAGTCCTCGTCAAATTACATTTCATTTAATTCATTTCACAATCTGGGATGTGTCTTCATTTCGTTAACGATCAATCTCCAAGTACTGCGAGCACCATAAGCTTGTCGCCAGTTTGTCGCGCCGGTTTGTCTCAAGTCCTCCATTACACTGTCCCACCATCGCAATCTCAGTCTTCCTCTGGCTCTAACTCCGTCCGGTTCCCATAACATCACCCTCCTTGTTACTTCCTCATCGGTCCTCCTCATGACGTGTCCCAGCCATTTGACTCGTTGCGCCTTTATATATTTTACCACGTTTTCCCCATTCATCTCCCGTTGGATTTCATGGTTCATTCTAGGTCTATATTCACCGTTCTCCTGTATTGGGCCCAGAATGGTCCTCATAATCTTTCTTTCAAGGACCCTAAGGTCCTCTTCATCTCTTTGTGATAGGCTCAATGTTTCCGACGCATATGTCATTACCGGTCTTATCATAGACTTGTAAACTTGGATTTTCGTTCGGCGCGATATCTGTTTGTCTCTTAGTATTTGCCTATTTGCGCAATATGCTCGGTTAGCAGCCTGGATCTTCGCTCTGACCTCCGTTGTTCTAGTGTTATTGCTGTTCAACTGTACTCCTAGGTAATTAAAACTTGTTACTTGCTCGAAACTGCTGTCGTTTATTTTTAGCTTATGTCTGCTATTGTCGTTAGTTCGCTGACACTTCATAAATTTAGTTTTACCCTCATTCACTACGAGGCCTGCTGCCTCCGCTGGTTCTTTTATGGCGTTGTAGATCCTTTTATTCCATTTACTGTTCGCGATATAATTACTATGTCATCCGCATATGCGACTATTTGGCTTTCTTTGTTTATTATCGTCCCACTGCATCCAGCTTTTCTAATTATTGTTTCGAGCAGAATGTTAAATAAAGTGGCCGACAGTCCGTCGCCCTGCCTAACGCCGCAGTTTACCACGAATTCCTCTGTTTCACCTGCTGGAGTTTTTATTTTAGCTGTTGTTTTCTAGTGTCATCTCAACCAATTTAATCATCTTGGTTGGTATTTTAGTTTTTCATGGCTTCCAGTAGTTCTCTTCTGCTCACTCTGTCAAAAGCTTGCTTAAAATCCACGAAGAGCAGGTACATGTTCATCCCAAATTCTCTGGTCTTCTCCATTATTTGTTTCAGCACGTGTATGGCACCGACCGTGGACCTCCCTCTTCTGAAACCGAACTGATATTCGCCGATCATTTTCTCAGAGTATTCCACCAGTCTGTTGTTTATTATCGACAACAATACTTTATATGCCACGTTGAGAAGTGTTATTCCCTGTAGTTATCACAAGCCTCAGGGTCTCCTTTCTTTCTCAGCGGTATGATGATTCCGTTGCTCCATGTTTTGGCATCTTTCCTCGTTCCATATTTTTGTAAAAGTGAACTTATTGCATCGTGCAACGTCTCGCCACCGTACTTAATCATCTCCGCCATCATTTCATCGCTGCCTGGTGCTTTTCCGTTTTTTAGTCTTTTTATTGCTTGCTTGATTTCTTCTTTATCTGGGATTTTTATTTCGTCTTCGTCCATTGTTACTGATAATTCAATTTGTTCTCGCTCTTCGACTCTGTCCATGTATAGTAGCCTTGTAAAATGTTCCGCCCAGATTTTCTTCACCTCTTCTGGTTCACTTTCCAGTCTGCCGTCATTATTCTTTATTCCTCTTGTCTTGACTGCGTTTGACTTCTTTTGTTCTTAATGTTTTGGTAGAACCCCCTCATGTCTTTTTTACTACTGCATTCTTCAACTTCCCTCATCCTCTCTTCCACCCATTTGTTTTTCTTGTGTTTATATAATTTTTTTACCTCTTTTCTCTTCGTGCTGTACTTGTTATAGTCTTCTTCGTCTCCCGTTTCAATCCACTTTAGTCTTGCCGCTATCTTTTCACTCATTTTCTCTTCGCATTCTCTGTCGAACCATTTTTTCCATTTTCGCTTTTCTTCGTAACCTAATTCTCGCTTAGTGCTCTCTGTGATACACGTTGTTATTATTTTCCATTGCTCTTCGATTTCGACTGTCGTTTCATTTAATTTCTTCTCTAACTCAGTGTTCAGACTTTCTACATATCTTTTGCTTCATTGCTTGCTTCTTTGTTCTCTCTATTGAGGTCTTTTGTTTGACATTAGCGATTACGAGGTAATGGTCCGAGTTTAAACATTATAATTGTCCACTTAATTTGTTACAATTATAGGGCGTTTCGCTAGTAGATATACACAAAGACGGGAAAAAAGTTGTACAAAAACTCTCAGATGAATTTGGATCTGGTCGCGCCGTATTCATTAAAACCGATGTAACCGTCACTCAACAGTTGGAAGGTATGATTTTAAACAAGAAAACTTTTTATAATTATTTATAATTTTTTAGATGCGTTTGAAAATACCGTCAAAACTTTTGATCAATTGGATGTGGTGTTTAACAATGCTGGCATTGTTGATGAAATAAATTGGGAAAAAGCTATAAACACAAATTTGGTAAATATTTTATGAGATTATAAATTCTGTGTAATAATTTTCAAACTACGATTTAAAGGTTGCTTCCATAAGAGGTACAATGCTGGCAACAGAAGAATATTTATCCAAGTATAGTAAAAAGGCGTATCCTATAGTAGTAAATACAGCTTCAGTTACAGCATTTAGACCGTATCCTCCTTTAGCAGTATATAGTGCTACCAAAAGTGGAATGATCTCATTTACAAAAAATATGGCACTTTATATGAAAAATCTAAGATTAGAGTAATAGCAGTTTGTCCAGGAGCTACACGAACTAATATATTCGCTACTTCGTTTCAAAATATTCCAGAGCGTAATTGGAAAATGATGGAAGATGCGATAAAATATGATTATATTCAAGAGTAAGTTTTTATAAATTTTCAACTGAAACTTTAGATAATATGTAATTTTAGGCCAGAAATCGTAGCAAGCCACGTTGTTGGCATCTTAGGTAGTGCACCCTCGGGATCCATTTGGAAGATGGAAAACAATACATGTGAAAGAATAGAATAAAAAGTATTATTCTTAATGTGTATTATTTAGTTAAACAAATAGATATATGTAGTATACTGCTGTTTGAAATTGCATACATGATTGGTAACCATGTAAGTGATTTTACTTGACATCAGATATGGTTAGATGCAATTTGTGTAATATTTGAAAGCTCCGAGGTTATGTCAAAAAATTGTATTTAAATAAATAAATTTTGAGTAATTACCTACTGTAATTTTTTCAGTTAGTAATTTCGACAAGAAGCTTCGGGTTGACAAAAATTAGCTTGACGGTACGTAAATTCCTCCACAAAAAGCGGCTTAACGATAGATCGAAACGATAACGGTATAAGGACTCGTCGCTAGAAATCATTCTTGGATGGACAAAACACTTCACATTACAAATGATTCCCCAAATCATGATTCAACATTACTTCATTAAACGATACTAAAGATGGTAAAATTTATTTAACGTGTCAAAACACGGAGTGACTTGTCTTAACAAAATCTCAAAGCCCACTGACGTAAACGACATTACTTCATTAAACGATACTAAAGATGGTAAAATTTATTTAACGTGTCAAAACACGGAGTGACTTGTCTTTTTTTGGGCGACAAAGAAAATATAACAGAAAATTGTTACTTCGATTTCTATTACAAAAGGTACACTTACTATCTCTTCTATTGTTCTCCTTGGGTTAGAAGTCACGTAACTAATAAGGCAAAATTGCGCGAGAGCACGCTGAAAAGCGGGGAGTAATCAACCAGTTTTGAATACCAGCGAAGGTTAATAATAATTTAGTGCATCAAACGCCGGTTGCGTTTTTATACGCGGATTTATAGTAAGTTACTCAAAAGAGTTAATTTTCGTGATTGTTGAAACAACATCTGTTAGCAAGATTTTTCGTTGACTCCATTTTTGGAAAATTTTTGAGTTTATGCGCAGACCACGCTATAGTGATCGTATGGAGTTATTAATATTACTTTCGTCGTTAGAGTGGAAGAAGAATTCGACTCACAGCTCTTTGTAGCTGTGACAAACACAACAGTGTAGCTTGTGTTTGTTCGATTTCATAGTTCAGCAAGAGAATGCCAGCAACTGTTCCTCAAGTACAATCATCTGTAATCGTATTTATTTTGTAAGACTTCAACCAGCTGGTGAGTCCATATTTTTTTTACTTAAGATGCCAGTTGCGTTGGTTGTTTTAAACTTCCAGTCAATAAATCACATACATTTTATTTTTGAAATCGATACGCACTAGGTTGATTATTTTGCTTCACAAAAGTTGTTGCCTATCGTATTTTTGCAATCTTGTTTATGCACCTACGAGCTACTATTCTTCTAGTTTTTATTACTAAATAAGTTATCTTTACTCACGACTCTTGCTACCGCCAACAGCAAAAGCTAGTTTAAACAAAGATCAGGATGTAACACGTTGTTATAAATTTGTGTTATTAGGAATCGAGACAATCTCGAGAAGCGCTCTTGTAGATTCCCCGCCTTTTGCTCATCGTGTTGTGCGAAAAACCTGCGTGCCGACTGCTATCTGAAAATCTTGAACGCAAACCGAGAAGAACTACGACGTTTAATGGATAATACGAGGTACAGTATAGAAGTCAAGGGGTTAACCGCTGGTGAATTTTTTGTACACATCTCATGAATTACATGACATCTCATGTGAAGTACTTCACGTGGAACATCCTTCAGTACCTCTGCAACGAAAGATCTTCAATTTACTTCTGAAAAAAATAAATTACTTGATCCGGGGGATCTGAGAGCCGTGAAACACCCTCCAGTGCCTCTGCAACGGGAGATCTTCAGTTTACTTCTGATAAAAATAAACTATTCAATCCGGGGGGTGTGGAACACCCTCCAGTGTACAAATTTGGGAATGAAGAACATTGCAGAATCCCCAGACCAAGTAGTTCACTTTTTATCAGAAGTAAACTAAAGATCTGCCGTTGCAGAGGCACTGGAGGGTGTTCCACACCCCCCAGACTCACCGGTTTAAATAACTTATTTTTATTAAAAATGAATTAAATATTTTAGCATATCTCTAGTTTATTAAAATTAGCATCTCATGTGAAGTACTTCGTGGCACATCCTTCAGTACCTCTGCAACGGAAGATCTTCAATTTACTTCTGATAAAAATAAATTACTCGATCCGGGGATCTGAGGGCGTAGAACACCCTCCAGTGCCTCTGCAACGGAAGATCTTCAGTTTACTTCTGATTAAAATAAACTATTCAATCCGGGGGTCTGGGGTGTGGAACACCCTCCAGTGCACAAATTTTGGAATGAAAAACATTGCAGAACATGCAGAATCCCCAGACCAAGTAGTTTACTTTTTTTCAGAAGTAAACTAAAGATCTCCCGTTGTAGAGGCACTGGAGGGTGTTCCACACCCCCCAGACTCCCCGGTTTAAATAATTTATTTTTATTAAAAGTGAATTAAATATTTTAGTATATCTCAAGTTTATTAAAATTAGCTATGGTCAAGTAAGTGGGTTTAATGTGTAATTTGACAATTATTTATAAACTGCGTAATTATAAATTCCGTACCCCTTGGGAGGCAGAGCTCTGCAACAAAATAGCGCCATAAGAACTAATATTGCCAAATATTGTACAAACAATCTTCATCTTCATCTTTCAGCCCTTTTCAGCCCACTGCAGGACTGGAGACACTTTCACTAAGAGAAAGGTTTAAGCATTAAGACCCCACGGTTGCTAAGGCCGGATTGGGGAATGTGCCTGTAACCCTTTTCGTTGTTGATGCTGGCAGTCATCAACTCAGGGGGACCGCCGGCTTTACGTGCCCTCCGAAGCACGGGGTATTAACAATACTAGTAATAATATTAGTAAGTGCACCCAAACATAGGAAGTTCGTTTTTACTTTATCATATGTAATATGAGAAAGTATTGTTTTCGTGCAGAAAAGAAATTTGAGATTTTGATGGATTTACACTTTTGAGGTCCCTGAGTAAAATAAGACCATTTCAAAAATGTCTGTGTGTGTGTGTGTGTTGTGTGTGTGTGTGTGTGTGTGTGTGTGTGTGTGGTCAAATTTGTGTGCGACCTACAGCAAAACTAATAGGAATTTTCAAACAAAATTTTGGATTTTGTATCCTTATGTTGAGACTTAGAGCTGATTAGATTTTGGCAAAATTGATTCACGGGAACTATTTTTTAAATTTTATTATTTAATATTAGTTTTAATTAATATTTCAAAACTAATAAGAATTTCAAAACGAAATTTAGGATTTAGCATACTTATGTCGAGATTTAGAACTGATTAAATTTTAGTTAAAATTGTTTTATGAAAACTATTGTTTTTATTTTTTAAGTTTTATTATTTAATATTAGTTTTAATTAATATTTTGAAAAGTAATACAATTTCTAAACTAAATTTAGGTTTTCGCATATTTTAATCGATATTTAGAACTCATTAAATTTTAGTTAAAATTTGTTTATAAAAACTATTGTTTTTTATTATTTTAAATTTTATTATTTAATATTAGCCTTTATTTAATATTTTAAAAACTAAAAGGATTTTCAAAACTAAGCTTGGAAATTTGTTATGTTTATGGCAGGAATTAGAACTGATTAAATTTTGGATAAAATTGGTTCATGGAAGCAATTCTTTTAAATCTTTTATTGAATATTAGTTTTATTAAATATTTCAAAACTAATGAGAATTTCAAAACTAAAGTTGGTATTTTGAATTTTATATTTAGATTTAGAGCTGATTAGATTGTTGATTGGTTAATGGAAAATATTTTTTCTTTTTATTATTAAAGATTATTTTTTAATATTTAATAAAAGTATATGATAAAGTCATGGGCATGGTCACATCCGATTTTTTATTTTATTTTTAATTTTTATGATAGTACCTATGCAACATTTTAGTATTTTTTTATTGTTGCTTGAAATAATTACTAATATAAAATTTAAATAACTGTTTTTAAAGATTATATTTACGTTCAAAGTAACAAAAACTTATTTCATCTGTTGAAGTAACTGAATAACAATTATTTTAATAAAAACGTTATTTAAAATTATATAATCTGCATTTTTAGTAATAATTCAAAAACAACACTGAATTACTGAGGCGATTAATCTTACATTGCGCGAATCTGCTATATGTATGTATTACTAATTTTAGGACCGCCACAATCCTCTTTAAAAGGATTATGCCATGTGCATACCCATGAAATTTTTTTAAATAAATAATTAATTAATTGCATACGATGCATACATATAAGATACAACGGATGTTTGAAGTTCATTTTGTTGTAAATTTTAAGATGAATACAATTTTATTTTTTTGTAGTTTTGTTTTTCTTGCAACGGTGGTCTCTGCAAATGCTAAGGTAGGTAAATTTTTCTTAACAAAATTTTTAAAAATATACCCACAATTTAAGCAGAAATTAATTTTTAACCCGAGATACTGAGCCTGACAAAATTTTACGATTTAAGTTTTTGGTCCAAAAAATAATTCCCAAAATAGAATACTTTTTTCTTCAAAAAGAATAATATCGAAATTATTACAAAAAAATTCTTTATTCGTCTTCAGCAACTATGCAATGCGTAGGCGGCCCTATCTCTCATATCTGCCTTGTGCATTCACAGTGTTGTCCCATACATAGGGGACCTACTGTTTAACATGGGCTTCGTACTACGAAAGTGTATACACTTCATTTTAACATAAGCTCTCTAGGAAGTTTTCACTTTTTTCTGTTATATTTTCCACTAAATATCTTAGCAATACAACATTAGTTTAAGTGTTTTATATTGCTTTTAAATATAAAGTGAACAATTATAATTTATTCCTTCTTTCCTGATTTAACAACTTAATTTAACATATTAAATTGTTTTTTCTTAAATTTTGCTTCCATTATAAAGGAATTTAATGAAAAATAACGATGTGCGATAGTATTTTCCGTTTTAATTATTCACCCGGTATAATAGGTACACAGTATAACGTAGTGGGTAATATATTTTTGAACAAAATTGAATATTTATTACTCGTAGATGCACGTCAATCTAGCATATTAACAGAACTTACATAACTTACAGAAAACATACAGCACAAATTCGAAAATAAAAAAAATCACAAAAGTCTAAAAAGTGAAAAAATTTGAAAACACAAAAATAAATTAATACAATATTTTTTGTAATGTCATTTTAATGTGAAAACAAATTGAAAAATCACAAAGATGATAATAATTTTGAAATAAGTTTGATAACGTTTTTAATAAAATTAATGTGCTATGCATATACTTTTTACAATTTCTTGATTGAATAACACGTATTTTTATATTTACTTCGAATAAGTAATTTGCGCAAAAAACAATAATTTGCATTTACAAGTAGGTACAGTTTTTATTTCATTTTAACGTCAATGCTGTAAACTAGAAATTACATTAAAATATAATTTAAAATCGTTAAAAAAACGTCAAAAATTTTTGACTTTTGATTTTCACATTTAAAATTTTTTTAATTTTTTTATTTTAAGTTTAGGTTTTGTGTTACGAGTGCATACACCTATAGTTTTATTTCTGAATTTTGCATAAAAATTTTTATTTTACACTATATATTAATTTATTTCATAAATATTAGAAATTTATAACCCAATTAATTTGATAAAAATTTTTATTATTGATACGTTTTGAATGTATTGTTCTTTGTACAGAATAGGGGCCCCGGAGCGTTAGTATATTCCTGGTCCATACACCCATAGGTTGTTAAAAATAAAAAAATATTACAAAAAATATCTATTTTAAAGTAGATTGTGCTAGTAATAACTATTTTAATCCAATGTCACAGAAAAGACTCTAAATTTTTAATTTGATTCATCAAATTACAATCAATTTTGATAAGCTAAAATTAGTTTTACAAATTTTATGATTAACTCGTAGGTAACATTTTTCCACTTTAAATTATAGGACATTTTCGAAATAAAAGGTTCAGTCGCTTTAATAACCGGAGGTGTATCTGGAATTGGCCTCGAAATTGCAAAAGAATTGCTACGCAAGGAAGCTAAAGTAAGCAAGTAATATTAACGTGTATTTAAGTCAAATTACTAGGTTTTTGTCTTGCACACCAAAATGTGCACCCAATAAAAGTTTAGACTTGTTAGCTTTTTTTATTAGACAATAATATTTGTAACAATATTATTATAGGGAGTTTCGCTAGTAGATATACACAAAGACGGGAAAAAAGTTGTACAAAAACTCTTAAATGAATTTGGATCTGGTCGCGCCGTATTTATTAAAACCGATGTAACCGTTGCTCAACAGTTAGAAGGTATGATTTTGAATCGGAAAATTTTTCTTAAATTTTTTGTTTATAATTTTTTTAGATGCGTTTGAAAACACTATCAAAATTTTTGATCAATTGGATGTGGTGTTTAACAATGTTGGCATTATTGATGAAATAAATTGGGAAAGATCTATATCCACAAATTTGGTACGCATTTGATGAGATTATAAATTCTGTGTAATAATTTAGAAACTACGGTTTAAAGGTTGCTTCTATAAGAGGTACAATGCTGGCAACAGAAAAATATTTGTCCAGGTATAGCAAAAGGCGTATTCTGTAGTAGTAAATACAGCTTCGGTAGCAGCATTGAGAACGTATCCTCCTTTAGCAGTATATAGTGCTTCCAAAAGTGGAATAGTCTCATTTACAAAAAATATGGGAATTTTGTATGAAAATCTAAGATGAGAATAATAGCAATTTGTCCAGGAACAACACGAACTAATATATTCGCAAGTTTATTTCAAAATATTCCGGAGCGTAATTGGAAAATGATGGAAAATGCAAAAAAAAATGATTATGTTCAAGAGTAAGTTTTTATAATTTTTCAAGTGCTACTTTAGTTAATATATTTAATTTTAGGCCAGAAATCGTAGCAAGCCACGTTATTAACATCTTAGGTAGTGCACCATCGGGATCCATTTGGAAAATGGAAAACAGAACATGTCAAAGAATAGAATAAATTTGATAGTTTAATAAAGAAAAGAAAATTTTCTATAAATTAATTTCATCCACAAGCTTCATCTTTAACAGTCTCTCTAACTACGGACATTAAGTCTCAATATAAAAATACGAAATACCAAATTTGGTTTTGAAATTCCTATTCATTTGAGAAATATTAAATAAAAAGAATTAAACAAAATTATTTCCATTTACAATTTCAACCAAAATCTAATCTAATCAGCTCTAAGGATGCGAAATACAAAATTTGGTTTTGAAACTAAATTTGTACACAACAAATTTAAAAACTTTGTATACCAGATGGAACTGTAAATTACCTAATCGGCGCAATGTAGTAAATCTGCTGTGGTAGTTGTAAACTTACATATTGACATAAATAGTTCAATTGAGAAATAAATTTAAAATTCAATACTTAAAAACTAGGATGTAAAACTATTATTGATTTTCGTTCGATGCTATCACTTTTAATTCGTTCTAGATAACCCAATATTGATATAGTTTTTACTTACATTTGCCTTGGTCTGAATAATACTTAAATATAATGTAAATCTATAAAAACCTTATCGACTCCTCATTATCCAATAAAACAATTCTCTTTTTTTATGTGCCATATGCGGTCTTTCGGACGTTGGCGATTCGACTTGACCAAAGCCAAGACAAACTTACCAGGGAGTATAAGTTATCGGGTGATTTCCCGTTACGTGAAGATGTTGCCACAACTTTCTCTAAGAAAAACAAATCAGGGTTCCAAAGGACTTAGGAATCATATGATTCCTTGCTTTCTAATACCAAACTTGGGAATAAAAAAAAATACAATCGATTTACCATACAATAATATTTATTAATACCTTAAGTTTGAAACAAAATTTGGGTAGAGTCAAGAAACCCGAACTCAAAAGTACACTTTTTTTTATAAAAATGGCTTTACCAAACGAAAGAGTACTAAAATACAAGACTTTTAAGGTGAGGTAGGTTTCGGTAGGTCCTTTAATAAGCTCACAATTTAAATTTAAAATTCACATATTCCCATAAGAAATACAATCATGTAAAATGTATTATTGCACAATATTACTTAATAATTTTATGCATTGCATCACCGGTGAGGGTACTGTAGGTGGGTCAACACCGACTTACTGCAATCGCTCCGGCTATCTGTTGAGTTAAAATCCCCAATTTTTTGAGTAGAACCGGTTTAGGGATATTTTAATGAGTAAAGCGTTTTCAAAACGGCCTGTAGCGGCCGAAGCGAAGCGTAGGCTGCGGAAGGTCAGTTTTGATTAACGCAACCACAGAATTGAATTTTTAAAATCGTTTTTTTCCCAAATTTGTGGACCGATCGCAAATTTAATTTATTTATACGCTAAATAGACCCTCATCTTTCACAAACTGCTTTAAAACTGGTAAAAATCCAGATTCGGGATTCTTAACTGCCACCCGTAAACTTATATCGGTGTACGATTAAAATTACGAAATACTTTGGTTATTAACTTAAGTGCGCTCTTAGATCCTTTTCAAATATCCTTCTGGCGCTACTCTAGAAGTTGAAAATAAAATCTTAAATTTGAATATAATAAAAAAAGTGTTATTTCATACTTTTGGGAATTCGGTGGTTTGCTACATCAAATATTGTGTATAAGGAAGTTTTAACTTGATCTTCTAGTAGGGTTTCCACCGAATTTTCTAAAACAAATTTCCTAACTATTTTAGGTTTTCCCTGATTAGAATTGAAAATTTTCCCTTACTTTTCGAACCTTAGTAAACAAAAATCAAATATTTTGGCAGCGGAAAATCATCAAAATGTTATCTTGCAGCAAATTCCTCGCTCCACAAAAAAAATTAAAATGTTGAACAAAGCAGTTGAATTGTTGAACCAAACAGCTGAATTTATTAAACCAAGCAATTAAATTATATTTAACAATTTGTTAAACCAAAAACGATTAAATTATTAAACTAAAAACAATCAGTTTCCACAGAATTTTTCTAATTTTTCATATTCATTTTCTCTAACTTTTCGATATTTGACCAATGTGAAAAATTAAACATAGATTGACTGAGCGAAATACATCTTACGATTACTATAATAGAAAAACAGCTTAAAACAAAAATATTAAAAAAATAAATCAAAAACGTAATTTTCATAATTATTTCTAAATTAAATTTTTTTTGAAATATCACAGAATTTTCCAAAATGTCCAACGTGTCAATTTCCCAGATTTGCTTAAAAATCAAACATCACCTGATTTTTCACGATAAAATTATATTCCAGATGAGTGGGAACCCTGTACATGTTCGTTTGTACGTATTTGGGAAAACTAGAGAATTCTCTCAGTTTCAGAACAATGCAGTCTATAGATACGGAACACATCAAGTTATTTACTATACTAAAAGGAATTCTGTCAATATCGGCAAACTCAGTTCGTAATATAAGAACTACACACAACATTTTATGTGTGCTCTCTGTAACCAACCTCAGATTGATAAATTTAGTTTTCTTATTTAATAAATTTAGTGCCGGCCGCTTGATCATATTAAAAATCGTGAAAAAACTACAACTACTCGGCAAAAAGGGATCATAAATTATACCTTCTGTTAGAAAAACCAAGTGAAGTTTCTTTTTCACAACTCTATGTACTTTTACAATGCCATTTCAGAATAATTGAGTAATCATGGAACAAGTTTTGTACACCATAAATTATAAATGAATTTATCGAACTTACATATAAATTATTTATTCTTAACGTTGCATCACATTGTCAACTTATTATAATCAAACATCTTACTTGCTAAAAATGAAATAAATATACAGACGACTACTTTTCTAATGGAGCATAATTCAAAAGTTTTTCAATAAGATCGACATGTCCTAGAAGCATTCTTCGGCAACAGTACCGTTTCAAACCAAGAGCGTCCAAAGCGTCACCTTCTGTGTATTCAGCTTGAAGCAAACCCAAATAAGCTTCCCATTTATTGCCAATAACTTTACCACAAGTAAAACAACGTACAGGAATAATCATTTTGATGTTTTCTAAAAATGTAAGGTTAGGTTAGCAGAAAACGTTATGTCAACGTTCAAAAATCCGTACTTACTTTACAAATGTAAGCCTTTAATGTCTCAGATTCAGGAATTCTTAAAAATTTTAATAATTTCACAAAATAACGCAATTTTAATGATATACAAGCTTTAAACGCATGTCAGATGGAAACCTGCTTTAAACATTTTACAACTGCCAACTTCAAAATAATAACTCACTAATTTTTATACAAAATACAGGGTAAAACACAAATTATCGTTAGTAATACCAAGAGTGTATTGTAGCGCTAATTTATAATTTATTTTTTCCCGATTCCTTCACCTAGAGATATCTATTAGATAAATTAACGAAGTAACCAATCATATTTCAGAATTTTTGTTTTGCTGCGACCTGATAAGTTACTTCGTTAATTTACCTAATAGATACATTATCGTTGATTGAAAAGAAAATTCAAGTTATTTCGTTATATGCAAAAAAAAATTGTATGGAATAAAAGGTTTGAAATATTGTATTAGTATTTCAAATTTCCCGAGTGCAACTATAATAAAAATATGCCCAACTGCGCTTGTTGCTCGGAGAAGTTTCTAAAGATTATTAAAGGTTTTAAAAAAATTGAAATAATTTTTAAGTATTTACTATATAGAACAATAATATTAGACGGTAAAATTTGAAAATGAAAAAATATGCACATGTAAAAGATAGAAAGTTTCGCTAATAAATTTAAAAAAAGATTTTGAGTTGTTTAGAATTGCACAAAATTACATTGGATATTATAAAATATGCACGTTGTGAGGTTTTAGATTTATAAATGAAATGTTTACAACATAATATAATCTCGTTAATCCATTCATGCGCGTAGAACCCAATATATGTGAAAATTTCCGTATTTGTAAATCAAACCATTCTGAAATGAAAGTCACAAAATTTTATTAAAATGTTAGCTTTAAGGTTTAATCACATACACACAAAGAAATTAATTAAGATATTATAAAATAGAAATTGAAAAAATGTTGATCGAGAAATTTCGGTGCCTATCATGAATTTTGCTCATTGTAAATGTTATTCGGAGTAGGTTTTCTCAAGATTTTGCATATGAATTTAAGCATATACTTTATACCCTAAAAGCAAGACAAGACAATAGGTATAATTAAAAATTAACCAATGATATTATTTAGAAATTTAAAGAAAGTGATACGGAAAAGCAGAAATGGAACCCAAAAAATTTTGTTTGTTGAAAATTTCAAGTTTTAGCATTTGCTTAATTTTTATTCACAAGAACAAGATCAATGCTTGTACTGACTATTGCACGCTATGTACACCTATGAACCAATAGAAAATTGAATAACTCAAATGTCAAAATTAGAACCAATCCATGGCAATTAAACGATAAGTTTGCACAAGTGCACTTATCGATAAGTTTATAAATTTTTCTTATTACTTATGCAATAGTCTGACAAAATGTATTACTGCATAGCAATGTTATCGATAATTCTGCCTAAATATGCACTCCAGCTTATTTCTTGAGAAAATTTGCCCTCGCTTCCGTCGTCAAATTTTCGTCGTGATAATGTCGTGCATTTTAGCCAGAATTATCGGCAACTGCTATGCACTTAATACATTACTATTGATAATCGCATCTATAATTACCACCGTATCGTCTATTACTATTGGTCAGATCGTATCAATTAAGAATTTAAATGTAAATTTGGAAAAATTAAAATTGCATTCTGCATTTCAAAAACGGAATGAATCATTTAATTTTTGTCGTGGAAGTTCCTGGATCAGCTGTATAGGTTGTTGTAAAATTTCCACTGCAAATAAAAATGCATAATGTAATATTAATTTTATTGTAATAAATCATTTTTTAACTAATAAATACTTTTAACATCAATTATCATCAATAATAATAATAATTCTATGTACATATTGGCTAAAAATTATAAAAATTTGAAATAATAACATAAAATACGTCTTAGAGATTGTAATCTATGTAAAATTTTAATATAATAATTAATGTGAAGGCAACGTATGGAAGAATTTTTGGAAAATTTTAAAACACTTTTCAAACATACAGATCATTCAAATTTACAATGTGGTACTTAATAAAGAATCTTGCAAGACTAAATATTCCAAATTTACCTCATTTAAATTGATAGCTTTAAAACAAATGGAAGAGTTTTGAGTTGAGCTTAATTGTCTTGATTGTAAAACTTAAAAATTGGTGCATTAATTTCGCTTTTAGTTACAATATAAAACGTCTACACATCTATGATGCTCAGAACAAAGCCTTTTTAAAATTTGCATTCATGATATGTAAAAATACGTTCATATTACATCCACTATGTACATACAATTCCACAATATTAGCCACGACATACAATGTAAGGGGGTTCACCCATTTCATTCCACGTGAACCCGAGCTTTTGAAAACGTATGGCGACTTAAAAAATGTGCTCAGCTGTCGTTTTATAACATTACAAATTAAAAATAGTCAGATTAGGGCACGCAAAATCATGCCACGTGTACACGAAAATTGTAATATTATAAAACTTAACGTTACAATATATCAACAAGGCACTCCATCAGGTCTGGACACTTGTTAATAAATATCTAATAATTCTTTTATTTTACAAAAAATATTATTTTATATACTCATTATATACATTTCGGCTCTTAATAATTACAAAACTATTCTCACAAGCCTTTCTGTCCACATAATTATAATGTACAATAACAATAACTAACTATACATACTTTTACATCGAGCCCATTTGTTTGGGATTATTAATAAATGTAATAATTATAGAGCATTCCTTCAAACCCCGGAAAAGTATTTTCCATAATTTAGATTGGAACGAACGAATACTCCTAACCAAAAATTTAATAGTGGTAACTGCAACTAATTTATCAATTAATTATAAAAATAAGTCAACATTTTTCTTTTGAAAAATAAAACAAAAATGTAACTTATACATTATTTTGCCTGCTTAAAACTTATATAAAAACCTTTCATGTATTGCACAAATATTACACCTGCGTAAGTTAAAAATCAATGCTACTTTGAGGAATAGGATTGGAACGAGAGTGAGGATGGGAGGGTGATGGTCTGGGTGATAAGCACTAATCTATTTGTTTCACCAAAATCCCAAAGTATGTAAAAATGTCCGACACCAATTTTAACATAACATGCCAACCTCAGTCGGTCTTTTGTTGGCAATATAGTTCTTTGAGCGATTGCAGCTCGTCAATTAAAGCCTTATTTTGATTTTCTAGCACTGCCACCCTATTTTCCAGGCACTTTATGTATTCTTTCTTTTTTCTTCTGCACTCGCGAGCAGCCTCTCTGTTTTTCAGCAATCTCATTTCTCTCTTTCTCGCTTGATCTTCACCGGCGGGACTATTTAAACCACCACTTTGGGCTACTACTGTAAACAAATTTACACTATAAAACTTTACATGGCTTGAGCAAGGCATAAAAACTTACCAGGTACAAAAAATTCTTGTCCTCCTTGTGCGTACTGCACAATTGCACCACCTGCTGTCGAATTGGTCATTGTGAGCGTGTGAATGCCTTGGCCGCCTTCACCACTCGAAATTTGAATTGCTCCTGCAGGTATAACTGTAAAAATAGAAAAAACCAAAACGTTTATTGAATGGCACAACATACAATTTCTAATTGATTTCTGCATTTATTTTTTAAATCATCACCTTCACTTTACTTAATCGACATTTTGCCACAATAATTTTATCATTAGTGATCTGTTTAACAAACACAACCTTCTGCTAATTTTCATAACAAAGTGTTTGATTCACAATACAGTAATTTTTTAAACATGAAAATCAATGAAAGCAAAACATGGAAGAAAACTATTTTAAATTAGTCAGATGATTACAAACATTAATAGAATGTAAATAAATGTTTCACTCTACACTTAAAGCGATTTATTTCGTAACTTCTTGGCAACACACTTGGTGAATTTTTTTGCATTTGTACAATTATTTTTTGGAAAACACGGGCATTACAGGCATAAAAAAATTCAGGTATTTTGCATCATCAATACTAAACTTGGAAGTTACAATTTAAAAAAAAAAAATTAAAATGACACCAATTTGCTCAACTTTCAACATAAAATTCTCGGTTACAGAAAATTGAACATCCTGTAATTTTTTCGGTATATTACGGTTTTTAATTGCTTTTTCAATTATTGCTATTAGTAATTGGTTCTTGGCGATACAAATAAACATCAATATTGAATTATTTATAATTGAAGAAAAATCAATATTTATAACAATATGTAGTCACAATTGAGGGTTTAAGTAAAAGGGTTTAAGTGGATTTTTCAAGAAATGATGTAAATGCAGAATATTATACCTAAAGGGTATCCTAACTTGGAGGTAAAATAATTCAAGTAAATTTTACGTCCCTGGTGCCTTTATTGTAGTCTTTAAAACATATCAAAATATTCACTAATAAAGTCTGTGGTAAAACGGTTCAAGTGCACTTGAACCATTTTACTTAAAGTTAACAGTTGTTTTATTGTATGAAGTATGTCACCCTTAAAGCATCAACAAAAACAGGAAAAAACAAGCCCAGACCATGAGACATTGAGTCAAAAGAGCCTGATTTAGATCAACCCCAGCCAAGACCAGTTGATTCAGACGAAGAAAATGATGAACATAGCAACGTAAAATTAGATTCTGATCATGAATAAGAAATTTTGTTATAAAATTACGTATGTTTTAGAAATAAAGTTTATTTTCTTGCAGTAATTGCACTTGAATCGTTTTACTACCAAACTTTTTAACATGCATAATGATTCAAGTATATTTTTGAGAAAAATATATTAAAAAACAAAATTAACAGATTTTTCTTTTTGTAATGTTTTTCGCCTTTAAATAAAACTAAAATATTACCATCGGTTTCTAAACTTATTCCTAGAATTTAAAATTTCAAATTAACTTTAAAGTCATTTATCTCAGAACTATTAAAAGTGCACTTGAACCCTTTTACTTCTAGGCCCTTCAATTAATTGCATATCCAACTTTTCGAATCACACAAAACATATTTCGTACATTTTAATTAATTTTTAATCAATCAATAATTACTAATGTGGAAAATTTTATTGCTAATTTAAATTAATAATTTTAAAATATTAATTATATTTGCTCGATATTTTTTAATGGACAACATAGTGCATTTGTAGTAAACAAGTTTTACACAAAATAATAATAGTTTAGTAATTACACGGCGAGTCTTACGCAATCATTTCAATATAAACACGAATAATGTGGTGCCATCAATTTAGGCTATTAAAACACGAACATATCAGGAACTTGGAAAAAAAAACAGGTTCGATGGGTAATTATTAGTGCGAACTAATGACATCACATTCTCAATTTCGCTGAATAATAAAAAAAATAAAAATCAAAAATCTGATTAGTTACTTGATTAATTTATCTAACGGTAAGCTTCTTGGAAAATATCTCGAGGTGAAGGAAGCGTGCATTATTTCAATGGCGGATCTACAATCAATTCAAGGGAGCTTTCATATTAAAAATGTTAAAATTTAAAAAACATAACTTTATATCATGAAAATCGATCATATTTAGTAAAGGGAGAGTGGAAATTTTATACCAAAATTTAATAATTTAGAATTTCCATTATTAAGTAAGTGAATTTAATTTTCACGAGTTACAAATCAACTCCATCCACGTTCCTACCTTTAAACGTTAATCTAAGGACGACTTCTACAACTGAATTTTGAGGGAGCAGCGACTGCGCTTGAGCGTCATTTTCAGTACAACCCTGCATAAATTGGCGCCCAACGTGGGGCAGTATTTAAGGTGCAAATAATTTCAACAGTAAATTTAAATGTTTTTTTGCCAAGATCCAGCACAAGACACCAATTTACCTAAAAGCCTTTAATTAAATCAAATCTTTTAATTTCTTAACTTCCCGAGTTAAATCTGAGTTAGTGTTGCTTGCACTATTTAAGACTAATTTCGGTCTATTGGTTCCACCTTCACGCATTTTATAATTCCTACAAAAGGAAACATCTCTACTAATAATTCATCATGACTTGGGAAAAATAGCCTAATTCACAGAAACCTCATCATCCACTCCCAGCAAAATATTATCACATAATAAAATAAAATTGTAAAAAAATGAACTTCAAGCAAAAATAAAAATTTGATTTAAAATAAAAATGCCAACTCAATTTTGTCATGCAAAAAGAAAATAAAAGTAGAACGTGCATGCTTTGTTGTAAGGTAAGTACCCTGATAAGAACAGGAATATTGTTGTTTTTTTTGGTTAAGCAAAATCTACTTCACTTCTTTTGAAATACAGTAGAGTTCATATATAGCGACTTCGCTTATAACGACTAACCGGTTTAACGACGAAATGTTTACTCAAGTTAGGTTTCATAGTTAGGTATGTACTTAGAAATAATCCGTTTTTACGTCATCCGGTTAGTACGACATAGTATCGCCGGTCCCTTGAAGGTCGTTATATCCGGATTCTACTGTAGAAGTAACTTGTTAGTAAAAGTTTGTGCCCCAGGGCTAAACTAAGACTTGTAAATTTTAAGTGCTAATTATTAATTTTCTAACTAACCTGTGTGGTATGGGATCGAATGAGAGGACAGCTCACTGTCTGCTTCCGAGGACGTCTGCTCAACCTTGCCCTCTGTGAAAATCACATTTTATTATTTTAAAATTTGTTTTTCCTATCTACAATTCCAATAATTTAAAATCTGCCCATTGTTTGCAACCCAATCCCATACCACCAGCAATATTTACAGAAACGATTTTAGCACCAAAAACAATTCAATTTTGATTGCATTTAACAAAGTATCTTTAGTTTAGCCAAAATTTCATTGCACTTCCTTAATAAAATCATAATAAACATTTCAAAACAATGGGCAACAATTTACCATTTTATTTTTTTGTAATTTGATGAAAGAAACACAATATGGCTTATTTACATGTATGCAAATGTAACATTTTAATGACGACATTTTATTACAAGCCTACCTGAGCGACACAAAACCTGGGAGCAAAGTTTTTTCTTAATTATGGTGGACTCTCACTTAATTGAGATTTAGAACTTGATGGCATAACTAAATTAAAACAATTACAGCCAGGACTAAACTTAAAGGTGGTTTTTTAAGTGTGCCAAATTCTCTTCGCTGGGATGACAATTTCTAGATTTTAAAATTTGAATGAAAAAAAAATTCTAAGCAAATAAGGGAATTTACCTATTTTATTATTTCAACTTCTAGAAGTGAGAGCACAAATGCCCAAGAAAATTTTTGAAATCATTTAAATGTTACTGTGCTCACTTACACTCATGGTATAATGCAAAAAATAAAGAAACAAAACTAAGAAAAAAGCATGCATATAAAAAATAATAATAAACATGCATATTCTACATACAGCATTCCCTTCGATATGGAAAAAGGTGATGTGTAAGTAATTACTTTAAAACTGTTTATCAAAAAATTTGATGTAAAAATTTTTCAAAGAAAAATTGAAACAGTTAAAAAATAACACTTTTCTCTAAAAATCAAATGCAATTATTTAGAAAAATGTAATTTTGAGTATTAGCGAAGGATCATGCATAAATGAACATACCAGCTATCTCACCCCCGCCAAGATCGTTGAGTATTTTTCTATATGAAGGCCTTCTGGTCAGTAAGTCTCTTCGTTTTTTGGGAGATTCGTCCTCTGATAGACTGTCGTCACTTTGGGCATTTACCACCTAAAAATTACGATTTTATTTAGTTTTCCATTTCTTTCTTACTTGAAAGAACTTACTTGCAAAGTTTGTAAACTTCCCTTCGTGGTTTGAATGACTGAATTTGGTTTACTTAGTAAAATAACGTTTCCTTTCGTGATCATGGGCTGTAAATTTGCGGCGGTTTGTATGACAGATTGTTGATTTGGTTGTATGACGGATTGGACCTAAAAATAAAAAATAATGTAAGTCAGCATCTTACAGAAAGAAAAACTACGTACACCAACACTTATTTCTAATTCATTTTTCTCATAAGGCAGGGTTTCACCGACTTCCGGTTTAACAATTATCGAGTCGCTTGAATACATTTTCTAGCAAAAGGAATTTAATTAAAAATTATGTTAACTAGTAATATACATTGAAGAAAAGCATTTTCTTCATGCTTCTAAACATTCTCAAATTACATCTTATACATACCAAGAAACTAAACACATTTCAGGTCTCCTAATAAATAATAATTAATAGTTTTAGTACTAACAACTAATTTTTGACTAAAAATTAAAATTTCACAAACATTTGGCATAAACAAGATTTTTGACCATCAGGTTCAACCCTGGGGTGTGCAATAGTTGCTTGGGCAGGTTGTTTATTCACTTTAAAAAAGTAACAAACATGTTTCACGCCAATTTTTAAATTTATTTTATCAATTATTTGATATCAAGTTGTGCGTCACTATTATTATTTTTTTAAATGTTTATTGACGACGTCGCCCGTTGATAATAGGTTCAAAAGGTAGAAAAAATAAAAAAATTTAAATATGTAAAAAATAACAGGATACATAATAAATTATATGAAAAAGTAATGTAAAAAGTGTTATTTATTAGAATACTAAATAGCTTGAAATTTTGAAGATATACTGTCGCTCACAAAATTATGTGTATATCTAATCCATATTCACTGGGATCCCCCAGTCTGAATCGCTCATTTCGAATTTTAGACCCTACGGGCAAGACAAATATACACCTAACCTCCAAGACTTCATTAAATTGTCTATTTACAGTATCATTTCTTCCCAGGGATATAAAAATTGTCAACCATTTTTTGATCAGGGAACATCAAACTATTGAAATTAAAAATATTTATTTTCTAAAAGTACAAAGTATTTTGTTCTATTAAGTATCCCCCCTCACTCCTAGAAGCGAGGTTTTACGGAAACAGCTTTGTGCCTAGTTAAAGCTCATCTCACGACCTGCACGTGCCATAATTTTTAACAAAATTGATTAGTGACAAAACGAGATATCTCCTCGTCACTTAAGCTAACTACCTAGAAAGTAATGAAGTTATTGTTGCTTAATGGTTTTAAGATATTAATTATTAAGATATTTTATGCAGGAGCAGCTGGGAATGAAACTACCTATTCACTACATCTAAGGCTCACTGCAATCGCCTGTCTTTCGATGTCCTATCTGAATGTCTCCAAAGCATGTGATATGCGTTCCCAGTGGATTTCAGTTATTTTCAGTTAGGAGCAAAACCGACAAAACCGAATTATAGGTTAATAGCTGTTACTAACTTAATCTTATAACACAACACATAGCATAGCTAATGTAAAACTCTAACCAAGGCACAAATAATTTGAGAGCCGTGACTGTGATCAACCGGCGATGGACTTCAATATAATTTAATGAATTGAAAGCAACAAATAATGCAATGTAGATAAAACATGTTAATTTCGGATATTTATTATGACAAGCATAGTAAATTCTTGCAAAACGATAGCAAATTAATGATAAAAAGTGACATTTTACATACATTACAAACCTAAACAATAACTTTTTAAATAAAAACGAAACAAAGTATAGATATCCTTGCCATTTATGCAGATTCACTTTAACGTAGTTTTTTAATTTTAAATAATTACTGGTGCCTATTCAAAAACTACTAATCAGATATCAATTAATTAATCACTGGTTTTTCATTCGTATCGGAATATAACCACTTTCATACTGGAATTCCTCACTCAAAGGATTACTCCTTTGTTTTACTCTACCCAGCAAACGCATATGGAATTCGAACCTGCGATTACTTATTCGTAAAGTCTTCCAACCCTCCACCCTGCTGATTAAATCAGGTTAATCAATGATCAGATATCACTTTGCAATATTTAATACTTCTGCTTTTTGCCAATTCTTGCTGACTTGAAAACAATTGGCAAAAATCTATGGTAATGAATAATCACCATTACATGGTATCCTGATAAAAAAAAATTTTAACAATTTTTTAAACTTTTTGATCATTGAGTAAAACCTACATGAAATCCGTCGTTCGATAATTTCTCTTTCAGGTAAATCGTTAATTTATCCGTCTGTAATTGAGTAAATTCAAATTTGTTCTTCTAAGAAGAAAAAACAAGATTCTTTAAGCCATTAATAATTACTACAACATACTACCCAGTTGATGTTTATGTAAATTGCTGTAAAGCCTGATCTACATGCAACGATAAATGTGTAACGATATCGTTGCAGATCTGGAGCGTCCAGACACTCACATTTCAGCAACAATTCTGTCATTCGGTTCTGTATATGATCCATTAGTAGAGGTACGTGGTATAATTGGAGGTATAATAGCCTTATCCTTCTGTGTGTGTTTCTATTCTGTTTCATTGTTAGCAAGAAATCTGTACAAGTTTTGCATAGTTCTCAGATTTGCGTAAATCTCTCGTCCACATGCAACAATTTATGTGATTTACAAGATTTGCAACAATACCGTTGCCTCTAGACTAGGCTTAAGAGAAATATTCAAGAATATGAAACAAATCACTATTTTAAACATACTTTCTATAACTCCATTTACGTGCCGTTTTCATGAAACCAATTACTCACGTAAACAGAGAAATTACTGTACAACATAAAAATCCAAATTAGGGACTAGAAGAAAATACAAAATTAATAATGATTTTGAAGAACATGAATTGAATCGCTTCATGCAAATAGGCATATTAGTTCATCCATAGCCGTATGTAAGTTAGCGGTGAATTAAGGGTTTGGAAGAGTACTTTTAATGTTTTAAACTAAAAGCAACATTCCACGAACAATTCCTAGGCCTGTACTACCGCAGAGCTACACAAAGTAAAACAGTTTTTTCCATTTATCTCGGAATGCTTTCAGATGGACTTAAATCCCTACTTGCATGAAGCGATTCAATTATATTGCACGAATTTATTTTGTTTTACAATAAATTACCATGTTTACAGTAAATTTGTGATTTTATGCAACGCATACATGAAATTACAACTTCAAATATTTACACATCAACCAGCAGAGTGGCATGTTGGAAGATTTAGGGAATAAGTAATCGCAGGTTCGAATTACATACGTGTGCCTATTGGGGAGAGTAAAACAGAGGAGTAATCCATCTCGTAAAACGGATTATGAGGACTTCCAGAATGGAAGTAGTTATATTCCGACAGGAATGGAAAACCAGTGATTGATTGATTTACACATCCATATAATTTTAAATTATTATATAAAATTCCAATTTTGTGTGTATCTGTTCGAGTATCAAAGTCTTCAGGGGCATCTGACAACGGCATTTTCAACGCGAAAAGTTGCAATCACCCCATACGGAAAGAGGGATTTACCGTTCAACAGTGCACATAATTAGAGTAGATTTACAAGATTCCCCTACTAACCATAAAACGTTTGAAAAACAGAATTAACCTCGTTGTTTTTAAATAAAACCCAAAATATCACGGTAGCTATTATGTAAGAGCAAAACGTTTTGTTAATAGTTTAGGCCAATCGCATACTTATACAACACTTGTTTTCGACATATATCAGACACTTCGCTTCATTCAAATGTATTAAAACAAATATTTATTATATCTGCAGCTTGTCTGCTTGATGTATTCTTCTTCTTCATGTGCCATATCCGGTCTCCCGGACGTTGGCGAATCAACGTGGCCGAAGCCAAGATGAATTTACCAAGGAGTATAATTCATGGGGTGGTTTCCCATTGCCTTCCCCATAGTCCACAGATCCATATTGAACTTTTTGATCGCAGCAGTATATCTAACGCAAACAAGGTTCGAACCACGAGCTTACGCTTCGTAGTCGACTCGTGTATGCTTCACACTAAATTGCTGGTCGTATGAATCATCATAATCGTCGCTGTGTTTTAAATGGAACGACATGTCATATAAGTATGCGATCGGCCTTAATAAAAATCCAATCGGAATTTTTAAATTTTTTCAGAGTTTACCTATTCCTTTTATGTCGCAATAATTATTCCAAATAATTTCATTTTTTTGTATTTCTCGTAATAAGCAAAATGGCAATGTTGCACAAAATAAAACAGAGCCCTGTATAACACCAAATCTACTCTGATATCTCAAAAACTGTGAAAGATATAAAAAAGATTTTATGTAAAAAGATTTATCTGATGAACATTTTTGATATCCTTATGCCCTATTTCTTCACCTAGAGATATCTCTTACAATTAGATAATCTATCTATTAGATAAATTAACAAAGTAACCAATCAGACAGCAGCAAAACAATCAGAAATATGATTGGCTACTTCGTTAATTTATCTTCTAGATAAATTAAATAATAGATTAGATAAATTAACAAAGTATCTCTAGGTGAAGAAATCAGGCATTAGATAATCTACTAATTTATCTAATAGATAGATCATCTAGGAGATATCTCTAGATGAAGAAATCGGGCATTAATCGTTTTCAAGTTATTGGAGAAAAATTTAGTCGAGTCATATTGGAGCTCTACTAGAACAAAATCTATCAATTTAAAATATTAGCTAAAAACATATTTATTACTTTACGCATAGTTGCCCTCTTACAATAACTTTAATGTCAGCGTGGAAAATATTTCAACAAACCGAAGCTATTACTTTAGAAGAACTGCGAGGCCTGAAATTGGTTGAGTGCTTCACATTATTTCCACAAACTGAAAAAATGTAAAATAATTAACTAAATCCAGTTGACAAATGATATTTTAGACCTCAAGAAGAAAAAGAACAGGCACTTCACTGCCTTTTATTCAAGAACAATAATTATGTATCTTCGGTTGCATACTCTTTCATATTTGTACTGAAAAACTTCCATAAGAGCACACATCTATAATGTGGCCAGAGTAATTTAAGGTCCAAATAAGCAAATAAAGCTTCTTATTTAATTTAAAATTAGAAAAAATCTGTTGGGTAATAAAAAATTTATATAATTTTAAGTGATGTAAACCTGCCAAGTTTTCTTTCACCTTTTATTCTGTCCATTGCACACCCAAATAATTTTTGTTAGGGTAAACATAACAAAAAATAAATACCCCCTCCAATTTAGAACTTTTGTAAAATGACCCTGTAGTTTTACTTCAGACTCCTAAAATATTTATTAGCCACTACTTTATCGCTGGTCTTAATATGCTATATAAAACCACATCCTGTCACATAATGGGAATTTCCAAAAGTATAGTCATCATCTTCCAACTTGGGATTTACATCATAAGCATCTCAACTTACTGCAGACAACTGAAAGTAAACCGTTAATATTAACCATTAGAATGAAAAAAATTGCTGTCGGCACTAAGTGAAGAACCTTATGACCCAAGTTTTGTCAAATTGCATCTTTGCTTATTTACTGTTTTAAAGGGCTACTGAATCACTCCACTTTCACTCAAACATTAATCGACATAAGCACTACGGCTAATTCTACTGTTAACACAAAATTGTAGATATCGTAATGAATAAACGGTGTTAGTCTAAATTATCTAAAACAATCATGCACAGAGGGGCCGGAGCCCTACCTGTGCTTGTGTGTGAGTAGGCAAGGTGAGTTGTACAATGTTAGTAGCTGCCACCAGATGTGGCTGTGAATTAGTTACGCCTACCGAAGATGCTATAGAAAGAGGAGGATCCGGTGAAGGAGCCAAAGGATCAACTGTCCCGTTCTCTTCCACCATCCCTTCCATCACTCACGAAGTGAAACACCTAAAAAATTTGAGAAATTAATTATGCTTCAAGTAATAATTAAATAAAGTAAAGTAAACGGAAGTGTGTGACGAGAAAATAATAATGAAGAAAAACGTGTAAAGTAAACAATAAATTTTGTTGGTTAGAGTAAACGTAAAAAATAATAAAGCAGAAAAAATTTCCATTGAATAACAACAAAAATGATGCAGATAAACAAAATTTACATGACAACTTTGACGTTTTATCATAACCCCAAATGTCAAATCGAAATAAACCACCAACAAGGCAAAAGGTCAAAAATTAAGAATGACACAGCGTTTTGAGTATTTGTTTGCGTCGTAAATAGTCGAAACGTGCATAATAAAAGTAACAGACCCTTGTTTAGATGATGAGCAAATTCTAAATTTAAACAAGAGGATTGACCAATATGACGCCATATTCTAATACCTTTTGTAGTATAAGCACAAAATCATGGCACGACATTTTTAACTTGGCACTTTATCTAATAATAATTTTGTTCACTGCCCTCGAAGGGATATTTGGATCATGTCAGATTGTTATTATTCTTCAGCTGAGCACTTACCAGTTACGTATTCCTCGTCACCAGCTTTGCTGCCTTCGGAGTGGGTAAATCTGGCTATACGTAGTAGCCACGTCAAAATTTCTGGGCGGTCGTCACTGGCCGAGAACACAACAGAAATGCGCGTCACAGTAATGGCGGATAAGAGCGCGCTTTACCAAACGTCCCCTCGCGTCTCTCCACATGCAACGATCATTCAACCAAATCCGATTTGCTTACACATAATTATGTATTCGTGCTCGACTTTTTTCAAATCAAATGCTAATTTCTCGGCACATTCTTCTAATTTATAATTGATTTACCTTCCTCAATAAATTATTTCGTTTTTACGCTTCATTCTCGTTTTGAACATGGCGAAAATTTACAACCACTTGTGTAACCCACCTACATAAACTACATCGGTGGTGTAGTATTTTTTTAAATTTTGCAATAATTTTAAATCGGAATCTTGAAAATTGTTATATCATTCGCGTTGCTATGATTACGGCCGTATATGCAAAATTCATCGCAAGTGGCGGCACCTATATTTTTTACCATTGAATAATTATTAAATAACGGACAAAAAAATTTGTATAAAATGTTTATTTTTAAATTGAAATTAATAGTTTAAATAATAAACGACGCAAATAGATCACATCCGCCAAGTTATTATTATGTATGCATGTATATCCGGACGATTAAAATACACAATTTATAATTGGATTTATTCGTGACAGCTTTAAAAATTGAGATTTTGAAATGAAAAAACAATATAGTACTTGCAGACCCGGACTGGTAGTAATTTAACTACCCCGGAACTTCCTTCGGGGGTTGGTTTTACAATTCTTAAGGGGGCAAAATAAGCCGCAGGCGACATTTTTAGATTATTTAATAGAATCAAACCGATCTAACTTAATACCAACGTTAATACGAAGTTATGCTAAATTATATTATTTTTGAAAAATATCCGAAATATAAAATATATTATTCATTACAAATTAGTAATTTGTACTTCAATTGGTTTAATTTTGTTTTAAACCAAATTTCAAATTATTATTTTTTTTTGAGAACCTCAGATTTTATATTTTACTTATTTATAATTAAATTTTTGTTTGTTTTTGTTTTACTTAACCCGATTCCGTTTATGGTTAAGATAACAAAGAAGAAAATTGCAATATATCATATTGCATAGGTTGCGCGGCCTGAAGATCGCAGTTATAGAAGAAAATCAAAATGATAAATTATAAACAAATATTTTAAAAAATTATAATGCTTTCATTGATGATTTGCGGTTGAAACTGAAGGAACGAGTAGTGGTTAACTTGCTGTGGTTTGGATCTCATGTTAAACAGTAGGTCCCCTATAGTATATGCAATGAAACTTCAAACGCAGACCACAGTCGTCTATGTTCTAATTCAGGCTATATATTCTGTTACCCGAGGCAAGCAGGTAGACTCTTAAATAATAAGTTACGGGAATCTTGGTATGATTTTGTCGTAATTAACATAATGTCTTCAATTCAACTTCAAAAATCTCATGCAATAAAAATTAATAACAAATAATCTTTTAGTCTTCAGTTTTTTGTAAGAGGAAGTGAAAACATGCGTAGGAAAAATATTTTTTTGCAGAAAATAGAAAAATGACTGATTAATTGTGTAAGAAATTGTTAAAATAGGTTAAAAATAAAAAAACAGCGGTCAAATTTTAAGTTTGACCTTTTTTTAAAGCGAAATACTTATGAAAGAGGAGGATGTAATTAGCACAAAAAATAACAAAATTTGCGGTTGGTCGACAAATTTTGGAACAAAACTACTTGAAAAATTATTTGGAATATAATTTTCACACTGGCTCTTTGGAGCCCTTCATAAAGAACGTCCACAATTTTTCCCAAAATTTTTACCTCCTTCCCCTTTGTTTCAGTCGGTCACAATTTTTTATCCCCCCCTCTCTGGAACGTCCAATGGTCACAAATGAAAGACCTCTCCTCATTTATTAACATAATATTTTAAAATTATAAGAAAAAAATACTAAAAACACAATTTTTTGAACAGTAAAAATGATACCGTCCTAAAGAGAAAAGAGAGGTTGGGCGCCCGAGGAAACGATGGACTCCGGAACAGGCTTTAGCCTAATCCAGAAAGTTTGAAGAAGAAGAATTTTTTTACAAATCCCAAAAATGAAATTTTTATGCGGACGTCACGTTTGTCTAACCCCTCCCTTCCCTTGTCACATTTTGTGACCCCCCCCCCTTTTCCCTAAAGCTAAGACGTCCTTTACGAACAACCCCTTTTGAAGCTGTAACCCCGCCCATCAAATATTAAAATTAGTTTTTAGCGCTAAAAGTAATTTTATATAAGTATTTTATATTTATAATAATAGTGGCAGGTCAGACGGCCTGTGGACGCCATGACCTTCTAGTACATGAATACAGTGGAACTCGATTGACTGTTTATAATCTTATATTAACCCCAATAATTTTACCAATAAAGGAGTAGTTCCAGAATTCCTATTTTGATGTTTGTAGACATCGGGAAAAGAACGTCTTGGAGTGTTGTAAATAACGGCGTTCGTATTATAATTAGTAAGATTATAAAAATGCAAACTTTGTATTGTATTAATGAATTATTAGCATATTTAATGACATTGCATTTTATTGTAATTTAAATTTTTATGGAAATTTTATAGCTTTGTTGGTTCAAATTTTGCTATAATTGTTAAAATTTGTTTCGAGCTGGAAATAGCGGCGTTCACCTTAGAATTCATAGCAGAATCAACAGTTAAAATTTTATTTTGTTAAAGCTTTTCGTTCCGGAGATGTTAATGGGATGGACTTATATATATATGAAGATAATTGCAAAGAGTTGCGAAGCCGAAGGCTTCGCTGCGATTTAAAGGAAAATACCTTCGTCCGGCAAACGACGAAATTTTTTAAATCAAGCTGGTAAATCCGAAGGATAACTACTAAAGCTTATTAAAAATATATCGGAGCCAAAAGCAACCTAGAAAATAATTAACCTTCGACCCTCAGAGTTCTAGAAGAGGTTAAACTTATTGAAAATATTCCCAGGCGCGAGAAAACTCAAAATTTGTTATTCCGAAAGTTTTTATTGTTTTAAATATTTTTTCTCGACTTTGTCTTTAAATTTTAGGTTAACTTGTAACACAATAAAATAACTGTTTAGTGTATCCAAGTTCTAAACGTTACTGAAATTAATCAAACCGAAGCTGTTATACTACAGCTTCAGATTAAAATATACAAGAGGTTATACACTAGAATCAAACAGATTAGGAACCGCTCATAAAAGACGCCCGCAATTTTTTCTAAATTTTTACTCCCCCCCTTTTTCCCTTTGTCACAGTGGGTCACAATCTTTTAACTCTCCTCTCACTTTTCATTTTAGAAAAACGCTAAAATTATTAGCGTTTACATTTTATTTTTAATTTTTATATTAATAAATTTTCAAATAGTTTAAGAGGGATCACAATATTTAAAATTTAAAAATTATAAGAAAACATACTCGAGCACAATTTTTTTACAAATCTGAAAAAATAACATTTTTATGCTGACATTACATTTGGCTAACCCCCTTCCCCTTCTTATCACATTTGGTTAAATTTTGTGCGCCCCCTCCCCCAAAGGCAAGGACGTTCTTTATGAACGACCCCTTACGAACGACAAAATATAACATAAGTCGGAGATGAAAGCAATATCGAATCCGTCAACTTGAAAAACAAATTTCAAAAATTGTAATAATCATTTCAGTGTGTTTTGACTGCAGCTTTGTGATATTTAATAAAAATGTTAAAATTGAAATAATTAAGTGCTAAAAATTCGCAAAATAATATAAGTTGAAAGATGCATATTATTTTCTATTCCTCGAATGCAAAATAATTAAATTCAAATTCGCTAACTTTTAATTTAAAACAGTTTGACCTTGAAAAATAAAAAATCTTCTACGGCGCACTATACTGTTTAGCTTTCTACTTCTCACTTTGCAAAGAACAAAATACATTTCTTCTGCCCCATTAGCTATTTTCTTTGCCGATAAAAAAAATAATAACCTAAAAACGGTAACCTTGATCTCGCCCAAAGCCGGTCCTGTATATTTATTATTAATTTACAGTTACATTGCCGATAGTGTTCGAATTTGAATGCAATAATTTAAAAAAATAATTTTTTAAACCGGGGCACAGCGAAAGTTTCTTTGAATTTTAAGTTAACTCAAAGTTACTCCTGTAACCTGGGGAGGGGGGGGCTACGATTACTAGATAAAATACAGTAACCCAAGGGCGTGGTCAATACGACAGGAAGATAATGTAAATGTTTAATTTTAATTATAATTAATTAGAATAATTAAAAAATAAATTAACTCCAAATTGGAGAACTTTACGTTACCGCATTAGGACGACGACTTTTTCAAGATGGAAAATGTATTCAACAGATGGCACTGCAATAGGAAAACACCAAAATACCAACAAACCAAAATATTGTTGCTATAATCTTAAAATTTTAGAATTAATCTTTGTATTTGACATATTTTCGTTAAAATTGTTAATTATTTTGTCGGAAATATTAATTTTAAAATCTTAAACAATTTACTTTTGTAATTTGTATGAATTCTGTTTTGACAAAAAATTTTCATTTATTGCAAATTAGGTTTACTTGTATTTTGTTGCTGCTGAAGTTTAGTTTTTCCAAAATATTTATTAGAATTATTATAATGATAATATATACCTAAATAGTTTTATTAATTTTTTGATTCGATAATGTAAAATTTAGAAAAGTAAATATCATTTAAATAAATTATTGTAATAAATGCTTATTAACTTGTAAAAAATATTTTAAAATTAAATTTGCAATTACTAGTGAAATATATTCGTTTACACCTATATTTCGTGCTTCAGCTGCTCGTCAGATGGACATGGATTAAAATAGAATGTTAAACATGTAAATAACTATAGAAATTGTATTATTTAAACGAGATGTCATTCAATTATTATAAATTGACGTTATTTACTTTACAACTTTTCTGGCTACCATTTTGGTTTAAGAGACAAAACAAAAATATATTAAAATAAATGCTTGAAATTATGTATGGAATATAATGTCGATCAAATGACCCGTCCTGCTGCCACACAAATGCAAGCTTTTACAAGAGCATTTCTCATACCATTTACACAAACTTTAGGCGATATTTCAACTATTGCTGCTCGAATATTGTGTTTTAGTTGTTCAATCGTTGTTGGCTTATTGACATAGACACGCCCTTTCAGATTGTTCTACAGAAAAAAGTCTGGTGCGGTTAAATCCTAAGATCTTGGTGGCCAGTCAATGTCTCCGTTTTTGGAGATTAATCGGTCTAGAAACATTTTCATCAAAATTTCGATTGTGGCTCATGCTGTGTGACAATAGCACCATCTTGCTGAAACCTCATGTTTTCAAACCCAGTTAATTTAATTGATGAGATAAAAAGTTCTCGATCACGGCACGGTAGCGGTCGCCATTTATAGCTAGAACGTGCTGTTGAATCGTAAAACGCTCCATAATAAATTTGCCACATCTACACTGCTCGACTATCAAATACGCATTGTCACATGTGAACTAAACCAAAATGACGGCCGATATAAATTGTAAAGATAATTTTTGGCCACCCTGTATAATTACAGTAATTTTTTGTATTAGATCTGAATCTACACAATAGTTATTTTAAAAAGCAAAGGGTCGATTTAAAAACCCCGTATTTTGGATTCCATGTCAAAACACTGAAAACAAAAACGCCGAAGTCAAAACACCGAAAACAAAAACGCCGAAATTACCACTAATTCAAACAAGATACCTCTCATAGAGTACTGTTTGAAAGTGTGCACTATTATTTAAATAAAACATTGAACCGCGACAATCGAAAATAATTTTTAAGGTGAAATCGAGATTTTCTGCGCTGCGCTCCGACCGCTCTAAGCCGTTTTGACAAGCGTTTTACTTATTAAAAATGTCCCCTTAGAACGGTTCAACTCGGAAAAGTGTGGATGTTTACCAGACAGATAGCAGGGAGCAACTGACTCCCTCTTCGCGGTGCTCTAGTTGGCCCCGCCTTACGGTTGATTCATGTATATCAGGATGCACGTCCCGCCAACAGAACGTAAATCGCACCCGTTTTCATGATTTTCAATGTAAATGTTTTTTAACTTGTGAAATTTTATGTCGAATAAAATATTTTAAAAATTACAAGTTTAGTGAAATTTAAAAATTTTCCAACTTGCTTTTAGTCTAAGACTCCGTTGCGCAATGTGGTTTCGTCTTTTAATAGATTTTAATTCATTTTCATTCATTTAGGGATAGTTTAACTGACGAGTTCTTGAAAAGACGAAACCACATTGCGCAACGGAGTCTTAGACTAAAAGCAAGTTGGAAAATTTTCAAATTTCACTAAACTTGTAATTTTTAAAATATTTTATTTAACATATAAATGATTTATTAATTTGTGAAATTCTTCTTCTTCTTCTTTAAGTTTAATTTAGGACAAGTCCTGTTTTATTCTAACAGCAGCATCGGCGATATCCGAAGTATTTATCCAGCGACATCTGAAGTAGCTTGCTAGGCTTGCCTTAGATGTGTCTGTTGCTCTATTTTTTTAATGTTAATGCTGGCAAACATAGGAGGGCCACCGTCTTTACGTGCCTTCCGAAACACAGAGACGGCATTGCAAAGTGAGCTCTACCCGGATTTGAATCGGGGCACCTTAACACCCCAGTGTTAAGACCCAGGCCAATGACCGTCTCCGTTGTGAAATTTTATGTTTTGAAAAGGTTTTAAATTTTTTTAATTAATGTGAAATTTTAATGACAATTTTTATCATTGTACCATGTTTCGATTTTCAAAATCTCATCAGTTAAAGTTGGACCAATATAATCAAATTCAAAAATAAACTTTTGGAAAATAACTTATGAAATATTATAATCAGTGGCGAATACGCCACTAAGTGTGAGCAAGCTCCCCCCTCTCTCTAAAGATGACTCGGATTGTATCCCCGAAGCTCTCCGTGATGATAATAATAATGTTTACCATGCGGTTTAAAAATTTAAATAAGTTTGAGTTTGAAATAAGTTTTGAATTTTTGATTTTTGGAATTTGCAACAATTTTCTCTACTGACGCGCATGAATAGATTAACGAGATTGTAAAAATAATCTAGTTTGCCCCCCATAGGTATTTTTTAAATACGCTACTGATTATAATTATATGTCATGACGTTTTATTCAAAATTTACATGAAGACACTAAACTTGATAATACTTTTTGAATGTCGCGAAATATTGACTGGAAGTTTTTTTTGAACCAAATTTCATTATCTATGGGTTTTGGACGAAGTGAAATATAATGTTGGTAAACTTTGTATAACACGTCATGTCATAATTATAATTTTTCTAAAGTTTACTTTTAAATTTAGTTAGGTATTTATGTATGTAGGGATCTAACAAGGGGAGACCGGAAACTTCCCCTCACTGAATTGATTCATTTTCATTGTGCGTGGAGGTCTTGTTTTGGACTTCAACAAGCGCAAGTAAAAGGGCACGCTTCTTTGCCAATTTTGAGAAAATTGAATTTGAATAATTAGTTATATATTATTGATGAACTGCATAAAATTAACATAAATTTAGTAAGTTGTTAATGGAACTGTTAAGATTGCAAAAAATAAAAACATATGCAAGGGCACTGTGATCGCATGCAGCTCCTGTCAATTTGTTTTTTTATTTATTTGATTATTAATTCCCCCAGTATAATTTAAGCGCTATAATAAACCCTACTCATAACCTGTAAACATTGAATGTTTTACCTTTCAGCAGTGAAGCACTGGAGGGTGTTCCACACCCCCAGACCCCCGGTTCGTGCAGTTTATTTTTATTAAGAATAAATGAAGACATCAGCATAACCGACCTAGAAAAATCTCTAGAAAAACTAATTAATCCTAACTTTAACAAGTCACACTCAAGTAACTAATATTCCAATTAGCCCAAATTATAAACCAAAGTTGTCTAGACCGGGGGTCTGGGGGGTGTGGAGCACCCCAGCAACACTCAAACTGTGATAGATAAATTTGCAAACTTATGGTTATCAGTATTAAGCGATAATGGTGAAAGTTTTAGAACAAAAATGTAAAGCAAAGACAAAGATATGGGGAGGTAATTATGAATTCCCCAGTATAATATGTCATCGTTCTCAAGAAAACCAAAGCGCTATAATAAACCCTATTAATAATCTGTAAACATTGAATGTTTGAATGTTTTGCCTTTCAACGGTGAGGCACTGGAGGGTGTTCCACACCCCCCAGACCCCCGGTTTGTGCAGTTTATTTTTTATTTGTAATAAATTGAAGACATCAGCATAACCGATTTAGAAAAAATCTCTAGAAAAACTAATTAATCCTAACTTTACAAGTCACACTCAAGTAACTAATATTCCAATTAGCCCAAATTATAAACCAAAGTTGCAGAGACCGGGGGTCTGGGAGGTGTGGAGCACTCCCCAGGTACCCTCAAACTGTGATAGATAAATTTGCAAATTTATGATTATCAGTATTAAGCGATAATGGTGAAAGTTTGTAGCACAAAAAACATAAAGCAGTGACCAAGAATCGGCGGGGGGGATTATGAATTCCCCCCAGTGTAATATGACATCGTTCTCAAGAAAACCAAAGCGCTATAATAAACCCTCTAATAATCTGTAAACATTGAATGTTTGAATGTTTTGCCTTTCAACGGTGAGGCACTGGAGGTGTTCCACACCCCAGACCCCCGGTTTGTGCAGTTTATTTTTATTTGTAATAAATTGAAGACATCAGCATAACCGACCTAGAAAAATCTCTAGAAAACTAATTAATCCTAACTTTAGCAAGTCACACTCAAGTAACTAATATTCCAATTAGCCCAAATTATAAACCAAAGTTGCAGAGACCGGGGTCTGGGGTGTGGAGCACCCCAGGAACATTCAAACTGTGATAGATAAATTTGCAAACTTATGGTTATCAGTATTAAGCGATAATGGTGAAAGTTTGTAGCACAAAAACATAAAGCAGTGACCAAGAATCGGGGGAATCAGTATATGTCATCGTTCTCAAACCAAAGCGTAATAAACCCTACCAGAATCTGTAAACATTGAATGTTTACCTTTCACAGTGAGGCACTGAGGTGTTCCACACCTCAGACCCCGGTTTGTGCAGTTTATTTTTATTAGTAGTAAATTGAAGACATCACATAACCATCTAGAAAAATCTCTGAAAATTTATGTCATCTTAACTTTAACAAGTCACACTGAGTACTAATATCCCAATAAGGAAAGTTGTAGTAACCCTGGTCTCACCTCCAGTGCCTTATGCTGAAAGGTAAAATATTCAATGTTTACAGATTTTTGGTAGGTTATTATAGCGCTTTGGTTTTCTTGAGAACGATGATATAAATTATACTGGGGGGAAATAATAATCAAATAAATAAAAAAAACAAATTGGCAGGAGCTGGATGCGATCCCAGTACCCTTCGCATATGTTTTTATTTTTTTGTAATCTTACGCAATGTCATTAAGAACTTACCAAATTTATATTAATTTTTATGCAGTTCATCAGTAATATATAATTATTCAAATTAAATTTTCTCAAAATTGGCACCTGTTGAAGTCCAAAACAAGACCTACACGCACAATAAAAATACATCAAGTCAGTGAGGGAAGTTGACGGTCTCTCCTTGTAAGTTTACCTGATGAGATTTTGAAAACCAAAGCATTATTGAACTAAAAATTCGTAAGTAGAAAAAATTTACTATTTTAAAAATAAAAATTTTTTTATTAAAATTTCACATATAACTTGTAAAAATTAAATTATTGGCTTTCGAAAAAATGTTGGGGTAATTTTACCTTTTATTCTCAGCCTCATCAACTGTTAGCGATAAAAATGTAAAATAATTAGCCAACGACGACCGGCTGATGTGGTTTACATTCTTTGTGAAAACTCAAAAGTAAAATATGAAATATTTGGTTAATCCATTTTGCGCGTCAGTATCAGTAATTTTTTTCCCAATATCTCGAAAACAAAAACGTAAATAAGTAAACTGATTTGTGTATGTATACATTTTGGATTCAAAATGTTTTGTGATTGGTTCTTCTATGGCTTAATAACGGATTATTTTTGAAAATTGTTCGGTTTAATTTCGTCTTTCTGCGTTTTCAGTTTTATTAATTGTATGAAAAACACTCGAATTTTAATTATAAAATTTGAATATTAATTAACCCTCGTTGATTATAAATATTCTTGCGTTACTATTGCCGACGAGAAGGATATTTTAAAATACTTACGTAATTCTGACGCAAAACCAGTAATATTGAAATTATCTTATACAAATAAGAAACAAGCTGAAGGGCAATTATTTAATTAACATAATTATTATTGAACGTGGACTCTTCAATATATGTACATACAGTAAGTAGTAAGTTATTTATCACCTTTATGATGCAAATTTTTCATTTTAAAATTTCAATTTCTGGCAGACAAAATCAATAAGTATCCCCGATTTGTGCGTAATAATTGACCTTGACCATGTCGAAAATATATTTAATTTCAGTAATGGTTTGTTTGTTTTCATTTTACCCTCACAGAGACATCGTTTATAAATTTTGTTCACGTTGAAGGGATGCCCTTAATGACGTCATTCAGACGCGTTTTCAGCCTTACGTCATCCGCATTTACAACTACGTCATTGTGACTCATAGGTCAGATAGATTTACGAAGAAAGATTTAGGTAACGGATAAAATGTAGTATGTAATAGTAATAAATTTAAAACATTTTTATTGGTACTTTTGTACTTTTATAACTTAAAAATAAATTAAAATTAAAATATTATTAATTTTCAAAAAAAATTATTTGAAAAAGACCCTTATGGTAATATTTGATTGTGGTGTCATAACTACAGAGAATTCTTGTTCTTTTACATCTGTTCAATTATAATCCTATTTTTAAATTTAAGTAACTTGAGAATCCTTATCAAAAAAATTGTCAGACATTAAATGCTTTTATTAATAGTTTTATTAGATCTATAAATAAATTGGACCAAATATAATTTAATATATTTTATACGCACATTTCAAATTATCCTTGAATTTTTTTAACAATTTGAAATCAAGCTGCTTTTACCTATTGTTTTAATTCATTATAAATAGTCACCTATTCCAAAGTTCACATACTAATTCCTTTCCCAGTGTAAGAACCTTGAAATTTTTTAAATTGCGATAATTAATGAGAAAATATGTTAATTGAAAGTCTATATAATTAAACAAATTTTATTACAACGCTATAAATCTCTCATCAGAAATTTTCCAATGGGTGGATTGGAAATTTTTCCATTTTCGAAAACAATTTCCCCCCTCTTACAACGGTCATGTAGATCCTTCCATACAATTTTTGGCCCAAATAAGGTGTAATCTAAACGATAAACGATATTATGTCTACGTTATCTTATTACCATATTACGACCTTCACCTTGTTTTTATGTTGTATCATCGAGGTCTCTATTTCTATTATGGCATCTGGTTCCCAAATTACGAAATCGGCATCATAATTAGATGCAATTAATCCTTTATACGTATGCAACCCAGTTAACTTCGCGGGCCCGTGGGTCATAAACTTGTTGATATCGAAAATTGATAGACCACGCTTTTTGAGTTGGGTCCAAAACAAAGATAAACCTGCAGATGAAAAATTCAAACTTAATTGAATATAATTTTTACTACTATTACCAAACTGTAAAGAAGCAATTCCACCCCAAGCTTTCATAAAATTTCCACTTTCCAACTCTTTCAATTCGGGAGTACAGGGTGAATGATCAGATACAACCATATCTATGGTTCCAATTTTGATTGCTTCCCATAGCGATTCCTTAAACACAAGTGGAATGAAAACCTTTTTGTTTATTAGTTTATGATTACCCGATTTCGTAAGTTTCGTATTGGAGGTGTGCACTTGAATGGGGTGGCTTTATCTGGAATATCTTCTGCATTGAAATTCAAATAATGGTGGCAAGTTTCCACAGTTAAATTCAATCCAGACTGTTTAGCTTTTTCTATTAGTGGCAACGCTTCAGACGTGGAAAGATGAACAATATGGGTTTTACCCTAAGATAAAACAAAATCATGATTTTAATTCATTTGAGAGAAGAACCTCTCCTGGATCGAAGCCCATGCAGTTCTCGTAGTACTTCTGTATGATAGATTCAAATTTTTTAAAATTATAAGGTTAAATGAACAATGAAACGAAACATTATTTGTGAGCTTTCAGCAATCGTTACTGCTGTCATCAGACATTTAATAAAGTACTTTCAGTACTTCTGTATGATATTTAGATAAAAAATGGAAAACCCAGCAGTCCATTTGCAATAAATGATTGTACTAACCTATACTTTGTAGATAATCTGATAATTTCTCTAATGGCATTGAGTTCCATTGATGGTGGTCGTGTGCTCAGAAACGTTTGGTAAACAGTAGGATCACCTAAAAAAATTCAGTTGCTTCAACGGTATTTTTTATTATTAACAAACGCACCTTCGACTGAGATGTTTTCCTCAACTTCGGCATGAAACTACAAATACAAAAAAAATGGAAGAATATCAGGTATTGGGTATAATAATAACAACAACAATCTATGCTCGGATTTTAACATCTCTCGAGAAATGAGATTCATGCAAACTAAAAGTTTTGATTATATATAGTATCAGATCCACAAGCCTTATAGCCGTTTCGGAAAACATCCAATGTAGTTCAAAAGATTAAATTGCATAGCGAAAATTTCAAAAGGCTTGTGTCTCTGATTCAAAGATAAAATTTGATGTTTCCATACCGCTAATACAGAATTTGTGTTTTCCAAAATTTTCATAGCTGATTCGATATCATCCAAAGTGACGTAGGGAAATTCGTCTACACCTGAAGGACACATAAAACATTTAAATCCTACAACCCCAGCTTTCACCAAATCCATCAATTGGTTCTAAAATTGGTCCAAAATTTAGCCTGACAAATTAAAGCATCCAAATTAAAAATATACCTGATTGCCATGGATAACCCCTCCCCAAAAGGCAACATCGACGTAACACTGCCCTTCGGCATTTTAAGTTTTCTTCAAAGTTCTGTACAGTCGTGTTTGGGGGAATTGAATTTCTGTTTGATAAAAAATGTTATTTACATTATAGGTAAATATTAGATAAGTAAAAAATATTTACAGTGGCATATCAACAATCGAGGTAATTCCGCCAGCTGCTGCAGCTTTCGTTGCAGTTCTAAATCCTTCCCAATCAGTTCTTCCTGGTTCGTTTATATGAACATGGGAATCGATAACACCTGGCATGATTACACGATCACCGACGTCAATTATCTAAAAGTTAAATTTAAAAAATAAAAATAACATTCACGGTCGGCAGACATTTTCAATTTTTGTTTTGAAAGTTTGAGTTTTTGGAAAATTTTGAAAATTATTTAGTAACTTACGTACTTGAATGTTATTTGCATATTTAGTTATTTCAGATTTATCCAAAATTTTCGAAATTTTTCCATCACTTTCTACTAAAATTCCTCCATTTAAATAAGCATCGTTTATAATTATTTTAGTGCTTATAAACAATTTCCCCGAGTTCATTTTGAAAAACTTGGCGCTATTGTAGGTTTAGTTGTCTGGCACTGTGTTTAAGTTTGATAAGCTAATCTTTTCTAAATTGTTTTTGCTAAATTAAAATATCGAGGTCAACAAGGTCGTAAGCGAACAGTACAATAATAATTCAACAAAATATCAATAATTCATTAAATACTAACTACATAATGTTTATAATATCTTGACTTTTATCAGTATACATACTTACACATTTTATTTATTATTTGATACGATTGTAAAGGCAGCTTCGCACGTACGTGCTTTCAATTGTTTATATTATGTATGTGCAAGATTTTACTACTTCATCCAAAAACAAAGAAAAACCTTTGACAAGCAGTATCTAATTTGACAAAAATATCCCATCACCATGGTGCAACATACACAAACATACATACAAATATTTTAAAAATTACAAGTTTAGTGAAATTTGAAAATTTTGAAACTTACATTTTAGTCTAAGACCCCGTGAAATTGGGACGAAGACCGAATGAAATTTTAAAGGAAATGAATCCATTTTCATTCATTTAGGATAGTTTAACTGATGAGTTCTTAAAAAGACGAAACCACTTATGCGCAACGGGGTATTAGACTAAAATATAAGTTGGAAAATTTTCAAATTTCACTAAACTTGTAATTTTGAAATAAAATTTAATGGATTTTAATCGATTTTCATTCATTTAGGAATAGTTTAACTGATGAGTTCTTAAAAGACAAAACCACATATGCGCAACGGGGTTTTAGACTAAAATGTAAGTTGGAAAATTTTCAAATTTTACTAAACTTGTAATTTTTAAAATATTTTGAAATGAAATTTTAATGAATTTTAATCCATCTTCATTCATTTAGGGATAGTTTAACTGATGAGTTTTATATATTAATGGGCAGATAATGAACGTAGCTCCCCTACTCTCGGTTAGCTTAGATAATTAAATAATATTACTAAAACGAGTGGGTAATAAACATATTATTAATCAATAGAAAGAAAACATAAATAAACACATATTGAAAAAGAAAGACGAAACTTATAGTGTAGTAAGATTTATAGTAGTCAAAGAGGCAAGCGGATAGACGAGAAGTCAACCAAAACTAAGGAGAAATTTTCCAATTAAGTAAGAAACAGTACCATCACCACTTGAAAGAGAGAGAGTGAAATGAGAGACTTTGCAATGGACTAGCGCGGAAATAAGATGAAGGAGAGATTTAAGAAAAGCATGGACGAGATGAGGACGATGAATGAGGAAATGAGAAGAATGCAGAAAGGGATGAAGATTCGAGAGAGAAGCTGGAACATCGAAAAACAACAGCTAACTCAAAGAATTGCAATGCTGAAAGATGCAATGGAAAATCAGAAAAAAGCCAAAGAAAGACTTAAAATGATAAATGTATAAAACATAAAAAATGATTTTGAAGTGGTGGCAAAGTGGATGAAGATTTTTGAAATAGAAAAGACCCAAGATATGAAAGCAATAGTGACAAAGATTTAGAATTGGGAAGACAAAATGCAAATAATTAGAAACAAGAACAAGTTGAAGGAGGGTGAAATTTATATCGTCAATGATATGACAGCGAGGGAGCTAGAAATACAAAAGACGATTAAAGAACTGGCAAAGAAAGAGATTGAAAAAGGAAATAAGATCAGGATGGGATACCAAAAACAAACCATAAACAATTACGCCTATAAGTGAAACGTGCCGGAACAGACTACATAAGCCTAATCCGTGAAGCGAAGAAGAAGTGGAATTCTATCGAGAAAACCCTAGCAGAATTACTGGAAGATGATGGATAGAAAATTACTAAAACCAACAAGAACAAAACAGGATTCTCATATCGACCCTTGCAAGAAAAATAGAGATTGAAAATGTTAATGAAAATACGCACTGGATACGGATTGTGAAAAAAGGAAGCAAGAAAAGAAATATGATGAAAGGCCAAAGAATTGCAACGTGGAATATTAGAACGTTGCTGGCGCCTGGAAGAATGAATAAAGTGGTAAATTAAATCAGAAGATACAATATTAGCGGGACAGTGCTCCAAGAAGCAAGATCGACAGAAAATAAAGAAGTTAAAGAAAAAAACTATACAATACTATACTCCGGAGAGCAAAGAAGAGATAAGCTAGAAACGGTGTAGCTTTTGTGATCCAGAAAGGTATGTGAACATAATAGAATTTGAACCAATGGGTAGAAGACTAACAGATAGTAGAATAAGAGATAAAAAACAAATCTATTGATTATGTATTCACACATAAAGAAGACCCAGATAAAGAGGAATAGGAATATTTACATGATAAAATAGAGATGCTCTTTGAAAGAATACCGAAAAGAGACGAAATGATAATTATAGGCTATTTTAATGCAATAGTACTGGGCGAGTATAGTGGGAAGGCATACATTGCATGAAAGGTAATGGAAAAAATTGTGTAACCTGGCAATCATCTGCAACATGAAAATTGTCAGCAATGAATTTAAACATGAAAGAATCCACAAGGAATCCTGGATGTAACCAGGTAGTAGCAAAGGAAACCAAATTGACCATATTATGGGTGTTAAGGATGAAAACTTTCAAGGTATGCAATGTCAGATCATATAGAGATGGAAATGTGGATACAAATCACAACGTGGTAATAATGAAGATCAAAAAAAAAAACATAATTATAGAAAAGACAAAGAAATGCAAAACAGAAGATTTGCGGTAGAAAGATTAAACAACGACGATACCCAAGTAGGATTTCTAGCTAAACACCAGCTGCGAATTTCAATAGCTGTTTATTTGCTTGCTCGCAGTAAGCCAGTCAGCAAAATAGTTGCTAATTAGCTATATAATAGCTTAAAAATTAGCTTGCTTAGCAAGCTGCAACGATGCGCTAATAACGCGCTAAATAGCTTTTGAAAATAGCTTGCTGGCAGCAAGCTGCAATGACACCCCAATAACGCACTAAATAGCCTACAAAAATAGCTTGCTTCCAGCAAGCTGCAACGACGTGCTAATAACGCAATAAATAGCTTTTGAAATTAGCTTCCTGGCAGCAAGCTGTAATAATTTTTTGCAAAAAGCAGGCTAATAGCTTGCTGACAGCAAAGTGTAATCATCAGTAAACTTGCAATAAAGCTATTTAAATTCTTATTATGCTTTCATAAAATTTGTATTTGGGTTCGTTCATAAATTACATCACGCAATTTTAAATAAGTTTATTAAAGTTGCAATAGAGATTGAGAAGAAGAAGAAAAACGTGCAATACTTAAAAACGTGTCATACTTTATTTTATTTAATATACACGTTTTCTATTGTCCAGTTAACTAAAGAACTCGGTAAATACGTTGATGATACCAGGTGTAAGAGATTAAAATCTTTGAAATTAAAATTGTAATAAAAACTTGAGGATTAAAAAATTGTTGATATTTAATTTTAATTTTAATTATTGAATTTTATAACATATATTTTAATGTTAAATAAATATTTTTCACATTTTAATATTATAGCTTTCTTTTAAAAAAATTCCAAGTCCTTTTATTTTTCGAGGCGCGTTTTGTAATTTGTTTTAATAATTTATTTATCAATGAGTTTTATTATGAAAGTTATTCAGTTTTTTCACACGTTTAAACAAACTACAGCACTTATTTTTTGGTAATATTAAAATGCTAATAATCTAAGCAATTAGATATGTATTCCAAACCAGAAAAAATTAAAATATATAACTTGAAAAAATGGTTTACAAATTCTTAATTATTTAAAATTTAAAAAAAAATAATTTTTTCTCTTTTACATTGTAACAATATTGCAATACTGCTAACACTGTAGTGATAAATCGCACGAAATATTTAATATTATTAATCAATTCAAAGAAATCGTTTCTAACATTCAACTAATTTTTTTATTTGTATTAACCATCACGATTACATAAACTATAGATATTTTATTCATAAAATCGTTAAAGAAAATTCAATGATTCAACTAACTTGTTTCTATGATATGTTTACGTTTTTAATCTGATTTCCTAGCTAAAACACGCTATTAGCTGTCTGGTAGCAAGCAAATTGCTTTTAAATAGCTAGCGGTTTGCTTAAAAATAGTGAGCTACTTTTGTAATATAGCTGCACTATGAATGCTATTTTGCTGGCTATTATACTGGGGGAAATTCATAATTCCCCTTCCCTCGATTCTTGGTCACTGCTTTATATTTGTTATGCTAAAATCTTTCACCATTATTGCTTAATACTGATAACCATAAGTTTGCAAATTTATATATCACAGTTTGAGTGTTCCTGGGGGGTGCTCCACACCCCCCAGACCCCCCGGTCTCTACAACTTTGGTGTATATTTTGGGCTAATTGGGATATTAGTTACTTGAGTGTGACTTGTTAAAGTTAGGATTAATTAGTTTTTCTAGAAATTCTTTCTAAATCGGTTAAGCTGATGTGTTCAATTTATTACTAAGAAAAATAAACTGCACAAACCGGGTTTACGTTTTCAATCTGATTTCCTAGCTAAAACACTGCGCTATTAGCTGTCTGGTAGCAAGCAAATTGCTTTTAAATAGCTAGCGGTTTGCTTAAAAATAGTGGGCTACTTTTGTAATATAGCTGCACTATGAATGCTATTTTTCTGGCTATTATACTGGGGGAAATTCATAATTCCCCTCCCCTCAATTCTTGGTCACTGCTTTATATTTTTGTGCTAAAAACTTTCACTATTATCGCTTAATACTGATAACCATAAGTTTGCAAATTTATTTATCACAGTTTGAGTGTTCCTGGGGGGTGCTCCACACCCCCCAGACCCCCCGGTCTCTACAACTTTGGTGTATATTTTGGGTTAATTGGGATATTAGTTACTTGAGTGTGACTTGTTAAAGTTAGGATTAATTAGTTTTTCTAGAAATTCTTTCTAAATCGGTTATGCTGATGTCTTCAATTTATTACTAAAAAAAATAAACTGCACAAACCGGGGGGTCTGGGGTGTGGAACACCTCCAGTGCCTCACTGTTGAAAGGCAAAACATTCCATGTTTACAGATTATTATTAGTAGGTTTATTATAGCGCTTTGGTTTTCTTGAGAACGATGTCATATTACACTGGGGGAATTAATAATCCCCGATTCTTGTTTACTGCTTTATATTTTTGTGCTAAAAGCTTTCTCCATTATCGCTTAATACTGATAACCATAAGTTTACAAAATTTATATATCACAATTTGAGTGTCAGACCGGTCTCTACAACTTTGGTGTATATTTTGGGCTAATTGGGATATTAGTTACTTGAGTGTAACTTGTTAAAGTTAGGATTAATTAGTTTTTCTAGAACTTCTTTCTAAATCGGTTAAGCTGATGTCTTCAATTTATTACTAAGAAAAAATAAACTGCACAAACCGGGGGGTCTGGGGGGTGTGGAACACCCTCCAGTGCCTCACTGCTGAAAGGTAAAACAATCAATGTTTACAGATTATGAGTAGGATTTATTATAGCGCTTTGGTTTTCTTGAGAACGATGACATAAAATATACTGGGGGGAATTAATAATCAAATAAATACATAAAAAAACAAATTGGCAGGAGCTGGATGCGATCCTAGTACCCTTCGCACATGTTTTTAATTTTAACTTACCAAATTTATGTTAATTTTTATGCAGTTCATCAGTAATATATAATTATTCAAATTCAATTTTCTCGAAATTGACAAAGAAGCGTGCCATTATACTTGCACCTGTTGAAGTCCAATACAAGACCTACACGCACAATAAAAATGGATCAATTCAGTGAGAGGAAGTTTCCGATCTCCCCTTGTTAGATAATCTATCTATTAAATAAATTAACGAAGTAGCCAATCAGAGAGCAGCAAAACAAAAAAATCAGAAATATGATTGGCTATTTCGTTAATTTATCTTATAGATAGATTATCTTAGAGATATCTCCAGGTGAAGAAATCGGGCATAAGCCTAACAAACATGACTTCTAAAAAAGCAACAGTTGAAATCATAACAGAAAGGGAAAAACGGAAAAAATTATAACCACATAACTCATGAGTAACACAGGAGATTCTTTATCGGCCACGCTATTCAGTATTGTACTGGAAAAAATAATAAGAAACATCAAATGTAGAAGTACAATTATATATAGAGAGGCATAGGTAGTAGCGTATTATGCTGATGTCGGAGTGAATGTGGCAAGATCACGTAAGCCATTAATAGAATCGTTCAGGAAAATGGAAGAAAATCAAGAAAATTTTGAATTTTTGTAAATGAGATGAAGATAAAATTTATGAACTGCCATAGAGGCAAAAGAGAAAATAAGACAACAATACGAATCGGAAAATACAAATTTCAAAAGTACTTAGAACTACATATCAATAGCACAAACGAAGGAGGGAAAAAATAAAAGAAAGGATACTGGCTGGAGGCAGAGAGCTTATGAAAAACAAAATTATAAGAAAGAAAACAATAATGACCAGTAGTTGAATATGGAACAGAGATAATGTGTCGAACAAGAAAAGAAGAGGAATAACTGAAAATTTTTGAAGGAAAATTAATCGGTATAACAAGGATTGATGATGAACATTTTAGAACGGCAACAAATATTGATATAGAAAGGGATTTGGATGGAGAAAACATTATAGTGAAGCTTATCGGGGTAATGAGGATAGGATGAGTGGGACACGTGATGAGAGCTCAAAGATTAAAGATAATCAATGGTATTACTGGGTGGTCAACTAAGGAATTTCGATTTACAAGCGCTCTAAAATTGTTTTGAATAGGAATAGAGAAGTGGAGTTGGTCTTAAACGAAGGAGGGCTCATGGAAATTCAGTCGCCATGGTTCGCTGGACGGGTGAGGAGCGTTCGTTCTGTGTGCGCGCTTATTACCAAAATCAAAATTCTTGCATTATTGTGCGTCGTCGTTTTCGTGCACATTATGCTTTGCACAATCTTAACCAATGTCCGAGTGCTCAACTCATTCGGAAATGGGTCAGAACATTCGAAGAAACTGGTTCGACATTGCCCCAGCGAGTGATAAACCGTCGACGGTCTGTGAGAAACGATGCAAACGTAGAGCGAGTGAGAGCATCTGTTCGCAACCAACCGGGCCTCTCGACACGCCGGCGCGCGGCCGCTCTAAATGTGAAGAGATCGTCATTGATAAACATTCTTCATAAAGATTTACATGCACCCCTACAAGATCCAATTAGTGCAGGAATTAAAGCCAGGGGACCATCAACAACGCCTTGATTACGCCAATGAAATGGTGAACCGATTTCAAGCGTACGACAACATTTTTCTCTGATGAAGCCCATTTTCATCTGAACGGCTATGTAAACAAACAGAATTGCCGGTATTGGTCTTCAGAAAACCCCAAACAGAAACATGAAACTCAATTGCATAGTCTGAAGGTCACAGTTTGGTGTGCAATACACGCACAAGGCATTATTGGCCCGTACTTTTTCGAAGACGGACGCGGCCGAGCAGTAACAGTGGATTCTGATCGTTATGTGGACATGTTGAACAATTTTTTGAACCAGCCCTTCAAGACTTTGATGGATACAATCAGGGGCACTTGGTTTCAGCAAGACGGGGCCACTTGTCACACTTCAAATCGGTCTTTACCTGTTATTCAGGCGCTTTTTCCTGAAAAATTGATTTCTCGGCGTGGAGACCTTCCATGGCCCCAGAAGCCCGGACTTGACACCTTGCGACTTTTACTTATGGGGATACCTCAAAAGTGTAGTCTACCGCAACAATCCCCGCACTCTAATTGCGTTGAAGGAAAATATCCGCCAGGAAATTCAAGCCATCGGTCCAGAAACTTTGCGACGTGTTTTCTAAATTTCGGGGTTCGACTCGAAGAGTGCCAGCAGAAAAACGGTGGACATTTGGAGAGCGTAATTTTAAGAAATGAATTTCAAAGAGCTGAACATTATTTGTAAAAAAATTAAAATTGACTTGAAAGTTTTTGTTTTATTTCTTTTTAAATCGGAATTCCTTAGTTGACCACCCTGTATAAGATAGAAGCCCGATGTACAGAGAACAAGAGAAAGCCCAAGAACAAAATAGAAGAATACAGTGACAAATGACTTAAGGTCCATGGGACTGAAAGACTGGAGGAAGAAAACACATAAGAAGAAGGGATGGAAAACGATAATGGAAGAAGCAAAAAACATGGTAATTTGTGAAAAGCAGAACAAGAAAAGTAAACATAGAGATTAATCCACACTAGAAAATGGATTTGAGAGAATGAAAGGATGCGGCTATATTCCATTAAGAATGGAAAAATAGGTTAATAATAATGCGCTTGAAACGTCAAACAATTGATCATCAAACAATCGTCATTGGATCCAATTTAACCACAGATAGTTTGCTCTGATGGTAGGGGTTTCGGATTTTGGATCTGATGGTTCCTGAGCATACTCCCTGTAATTGAGCATGCCGCCTGATGGAAATCAAATTGTTTTTAATTGATCTTAATTTTAGTTTTAAACTTTAACAATTAATTAGCAGAAGCGGGAGGGGGCACTTTTTATATTTTATACAAACTTATTTAACATCTTTGGTCAAGCCTAGAAAAAACCTACAAAGCCGAACATCTTGCAACCCTTGCTGTCCAAAACATGACGAAAAAGATGTTAGGTTGCATATTCCTCTGAACAACTTTCATTTGGTTGGTCTTGGAAGAAACAGGGCTTAATGTAGAAAACAATTTAAAAAGTTAGCCGAATTTCAAGTTTATTTGTCAAAAGATTTTATAACTTATGTTTTCAGAATGTATGTTACATATTTGGGATGTATTATTAAATTATTGACAACCATGACATAAGAAGTGCTATTTGATTTTGCACACTATTTTCACTGGTTCCCCCAACTGCTTGGTACTGCTCGACGCTGTTTTCGTAATTCCATATTTTTGTAACGTCATTCTCAAAATGACCACTGAAAATTAAAATGTTGTAATGTTTTTGATTTGTAAAATGCCAAACGCTAAATTGGGAGCTAACTCAAAGCTCCCTCAAACTCAAAACTCTAGTTTAAAGATCTTCACTGAAACTTTTGTGGTGGCGTATGGCTTATCTTTCCGATCAAAACTATTGGCAAATCACGTTGTAGATTTTGTATCTCAACCTTCCACTTGGTTGTCCCCGCCAAATTGACCTTTTTTGATCTAAAGGATTATCAAATTTTATTTAATGGATCTACCTGATAGATTGTAGTTTCTCCAAAGGTAAATTCTGTACAGCAATGTTTAACTTTTCTGATGTGGCTACCACTTCGCCAGCTATATGATGCGCCTTTCGGAAAGGTACCTTTTTGCGGACCAAATAGTATGCCAAATCAGTTGCCAGCATGTCATAACTTAAAGCTTCGTAACATTTTTTTGAATTTACCTAACGCAAAATTACTGTTATTTACGGTTAACAAAACAAAACCCAGATGATACCTTCAGTGTTTCCACTGTTCCAGTCGCAACCTTTACAATAGATTTTAATTTATCAAAGGTACTAAACATTGCTTCCTTATCGCTTTGCAAGTCTTTGTTGTAAGTAGAAGGTAATCCTTTTAAAACCATCATAAAACCTGTACACTGAAATGTCAATAAAAGATAACAAAAACATTAAATGTTACTAATGGTGGTATTACTTCTCCATACAAACTTCCGCCAATACCTCGGATCAGTTCCAAAGAATCTGGATTTCTTTTTTGTGGCATCAAACTACTTCCAGTGGAAAATGAATCGTCAATTGTGACAAAATTAAATTCCCTAGTACTAAAAATAATCAAATCTTCAGCTAGACGGCTCATGTGAATTCCCACCAAGGATGCCCAAAATAAAAATTCGGCTAAAATGGTGGCAATGTTTAAAAATTCCAAAATGTTTTGAATATTAATTACCGACAAAATCTCTATCGGCTACAGACTGCATGCTATTTTGAGTCACATTTTCAAAGCCCAAGGAATAGGCAATGATGTTCCTGTCGATATTAAAGGATTTCCTGCAAGTGCTCCACTTCCAAGAGGCATTATGTTAACTCTTTTCAATATATCATGTAATCTATCCACGTCATTTTTTAAAGTCCATGCATGACTAAAAAATACTATGAGATGTGGTCTCATGTAAGTACAAGTAAAAAATACCTTAGAATCCAATGACTCCAACGGATTGGTTGTGCTCTTTGTAAATGAGTGTATCCCGGCATTAAAATGTCAATTCCGTCTTGGGATCTTACAACCATGGCTCTAATTAGGGTCTTTAATATTTCTGTTAATTTGCCGATGGCAATTCGTAACCACAATTTCATATCGGTTACCACCTGATCGTTTCTGCTTCTTCCAACGTGCAACTTTGTGGCAGGCTCTCCAATTATCTCCTAAATTGCAACTTTGAGTGTTTGAAATAAGCATTTTGCTGACAATACCTTTAACCTCCTTTCATTTGCAGTGTGTATGTCTTCATCTTCATTTTTGATTACAAATCTTCCACTATTCCATTCCAACTTAACCGCATCTAAACCGGTACAGATGGAAGAAACCTCTTCGTCGGTTAACAAATCAACAGTATTTAAGGACCTAGCATATGCTTGACTGGCCACTATGTCTTCGGCGTACATTCTCTTATCCAAATAAATACTGGAGTTTAGTTTCTCCAGTTTGGGATCACATGTCCCAGAGAATCTTCCACCCATAATTTCTGCGACTGAAATTTTTAAATTCGGCCCCTGAATATTTTGACCACTTGAATTTTTTGTATGTACTCACCATGATTTTTATTTGTTACAAATTACTTGAAAAACATGTTGGCAATGAAAGTGACGGAAGTTTTTGATTCTGGCTTATCAAAAAGGTTAAAACGATAAGAAAAGTCACGAGTAGGTTAATATTTATATTATTAAAACAATCACAAAACCAAAAGCATTTAAAGATCACATATTATTTGAGAAATTGTTAAAATTAACAAATAAATTATCTTATGCAGTAAAAATAGCAACAAACGTATTATTTCACAGGGTGAAGCAAAATTTGAAATAAAATGCAAACGAAGCAAGTGTAATTACAATTCAACATTTTAACAATGTTTTAGGAACTTATGCTACAGGAAAAATATTCTAACAACCATGTTTTGTAGTACCAGTAGTTTCGAAAATTAATGTCACTGTTTTTCTTCGTTTTACGGCTTAGTTGATCTCTCATACCTGGCGCATTTTTTGATATTTCTGAAAAATTTATATTATTAGAACAACATTTTTATAAAAGTGGATTAATTTATAATAATATGAAGAATACAAAATTTTAGTACTACGCTAGGTTGTAATGATGCTGTTAGTACTACTGATCAGGACCGGCTCTAGTATAGCGCAATTAAGCAGTAGCATAGCCAACTACAGGTGGTGTTGTCAACGAATTTTCCTGACGACATGATATGGCGAGTGCAGCTGCAGGAGTAAATTTCTTTTCTAGAGCCAGAATTACTACTAATTTCAATTATAATTAGAAGGTTAGACGTTATAAATTACGAAACAACAACATTGAAGAATCTACTCAAAAAAACTGTCTACTTATTACTTACACCAGTTAATTAATTTTTCAATTATTAAACGGTAAAAATGTTATCGTTTCTACATCAGAGGACAAAATTATTTTGAAAAATTTCATGCGTTTTTCAAATTATAAATACGAGTTACCTACGTGCGTAAATAATTACAAAGTATCCTTGTCAGGACGACACAGGGAATCAAACTGACGACAATGACCGTGTTCTTATTTGAAGTTTGTGGTACTTTCATTACTTTGGGGTGAAATCTATTGTGAAGTCAGATGCCACGTGGTCGTAGTTTCAAGATATAAAATTTTATTTATATTGGTAAAGATAACGTTTTAACCAATATTGAAAGTTTTCATACTACCTGCGTTGAAATGTTGAAGAAATTGTTATCACAGATTTAAATGGTTTTATTTTTATCAGCTTACAACTGATTGGATTCTAAAGATGTTGAGGGTTGCAGGTAATGTAATTTATGTCACATAATTGAGTACGTTTGAACACAGCAAACCTCACTTAATATGTGGTGATGAATTCGTGGGTAAATTGAATTGAATTTTTTTTTCTTAAATTTGTTATTTGCTTATTTTATTAACCCTTCATCAACGATGATTTACGCGTTATTGAGTCGTTTAAGGATAATATGGGAACAGTTTTTTCTATATATTTTGTTGAATTTCACCTTCAATGTAATTCCAACTTTAAATTTACTATAATTCTTTTCAAATACTCAATTAGAAGTTATGAACTCTAAATTAAAACTTCAGATCTTTAAATTATCAGCTTCAAATTTAAATTTAAGTAAATACCTTGAAGTTATGATTTACAAATTAACAACTTCAGATCTTGAATTTGCCAACTTCTGAAGTTATGAATTCTAAATTAAAAACTTCAGATCTTTAAATTATTAGTTTCAAATTCAGATTTAAATTAATAACTTGAAGTTATTATTTACAAATTAACAACTTCAGATCTTGAATTTGCCAACTTCTGAAGTTATGAATTCTAAATTAAAAACTTCAGATCTTTAAATTATAAGTTTCAAATTCAGATTTAAATTAATAACTTGAAGTTATTATTTACAAATTAACAACTTCAGATCTTGAAATTGCCAACTTCTGAAGTTATGAATTCTAAATTAAAAACTTCAGATCTTTAAATTATTAGTTTCAAATTCAGATTTAAATTAATAACTTGAAGTTATTATTTACAAATTAACAACTTCAGATCTTGAAATTGCCAACTTCTGAAGTTATGAATTCTAAATTAAAAACTTCAGATCTTTCAGATCAAACTTCAGAAACAGAACAGATACAATAGCACAATTGCCCAAAAGCATTAGCGACGTGCAATACAGCATTTCGCAAGACCATCAGCGGTCAAAAGGAGGGGGTAAATAATATTAGCCAATCAATATTCAGCAAGCCTTTCTACGTGGGGCAAGTTAAATTAATATTTTTCGCAATAAATATTCAAGCGTCTTGCGTTTGAGTTGAGCCAAAAGCTAATTTTGTTTTCATGTTTTCTTACTTTTATCAAAATTAAATCAAACTGGTGTTAGTAATTTACGAAAATTTAAAAATGAACCCGATCTACCTAGCGTAGTAATAAAATATGCCTCATGAACATAAACATGGACATTCTTTGGATTCTACATTTCGTCGTCTATACAGTACTGGTACATACGCTGTGGATATTCGATGGTTTATGGAATCTTTGCTTGATGTGTTTCGATTTTTTTCCACTTTGGGTGATAACACGGTTTCTACAAACAAAAACTTTGTTATTTCATGCTCTTCCTTTCAATAATTACTACACTCACTAGTGGAATCTTTCTTCAATTTATCCTTTTTCGTTTTTTCTTCGTTCTTCAATTTTTGCAATCGTTCCTTACTTAAATTTTTTTCGGCCGTACTTCGAATCGTGGATATTGCAGTTTTATGTCTTATTTCGGGCAAAGCTCCAACCGACAATCTAAAAGTAGAATTTTGACATATTTTATACACAAACCCAAAAATAAACTTACCCTTCTTCGTTCCTTTTTTTATCGTCTCGCTTCTTATTGTAATAATTTATACTTTTGTTAACTTCTACGATTGGTTTGCTATATTGAGTCGATTTAGTTTTCCTAACTAAGCGTGGTTTTCTAACAGGTACTTCTATAGCCACAGGCAAATCTTCGGAAGAGCTACCATGCGATTGCAACAGAGCCTCTCTACTGCTCGCTCTTTGCAGTCTTCGTGCTTTCGTAGCAGCCCTCGTTGATGACACTTCAGCGTTGACTTTTTTCCTGTATTTTTCACTATCACTAACTTTATAAACCGAATTCAACCTTTTCGTTTCGGACATGTTGTCGTCTATGGAAGACGTGGATGATGCTGTCCTAACTTTAGATTTTGACGATACAACTTCATTGGATAATGTTCTATATTTGGAATTAACTTTTTCATTCCACGACTTTGTTTCGCAGATTGTATCCAACCGTTCGTTATAACTAGCTTTTTCGTTTTCCAAATCCTGCAAGTGCGACTCTTCGGCATAGTCGTTTACCGCTTGGAGAATTTGGTCGGCAGCTTTAGTGAGCTCATCCAATACACTACTATCAAATTCCTTTACGCCATTCTTACTTTTATATTTCGTTTTGCCTATATTTTCGTATATATGAGATTCGGGTTGGTTTTTGGCGTGCAGGAAGCTTTCAGGTTTCGAAAATTTCATATCACTAACTTTTTCTTTTGGCGAGTGTGGTAATTTAGGTTTCGAAGTTCTTTGAACATTTTTGGCAGTGTTGCATGTTTTTATTCCAAAATAAGCCATTTCAGATTTTTTAGGATTTCGCAAGACCGATTTGCTTGGCGATACAGGACGTTCCTTAGTTACATCCTTCTGCCTTTCTTTAACTGTCACGTATTCGCCGTTAATGGAAGCGTCCTTTGAGGTTAGTTCTCTGCGGTTTGAGTAACCGTAACGGCAGTGTTTTTCGGGCGTAGGTGATCGGTTTTCCTTTTTATTCGAGTACGTACTTGTTTGATTAAGTACGGGCGATTTTTTTTCTGTAAGTCTTGAAAAGTCGGAATCACAGCTTTCTACGTGTTTTTCTTGTCGGAAGTCTTGAAGTTTTTCTGGTTTGTCGTATTCGTTGTTAACATTTTGAACGACTAGGAAGGGACTCGATAGTTTTTCGTTATTATTGGCTGTTTTCAGATTGTCCTGTTTGAAAGTTTGTGGGCCTTTACGTAAAACAACTGGAGAATGTGGAGTTCTGTAGTTGACAAATCTGTTTGGTTTTTCGTCTACTTTTGGGCTTTCCTTGCATGGATACATATCACCGTTGGTGGCAGTAAAATCAACATCCCTAAATGAGCTAGAACATTCTAAACATATTTGATTAGTAATTTTTTTGCCATGATTCATCCGAAAATTTAAAAATATTAAAATACCTTTTGCTACTTGTGCATGATTGTTAAAAACGGATGAGTTTGATGTTTCACTGCTTCGTTGTTGTTTCATATGTTTGAAGGCTCTCATTTTGCTCCAACTTCCGGAGAGACTGCTGCTGTCGTTTTCCAAATGTTTCAGTCTCGTTTCTTCGTTATTCATTAAAAGTTGAACTTCTTTATCTGCTTCCGTGTCGCTGTGCCAGTCCTCGTAGAGTTTTCGCAAAACTTCTAGTTGTTCCGGTACGTTTAAATTTTTGTAATTGTCTTCGTTATTGAAATGATGACCGTTGGTTGTTTCGGTTTAAATGTATTTAAGATGAGAGAGGTAGATTTAAACAAAGAATCGGAAGGTCGAATGGCTTCGATCCTTTTGTCATTGGTCGGTGAAGGTGAGAGATCTATCGTTATCTTAGTGGTCGTCATCGCGTTATTGGAATCGTCATCGGCAGTGGTTTTGGAGCAAATTGTGTGAGAATTATTTTTGGTTCTGCCAATTCGCACTATGAGAGCTTTGTTTAAAATGTGTTTCTTTGCATCTGCAATTTGGATATGTCTTGAAGATTTTGAAGAAAATTAAGAAAAAACTACAAACAACTTGGTTAAACTACATACATTTGAAAATACTACTGACATTAATGGTAGTCCATGCACAAGTAGAAGAGGTATTTTTCTTAATCTACACAACTTAATCTAAAAAAGAATGTACAGAATTATAAAAATAAAAGAGAAAGGGAAAAAAAGAAGAAAGAAGAAAGGAAAGGATTTATTCTTTTGCCTATACTGCATAAAAATCTTTTGGACCTCCCTGTATGTAACTTAACAGTAAAGAGTTTTTGCTAGATATAACTAAGTGACTTGTTTGTTTAATAACGGTAAATTTTTTGTCCTAACAAAATGTTGACAAAACTTGTAATTTGTCACCTCTGACATTTTCGTATTTGCTGCAATCTCATGCAATTATAATTATTTAAATAACGGTGTTGTCATCCGAATATAATAAAATTTGTTCAACGGCATAAGAATCATTGCAATCGGTTGCTTTTATCAATATCACAAAATCTATTAGATTTTTACCTTCTTTAAAGCGTGGCAGTTTGATTTTAATGCAATCAACTTCCGGGGTCAAACCCGGCGCGAGTTTAAATATTCCATGCTTCGGAGGGCACATAAAATCGTCGGTCCTCCTGGAGAAAATGCTCAGGAAACCCAGGTGGTGAAGAGCCTTTTTTTGAGATTTCATCAAACTAAGTGTCAAACTAACTGTCAAAAGCTCTCAGGAGAAGCAAACCAATCCTTTAGAGAGAAGTTGGGGGTTGGGAGAGGTTATGTTTAGCAGTGGACGAATATGGGCTGACTAAGAAGAAGCACCCGATCTGCTTCCGGCCACCATACCAAGGTTACTGAAAATACTGTTGTACTACAGATTCAGGTCTGCGATATTGTTACATATAAATTTACGATACTATGATGTGTATTGAAAATACAATAATTGTTCTTTTCGTCGATGCTTTGACAGCTACACTGAATCAGACGTGATGATGCGGATTACCGCCTTTTTTGGATTTCACTTTCCACTTTCGCATTACTTCTTGATTACACATTCGGGATTTTGCTCTTCTAGAGACACATCTTCTCCCTAGTGCCACAAACCGGTTTTCAGAAACCCTGAAGCATCTCGTAGCCTCTTCTTGGGATACTTGTTATACGTTTAGAGATGTTCCAAAACAAGAACTTAATGTTTCTTCCTGTACTTCCTTGTTTGCCTTTTTCCTTCACTGAAGAAAAACTGTTTATTATGGGCCTAACTGCGGTTTTCCTTCTTCAGCATTCTGTTTTTCTGTTTCATCAGTGTCTTGCTGTCTTTTGTCTGGATCATCATCATCGTAACGGATATATTTAGGCACATGGTATTGTCGCACATTGTTGTTAACTATTACCATTGTTAAGGTTAACAGGTCGAGTAATCCTATCACCAACCGAAAAATCACAGTAGGTTTTACCCCACACTCCAAAAGTACAGCAAGTTCCGTAGGTAAAATAGTGTAGTGAATAATTGCATTAGATTGGACATCCAATTGGACATACGGCACCAGAATAGTTTGCATACTCGTAAACGAGGGGTTAACCGCTGGTGAAATTTTTTGTACACATTTCATGAAGTACATGACGTCTCATGTGAAGTATGTGAAGTACTTGTCTTCTTCTACTTCTTCTCTGCAACGGGAGATCTTCAGTTTACATCTTATAAAAAATAAACTGCTTAATCCGGGTGGTCTTGGGGGCGTAGAACACCCTCCAATGCCTCTGTAACGGGAGGTCTTCAGTTTACTTCTTATAAAAAATAAACTGCTTGATCCGGGTGGTCTGGGGGGACATAGAATACCCTCCAATGCCTCTGTAACGGGAGATCTTCAGTTTACTTCTGATAAAAATAAACTACTCAATCCGGGGGGTCTGGGGTGTGGAACACCCTCCAGTGCACAAATTTGGAATGAAGAACATTTTAGAACATGCAAAACTCCCAGACCGAGTAGTTTACTTTTTAGCAGAAGTAAACTGAAGATCTACCGTTGAAGAGGCACTGGAGGGTGTTCCACACCCCGATTTAAATAATTTATTTTTACTAAAAGTGAATGAAATATTTAAGCATATCCCAAGTTTTTTAAAATTAGTTATGGTCAAGTAAATGTGTTTAATTCATAATCTGACAATTAATCATAAATTGCATAATTTTAAATTCCGTACCCTCTGGTAGGTAGATCTCTGCAACGGTAGATCTTTAGTTTACATCTGATAAATAAACTACTATCCGTTGGGTTGGAACACCCTCCAGTGCACAAATTTTGGAATGAAGAACATTGCAGAACCCCAGACCGAGTAGTTTTCTTTTTATCAGAAGTAAACTGAAAATCTACCGTTGAAGAGGCACTGGAGGGTGTTCCACACCCCAGACCCCCGTTTAAATAATTTATTTTTATTAAAAGTGAATTAAATATTTAAGCATATCCCAAGTTTTTTAAAATTAGTTATGGTCAAGTAAATGTGTTTAATTAATAATCTGACAATTAATCATAATCTGCATAATTATAACGTCCGTACACCCTAGGAGGTAGATTTCTGCAACGGTAGATCTTTAGTTTACATCTGATAAAAAATAAACTACTCAATCCGGGGGGTCTGGGGGGTGTGGAACACCCTCCAGTGCACAAATTTTGGAATGAAGAACATTGCAGAACCCCCAGACCGAATAGTTTTCTTTTTATCAGAAGTAAACTGAAGATCTACCGTTGAAGAGGCACTGGAGGGTGTTCCACACCCCCCAGACCCCCGGTTAAAATAATTTATTTTTATTAAAAGTGAATGAAATATTTAAGCATATCCCAAGTTTTTTAAAATTATCTATGGCTAAATAAATGTGTTTAATTCATAATCTACATAATTATAACTTCCGTACACCCTGGGAGGTGTATAAATACTCGATCGGGGACACCCTCCAGTGCCTCTTCAACGGTAGATCAGTGCTCAAATTTTGGAATCTCGGTAAGTCTTTAAAATACCGATGAAGTGCGTGAAATACAATGAAGTATCGATGAATTAGGTGAAGTACCGTGAATTATTGATGAAGTACAGTGAATTAATAGTGAAGTACGTAAAGTCCCGTGAGTTACTGCTGAATTATATGAAATACGAAGAAGTATGGAGAATTATCATGAAGTACGTGAAGTGTGAAGTTAATTGTACACGATTTCCTTTAGCGGTTGACCCCTCGATCGTGAATCACTGAAGTAGAATCATCTAAACCACAATTGACATCATTTCTTTAGAGCTACTGGGATTCAAACCCGGATCCTTAAATTCGAAGTTCAGAATCCTGACCAACAAATCAAAAAGATTTTGAGTAGCTTGGGCATTCAAATGTTTAAAACTTTTTCTTATTCTTCTTCTTTCATGTGCCATATTCGGTCCCCCGGAAGTTGGCGATTCGACTTGGCCTAAGCCAAGACGAACTAGCCAAAGAATATAATTCATGGGGTGATTTCCCGTTGCCTTCTCCATGGTCTACAGATCGATATTGGACTTTTGATCGCAACAGTATATCTAACGCGAGCAGGGTTCGAACCACGAACTTACGCTTCTTAGTCGACCCGTGTATGCTTCACACTATACTGCAGGTTCCTCTTATAGAAAGAGAAAAATATCCGGCAGTTAGCAAAAGAAGGTTGAGAAAAACAAAATGAGAAAAAGTTTGACGTTGGACCGTAATTCCTAGTTTCTGCAAAATTATTTCTGCTGTGGTTCGCGTTCTTGAGGTGTTTTGAGTTTTACTGGGGTTCAGTCGTTCGAGGTCAAAAATTATATGCGGGCCAAACTGATTGCGCTTCGGATTCTAGGTAAAACTACAGTATCACATCCATAGCAACCGCTGCCAGCTAAAGGGCGTTTTTAGACAGCACCGGGCTTATTTTAAAGCAGAGATTTAAGCACTTCCTACTCAGATTTGAACGCCATCGATCAGGCCAGGTGGCCAACCATATGTTTCAAACCAATTTTTCCTCCCACTTACTCAGGTATATTGGTCGCCCTAATTTTTAGATTATATTTAGTAACCCCCCCTCTTCGTGGCGCCTACCTTTCTAGGTTCACTAGATTATGTAAGAAGATTGATTTTGGTACTTGGATGGTAAATCATTGACAGTTTTAGATACTTAACCAGTATCAGAATTAAAATTGTAACTTGGTAGGAAAGAATGTTAATTAGACAGAGGTGAGGAAAGATTAGATTATGCAGATGCATTTTTTAGAAAAATTTTAAATACTAATCAACTAATAAACTACTTTTTAAAATAAACAAGACATGCAAACAGGAAACTAACCTTTTGGCGATTCGTTATACCGAGGCCACGTTGGATGTCTCTCATTAACTTGTTGTTCATTTTCAGACACCACGGTTGCTTCTCCAATTCCAATATTCACTTTCGTAGAAAATCCTCTTCCTTCCTCAAGTTTGACCCCCTTTTCTCGTGTGGATTCGTTTGGATGTACGATTTGAATTCTGTCATAACGTTTCGAAGTTAAACTGTCATCTTCGCTAAAATTCATCGATTTTGTGTTATTTTGACTAAACAAGTCCGAATAATTATGGTCTGCCGAAAAATTCTTATTCTTTTGTTTTTCAAACAGCGTGTTCTTAAGTGTAACGGTCGATTTCCACATAGGAACTTCCTCCTTGTTTGGCACCGGTTTAAGTTTCACACCCCAGGGTTTGCCATCTTCGCTTTCTTCGTCGTGCTTTGTAAAAAAATTATCGTCGCCCAATAAATAAGGTTTTGGCTTAATTGGCTTATTTTTTAAAATTCCCTTTGGTACTTCATTTTCGATATTGTCTTTTTGATTTTCTTCCAAATCTTGCTGATAATGGTACGACTGATTGGTGCTAATGGTGACGACATTTGTAGTGTCACTTTCGGAATAAATTTTATTTACTGCTTCACTGTTATCGTTGTGGTCGTTAACACCCAACAGCGTTTTTTCGTACGAACTATCACCAAAGTGCAGCATTGGCAATCCATTTTTATTGGCCTCACTGAGTAACTGATCGTAGACAATTCCAGAGTTTCTACGTCGCCGCCTAAAATTGTTAGTGGGAGGTGGTTTTTCGTCGGTCGCTACAATATTGACACGACCCGATTCAGCAGCAAAATGTACCTCAGTTTTGCAAAATTCCACTTTTTTTGGTTTTTTGTTTTGAATTAAAGCGTCATCTTCCAATGCATATCTTATAAATTGATTATCAGCATTTTTATCGTTAACTGCCAAGCTGGTGGGCCGAAACATATTATTCGATCTCATTACATATTTGGATTCGTCAACTGCAATAGAATGCCTTTTAATTTCGCCGTTGGTCCACATCTTGAAACCAGACAACTTATTTTCGTCTATTCCATTTTGCAAACTTGTTCTGTTGGTAATTGGAATTGTAATGGAAGTTCCTTCAATATTTTTCTTTTCTTCGTTTTCAAAGAAATCGAGATCATGAAATTTCCTATTAGCCAGAGGGCTACCAAATTCTTTCTGTTTTTCGAAAATCGTGGTATATCGTTTCACGTTACCGACATTTTTTACCGAAATATCACTGTAATTATCACTATTTGAATTAAACCGATCACCTTTACTATCAGAATCCGAACTAAAATCAAATTTCGTTTTATTTAATCCGCACTTATTATACGTTGGCGTTTGCACGATCTCGCCAGATCTGCAAATTCCACTATCGGTTGACGATTCTATCACATCTTTATTCTTTAACTTTGAATTTATCGGTTGCTGTTGGTTGTGAACTTCTTCAAAACCATACGATTTTCTTCGATTGTACCAATCGTCGTTCCGATAACTCAAAACGCCGTTGGTCTGTTTGGAAGATCTCGATTCTAAACTCCCAGTTCCAATCATCGACTTCTTGTTCATCCCAAATATATAGGAACGTACCGGCGAAGCACTCGGTACATTATCACTAATCGACATATTGTTGATTTGTTTGGAAAAACTTTCCTCGGTTACGATACCGTCGTCGGTGTCTTCTTGCTTTTTAACGTTATCACCACTTTCAATTTTGTAGATGTCTTGAGTTGGTGAACTCGTTCGTCGCAAGCGTCCCTTCACCTCCTGCAAAGACTCGACCGTTACGAAAGAATCACGTTTTTGGTTTTTAATGCTAATTTGATTTTCAGTCTTTTCAACTTTATCACCGTCTAAGGAATTTTTGTCGGAACTATTTGTACTCGATATGGATTGTAGGATGTGATCCAAAGCTTCAAGATCCACATTGTTACCCCTCAAAGCCGTACTGAGTCTTCGTCCCGTTTCCAGGTCTTCGCGTATTTTTCGCACACTTCCTGTATTTTGAGGTAAATCTTGCACCCTCGCCGAGACTTTATTTTGTTTAGGTAACTGTAGGGAACGGCGTATTTTTGACGTTCTCCTCCATGTTTGAAGTTGTTTGAGATCCTCGAGATCTTCGATGCTTTTGTTCGATTTGTCGGTGTCGGAAGCGATCGAATGCAGCGCTTCGCTGCTTGTGCTTTTCGTTCGTACTAAATTAAAGTGTTGATTTAACTTTTCGTTTTCCAAGGAGTTAGTGGTACTATCTTCAATTTCGGTTATTTCTATTCCATCTCCATTTTCCCTTTCGTGGATCAATGGCTTGGTTAAGTACTTTCCGAGCGTTTGTTTCACAGCATCGTCGTGAATTTGATTACATAATCGAGAAACGCGATGTAAACGCACAGAATCTGAAGAATTTAAGTGTGTTAAAGGACTAGTTGGTAATTTGATCGAGGATTCATCACGAGCTCGTGGTCGTGAAGGTGGACGTCTGCCAACGCTTCTTCCTACGGTGGCTTTTGATTTCTGTGAACTCAAGTCTAGTGGGTTCAGCGAAAGCTAAAACAAAAAACAATTTTTAATTTTAAATTTGCGAGACCGACGACGATGCTATTAATTCAGTCTGGCCCTGCTTACCGAACAGATTATTATTGCTTACTGTTAATTGCAAAAATCAACAATAATAAATTTATTCATTTACGTCACAAATACCTCGCTTCGCTTCGGTTTTTGTTATTTATAAAAACCTTGCGATTGAAAGTTAAATTTATTAGAAGTATGAAAATCGCATAGTACAATAAAAATTCTTGTTGATAATAAAAGCGTAGACTCACAATGCAATATAATTTTGAATTGAGACGAAGTGTTGAAATAACCAGAACTAAAACCGCGAAGAAATAATAATTTTGAATTATTCATCATGAAGCGAATTGAGTATAAAGATGGTAAAAATATGAATAATTCAAAACATTGTAAGGTGGGCAAGGACAAGAAGTGACGAGCAATCAAGATGGTATAGTAGCAAACCTACAAGAAACCACCAAAGATGCTAATAAATATTCTTCCTCCAGATAAATAGATAAGTACATGCAAATTATAAAATCCGATTGCGAATGAAAAGAAATTTTTGATTATTACTTTAAAAATCGGTCAGTTAAATAATTCATTCTTTTTAAATATTTTACAGCTTTTTTAAGCACTCGAATATAATGAATATTTAGTAAACTGTGCTTGTGTTCATACAATTAATTATAATCCATGCCGTAACAGATAAATAGACTATGTAAAGGTACTTGAACGAACCACAAAAACATAAAATTTAATAATAGCTTCCAAAGAAAAACATAATTTTATAGGTAATTGAATTATTAATTTTGTAACGTTAGTATGACTTAAATGTGTTACAGCATATATGTGTTACACCCCATACTCCTGCATTACATCACTACATCCTTCTTGCAACCACCAATTACCGACGATAAAAAGAGCGGAGTTTACTACTGCCATCCAAGTAAAATAATTTACAATTTAACGTGTTTGCTACCTCTTTAGTCTTCAGGCATGATTCTGCAAGTTCGCTAACTGATTTCAGTACCAATTTTGGTTATTAATTTTTGGGTAGAGTTCGATTTACCGGACTCAAAATACACTTTTCCTATAGAAATGGCTTTACAAAACGAAAGAACACAAAATACAAGCTCTTTAAGGTGAGGATCATTGTTGTCGGACTTGTAATAAGGCCACAATTTCATTTTGAAAATTGCAAATTTCCCATAAGAAATACATGTAAGTGTATTAAAATGAAAAGGTATCATTTATTCTGTTGGCGGTACGTGTGCTGTGCCTGGGTCGACAGTGACTAGTGGTGGGAGATACCAGTCGCTCTCAGAGATCCGTCGCGTCAACTTTCAAAATTTTCGAGTTGGAGCCGCTTAAGGGATGTTTTAATGAGTTTAGCACGTGTCAAAACCGTTCGGAGCCCGTACGAGCCCCGGAGGGCGAGGCGGGTGGAAAATAGGTTTTGACAGTGCAACCACCTCGAAACGAATTCACACAAAAGTGATTTTTTCGGAAATTTGTTGTCCGATCACAAATTTAATTCTTTTATTAGCTAATTACACCATTATCTTTCATAATTCGTTGTAAAAACGAGATTCTGGTATATTTACAGTCGCCACATCCTCTTTCAATTTTGGGGCGGGTTATAGTTCAAAAGAGCCAATGATAAAATTGCATTCCAAATTAACTTTAAAGCCGTTTTTTCAAAATTGTGTGAACCGACCGCAAATTTTATTTTTTTATACGCTAATTAGACCCTCATCTTTCATAATCCACTTCAAAATGGTAAAATCCCGTTCCGGTAATTCGAACCGCACCCAATTTTTATTTTCAAATTGTCCTTTATTCATAAAATCTCTTCTATATGCTTGCTTGCGATTATGTTCATTGAAGGTTTATATTATCTGGTCTGTTTCGTTAAAAGAGAATTGCTGATAACAAATTGCACCACACTAGGTAAATATACTAACTTTCCTGAATGAAAATTAGATTACTCGTTAATCCATTCATGCGCGTCAGTAGCAGAAAGGATGAAGGACAAAATTAAATATCCGAACGAAATGATACAGGATTTATTTTTATAGATAATTGATTAAATAAATATGGTTGTATCTTTCCAAGAATATTTTAAAAATAAAAATTGCACTACACTAAGTAAATATATTAACTTTCCAGAATGAAAATCAAATTACTCGTTAATCCATTCATGCGCGTCAATAGCAAAGGGAAGGGAAAAAAAGTTAAAAAAAACTAATAAAATTAAATATTCGCACAAAATGATAGCGGGGTTATCTATAAATGATTTATTAACTTATGAAATTATTCATTTAAAAAAAAAGTTTTACATTATTTTCAAGCTAATAATAATTTAAAAAAATTTTAATAAATAAAATTTCACTTAATTTGAAAGTAATTAAAAAAAATTTTATAATAAATATACAGGGGTTTTCTTTTTAGATAATTGATTAAGGGGTTACACTACCTTGACGCTCGGAAAAATATGTATAAAAATAAAAAACATTTATAACTCAGCTATTAGATATTTTTAATTTTTTTTTTCATTTTTAAACTAATAAATTTAGATGAAAATAAGAGTTTTTTCCTCAAACGGCTGCTATTTCTACAAAAAAACTTAAAAACATTTTTTCCTTTGCTACGTCTACGTTACCGGGGCAATTAAATAACCTGAACTCAAATTTTGAAGATTTTAAAGCCAATTATGAAAGATTTGCGGTCGATCCACAAATTTTGGAAAACTTGAAATTTCGAGTTTAAAATTAATTTAAATGCAATTTTTCATTGGCTCTTTTGAAACTGTTTGGGCTCATTGATAATTAAACTTAGTTTTCAGCGCTAAAAGTAGTTTTACATAGAGTATTTTATACTTCGCCTTCGAACAATTAAAAACATTCCTGACCGCGACAAAACTTGAAATTATGGAACTTCACCACAGAATCCAGGTCAACTGTAAAATTCATTAGAAATATCTCGAAACCAAAACAAATGTACAAAATAATAAATCTTTGAGCCACAAGGTCCTAGAAGAGGTTAAACCGAGGGTGAACCGCTAGAGGAAATCGTGTACAATTAACTTCACACTTCACGTACTTCATAATAATTCTCCATACTTCTTCTTACTTCATATAATTCAGCAGTAATTCACGGGAATTCACGTACTTCACCAGTAATTCACCGTACTCCATCAATAATTCACGGTACTGCACCTACTTCATTGTATTTCACGTACTTCATCAGTATTTCAGAGACTTACCGAGATTCTAAAATTAGTGCGCTAGAGCCCCAGACCCCCAGATCTAGTAGCATATTTTTTATCATAAGTAAACTGAAGATTTCCCATTGCCGAGGCACTGAAAGGTGTTCCACATCCCCAGACCCCCGGATTAAGTAGTTTATTTTTTATCAGAGATAAACTGAAGACCTCTCGTTGCAGGGATCCCCACTACTCCCAGAAATGTATAGAATTTATAATTACGCAGTTTATAATTAATTGTCAGATTACGAATTAAACACATTTACTTGGCCATAGCTAATTTTAATAAACTTGAGATATGCTTAAATATTTAATTCACTTTTAATAAAAATAGATTATTTAAACCGGGGGTCTGAGAAGTGTGAATCACCCTCTAATGCCTTTGGAACGGGAGATCTTCAGCTTACTTCTGATAAAAAATAAACTACTTGATCCGGAGGTCCAGGGGGTTCTGCAATGTTCTTTATTCCAAAATGTGTGCACTGGAGCGTGTTCCACACCCCAGACCCCGGATCAAGTAGTTTATTTTTTGTCAAAAGTAAACTAAAGATCTCCCGTTGCAGAGGCCCTGGAGAATCTTCCACATTCCCCAGACCCCCCGGATTGAGTAGTTTATTTTTAATCAGAAGTAAACTGAGGATCTCTCGTTGACGAGGCACTGGAGGGTGTTCCACACCCCGGACCCTCGAACCCCTAGATTTAGTAGTTTATTTTTAATCAGAAGTAAACTGAGGTTCTCTTGTTGACGAGGCACTGGAGGGTGTTCCACACCCCAGACCCCCGGATCAAGTAGTTTATTTTTGTCAAAGTAAACTAAAGATCTCCCGTTACAGAGGCCCTGGAGAATCTTCCACATTCTCCAGACCCACCGGATTGAGTACTTAATTTTTATCAAAGTAAACTGAGAATCTCTCGTTGACGAGGCACTGGAGGGTTTTCCACACCCCGGACCCCTCGGACCCTCTGGATTTAGTAGTTTATTTTTAATCAGAAGTAAACTGAGGTTTTCTCGTTGACGAGGCACTGAAGGTGTTCCACACCCCAGACTCCCGGATTGAGTAGTTTATTTTTATCAAAGTAAGCTAAAGATATCTCGTTGCAGAGATATAACTAATTTTAAAAGCTTGGGATATGCTTATATATTTAATTCACTTTTAATAAAAATAAATTATTTAAACCGGGGGGTCTGGGGGGTGTGGAACACCCTCCAGTGCCTTTGGAACGGGAGATCATTAGTTTACTTCTGATATAAAATAAACTACTTAATCCAGGGGGGGGGGCGTAGAACACCCTTCAGTGCCTCTGCAACGGAGATCTTCAGTTTACTTCTGATAAAATATTAATTAATTAATCCGGGGGGTCTGGGGTGTGGAACACCCTCCAGTGCCTTTGCAACGGGAGATCTTTAGTTTATTATTATTAATAGCTTTCACATTCTAGGCGGAATTTTGCTGTTTCTGCATAGAAACTTACAAATCCGTTTGTTGGGGTGGATTAGTCCCTTCATATCTTCATTTTATTTTCAAAGTCTTCTGTCTGTCTTCGTTTCCATCACAACTCTTCTCCAATTATTCCTGTCGCTGGCTCTCTCTCCAGTCTCCACTTCCATCGCCTTCAGATCGTTTTAGTTTACTTCTGATAAAAAATAAATTACTCAATCCGGGGGGTGTGAAACACCCTTCAGTACCCAAATATTACAATGCAGGCAAACATATTATTAAAAGTTTGAAAATTTAGTAGAACCTCTCAACTACCGTTTTAGTTTAAAAAAATTATGAGATATTCTTAGGGGGAAAAAAGAATAAAGCAAAAACAAATTATGTACAATCAATCAAAAATTGAAAAAACTGTTTTAGATGCGAATTGTGAATATTTTTTCAATTTGTCTAGATTTATCTACGAAAAATCGCTCGACTGAAGGCCAAATTTTAAATTAATTATATTTCACTCTACTTTCACTTAATATGGGACCTATCAAATTCTACCTCTCTTAAAAGTTTTGTTTTAATGTCCTCTTTCGCTTGGTGAAGTTATTTCTATAGCAAAAGCACGTTTCATGCGCTTCAGTGCTAAACTAGTAAAAGAAACATATTATATTACACAATGCTAGCGAAGGTAAGTAAAATGATGAGAAATAAGATAAGATAGGGTAGATCGATTCTTGTCGGAAAGGGCTTAAAAAATTTAATTAGACGGCATCGAGTCTTGTACTTTCAAAATGGGGTTTTGGCCCCGAAGACGGCCGGCGTTGACAATTTAGAGGCATTTTCGAGGTTAATTAGACGCGTAAAGTTTGCCATCGTGCACAAACAAGTTTGTTTGTCGATTAGAAGTCCCGGTGCTCCATCACAAGCCTTCAAATTTGAAAGACTTTTTTGCAATAATTAAATGTTCGACGTATGCTACGTACGTTATAACGTTGACATCCGCAGTTACGTTTGCGTCAGTTGCAAAATTATTTGACAGATGAAGTTATGTTGAATCGCAAGAATTTTCCATTTACGATTGTACGTGGATAGTGTTCCGAACAAGTTCACATCAAGTAATAATGTAATTTTTCTGCACGAAATTAATAGTTTTTATTACATCATGCGCAACGCAAGTTTTTTTATTCCATCTATTATCTCTGGTTTTCCATTTCTTTCCATGTTCTGTTGGAATACAACCACTTCCATTCTGGAAGTCCTCACAATCCGTTTTACTAGGTGGATTACTCTTCTGTTTTACTCCTCTAGCCAACAGGGGGGTATGCAATTCGAACCTACGACTACTTATTCGTAGTCACGCAAGTCTTCCAACACGCTTTCCATCTAAAAAAAGTTAACGTTTTTCCATCCGATTTAAGCTGTAGTATTCAAGAAGATTTGAAAACTTTGGGAGTTTTTCAAGAAGTGCGCGCTATTGGATTAACTTTGATTAACTTGGTGAGATATCTGCAGCGCTAGTATTACTTGACGATATACTATAGTAGTTTTTCATATAGCACATAAATTATGATTCCTTGAGCATTAAAAAATAAAAATCTTCTTTTTCTATCCGATGTCGCCGCGCTTTCTTATTTAAAATAGATATGTTATCATTTTCGTTTCACTTATTATTAAATCCCCACCTTAACAGTCGCCAAGTTTAGCAGTTTATATTGTAATAGCAGTTTAGCAGATCACGAACCCAAACATCAGAGTCTGTTTTCGGTCAAGTTTTTGTCTTTGTCGTTTTATGGTGGCTATTGAACATTTATTTTTGAATTCTTCTTGTAATTCGTTCGTTGATCGTGGTGATAAGGCATATGTATGTATTTAGTTACACATACAATGGTATCCAATAATTATTATAAGTTGGTGTTGATTTTTCTTGGTTGGACTTGATTTGTCATACGTCTTCTCATGTCAGAGAAGAGTTTTTAGCCATAACCTACCATTTCTGACGGGCTTGTGGGTTTTGGGAACCCCATCCAAGTGCGAGCAACCTCGCCTATCTCTGATGAATAAATTTTGTCGGTCAATTGGATTTAAGTTTACTCCAAGTTACATTTAACACCAAAATTTGGGAAAATAGGATTTTCAGTAATAAATAGTTTTGCAGTAGGCTTTCCAGGTCTTTGCGAAGAACACCAAAGCTATTTGCCGAAAAATTCCGCCGCTGTAGTCCAATTCTCCTTAAAATCTCCATTATTTTTTGGTGTTGCACTATTGCCAAAGATTTTTGCAACTTTTACGACCCTGCAAGTCTAAAACAACCCCTCGATACCATATAAACCTTCACGTGTGCTGGTATAACTGTGTAGGTGACACTTCTACATATTGTTGTGTAAAAACTTCTAAGGAACACCTCGAGATGACTCATCGGGTTGGCTTTTTGTCGGCAAAATAGTTTTATGCCATTCCGGAGGAATGTTCCACCTTAAATTTGTGAAAACGCATCTTGCAGATTTTCAATTGCGTTGTTGCTAATATTAAATTAGATGATAATTTATAAACATTAAAAATTTCATGTGATCATGGTTTTGGCATAGATACGACGATGGCCATGCAAAAAGAAACAGAGAGATAATGCAAGCATGGAATGTATAATCGGTAAAAAAGGGCAAGTAAAGGCAGAAATGATTAAATTGCATCAAAGGATGCTATACCGAATATGGGAAAATAATAAATCAACAGTTTTAAAGATTCCTGTTCTTTAATTATTTTTAGACATGGACCCTTTGAAAATATAAATTGTCTTGGAAAGAAACAATCGTCTACAAATTACTTTGACAGATAAAAATAATCCAACAAAAAAAATTATTTTGCTTTGAGAGAAGATGGGTGGTTTTTTGGGGATCTTAGCTTAATAAATTCTTACATTTAGATCTTCGAATTGTTGTGTAATCTCATTGTTGTCTCCAATGACAGACGATTTGGTAGTCCATCTGCTGCTTGAAACCGTGTGAGACTTGATAACCTGAAGACGTCCACCTGGTACACTACTTTCGAACACTTCGAGTTGCCTTCTAGCTCTCTGTTGAAGAGCACCGTCTACATTCGACCGAGCACGGGAGTCCACTACCTGAAACAACAACGATGACGAGTTAGTGATAATTATTTTGTGAAGGTTACTCATCTCCTGCATAAATCTTGCATAAATTTGATCGCATATATAGACAGGTGAGTAGGTTTGAGGTAGGTGGCAATGTTGCCAATTATTGCAGGCTATAAATTATTTTTATAGTCCATATTTGGGGCAACTACACATCATCATGAATGATAGGTGATATAGGCAATAACGGAACATCCTATTCGAATTATTTGTTATAACATTATTAATGGGCGTGCGATAACTTTTTTGTGGCAAATTTTTTGGATGACTCAAATTTTGGCAAGTTCAAAATTTTTGTTTTAAATGATGATCATTAAATTTGTTACCGATTAAAATTAATATTCAAGTTCAATAACCGTTGTAAGGTCAATATATTATGAAAAGCAAAATTTGATCGTCTCAATATTAACCGGTACCTGAGATATGTGAAAGGCAAAAACAGGAAGTTAAAATTATTTTAATTTTTGTTTTATTTGTTAGTAGTAAATAGATAATCACATATTGTTAGCGTAATGGGCTGCTGTGTTTCCTCCACATCACTCTGATTAAAATTTGGTCATGATGGATGTTCATATCGTGGACGAGTAATTAAACTAGAGCAACATGGATAAATGGACCCAATTTAAAGTGACAGCTATTTTCTTCTTTTCTAACATTGAACTATCTCTCTCGTGTTGGAAAATTAATCTATGGCAAACCGTAGGTGCATCCACGAGTAATTCGGTAGCGGTTTGGACCAGATGTAGGTAGCCAAAAGAGGCTGCCATTCTTCTTCACTTATTAAAGACTAATTAGGATTTTAAAAAGTTATAATTAATTAATTATGCAAAAATTTTAAAACCTGACTATTATGAGTTATGCTCAAAATATCGGACAGTTTTTATGTTATTGTAAACAAAAGTAGAAAACAAAGTTGATAGTATAATAAATAAGCATTTGAACGTTAAACATGTTAATTAATTAATTATAAATTCCATTTAAATTTTAATAAGAATAATTTATTACTACAATAATTATAATGTAATTACAATTTTTTAATTAGAAAATTATTATAATGCTGTGGTCCTAATTTTGTAATAATGCGAAAGTAATCGATTATTCCACCCATACGAGGTGCGATCAAAAAGTATTAGCACGATAAATTATCATACACATAATAACTAGTTTAATCAGTAATAATTTATAATAAATTACCGTGAAATGTAATAAGATAACGATTTAAGTATCTAGTAATAATCGCGAAGGACATAATTTAATTGTGATTATTTTTAATAAAACTAAAATCTCGCGTTTTTCTACAAATTAACACAAGGTTACTTGTGCAGTGTTAAGTAACCATTAAAGTTTTAATTCAATGTTATTGGGTAATTTTAACATCAATAATAGTAAACATACCGTGGTTGTAATGAGACGCTTTAGCTTGAGGAAGTTTTTCCTAAGTAATTAGGCACCAATTTTAATTTGAACAAAATTGCTTCCTTTACTTTTCATGTTCAACAAATTTATTTGTTAAAAATCATCTTTCTCGTACTTGACACCAACTTTAACTGGAGCACGATAAGTACTGTTACACTTAAAACGTGTTCAGGAGATGGTAAGTAAGAAGAAAAATTTTAAATGACGAGGTAATGTTCGGTTAGCACACACAAATGAAGAAAAATGGTGACAAGTGGTCAAGTTCGAATTTTTTTATGTTACATAGTGGATTTCAAGGTAAAGGTTGCCTAGTCTGTCATGTTTGAAATTACAGCAAGACGCCGATCCCTGTTGACCTAAAAAAACACAAAGCAACCGCCGAAAACGTTTTTGCTCATCAGGAGGACCCCATACAAGCACAAACAGCGAATTTAAAATTATCAACAATACATTTAGAAATTTATTTCCTTCCTCTCATGAAAGATGGAATATGAGATGAGGTTTGACATTGTTACAAATTTTTTTTAATGTGAATGTTTGAAAAACATTTGTTGAATCCATCTGTATATCAGATGTTATCATATTCAGCTTCCAGTACCTGCTTGGTAGACTCCTCTCCCCTGAAAGGTATGCTTACCCTGAAATGTTTTTGGAAGTCTCTTGCAGTGCTGAATCTGCACAAATACGACGAAAAAGTGTGGATCGTGTTTTAAGTAAAATTATTCAACTGCAGTCAAAATATTTGCTGATGGAATAGATACACACTCATACTATTAAAACCGATGTTTAAAAGTAATCAACCCTAAAAACGCTGATCATGGTCTTTCTGGTTGATATCGATAAACATACGTATTTTGCAAATGCAGTTAGTTACGAGTTGCTAGTCTTAGTTTATTCGCGGACGGTGTAACTTATATGCAGCTCGATCATGAAATTATTGTTAATTTAATAAATAATTGTTAACCGAACTGGCATTTTTCTGAATTTTCTGATAATTCGTGGCTATCCAAATATTCTAATAAACAGATCATTTCTGACAAGAAGTGCTAGGAACGACTTGGTTCAATTTCAAAAAATTATTTCTTAATCTTATTTATAAGCAAATGCACACGATCGAATTACAAGCTGGTAGTGCGAATACTTACTGACTAAACGTGTAATCCGAACCACGTCACACATTATTTGAATCCAACTCATTATGCGTTACACCAATTATAGCTGTACACAGAATAACGACTATAATAAATAATTCCTTATAAGATATAATTAATTCTAACCAAAATACATACTACATTTAATTACAAATTAGTATTACACGCACGTGCAACTAAATTTAATTACTTTTTGCGTGGTAAATTTTGAAACAATTAAATATTGGCGCACTTGCCATCTATCGAGAATCGATTACACTAAGGATTTCGTAACGCTAGTTTAAAATTCAAATAAAAGAGCGAGCGCATTAAATTAGCAATAAAACGAAAAAATTGTTAAAATAAAAGTTTAATAATTTGAAATTAAAATTATAAGCATGCCCACCATTATTGCAAGACTGCACAATTGATCAAGTTGAAAGAAGCGAAATAAAGATTTCACTTTTGTATTTACGCATGATTTGTTTGGATTTAATCATTTTCACGCTCCAAAATTAAATACAATGCAATATTTACCCTCGAATGACAAAAACAGAAAGTGTGGTGTTTCTCAGAAGCTTTTTATAAATTAAATATAGAAAATTAGAGCAAAAAAGTAAAAACGATTGTTACGTTCTACAAAATAATGCATTGCCTCAATTTGTGTAAATTAAAGCATCAGCTGTGGTTTCAATTGTATGTTTTGCCAACGTCTTAGGTTTACTAATTATTATTTTGTTTTTTTTATACGAGCAACAATAAAATAAAATTAACGCGACTTTTTGGTTTGTCAGAACCTGAATTGTAAGTAATGGAAAATTATGCACTTATTGTACCTCTATAGAAAGTGCAATAAAATATTACCTTGAAAATAGCATTAAGTCAATCACTAAAAGAGTAAGTAGCAAATTAGTAATGAATTTCAATTGCCTCACTTTGTAGGAATTACATTTATCAAATTTATTAATGATCCAGAAAGTATTAAAACCGCAGGGTTCTACTTGATTGCAACAAATGGAGTGACTCATTTTCGCACTTACATGTCAAGAATAAATCGAGCGTCACTTTTTGAATGCTTTCCGAGTTTTACTTTTATTTAAAAAACTTGCACACTGAATTTTTTTGTCCGAATTGCAATACCATAACAGCCCGAAATTATTTTAAACCGGTACCGTACGTAGAAGTAGCTAAACTATGTATACCGTAAAGATAATGTCTTACTTAATGTATTGTAAATTAAGTAATGCAATTACCAGCAGGACCTTGGCTTAATTTACCATAATTTGAAAAAGTTGAATTCAGGTAATTCAGGTAATTAATTTATTACAGCGAACAATTTTTTTCGGGAATTCAAACGCCGACAGTCGGATTGATAGATTATTTAAAGTGAGCCAGAATTTCATCCCCAAATGCTAATTTGGCGAAATTCTCCTTTTGCAAATTTTTTTCAAAATTTTTAAAAAGGCGTTACCAGTTTCTTTTTGTTCAAATTTCGCATGGCCAAACACGGCAACTGCCCCATATATACCAAAGCAATAATTTATGGTAAAAGAAGAACTACCAGGTACCCAGATGCCAAAAATGCACTTAACGAGGCTACAAAACAATTAAAAATAAAAAAAGTCATTGCAGACTTACTAGAAAATCTTTCACCGTCTAAAACTACAAATTATTCCTTAAGGAAAGTTACAAAAAAATAAAACACCCATGGAGGTTGGGCTAGAAGTGACCAAGAGAATGCTAATAATTTTTTGGAATATTTTAGCAATGTATTTCAACCTTGCGAAAGAGAAATTTTCCAGAAGGACGAAGAACCAATATAACGACTTGTTGAGGATATCGAATATCCACGGTACCAAATGGATATTCCCATCAAGCATTTTAAGTATCTGAAGTGTAAAAAAAGTTATATTGAACAATCTCAATTCTAGGAAAACTCCTGGCCTCAAATTAATATGTTGATTCTTTGTTGTAAATATTATTTCTTACTGTCATTCAGAACAGAGTGTAATATTCATGGATGTAAAAAACATCTCTTTATTATTATCAATATTATCACCAGTTTACGTTGCTACGGTTTGTAGGGGAAGTCCCGAATATCCAAGATCGAATCTTAATAAATAATACATGCCGTCCTATCAAAATCTCGGAACGAAAAACGATTTTAATTAGTGATTTTGCTGCGAATTCTAACGTGAACGCCGCTATTCTCAGCTCTAAATATAGAGATGAGAATATATAGACTTGTTATCGCAAATTTTTACTCAAATCTATTATATAAAATTGAATGTTTGTTTGTTTGTTCGTCTTTAATAACTCCTAAACCGTTCGACCGATCCCAACCAAATTTTGCACAGTTACTCTCTAGGACCCTAAAGAGGTTTTCCGCTAAAACCGGGACCGAAAAGCTTAATTTAAAAAAAATGAAAAATTGCGGACGAGCATGAATGGATTAACGAGATTCCCATCGCCAATACCTGTAATTGATATATGGTAATTTTACGTTGGTATATTCACATTCAGTACCTACACTATTATAAGTGATTTGAAATACTGGAGAAGAAAAGCTGTAGAGAAAATTGTACAGTACAATATAAACCGTTCTGAAACACTCGACAACGGGAACACTAAAATCATTCTGAAACGCTCTAGCAACGAGAAGCAAGATTTCGTCGAGAAGAAAACCTTAAGCGAAGCAGGATACTGAAAATCTAAATACTTCACACAAAGGCAAAGTATTTTAATTATAGGAGACCCCGGGCGAAGTCGGGTATCCAGCTATTCAATCATTCAGACAAAGGCAGAGTTCCACCTTTTAATGAGACCCCGGGCGAAGCCGGTATCCAGCTAGTTATATATATTATTAACCTCTGAAATTAATATTAGATTAAAATTTTTAAAATTAAAAGGTTAAATAAACAATAAAACGAAATATTATTCGTAAGCTTTCAGCAATGGTTACTGCTGTCATCAGACGTTTAATAATAATAATTTATTATTTTTTTTTTAATTTTTTTTTTATATAATTATATAATTATTATTATTTTATTTACTTTTTCATTATTTTATTATCATTATTCATTAGTTCTTTTCGTGATGTCTACAAATATCAAAATTGAAATTCTTTTATTGGTCAAGTTTTTTGGTTAACTTAAAATTATGAGCAGTAAATTGAGTTCTTCGCCAATAGAGTTGCATGTTTGTTAAGTTCCACTGTATTCACTCAATGCTCAATGCAGCGACTAGTGGTGGGGAGATACCAGTCGCTCTCTGAGATCCGTCACGTCAACTTTCAAACTTTTCGAGTTGGAGCCGCTTAAGGGATGTTTTTAATAAGTTTAGCGCGTATCAAAACCGCTCGAAGCCCCCTCCGCGCTTCGCGGGAGGGTGCATAGAGTAGGTTTTAACAGCGCAACCATATCAGAAACGAATTTACACAAAAAGTAACTTTTTTTCGAAAATTTGTTGTCTGATCACAAATTTTATTCTTTTTATTAGCTAATTACACCATTATCTTTCATAATTCGTTGGAAAAAACGAGATTCTGGTATTTTAAATGTTGCCACAACCCATTTTTATATTGGTGGGCGGGGTTACAGTTCAATAGAGCCAATGAGTAAATTGCATTGTTAATAAATTTTTAAAGCAGTTTTTTTCAAAATTGTGTGAATAATCCGCAAATTTTATTTTTTTTATGTGCTAATTAGACCATCATCTTTCATAATCCACTTCAAAAATGGTCAAAATCGGAGTTCGGTTTTATTACCCGTCCCCGTTTAAAAATGATACAGAAACTTGATGATACTTTTTTGGCTTTCTTGGAAATAATGACATATTCTTTACCCCTCAGTCCTTCAGTTTCAACATTTCATATTATGTTGTTAGCTGATCTTCAGCATATTTTTGGAACACAAAATTTTTAGAAACATGAATGATTTACAGTCCGTCCCTGTTGGTGTAGCAATTTATGTTTTCAAAAATTCTTCTATTCCCACATCCTCTAATTTTCATTCTGTTTTTATACAATATTTGTGGATCTTCTTCTTCTTCATCAGCCTGTATTCGTCCACTCCTGGACATAGGTCTCTCCCAGTTCTCTCAAACCTCTCTGTAAAGGATTGGTTTGGTTCTCCTTAGAGGTGGATCTACTGTAAAAGAAGTTTTATTTGGACTGGTAAAAAAAATTTACCTATTTTTTCTACACAGGTACTAATTTTCGCTTTTAATTATTGAAAACTCAACAAATTAATTCAGGTTGCCAATGAGCAAAACAGACACTCACTTATTTTAAAATCAGATTCCAGTAGGCCATTTAATCTTTGACATAAAGTACAAAAATTAAAAACAAGAAATTAAAAATGTGACCATTACTCACTAGTTCATTTTAAAAAGAAAGTGAAATTTTAAATCAAAGTACATACAAAAGGTTAAAAACAATATAACATTTTTTAATTTTAAAAAGTTGGCAATTTTAAGTTTGGAAGTAACACCATAACGTGCGGACGCAAAATTGCATTTAAGTTTTAAAAGCTTTTGAACAGATTTTTGAAATTGTGATTTCAACAGAAGTTTTAGTGAATCAAGTTAAAATAAGCAAAATAATGCGTTTTGCCTTATGGAGGCGAGCATGGGACTCAATTATAATAAAAATGAAAAAAAAATGGACACAAATAATAAAGAAAACAACAAAACACAGCAACAAAGGCGTTAAAATTTTAAAACTAAGTAAAAATAGCTTCAGAGAAAAAATTAGAAAATTAGCGAAACTTGGCATAGTTGTAGACAAATACTTGCTCTTTTAAGGCACAATTTTAAGGGCACTTATCGTTTTAGGGGTTGTTAAAGAAGTAAACATTACTTTTTGAGTATAATTACCAAACGCCCAAGTTTATCAAAAAATAGCAAGAGATCTTTTTTATAGACAAATAACTTATCTTTAAATTCGATTCGTTTGTTTTTGTTTTTATCCCCGTTGAGAAGTCAAATTTTAAAGAGCGATTCGCTTAAAAGGATAAGCTCCTACGAAAAAAAATTAAATACAAAGTTGGGCGAAAGTCGATTAACCTGATTGCGATTTTCATCATTTTCTTTAAATAATGAAAATAATAATCCAATAGACGAATAATAAAAATAAAATTTGTAGTCCAACCACAAATTTTTGAAAAACCACAATAAAGCAATGCGATTATTTTATTGGTGCCCTCATTCCCTATTTTACTCGCCTTTTCACCATTAGGAATTCTTATATAGAAACAAAACTTTTTTCGGCTGGATTTTACATTTAAAATGTATGTGTTGAAGATTTACGCCGCCTACGGCGGCACCCCAAGAAGCATTCTTGAAGTGCGGTCGAAAGTATGGGTCCTTGACGCGACGAATGCTTAGGAGCGACTGGTACTTCGCTGGACGATGAGTGAGGGAACCCCCTCAGGACGCACGGACTGACAGAAAAATAAATTAAGTTATTACGCAATAATTCTCTTATACGTGTCTGTTATGGGAATTTGGTGAACTTTAAAATTGATTTGTGGACCTAATATAGGACCTATAAAATTCATCTTCACTGGAAAGTCTTGTATTTATTTTTTTTTCGTTTGGTGAAGCTATTTTTATAAGAAAAAGTGAACTTTTGAATCAAGGTTAAACGACTTTTGCCCAAATTTGAAAGAGATTTTAATTCTTTGTAATCTCATGTTTAATTTCTAGATGAAAAATTGATTCAGTTATTGTGTTCAGAAAGTGCTTTTATTGAAATCAAAACTGTTAAGTTTGTTAGTTAAATAGTAATAATAATAACATTAATAACAGTGACAAAAATAAATAATTAAATGCTAAAATAATTTAAAAAAAAATAAAAATAAATAAAAAAATATAAATTATGTAAATATACAGCGATATATGAAAATTTGTCCAAAACAGCTTTAAATAAATTAAATTTGTTAAATTTCTGTTGTGAAAGTATGTTTATTAAAACATCTTGAAAATAAAACCAACTAAGTTTGTTACAAAAAGTTAAAATATTTTTATACAATTACATTATCGCCAAGTGATTTTATTGTCAAACATTTAGTTTTTAAATACATGTTAATGAAAATATTTTCTTTTTGGAAAATTTTTGTAAATTTATTAAAAATTTAGTTTTTTTCCAATATTTCAAATATGTCGGATTTTACGATAAAAACCATTCAGTTATTTTTTTAAAGCTTGCAAAATTATTTTAAATATTAATTTAAATTTAATTTTAAATATAAATTTAAAACAATTTTTATTTTAATAAAAACACTTTTTTAACAACAAATTGCCATAATTTAGTTAATTTTTTTTGTTGGGGGTAAAATAAAAACACAAAATTACAGGAATTAAAACTTTAACTTTATATTTTATATTTTTTGGGGATTTTATGTTTTGAGAAAATTGCAAAAAATGCTCGTCGAAATTTGACTTTACATGGGGTTGGAAGAACTCCAACTCTTAAAAATCATAATTCTGTAAATTTTCCTCCTACAAAAAACAAAAGAATATATTTTAAAAATTTAATAAATTCAAATTAATAAGTTTTCCTGATTATTTCTCATTATTTGTCTATTTTTACGCATTTTAAGCAAATAATTAACAGAAAGGTCATAACAAAATTTCAATTATATTTTATGTTTTAAAATTTTTACTTAATGTAAATATATTGTAAAAATATTTGTAAATATTTAAAAAAATTATTTAACTAATTTATAAAAGAGACGGTCATTGGCCTGGTTGTTAGAGCGATCAACTGCTAATGTATGGCGCTCTGGTTTGAATATCCAGGTGGAGGCACTTTGTGGCCTCTCCGTGCTTCGGAAGGCACGTAAAGATGGTGACCCTCCTATGTTAATGAATTGGCATCATTAACAATACAAAATAGGATAACAGGCCAGCCTCGCAAGCTACTTCAGATGTAAAACAAATAATATGCTCCGAGTACTAACAATGAACGGAACCGTTGGATATTACAGGAAATATTTTTGGGGTAGTTTTAAGTTTAATTTTAAGATTGAAAATCTAAATTAAACATCTTAAATTCCCTGATTGTTCGAAGAAAGAAATTTTATTGACTTGAAACCTTGTAAATAACTCAAAAATTGAAATTGTTACTACAAATTAGTAATTTAAATTTTAAAATAAAAATTCAACAAAACAACATTTTAAAATTTAAAGCTTATAGAAACCGGAAGAGCAATAAATGGAAAAAATAATCAAATTCATTGGTTTATGGAGCGCAAATTTCAACTAAAACAGTAGCAAAAAATAATTTAAACCCTAGCAATATGTAGGTGTGCACCTACGTCTAATATACGATCGTGAGTTACTTGGGCAGCTAAATACATGTTTTTGATTTTTTAATGCTTGGGTAAAACTCGATTAGGACCAACCAAGAATTAAATCAATATTCTACACTTTTCGTTGATTGAATTAGTCACACTTAACCAGAGACGGATCTGAGGGAGCTGAGGCATAGAATTGATAAAAGTAACCACCACAAGAATTAGCATTTTAGTTTAAAAAAGTGCTGTACAATTTAGCTGGTTGTAATTATGGTTGGTACGTACCATTGGTCGAGTTGTGTAGTAATAACTTCTTCGACGATATTAAATATATAAATTAATTAATTAACGAACGTTCAATATTAATTATTTACAATTTTGTTCATAAGTACTGCATTATAAGCTCATAATTAATATATGAACTCCGTAACTTGACCTCAACCCATATAAAGCTAATGACTAATTATAAGATCAAAAGATTAAGGGATTACATTAAGATAAACCAAAGATACATCTTCCAATATTTTATATAAAATTGAATGTTTGTTTGTTTGTTTGTTTGTTTGTTTGTTTGTTCGTCTTTTAATAACTCCGAAACCATTCGACCGATCCCAACCAAATTTTGCACAGTTACTCTCTAGGGCCCTAAAGAGGTTTTCCGCTAAAACCGGGACCGAAAAGCTTAATTTAAAAAAGTGAAAAATTGCGGACGAGCATAAATGGATTAACGAGATTCCCATCGCCAATACCTGTAATTGATATATGGTAATTTTACGTTGGTATATTCACATTCAGTACCTACACTATTATAAGTGATTTGAAATACTGGAGAAGAAAAGCTGTAGAGAAAATTGTAGAGTACAATATAAACCGTTCTGAAACACTCGACAACGGGAACACTAAAATCATTCTGAAACGCTCTAGCAACGGAAAGCAAGATTTCCGTCGAGAAGAAAACCTTAAGCGAAGCAGGATACTGAAAATCTAAATACTTCACACAAAGGCAAAGTATTTTAATTATAGGAGACCCCGGCGAAGCCGGTATCCAGCTAGTATTTTATATAAATCGACTAATTATACAGTTAATCGATTAATGCAGAGCATGAAAAAATGTTTGTGATAAGACGAGAAAATAACAAACATGAAATTGCATGAAATCATCTTTTAGTGGTGATTTTATTCATGGGGTCTCCGATTTAGCTTTTGTAGGAAATCTAGGATTGTTTACCATTAATCCAGGCATCGAGCAAGTTTAGAAAATTCTTCCTTTTTGAGAAAGGCACAGTTTTACTTTATCTTCACTGCTTTGTTTTACTCTATCTCAGAAACTTAGTTCACCCTACGATCTAAATTTAACTGTGGTGATGTTTTTGCGTCAGGTAAGTAGTCGAACAAAACCTTGAGAGATCTCATTGCAATGTTTCTACGACAGTTCCATTTCTCCTTTTAATTATTAAAGTTATTATTATTATAAATAGAACCGCTGGCGCTACTTCCCGCTTCTTACTGCTAGTCTGCCATTTATATACCTCCGAGTTACATTTGAGTGAATAACAAAAACTCAAGGTCAACTTAACATTTTCACGGTTAAGGTTGAGATAATAATGCATATTTTATGATAATAAAATTTTGTATCTGGAATTTGCAATTTTGTTAACCGTGAAAATACGTAGATACATGTCGCTGAACTTTTGTTGTTCACTCAATTGCGACCCTACTGTATAGTACATAAATAACAATTTGGCAAATCGGCCTAACAGTATTTGAATGGGGGAAATTCTATAAAATTTTCCTTCGCTCATCCTTTCAATTGTTTCGAATCAAAAAAAAACAATTATTGCACGAAGAAAATTAACACCAAGGGAACATTTCTCTTGTGCAGTGACATTTCTTTGTAATCCCACACTGTTAAAAGCAGTATATTTATCCTTTAGTTAAATTAATCCACAGCTTTTATTAGAATAATCGACAAATAATAGTGATAGTGTGAAAGTTACACAGTTGGCACTTTGATGAGTGCCCATATTTGGTGACTTGAATGTTAATTCATGTTGAAAGCCTCAATTATACCTAAGTAGATTACTGTAATATGTTAGTTGAATCACATTAAATTTTTGCTTTATGTAGGTGTTTTTATATCTAAAATATGTACATAGGTAGGTAACTATAATTTCAATATTAATAATTTATTCTTTTTAACCGAGAACAGTTAATAACAGTGTTTCCATATTCTAACTCCGCCATGCATCCTCAGGCATCTTCATAAAACTACAGATTAAAAATTTAGTTTATAAGCATAAGCCATTTTCGGGACAGGCGTCTTTATAAAATATTGCCTTGAGATGTAATTATGTCTCCTATCAAAAATTTCGATCCGTTATAGTAAGTGTAGGTTCGATATTGCAACAGAAACGCAATATTTCTTACCCAAGTGTCCCAAAGCATCCATAAATTAGAAATATTTTCAAAACAATTGCTTTATTTTTTAAGGATCACATCGATAATACCAAAGGAGCGTACCTAACTGAAAATGGTATTGTTTATAGATAAATCAATGAGAGCGAAAAAATTTAAATTGCCGCCCTAATGGTCATTTTAAATTATATCAATAATAATTCACTTTCACTTATGCTGGTACCCGCTAATAATACAGAATAACATGTTAGTTATTTACATAATACATTTTTATGCTTAATTAATGCAAATTTTGATTTATGATAATTTTACGCTAATTATAATTTCAACAAATTACGGTTTTAAATTTTATTCATTTCATTCCAAAATTTACTATTATTATTATATCTTTGACTGCACTTCGGAGCTGTCAGTAGATGGGCTATGCGGGAACTTGTTCCATGCTGCAGTGGGTAAAATTAAAAATAGTCGTTTCATTTCAAAAAGACTAGAGGCCACTAAATGAAAATGAGAAATGTTTTATTTAAGTGTCAATAATAAACACGATAAGAAGGGTTATGTGGGTTCTAGGGCGCTTGATTTACTTTAAATGCAAAGCTGTTGACATTTGCGATTTGACAAAGCCGATTATAATCCGTTTTTAACATTTCCAAATTCTACTCGTACAAATATCAAATTAAACCACTAGTATCATGTATAACCTTATCGGTATATCAATTATGCAATCTATTTTATTTAAATAAATATTGCTAATACTACCGTCTGCACTATTTTTTAGTCTCAGCACGTTTAATCTACTTTGTTACTAAAAGTATGTGTGAAGAAGAACGTGGAAATGTCAAATTGCTGGTCTAATCTTGATTGGCAGCATTAGACGTCAGAATTTTGAGGTTATCCGTTCACCTTGACATTACTCCTTATTATAAGAGAGGTTATGCAACTCGTGTAACTTTCGATGAAAAAATGAGATAATTCCTGTATAGACGCGAGTATTCCTTTCAATTTGATTATTTGTGACGTTATTGTCGCACAAGGACGGAACGTTTCAAGTTAAATTTAATTAATTGTAAATTCAAACTTATTTTAATAGTATAATTAGTATTATCGTGCTTGTTAAAGAAATGCCGTGCAACAACTTCATTTTAGGATGTGCATTTTGTATTTCTTTTATTACAAAAGAACCAGACGTATTTATCGTTTATTTATGTCGTTCTATTACAATTACGTTTATTTACAAACTTTTTATAATGATATCGTACATTTACCGCTTGAGAAAATTCTTGATTCTGGATATTGGGATATCTATTAACCGGTTAAATTGACAATTCCTTTTTAGGATACTTGTCCCGACATACATTCCAGGACAACCAGACACCCACTGTTTAAACACGATACTTTATCATTGATCGTTGTTTAACTGACATTTATTTTGTTGTCGTGAGAATTTTTCGTTTTGTTTGTTTTTGTAATATTTATAGCATAATGCGCTTTTAGTACCAAAAGCGAGTACGGCGTAATTACATTTTGGCGGGAAATTTGAAAAACAATAAATTTATAGCGCTCCCCACGGAGAGCTCAAGTAATTTTATAACATAATCATCATGTTTATGTTAAACCATATTAGGTAGAAAAAAAATAATAATAATATTTCCGAAGGCGTCTAACTTGTTTAGGTAACCGTTAAATAACGCCGCTTAAATATTCGTAAATTGCATAAAACACCAAGTTGCTTTGAGGTTAGCCGCCAACTGAACTATCAAATTGAAATTTATAATCATTATTTAAGATTTCTAAATTTATTGGCAAAGAAATGTAGTAATAAAAGACTTAAAAGTTTTTGTAGTAAGAAAAACCTAAATATTACAGTTTAAGGTAGATGGCAGCACAAATTAACCAATCAATCGGTTTCAATTTTTTAACAACATAAAATGTCGTTTTTGATTGGTCAGGATGGGCTTCCTTTACTATTTAGCCAATCTATAAGGCTGTTTAATCAGTTTTTGGTTTTTAATGGATTACGTTACGCATGTTATCCAATGTAATCTTACACGACTACATAACTCAGAAACTTTAAACGGTCGAAAGGGTGTAGTTTTAGCATAAATTGTCGATCTAACTTCTAGAAACGTGAATCTAAGTGACGTACTTTCACTAGAGGTAAGTAACTATAATAACAGTTAACTAAATAAGTACACGAAGTACAATTTTCCAAACAATTATGACAGATTTAATTTGGAATGGGGACAAGTACTTTGCTACTGCAATTTTAGCTTCCAATCCTGAACACAAAAGATATTTCAAAATGAAGATGAGAGTCCGGAAACGCCAATGCTGTGTGGAATTTTGATTATTCCAAGTTAACCTCTCTAAAATATCATCATCGGCTTTGAAATAAATACCCACTGTTGACGTTTATTTACAAAATATGCAAAGAAACGAGTTTCATCAATATTGCAAGCTTCTTGAAATAGTAGAAGTATTAAGTTTCCAAATTTATGATAGAAATTTCATCTAAGCTTCCTTGACAATGCATTAAAATCTACTTTGTATTCGCGACACTGAAACCAACCAATGTTTCCATCCATCACAATCCATCAAGTGATAATAATCAAGGTTGAACTTTTGAGTACTTTTTAATTTGACAGTTGCGGATGGAAAGTTTTTCGCACCCTCCTCCAAGCATTATCAATCTTAGCGTGGAGGAAACAGATCAAAAACTAAGATCAAAATTTTTTTTTAAACATTTCAAAATTTATTAGTATCCAAACTGGAAATCGAGCGGAATATTGATAGACCAAGGTTGCTTTGGTCATGAATTTGCAGATCTAAATTTTTTTGTTAACACAAGAGTAATCATGGCAGATACTAAATTATGTAACAAAGTTCAAGTGTCAAAGAACGAATGGGAAATTTATGAGATTATATTGAACGACATCTAGATTTCTCAACAAAGTCAGAATTTATGATCATCGTGTTGACACAAACATCGTGAGACGTTGTTATAATTCCTATTTATCGAAATATCAAATACCTCCATGGTAATAATTTTATACAAATTAGATTTCTTCCATGCTTCCAATTAAAAAATCAAGATTTATTACAAATATTTGGAAGTATTTCAGTTCAGTTTGATGTATCATTTGTAACACCGTCTCTGGTTATTGAACCTATCATGATGATTTATGAAATAAATCTTCTTGATAAACATCTTGAGCCATCAAATAAAAAAGTTAATACAATGAGGCATGCAAACAAGCACATTTTAACAGTTCCATGATATAATTTCAAGAGGATTGATAAAACGAAAGATAACGAATATTAAACGATGGAAGATTGGAAGATGCTTTATCTCAGAGAGTAACATACAAAAGTTTCAGATTTCAGAATTTGATTTTTTGAGTTGGATTGGATTTCCTAACCTAACCCTGATAACGATAATAATAGCTTTGTTTTTGCAGCATTTTCGCAGTTTTTGGAAGAATAGAAGAAAAAATTTTTTTTTAGAAAATTAGTTGGAAGGGGGGCTGAAGGCAAGCTAGCTCCCCCTCCCAATTTTAATCTTAATAATCGTTTGTGCATGATTATACATAATTTATTTTTGCTTTACCCTTTTTTGTCCCCCCCCCCCCCTATGAATATGTCATAATTTTTTTAGAAAACTAAAATGGTAGCAGAGAGTTTCTGCTAAATTTTCAAACCTTTAATGTGTTTGCCTGCATTGTAATATTTGGGTACCGAAGGGTGTTTCACATCCCCCAGACCCTCTGAATCGAGTAGTTTATTTTTATTAGAAGTAAACTGAAGATCTTCCGTTGCAGAGGCACTAGAATGTGTTCCACAACCCCCAGACCCCCTGGATTGAGTAGTTTATTTTTTATCAGAAGCAAACTAAAAATTTCCCGTTCCAAAGGCACTGGAGGGTGTTCCACACCCCCCAGACCCCCCCGGTTTAAATAATTTATTTTTATTAAAAGTGAATTAAATATTTAAGCATAATATCTCAAGTTCTTCCACAGGCCTAAAACTTGAAGATGATGATTTCAAGTTTATTAAAATTAGCTATGGCCAAGTAAATGTGTTTAATTCGTAATCTCACAATTAATTATAAACTGCGTAATTATAAATTCCGTACCCCCTGTGGGGCAGATCTCTATAACGGAAGATCTTCAGTTTATCTCTGATAAGAAATAAACTACTTAATCCGGGGGATCTGGGGGTGTGGAACACCCTTCAGTGCCTCTGCAACGGGAGATCTTCAGTTTACCTCTGATAAGAAATAAACTACTTGATCCGGGGGGTCTGAGGGGTGTGGAACACCACAATTTGATGTTCAATGCACAAATTTTAGAATCTCGGTAAGTCTCTGAAATACCGATGAAGTACGCGAAATACAATGAAGTAGGTGAAATACCGTGAATTATTGATGAAGTACGGTGAATTACTGGTGAAGTACGTGAAGTTCCTCGAATTACTGCTGAAATATATGAAATACCAATAAGTATAGTAAATAATGATGAAGTACGTGAAGTGTGAAAGTAATTGTACCCGATTTCCTCTAGCGGTTGACCCCTCGGGTTTTTATGATATGGAAAAATAAATAGGGCATCCTCAATCTCTTTTTTGCAAAATATTCAAAGGCAAAAAATCGGAATTTGCTATATTTTTTTGCTTCCGATCTATAGACAAACGTTCGATTTTTCAACTTTTTGATAAATCTAGGTTGCTTTTAAAGTTACAGAAAAAATATTAATACGTTCTTCTGACGCATTTTTTTAAAGATAATAAAATGGGCTTAAATAATTTTGAATATCTGCGTTAGTGTTCGCTTATAGCTCGAAAACAAAAAAAGATAGTGGATTTCAGTTTTTGTCATTGAGTTTCTCTTAAAAAAAGACCTCATTCTCGATCGTCCATTCTTACATATCTCTTACAGTTATCGAGTTTCCCATAAGAACCATCGAAATTCTACCCACCCTATAGAGTCCGAGTGAATATGATAAAACCGCGACCCTATGCGGACACCTTGAACATCACTCGTGGTCCTTTCACTTTCGACATAATATTACATTCAACGTTCATCGTAACGTAGCTGACAGCTGATCGGTGTCGATAATATAGATAACTTAAATAAGCCCACCGCTGATTTAAATTATCACCACTTTTGGCGCTGGGTGGAAATTCACTCGTCCCCTATATAAGTTTAAGCTGCGTGAATTTTGTCCCTATTTAAAAAAATACGTTGAGCTCTAGATTCGATTCCCAGTTGTTGCCAGTTAAATAGCTGACGACTGAATTTTTTAAAATTATGAAATCAGTGACGTGTTTAGAGGAAAGTACGGGAGTAATTGGCTCCCCCCCTCTTCTAAAGGTGATTCTCATTGCATCCCTGAAATCCCCCGTGATATAAATAATGTTTGCCAAGCGGTTTTAAAATCTAAATAAGTTTGAGTTTGAAATAAGTTTGAGTATGAAATTAGTTTTGAATTTCTTTTATTTTTTGGAATTTCTCAGTTATTTCTTTATCACTGACGCGCGTAAATGGATTAATGAGATTATGAAAAGTATTCTGGTGTGCCCCTCCATAGGCATTTTTTAAAAACGCCACTGTATGAAATGTATTCTATTCCACCGTATAATTGACTACAAAATGCAGAAATCTTCAATTCACTTCTGATAGAAATTAACCACATAAACTGGGGAGTTAGGAGACATGGAATACCCTCCAGTTACCACCTCTATACTTTCCAGTCAATACCTATCACTTTATGTTGCTAACAAACTCATTTTCAGAGTGCCCCAAGAAAAATACTTGGTAAAATTTTGATGAGTAATGCATTGCAGAATCCTTGTATCTTAAAACCTATTGCGAATTCACCTGATGATAGAAAGAGATCGAATGGAGTTAGCTTGAATGTAAAGAAGAGGGCAAGAGTTAACTAATCCTAACTCGAAAATACACTTTTTCCGATGAAAATTGCTTCACCAAACAAAAACAGAAAATACAAGCTTTCTAAGGTAAGGATGAATGTAGTCGTACTTCTAATAAATCCACAATTCAATTTTGAAAATTACAATTTTCTCATGAGAAATACATATACGTAAGTGTATTATTGCATACTATTATGCCACATATGGAAAACTTTCTGTCACCAGTACGTGCGTAGAGAGATAGTTTTAGTCAGTAAAGCGTTTGTCAAAACGGCCCGGAGCGCCCGGAGAGAGGGTACAAAGGGTCTGTTTTGACAAACGCAACCACGGCAAATCTCGGATTTACCATAAAAGTGTATTTTTTCAAAATTTAACTCTTTGTGTGAGACCCTATGCACTTAAATACTCTGGCTTTCAGTTTTTGTTGCCGAGAGCGTTGATTCCAGGGAAAGCGGTGCTTGTATTGGTTGTCTGTTTATTTATGTATCGATGAAAATACGCGCAAATAGGTTTTAAATTCAGAAAATCAGCTTGTGGTTCTAACAAGGTAACTCCGTTTCAGTACTAAGGTCGATGCTTACACACCAGCTATTATCGACGATTTTTTCTATATCACCGCAGAGTTATGCTAAAAAATTTTGAATTTACATATCCTTGCTATTGAATACTCTTGCAATTCATTGTTAATCCAAATTGTTAAATAAGGAGATTTTTAGCACTTCAAAAAACTACGGGTTGTCCTTGTCAAACATAGTTCAGAGCAAAATTTTTTAATGAGCTTTCATACTTAACAATAGTAATTATTAGCTGTTGGAATTTGGTATTGATAAATACTTCTGTTTTTAAGAATACTATATCCCTTTTGTCGCAAAATGCTCGTAACGCCACTGATCCATTATTCCAAAGTTTATTCCACATTAATTTACCCACAGAATTCCATTCATGCGCGTCGATAATTACAATAATATATTCCGAATTTTACCTAAGCACTTCATCTGGAACTTTGTTCTCTATTCCGGACAAACACTTATACATATTTACATTTTATCAGTGCCGCAACCGTAACAGTTTATAAAAACCTCTCTCGTTGCTTGCTGGGAAGAAAAAAAAACCAAAAATTCTATGGGTCCCCCAGCTAGACCAAATCCATACAGAATTGGATATCAAATTTAAAGATATGATGGTTATCATCTGCATAAATTATATTTGACTTCCTGAAAGGTTGAAGAAGTAGTTCGTACACTAGACCTCCGGCCCCTCCTTTTTCCTTTATATTATTGACAAACCAACCAATTTATTTGAACTATTCTCGGCATACTTCTCAGTCTGTAAATTTAATCTGTGGTAATTTTAGTGTGGCTAAAAATTTTTCACACCTCCCTCCCATAGAACAGCATTTTATGCTATTGTGCCAAAATTCAATGCTGTAAATTGGCTTTTTTATGGAAGGAAGGAATACTCACGATTCGTAAAAATCTTTTACTTAACTTCCGAGGAAAATAAAAATTGTAAATTACTCAATATTCTCAGCATTTCCATAAAATAGAAAAACACGTACATCTCAGGCCAGCTTAGCAAACTACCTCAGATGTAAGATAAGTAATAATTTGCTAAGGGCCTGTTCTACAAAGCTAAGAATGAGCTTTATTGAGAGTATTTCACACAATTTACAATTGTCGCATAACATTATTCTTGGTATAAAGTGTAGGATAACTTATCCCTCTGACCTCAGATAGATATACCCCGAATAAATAAATTCATGATTGCTATTGGTCACTTGCTGTGTAAAAATAAAAGTACGAGTTAACGTTTGTATTGGGGGGGGGGGAGTTGTGTATGATTGTTAATTTTATCTAAAAAATATTTAAATTTAAAGCGCTCAAAATTCAATTTCTTATAATATTTCATGTGATTTTATAATAAATCCGCTAGATTTACATATCAGATAAAACGTAATATTTTCTTTTTTAAGATTATTTTTATGTTTAAACACGTAAAACACAAAGCTATAACGTTTTTTTTGCTAAATTTGTTCAAATAGACACCGTCACAACGCTGTAAATGACGTATCAGCTTGCACAGGAATTATTTTCCAGGTATACCGACCTTGCACTAGCATTGCAGAATGCTGTCATTTTTATACTCAAATAAATAATCGTATAAGTTATACGAAGAGCAACTATTTTGGACTTAATACCTGCAGTGTAGATACAGGATCAGTAGATATACAACAGGATTTCTGGACCACTTTTGATACCTATCAATTTAATTAAGATTTTGATTAGCGATGTAATCTGCGGTTTTAGGGTTTAATTAAACCGCTAATCAAAATCGTTTTGATATCAATTTAATTAAGATTTTGATTAGCAATTTAATCCGCGGTTTAAGGGTTTAATTAAACCGCTAATCAAAATTGTTTTAAATCAATTTAATTAAGATTTTGATTAGCGATGTAATCCGCGGTTTTAGGGTTTAATTAAACCGCTAATCAAAATCGTTTTGATATCAATTTAATTAAGATTTTGAATAGCGATGTAATCCGCGGTTTTAGGGTTTAATTAAACCGCTAATCAAAATCGTTTTGATATTAATTTAATTAAGATTTTGAATAGCGATGTAATTCGCGGTTTTAAGGTTTAATTAAACCGCTAATAAAAATCGTTTTGGTATCAATTTAATTAAGATTTTGATTAGCGATGTAATCCGCGGTTTTAGGGTTTAATTAAACTGCTAATCAAAATCGTAATTAAATTAATATCAAAAGTGGTCTAGAAGTCCTGTTGTTCATCCACTAGGATCAAGTTTTAAATTAAAATGAAAAGATATTATAAATTGTCTTTTTCGACTACAAGTGAAGAAGGACTATTTTAGGGCAGTGTAAACCTCAAAATAATTCTACAACAGCGTAGAACGTAGGGCCATCATCCGGGCTAACCAAGAAAATTTTTTCAGGTGTGAAAACATTTTGAAAGTAAAAAGTTAGGTTAGGTAAACAGAACATCTCTGGAACATGAAATTATCGTCTTTAATATTTTTAAATATAGCAATTAGACAAATAGTAAGAGATTAACAACACATGAAACCAATATTTACGGTAATTATCATAATGATCGCTTCTAAATTGGGACTTCGCCTTAATACCTCGTTAACTTGAAGACAAACATTTAAAAAAATATTAAAGTTAAAAGCAATTATTGAATTTGTAGGTTTTGGGAACGAAGTGAGGTCTTTAAAGTGGTTATATTTATAAATTATCTGGTATGAACTTTTTAATTTTACACGATTTATGGTTTTTTAACAGTGTATTATTTTGTTACTAATAAATTGCACCTTTACTCGCACGACAATAAATAGTCAAAATGGAGGAAAGTTGCACTTTTTGATGGGGTTTTCGTACTTGAATAATGAGATATTATAATTTTATATGCGAGACAAAAAGTAATAAAAAAAAAGTATTTAGTACAAATAAATGTTATTACAACACCTACATTAAACAAGTTAAAATATGACCCCTGCTACACCTTCTCATAATATTTTTCAATTAAAATTCTTAGTACGTTCTTGTATGGTCAATCGGTATATACATAAATACACATTACTGTATAAATATGAATACAAAGTGCGACAGCGGTAAATATTAAAGTAACTTGTAATTTACACCAACACCTGTCTATAAATTATTTTGTGTTAGTATTGTCTCGATATGCATCTCTTTTAAATTCATTCAAATGTGTTTATTATATTTGACAGAATATTTTATTGTATTAGATAAATACATTATTGAATTTACATATTATTTCTCCACCACACAGCGGAGTATCGGCCGGAAGCCTTTCGAAAGTGAATTTTGGGAAAGCCATCACCAACGAAAACTCCCAACAAGCAGAGTTTACCAAACGCCAAAAGAATACCCAAATTCTTCTTCTTCTTCACATCAGGGATTAGGCCTTAAGGCCTATTCCGACTTCCTATTGCCATCTTTTTCGGGGACTTCCCTGGTCTCTCTTTCCGTTAGGACGGTATTGGTAATATCTAAATTAATTAGTGAAAATGTTTTAAATGGTCATAACGGTAAGGTAATATGCTTGAAAGGATACAAGATTGCATATTTTAGATGTGAGTTCTCGAGTGGAAATCAAAAATAGAAACTGTTAGAATTGTATGTATGCAATGTCATGGGCGATTTGAGATAAACGCAAACGTCTATTATATTAAATGTATGTACTTGTAGGGAACAATAATAACAGTGAACTTTGTACATATGTTAAGGTCTGTTACATATCCAGCTTACTAGACGAACAAATGTAAGCACTCCCATTGGTTGAGACATACAAAATCCAGTCTTCCCTATTTATGGAAATATGAATATGTAGTAAGTCAGCTTCCACTACTTGTTGGATAATAATTAACGACGACATTTTTGTAACTCCTGCCAAACAAGTGTAAATCTTATTAGACAACAAAATTACAAATATACAAGAAAGTACCTACTAATTATGTAGCACGAACATTCTTTCCCAGTCATTGTCTTAATGCCATTTCTTTTTGTTCAATGTCAATGTCATTTCGATTCCATTAATAAATTATTTTGCTTGTTGCACTAATAGTCACGATTTTCCTTAGAGGAATGTTAATTATATTCGCCTAACTCTTCTCAACTTTTTTGTTCGACTCACTTCAGACTGAAACGTGATTTTCATTTTGCAAGAAGCAAAAATTGTGTGTTTATTGTTGTCTGATTTGTTATAGTAACTGAAAATGGTTTATCTTGTTTGTTAATGTGCAAAGCACTTGAATATCATTTCATGTCTAAAACGTTTGATATAGGTACCCACAGGCAAAATGTCAAGATGGATAAACAGGTAGGTACCTATATGTTATTATAATATAAAAGAACTTACTATGTAACATTGTACATAAATAAGTACGTGATGTGGAATATTTCATAAAAAATTTTATTAATCAAAACCTTCTTTTGATAAGAGCGTTTACTCCAACTGGCGATTATTGACAAACATGAAGCACACCAATAGCGCAGCATATCTCTGACAATTTTTGACATTTCTGACAGCTCAGGCATAAACCAAGATGAAAAAATATAATTAACGGTGTTAATTTAAAAATTATATCCATAAAAACAACATTAATAAAAATGTTACTGTACGATTTTTTTCTTAAGAAAAAATTTTAATTTAAATGTTGATGAAAAAAGAAGGAAGTAATTATTAAAACGGAAGCTGAGAAAATGGATTGCAAGAAAGTAAATGAATTTAATTTTTATTTAAAATAAAAGAAGAAATTAGATTGGAATTGATGTCTGAATATTAATGTATTTATTTCGTAATTGTACAGCATGAATTAAAAATTTGCATTGCAATAAAGAAGTAAAGAAAGCATTGAACTCATGCCGTAAAGCACGTGGATTAAAACAAGCCGTTTTTATTTTAATTATGTAATTAATTTTATTAAATCATCATAAAATCTGTATTAAATGGAAATTTTTTTATATTAATTTAAAAATGTTCGTAATTAAAACAGAATAAATTACATTGTATTTAATTGTCGCTAAATAACGTGGGGCTTCATTGCATTTAATAACAAACATAAATTTCTAGGAATATCCACTCTGACCAGGCTCTAAACTGAAGTTAAATTATTCATATTTGACAATTTATAAAGTATTTTGAGGTTAGGATAATTTGATGGTTGAATTTCAAAATTCGAGCTTTGTCACGACCTGAAGCAGTACTGTGGCTTTATGTGTGCCAATTTTCACAAAAATCGGTCACATAATAGCTGAGAAATTTCCAGAAAACATTTTCAAAATTAAGTCGACACCAAGAAAACTCTAAGAAATAAACAAAATTCTAATATTGCGCATCCACCCAATTTGATACAGGCAAGACTATTACAATTAAATTGAAATTAAAAAATCTTGAACAATTAAGAATAAACGGACAAACACATGTTTCTGACTCATAAGTCGTCAACAACGGCACAACTTCCATCATACATTACTAAATGATACTCTTCTCATCAGGCCTGTATTGATGAAAAAACTTGAATCAGCCAATTGCTATCAAAAAACCAAATCACCTCACGCATAATCTAACCATCACGTGAGATTATGGCGAATTACGTGAAAGTTCTGCAAGCGTTTCCCAAAAGAAGTCGGCAAGAATTAACTAACTCTGACTCAAAAGTACACTTTTTCTTAGCCAAACGAAAGATCATTCAATTTCGAAAATTACGATTTTCCCATAAGAAATAGATGGAAGTGCATTAGTGCGTAATATTATACCAAATATAGTAAACATTCCATCACCGTCAGTCACTAGCGGTGGGGAGATACCAGTCGCTCCCTCTGAGATCCGTCGGGTCAACATCCACACTTTGCAAAGTTGGACCGTTCTAGGGAGATATTTTTAATAAGTATAGCGATTATCAAAACAGCTTGAAGCGGCCAGAGCATGACGGAGCGAAGCGGAGGCTGCAGAAAGTCAGTTTTAACAAACGTAACTACGGCAAATCTCGGATTCGCCCTAACAGCATATTTTTCCAAAATTATGGACCGACCACACATTTTATTTTTATTTATTAATTATACTCTTATATTTCATAATTCGTTATAAAAATCGAGAGAGGGTGTTCCACACCCCCCAGACCACCCGGAATGAGTAGTTTATTTTTTTATCAGAAGTAAACTGAAGATCTCCCGTTGCAGAGGCACTGGAGGGTGTTCCACGCCCAGACCCCCGGCTTAAGTAATTTATTTTTATTAAAGTGAATTAAATATTTAAGCAAATCTCAATTTATTAAAATTAGCTCTGGCCAAGTAAATGTGTTTAATTCGTAATCTGACAATTAATTATAAACTGCACAATTATATATTCCGTACCCCTGGAGGTAAATCTCTGAAAAAGTCTCCTAAACATAAATATAAGCAAACTTTAATCTTAACGCTCTGCTTCCGAATTTCTCGTCAAACTTAAATCAAATGCAAATGAATATTATTTGGCATTAGGGGTGGACTGGCAATAATATAGTTACGGGGCAATTCCTTTGAGGGGCCTCAGTTTTTAAAACATTTTTTATAAAAAAAAAATATAAAATATGAAAAAATTACGGAACAAACAGAATTATATTGAAGTGAAGTGACTTGATTCCACTCTTGAAAGACTTTATAGAGACTTTTGAATCATTTTTAAGCTTTTTGCCAGATTCACACTAATTTTTCCAACTTTATGCATCCGAATACAATATTATATTATAGTATAATAAAACGGGCAGCAAAATTCTAAACTTTGTTTAAAAAAAATGAAAAGTGAATCACTTTGGTACTTTTTAGCTCCAAAAAATTTTAAAACATGAAAACAACCAGTTCTTTACTGTTTCTAATACATTTTAATGAGTAAATTTTCTTGGAATAAAAAGTATGTATTCTACCCTCTCGATTTTGAAAATAATCTTAATAATCGTTTGTGCATGATTGAATATCATTTATTTTTGCTTTACGTTTTTGTTACCCCCCCCCTCCAAGAATATGTCAAAATTGTTTTTAGAAAACTTAAATGGTAGCGGAGAGTTTCTACTACATTTTCAAACCTTTAATATGTTTGCCTGCATTGTAATATTTGGGTACTGAAGGGTGTTTCACATCCCCCAAATTCCCCAGATTAATTACTTTATTTTTTATCAAGTAAACTATAGATCTCTTTATATTTGGGCACTGGCAGGTGTTCCACACCCCCCAGACCACCCGGATTGAGTAGTTTATTTTTTTATCAGAAGTAAACTAAAGATCTCCCGTTGCAGAGGCACTGGAGGGTGTTCCACACCCCAGACCCCCGGCTTAAGTAATTTATTTTTATTAAAGTGAATTAAATATTTAAGCAAATCTCAATTTATTAAAATTAGCTCTGGCCAAGTAAATGTGTTTAATTCGTAATCTGACAATTAATTATAAACTGCACAATTATATATTCCGTACCCCCTTGGAGACAAGTCTCTCCAATGTAATAAAAAATAAACTACTTCATCCGAGAGGTTTGGGGGTTGTGGAAAGCCTTCCGGTGCTTCTTCAACGGAAAATCTTTAGTTTACTTCTGATAAAAATAAATTACTCAATCCGGGGGGTCTGGAACACCCTCCAGTGCACAAATTCTAAAATAAAGAACATTGCAGAACATGCAGAAACCCCTCAGACCGTGTAGTTTATTTTTTATCAAATGTAAACTAAAGATCTCTCGTTGCAGAGGCACTGGAGAGTGTTCCACATCCCCCAGTTCTCCCAGTTTAAATAATTTATTTTTATTAAAAGTGAATTAAATATTTAAGCATATCTCAAGTTTATTAAATTTAGCTATGGCCAAGTAAATGTGTTTACTTCATAATCTGACAATTAATCATAAACTGCATAATTATAAATTCCGTACCCCCTGGGAGGAAGATCTCTGCAACGGGAGATCTTCAGTTTACTTTTAATAAAAATAAACTACTCAATCCGGGGGGTCTGGTGGTGTGGAACACCCTCCAGTGCCTCTGCAACGAGAAATCTTCAGTTTACTTCTGATAAAAAATAAACTACTCGATCCGGGGGGTCTGGGGGGTGTGGAACACCCTCCAGTGCACAAATTTTAGAATCTCGGTAAGTCTCTGAAATACCGATGAAGTACGCGAAATACAATGAAGTAGGTGAAGTACCGTGAATTATTGATGAAGTGCGGTGAATTACTGGTGAAGTACGTGAGTCCCGTGAATTACTGCTGAATTATATGATGTACGCAGAAGTATGATGAAGTACGTGAAGTGTGAAGTTAATTGTACACGATTTCCTCTAGCGGTTGACCCCTCGATATTTAATTTTATGATGTTGTCACATCTTTCTGCTCATTTGAACTATTTTTGGAGTTCTCTTTCAGTAAGTCTGTCTATTTTTCAGTGCCATGCAAAATTTGCCATTGCCGATGTCGCAATTTAAGTTTTGTATTATTTTAAAAAGTTGATACTGAGGGCTTCAAGTTTACTCCCCCCCCGTCTGTAAAACTGTAATTTCTAGTTTGAAATTTTGATTAAAGTTGTCAGTACAATAATTATAGCAAAACTATAAAGTGCAGCTATGTACTAAAATAGCAAAATAGTCAATTATGGGGGGGCCGACCTTTTTAGCCTGAAAAGATAAATATTTTAAATACGCAATATTTGATGAGTCGAGCAACCGGGGTGCAGGTAAGTAACCTTTGCTGATTCGGTTCGGTGATTAATTGATTATGAGAGCTTTTGGCTTTAAAATTCGCAACGATTATTTTGGCGCTGTGAAATCATTTGAATGTAAAAAGGTTTTTTGATTGTTAGGCTATTTTTTTCGCTGTGTAACATGAAGAACAAATATTTTGGAGAACTTATGATATAAAATTTTCTAATTTAGCAAACCAAGGCAAATGATTTGAATCCGATAGTCAATTCTAATTATAATTCGACCCGAAAATTTGACCCAGGTAAGGGTTAATTAGTTTTTTTGAGAAACTATGCTAATTATAACAGTTTAAAAATTAATAGAGCGTTATAATTTCGACGTTTAATTAATTTTTAACTACAGCAATTAAATGCAACAAATCTGGTTACTGACAACTGAATGATAGATTTTTTGAAATTATTTATCAACACCGAGTGTGTGACCAAAAATATCAATTAGATCAAAACCCACACGACTTGTTTTTAAATTAAACTAATTACGTCATAATTAAAAGCGTGCGAGTGTTAATGTCACATTATTAAAAAAAATTCAATTTAATCTCCGTTATCGAAAAGGAGGTACCTACTGGAATGATTTACTTTTTTTATTATTAATTTTGAATGACACGCAAAAATTTTATGTGCAATTAAGACGTGCTTAAGATTCCTTCGAGATGAATAAATAAACATCCTTGTGCAAAATTTGACAGTGTTTAATTTAACAAAAATAGTTATGGAATCTTGCTTTTCCATTACCAGTCGTTTGGTATTGGTAAATCATCGACCTCTGGTCCTTAGCCTCATGCCTTTTAAGTTGCGTTTTTTTTCTTTTCCAGAAGACCGATTATGGGTTTATGGTAGGTAGGCAAGGTGTGTTTTCAGTTACAGGCTATTGTGTTCGTTTAAGTTTTTCTTTTGAATACTTTAAATAAAGCCAGTCATAATTTTGATTGTTAATTTTTTTTCTTTTTCAGACTGCAATGCAAAATTAAAATTTAATGCATTGAACCAGAACTTCAAAATCTGCCTTCTTCTTCTTCTTCTTCTTCCTTTTGCCCACCTTCACGCCTACGGCGTGCATCATCTGCTTATGTTGAGATGTTATCATCAAATCAAAGAGAACTTTACTTCTTGATATGTCCCATAGTTCACCAGGTATCAGATATTGCACAAACCCATAAATTGGTAGACTTTTAAGAGATATCCAAGTAAATGGTATTGGAAGTTTTGTAACCCACTTTAGGTTCATATGATAGTGAAGTGTGTCGACACACCGTTACATATTGAAACCATAACTAGTTATTGGTAAGCTCTTAGAACAGACAATTCAATGTGAATTCAATTGCACCGATTGCATCTGTTGAACGATTTTATTAGCAGTCGTCCATGAACTATATGGGTATAATTTATTTTTATTGAAATTTACACCACAATTACAGATTGTACTCGAACTGATCGATCAATAATCTTTAACTCAAGTCAAATTTGGTGTTTGAGTATCGACTGATTAGCTCAAGTGTATCTGGGTTAAGGGCCCTCGAAGAAGTTAAATCTTCAGCCTACGTACCCGGATTTTATTCTCAATTGACATAGCATAGATTAAAATTGTATTATTTTCCGAGGTCCCAAGTACAATTTTTATTATTTATTAATTTTGTAAAAACTCAGTAACACTTTTATAACGTTCTCTGCAAATATGTTACAAGAATGACAAAGTTGATATTTAATAATGTTACAATCACTTTACATTTTTATATAATGCTTTCACTCCCCTGCCCATAGCGTAGGTAACGTTATAGAATAATCAACTTATAGCAAATAAATATTAGCAACATTCATCAAGGACTAAATTAGAGAGATCAGTCATCTACCGTTATGATACGACTAGTTTTAAAAATTATAAAACCATTAACATATGCATTTTATGGTAATTTTTATTACATTTCTCGTTAATTACTATTAGGTTAAGCAAAATGCAAATTAGATGTTCAGGACGAGTAACAAATTAAAGCAGACTTAAATTTTTAGTCAATCTCCAGTGGCGTAACCAGCACTGAAACCATTATTTATAAGTGCAAAATATTTTTCTCATAGTCAATCGAGTAATTTTGCACTTTGACACTTTGAAGTGGCAGGTGACACTTTGAAGTGGCAGGTAACACTTTGAAGTGTCTATTGACAATAATTGCAACTTCCACTAGTTCGCTAGTTCCAAGTGTTAAAAAGTACATTTGGGAAACACCTAAAAATGTTAAACTATTCAACAATCAAATGCATTAATTTGAATTGCAATAATAATTGCAACGTTTGTTTCAATTCTGCTTTCACGCCTTGGTTTTAAGTGTTACTGGTTTCTTTTTTGTTAATTTATTGCAGAAAAAAATTCAAATTTTTAGCCAGCAAGGCCACGATTTAGTACTTCAATTACAGATGCTTAGCAATAAATAGCAACCAATTAAAGTGATATAATAAATACAAGAAACTTTCTTACAATATAACCATAAAAGGAAAATAATTAATTAGAAATGATCATATAAATATTTGTGTGGAGGAGTTTACATCGCTCTATCTTCATTATGTGTTGAAATAACGTACGTTGTTGTTTAGAATTAAAAAACAGAAGCTGTTAACGGTTTAAACATTAACAATAATTTGTTAAGGTTAAATAAAAAATGTTTGCTTAATCACGATCACGATAACGTGGGTACAATATTATGCAAAATTCAATAAGAATGTTCACAAAATGGTGCAAAAAGTTTGATTCAAAATCGCACCTGTGATTATCATCCAGCAAAGAAGTTGAATCGACAGAAATTGCATCCAAAATATTCAAGTAGTCCAAAGTTGTTTTGATTTAATTACATTTTTCCATGGAAGCTTAAGTAACAAAATGAATAATATATAATTTATTAATATTCACTCTCCGATTCCATCTTAGAATTTTGAGTTAACTTAAACAAGCGGCTTCCAACCAGTTTACGAATGTTACCAAAATTAATCAAGGCGTAAGCTGTTATACTACAGCTGGTGGTGATCCGTTAAAATAACCCCAAGAGAATAGCCCCGACATAATAGCACCGACACAATAGCCTGGCAATAATTCCAATTCCAATTTCAATTACTTGTTAGAACCTACTATCTGTCTGATCGACATCCATACTTTTCCGAGTAGGACCGGCCTAGATGATATATTTAATTAGTAAACCCTCAACTCCGGCCGCTCCAAACCGTTTTGACAAACGCAACCACGGAAAATTTCGGATTCACCGTAAAAGTGTTTTTTTTTAAATTTGTAGCCTGACCACAAATTTTATTTTCTTAACTGTTAATTAGGCCCTCATTTTTCATAATTCGTTTTAAAAACCTAGATTCGGGTATCACTATGGTCACCAAAACGTATTTTAATCTGAATTGAAATTATGGTCAGACTATTGCATCGGACTATTTTGTTAAAGATGTTTTGTAATTGGGCTATTTAGCTGGAGCAATTATGTCAGGGTTGTTTTGACCAAGGCTGTTTTGCCTGGTACATATAAATTTAAAATCCGGCTAGAGAATCCCGAACTCGAAAATACACTTTTTTATCAAAATCAAAATTTATCAAAACCAAACGAAAGAACACAAAAATACAAGCTCTTTAAGGTGAGGATGAAGGTTGTCGGACTTGTAATAAGGCCACAATTTAATTTTGAAAATTGCAATTTTCCCATAAGAAATATACGTATGTGTATTTTTGTGTCATAAAATACCAAATATGGTAAACATTCTATTGACGGTACGTGTGCTGTGTCTGGGTTGGTCCGCACGTCTACGCAACCCTCCGGATCGCTTCGGTGGCTCCGAGCGGTTTTGACAGCGCAACCACATCAGCAGCAAATTCACACAAAAAGTGATTTTTTTCGAAAATTTGTTGTCCTATCACAAATTTAATTTTTTTATTAGCTAATTACACCATTATCTTTCATAACTTTCATATCTTTCACCGAGATTCTCGTATATTTACTGTCGCCATAACCTATTTCAATTTTGGTGGGCAGGGTTACAGTTCAAAAGAGCCAATGATAAAATTGCATTCCAAATTAACTTTAAAGCCGTTTTTTTTTTCAAAAATGTGTAAACCGACAGCAAATTTTTTTGTTTTTATACGCTAATTAGACCGTCATCTTTCATAATCCACTTCAAAAATGGTAAAAATCCAGATTCGGGATTCTTAACCGTCAACTAAAATCCTATAGTGTGTATTGAAAATATTACGTTAAAATTAAAAATAAAAAAAATTAACTTATTAACTGAGTAATTAAAGAGAATTATTTTTCACGAGCTTTCAGCAATGGTTGCTGGTTATTTAACCTATTAATTCGTAAAATTTTATTCGTAATTTAATATTAATTTTACAGGTTACTAACATATTAATAATTTAAATAAATTAAAAATAAGATAAATTAATAATTAAACAAGTTATTTTCTATTTTTTCACTTTTTATAATAGTCGTTCTACTCCCCCCTCCGGCTCATTTGTCCATCTCTCAGTTTATGGTAAATGGTAATTTTTATAGTATATTATGATATATGTTTTATAAACGATTCTTAAAACGAATACAAATGTCTAAAGAGTTTATAAAACAAGTGACATACTATACTTTTTCTACGACCCCAAATTACAAAAACAGAAAAATTAAATATTTTATTAATTAAATAGGTAGGTATAATTTTAAAATCAACGTGTCGCTTATGATTTCGATCCCCATGCAAAAAAATTTTTTTTTATTTCTTTCTATTTTTTTCCTTTTTTCTATTTTTTTCATTTTTTGTGGATATATTATACGAACGAAGTGTACATACAAAAATATAATTACACTTTTAGGTTAGTTATTATTTTATGACAGTTTGTAAACAAAATACAATCCGTCGTAATCTGCATGTTGCTAACTTCAGCCCGTGACTAAAACGATCGAAGCCACGTCTTGTCAAGGTGTAATTAAACGATTACTTAGCTCTATGGAAACCAGATAAACGACGTTTTAGTAGCAGGAGTAGAAAAAGATTATTTTGTCATTAAAAAAGAAATTTTAATGCAATTGTAAAATTGTGACCACTGAAATTGAGCAGTGAATTTTAAAAAGAAAGTAAAAATGCTAACAGCAAAAAATATTCTTTTAAATTCCAAGAAATTGGGGCAGCTCAACAACAAAACTCAGTTCCACGATGAAACCCGTAACGTGCGGACGCAAAATGCGTTGAATAATTTAAAACCCAAGAAGAGATAGCGAGATCAATTATGAGTGACGTAACGGACCGCGGTCTTACACGTGCAGTTGATGATGATGATAATAATTTAAAAATATTACAAAAAAGACTTCTAAAATTGAAATTCTCCAAATAAAGTTAAGTTAACCGAGTAAAATTGATAATTTGAAAAGAAAATATAGTTGAGGTGATAGGCCAATAAAAGTCTAACCAGTAGACACCTTTTTCACTTTTTTTTGCTTTTCTAAAAATTTCCAAAATTATTTTAAAATGTTTTAATTAATTTTTCTAATTTCTCCAAATTCAAATTTTGGCGCTGCTATCTAAAATTGATAGTATAAAAGATTTAATAGCTAAGTTGAATTAAAGTTTTAGAAAATTATTGGAGGCCGAAAGTGAAGGCGATTAATTAAAAAACAAATTTAACAACAAAATAAAAAATTTATCAATCAAACAAAGTGGCAAGAATAAATTGAGAACAAAAATACAGAAAGATAAAATATGAAAGGAGTCAAAAACAATTTTTAAAAAGCAAAAAAAGACATGGAATTTAAAATTACAACAAAATAGACGATAAACAGCGACAATGCAACAAAAAGTAAACAAATTAAAAAATTTTAAACAACCAAAATTAAAAAATTTAAAAAAACGTCATTAAACAAAACTTAAGCACAATTTAAAAAATTTAAAAGTGGTCACACAATCAAAATTTTAACATTTATTTTATTTCATTATCATTTTGGGGTAGTTTTAGTTTGACTTGCTTGTCCAGTTAGAAAAACGCATTCGATTTCTTTAAAACACGATTTTTTAAATGTCATAAAGACCTAGACACAATTCGAAAATTAAATTGTACATTTGAAAAAAAATTTGATTTTTCTTTTAAAAACAAAGTAAAGGAAGCTAAAACAAAAGTTTATGGAAACCGAGGAGCGATAAGCCGAGGAAAAACATCACCAACAAGAAAATAATAATTAATTTAGTTATAAATCTATGGTCATTGCGCACATTCATGATAAACAAAAGTTTTTAATAAATTGGATCATATCAAACTCTAATAATTAATAAAAAAGCAACGAGCAACTAATGCCCAACCAGCTAAAATTATAAAAATTTTAATATTATTAAGGGTCATCCATAAAGGACGTCCGCAGATTTTTTCAAATTTTTTACACCCCTCCCCACTTTGTCACAGTTAGTCATTTATTCCCTCCCCTCACCTGAATTTAAAAGGTCATGTTCATTTTAGAAAATCACTAAAATTTACAATTTTTACATTTTATTTATAATTTTTGATATTAATACATTAATAAATTTTCAAATAGTGTAAGGGGGATCATAATATTTTAAAATTATAAGAAAAAAATACTCAAACGCAATTTTTTGCAAATCCCAAAAATGAAATTTTTATGCGAACGTCACATTTGGCTAACCCCCTCCCCCTTTGTCACATTTTGTAATCCCCTATGGACGACCCCTTATAAAAATCGACATGTTGTGATACAGTAGAAAGGGGGGGGGTTGAATTGCAAATTTAATACAAAATTAATAAATATTTTAAAATTTTCTTGCTCAGTTAATTAATTTGCTTTATTTCTAAGCTGTGGGCTCCACAGATCCGTCACTGATTATATCCATTGAAATGTCATTAATTAAAATGTCATTGTCGTTATTATTTTTATAGGTTAGAAATGTATTAAACTGCACGCACTTTTGAAAATAAACATTTCTTAATAAATGCAAGTATTTATTTACCAACGTCAAATAATTTAATTCAAAAGGTGAACACATAATTTATTGTAATAAAAACCACAATAATGAATTTGTTATGTATCTAATCAAGTTATTATCTATTCATCTCATCGCCTTGAGCAATTTTCATTTATGTAAAATTTTTGCTAAATTCAGTAGTCTGCTATTATTGTAGTTATTCAATATGTCAAACGTTTTGGTTTTTTTATCACAGTATGTTGGTATGCGCATGCGACAGTCGCTGTAATCTATCACCTAATTGTCGAAATGAAATCATAGTAAGGCAAAAACTTTAATTTGTTAAACTTCGTGCATTTTAGGGCTAAAAAGTAATAAGTAAAAATTTTGGTTATGGTAAAATATAGAAATTTTCTACTCATAGTTTCCACTTTTAAAAACACCAATTATTACTTTATTATTGTTTATTTTTTTATCTAAGACTACTGAGCTATGGTTTCATGGAAGAAAACTATTTTCAATTTTTGATATATTATCAGTCAGTTGAAGATCGAGATCATTATCTGTAATGACATTAATCAAAATCATTGGTTGAAAACCTAGCTATCATAAAATTATTTGTTACGATGACAAAGATTTGGTTATACCAACAAATGTTTTAGTTGCGACAAAAATGTTTTTGTTCGTGTAACAAAATTTTTACTACTGCAAACAAAAATATTTTATGAAGCAGCAACTAAGGTTGTTCGATTAGAAAATTAAATATGCAATCGTAAATGCTGTGTAGTTATTCTATGTAGGTACATAATATATTACATCTATATTAATGTTCTGTTAAAATTTATCTCTACGTTAAGAGAATTTATTTTCTGTTTATATATTTCATTATATGATTGAGATAGCCTTAAACGATAATGAGAATGTCCCACCTCGTATACGTACATCCATGAAATGGATTAAGATTTTTATGACATAGTTTTATGAGCAAATTCGTTCAAATGCTTTTGACTTTTATGGCTATCGCGCTATTTTAATAAATTTCTCTCTTGAGATGATGATTTTGGGGATCGCCATTTAACCAACACCAAAAAGTAACAAAAAAAATGTACAATACCTTTCCGTATTTATGAGAAGAGTTAATTGTGTTAGCTGTCCAATGATCAGTCTCAAAACGAGCTCTCTCAAGAACACCGGTGAGATTATCAATTCTTGACCATTCGCGCACGTCGTGATTGTGAAATGGTGGTCCTACATTTCCATTAGGCGTCTGTGCCACTACCTCCATGTTTTGTTGTATTATTCAATGTCAATACAACTTAAAAGCAACTCTACATTTGCCTGAAACAAACAAAACATATAAATAATAATCAAATTTTCAAAAACGTATGAGATGGCGGAGAGGAGGGGGTGATAACTAATACGGAAACAATAATGATTAATTCCTATGGGAAAGTTTCAAATTTTGGATTCATGAGGAAGATGTTACATCTGCATACCGGTTGTGACCGTCGATGTTGGAACCAATGACAAAACTATTTAAATCATCGGGGTTAGTTGAATTTTCAATTTCACAACTTAAAAATTTCCCCGATGGTTTCATTAAACTTTCTACCGCTAATGTAGTTAATTTGTTAACAATTTTAACAAGAACAATAGGACATAGGCGTAAGGTACGCCATATACAAGAAATACAAAACAATGAACACAAATATAGTACTAACACTTTTGTAATAATTATTTCTAATTTCCATTTTGTATTTTATTGCACCAGGAATTGTTTAAAAGCTGATAGTCATCTGAAGTAATTAACTTAACTGTCGTTATATAACTTCTGGAACAAGTTACATTTGCACGATAAAGCATTGTTGAATGCTAAACCTGAGTGGCTTAATCAGGACGAAAAGGATTCGAAAGAAAGTGCTAAATCGACTGCGGACCCAAAAAAAATCATAGAAGTGAGAGCTTTCCAATATTAATAATAAGTATTTGTGGTATTCTCATTAATTACCCAAACACAATAACTTCGATTACTTTCAATTTGCAATAATTTAAAATTAATGAATTTAATTTATACTTTCTTGATTATGAATTAGTTTGCACTCATTGTTAATAAATACATTGACATTAAAAAAATTGTCGATTTATTTCTTATGTAAAGAAAAATTTGCAAAACAATAAACACATAATTATCTACTTTCACAATTATTAATCGTGCAGAAATATCAAATAATACAACGTTTTTTTGTATTTGAATAATTTAATTGTTAATTTTATATAGTGCAAGGGCACGATACAATTTTTAGTGGGTGTGTATACCTCTAACAATTAATTAAAATCACTTTCCTATTTATCAGATAAAATATGTTTAATTAGCAACCTAAATCATAAATTATGTATTGTGACGACGAAGTCTTTCTTAATCGACAAGGACGATTGTATGATTAAAGACTTTATTGTGCAAATGAATAATATTTTCCTGCTTATGTTCGATTTTTTTGACATTGATTATTATGTAAACAGGTTTAAGTTCATAACTTATCAGAGATCGCAATTCTTGCTCAATTGAAGAAGCATACCGGTAATAACATCTGAAAATTAGAAGGTGGAGAAAGGGACGACTCAAAATTTACGATGGTAAAAATCATTAGCAATGATCACAAAGCTTATCGTCCAGGTGACCGATCGATCAGGATATCGAAAGGTAAATAAACTGTTCGAACATTTTTCGAATGTAAATTCAGCTATTTGTTTTATTAATTTACCGCAATAAATCACAAATCATTTTCGTATTATCTAGGTTCATGATTGACAGCTATACAATTTTCAATACTTATGCCAAATTAATACACCTAATTTGGCATTGACTTTTGGGAGAAGTTAATTAATTATTACTTATTTGACAAGTACACTTTACGTTTGTATAAGCTTAAAAAATGTCCGAAGTTAATTAAAATATAAAACTAATTAAGAATGTTTAAAAACAAATCAATTTTTTGTTGTATTTTGTCTAACCTAGCAGCAATGAGATTCTTAAACCAGTTGCGAGACAAAAAGTGAGAAGGTACCAAATATGGTGGTTGTAGAAAAAATAAAAGTGAATGTCAAACTTTTAATTTCCTAGTTAAATAAAAAATTGATAAAATCTCTCAGTGCAAAATTTTCACCTTTTTACTGTTTTTTTACCATTCTCGTCCGTTTAGCTTTCCAACATGTCATGCAATCATAAATTTTTTCTATCGACAAAATAAATGCGATTTGATGTGCAATCTGTCCAGACAAAAAACAGTTCCATTTTACATTATTCCCATGATTAAGTAATTATTGATTATTAACGTTACTGTGTAGTTAAGTCAAAATTACAGTCCCACAAACAAATATACTTAAGAGCTGTATCACCAAGCATCTTGTTAACGTAATTGTTTATAACAACGTTGATAAATGGTCTAATATAAAACCTTTAACCAGAAACCTAATAATTATGTAAAATGTTCGATTGCATATTGGAACGCTTAATTTAACATTGCTCATGCAAGTTAAATAAGTGGTAGGTAGTTTGATTTATTTGTCTCGTTTTTAAAATTGGTTTATAACAATTTCTACAAATCTTGCATGATGCTTTACTTTCTTTTAACAAAACAAAACTATAAATTACAGCATGGATTAATATATCCGTCAGGAAGTACGTTGTGCCCATATTGATGGCGATTGAAGCACTTAATCGATTTGCCCTCTTCGTAATTCCATACGCCAGCTGATGGTGCTGCTCTTTGACTATATATAGCCAATTATAATTATTTTCTTTTAGAAAATCCCTTTTCCTACCCACCCATAACTGATGGTTTTCTACACGTCACCTTTCTCAGAAATATTTTGTAATATAAAAAAAACATCGGTTTAAAAAACCTTTTGTATTATCCTTCAAAAATTTTAATAACTCCAGTTTCACCCCACTGTAAGACATAATTCGTGATCAGTTTTATAACTTTTTTCTCTTAAGTTTGCATGATTTTTAATGTGTCCTTGCCAGGACCCTCGGTTTCACATTTCTGAAAAGCACTCGATTAGATTAATCCCAACCCAGAACGTTTAATCGTGCAAATTTACATCGGCCTATTTCAAATTTTAATTTAAAATAAATATGATGTGGTAACGTCAGCTGTCATATGGCATAACATTTTTCGTCTACCTACGTCTACCTTCGATGCAAAAGATGGCCAACTCAAACATCCTCATAAATTTTATACCACTTTTGCGTTAGTATTGTATGTGTTGGTGAGAAAAACATGAAATTCTGTAATAATACAAAAATGAAATAAAATTAACTCTGTTAATTTTTCCAAAATAGGACAGTTCATAGATTTTTAACCCTGTGCAAATAATTCTATCACAATAAAACTCAAAACTAAGTTAAAAAATTATAATAATTATTATGATTTTTAATTCGAATCTATTCGAGTTCATAAATAAAAATTTTCAATTTAAGAAAACAGAGACGGTCATTGGCCTGGATGCTAAAGCAATCAACTGCTAACGTAAGGCGCCGCGGTTCAAACTCGGATAGAGCTCACTTTGCAATGCCATCTCCGTGCTTCGGAAGGCACGTAAAGACAGTAGTTCTCCTATGTTAATAAATTTCAATCATTAAAAAATAATATATAATAACAGGCATATCTGAGGCCAGCCTAGTAAGCTACTTCAGAAGTAAAACCAATAATATGCTCACAGTGCTAACAGTGGCTTCAAAACTTCGTCGAAGTTGCTGTTGAAAATTACAGGACTTAGTCTTAAGTTAAGAGGAAGAAAATTTAAAACTAACCCCCTAACAATTTTAATATCCACTTTTTCAAAATTTATCCAATCAATATTATTCCACTCATTAAACTTTAGTCTTTCAATGGTTTCATCTTATTAATTTAATTTAATTAATCCAAACCACCGTAAATTTCAATATTCAAAATCAATTCGTGGAAATATTTACTTACTACTTTTGTAATGCGTTTGTATCAATCGCTGCGCCGGAACTGTTTCAATCGTTTCTAAACAAAACTTTATTGCCTCTTCTGATTTTTTTAATTTTCCACTAATTCCCGGTTTCACAAACCTTTAAACTGCGATTAAATTATTTAAGCCGAAATCGCAGTTTAAATGTATGTGAAACCGGGCATAAGAAATTAATTTATTCGATTTTAAATTTTTCAAAATTTCTTTTTAATTTTTAGAACTCAGGAATTAATTTACTTTCTAAAACAAAACATAATAAATGACAAAATCATCTTTACTGCGCCATTTTAAAATTCAAATAATACAATTTGTTTCTCAAATTTCCGAAATTATTACTGCTTACTTAATTAGCACAAATCCAATTTATTTTACATCATTAAGAGGTAAGTAAATATTTTTAGGGCAAGAATCAACTAACCCTGACTCATAAACGACTTGTAAGACATTTAAGATGAGGATAAATTTGTTAATACTTCTATTAAGACCACAATTCAATTTTGAAAATCACGATTTTGTAGGGTTAACATCTACACTTCGCCGAGTAGGACCGGTCCTAGGGAGATATTTTTAGTAAGTAAAATGTTTGTCAAAACGGCCTGTAGCAGCCGGAGCGGAGGGTTAGTTTTGACTATTTCGACCACACCAAATTTCGAATTCACCCCCAAAATAAACGCTAATCCAAGAAAATACGTTATTCTAAATCATGTTTAGCTCATTTGTTAATCAGCGGTTCTGTCAAATACTTATACCGGATTGTTAATGAGCGGAGTTAAAATTAGAAAAGCCAATAAAATGATTGCATTCCATATGAACTATTAAAGCCTTTTTTTCAAAACTTTGTGAGGTGTTCGTAAATTTTAATTTTAAGAATTATTCACTTTTATAATTTACAAAAAAAAATTGATAAAATTACAATCAGGGTTGATCGACATTCAAGATTTTGGTTCAAATTTGTCGTTCAACAGAAACCACGCGTTAGCAACAACCAAGCAAATGAAAATGGCTTTCCTGAGGGTTCGAGTTAATATTTCCGAACTTGAAAATACCCTTTTTTCCTATACAAATGGCTTCACCAAACGAAAGAAGACAATTTTGCAAGTCTTTTAACGTGAGAAAGAATTTGGTGGGTCCTTTACTAAGCCCACAATTTAAATTTAAAAATCACAAATATCCCGTAAGAATCACAAAAGCCGAGGGTTAACCGCTGGTGAAGTTTTTGTACACATCTCATGAAGTACATGAAGTACTTACGTGGAACATCCTCCAGTGCCTCTGCAATGGAAGATCTTCAATTTACTACTGATAAAATAAACTACTCGATCCGGAGGGTCTGGGAGCGTGGAACACCCTCCAGTGCCTCTGCAACGAGATATCTTCAGTTTACTTCTGATAAAATAAACTATTCAATCCGGGGTCTGGGGTGTGGAACACCCTCCAGTGCACAAATTTTGGAATGAAAACATTGCGGAACATGCAGAACCCCAGACCAAGTAGTTTACTTTCTATCAAAGTAAACCAAAGATCTCCGTTGCAGAGGCACTGAGGGTGTAACTCCCGGTTTAGATAATTTATTATTATTAAAAGTGAATTAAATATTTAAACATATCTCAAGTTTATTAAAATTAGCTATGGTCAAGTAAATGTGTTTAATTCTTAACTTGACAATTAATTATAAATTCCGTACCCTTGGGAGACAGATCTCTGCAACAAAATAAAAATAAACTACTTAATCTGGGGGTTTAGAGGGTGTGAACACCTTCCAGTGTCTCTGCAACGGGAAATTTTCAGTTTACTAATGATACAAAATAAACTACTTGATCCGGGGTGTGGACCTCCATTGCTCAAATTTTGGAATCTCGTGAATTACTGCTGAATATATGAAGTACGAAAAAGTATGCAGAATTATCATGAATTACGTTAAGTGTGAAGTTAATTGTACACGATTTCTACTACCGGTTGACCCTCGACAAAAACGCATTATTACGTAATATTACGTCATAAATTGTACACATTCTATTACCAGTCCGTGCGTTGTACGTGGATCAACACTCACAACGGGCGAAGAACTACCACTCGCTTTTCGCATCTGTCGCAGTAAGGATCCAAAATTTCGAGCATTTTCAAGCACAGAGATATTTTTGAATAAGTTTAATTCCTTCTAGGATGCCGTGGCTCAAAGATTTATTATTTTTTAGGTTACATTTGGCTCCGATATATTTTTATTACTATTAATAGTTGACCCTAGAATCTGCCGGTTAGATTTGGAAAATTTTAAGTTCTGCTGGGCCCTGGGATATTTTTAAAAATTGTTGCGAAAGCAAAGGCTTTGCCCTTTCAGCAATTATTTTATCAACAAAAAAAACTTATTTAAAATAATTACTTTTAGCACTAAATACTTATTTTAATTGTCGATGGGCGGGGTTACAGTTTCAAAAAAGCCAATGAGAAAATTGCATTCCAAATTAATTTTAAAGCCGTTTTTTTCTTCTTTATATTTATTTTATTCTTTTTATCTGCTAATTAGACCTATATCTTTCATAATTCGCTTTAAAAATCGTGAAAATCCTGATTCGGGTGTCTTAATTGTCACCCTCCTGAATTTGAAAATTAAAAATTCTGTTTTACAAAGCACTATTTTATTCGGCCTTCTAAGGCTTAATATACTGCCTCCTTTCTCTACAAAAAAAAGCTTATATCCGGCAGTGAACGAAAACAAGATGAAAAAAAATTAAGCCCTAATAAAATCCCCCGGTTTCAATCCTATAGTTTAGTAATTAAATTCTAAAAAACTAAAAAAAATTTCACTGGAAAAGTTTCCCAAAAATTGGCTTGGCATTGAGACTAGTGAAAACGATGTTCCAGATGCCAAAGAATAATGTTGGAATAAGATGCTATTTCGCAATGTATATTTTTTAAGATATATTACTGTGAGAATATATTGAGCTGATAGCTGAAAATAAGAAAAATCAGAAAAATACTTAATATTTTTATCCAATTTTACTTAAAATCTGCTGTAACAGCTGTCACGTATGTGTAGTATTATTTGAATAAAACTCTGAACAGCGACGATTTAAGAAGTATATTTAGGAAAATAATTTTTAAGGTGAATTTGAAATTGGCTGTGGTTGCGTTTGTCAAAACCGACTTTTCACAACCTCCGCTGCGCTCCGGCCGCTCCAAACCGATGTAACATGCGCTTTACGCATTAGAAATATTCCCCCAGAACGGTCTTACTGGGAAAAGTGTGGATGTTCACCCGATAGATAGCAGGGAGCGACTGACTCTCTCCTCGCGCTGCTTTAGTTGGCTCCGCCTTACGGTTGATTCGTGTACATCGGGACGTACGTCCCGCCAACAGAATGTAATTATCCGTCCGTTTTTATGATTTTCAAAATCGATTTTTAGCATTATAATTGGAAATATCGAATTCATCCATAGTACAATCGAGTCGTTTTAACATTTTCTAACCAATTGTAAAAGAAATTTTTTTATAAATCTCCGGGGTAGCGTATTTTAACCGATGAATGAAAATTTAAATATTTGTAAACATTCTCGCGCAGAAAAGAAATTATAATTGAAAAAATGTGACCACTGAAATCGAACAGTAAAGTTTTAAGTAAAATATTTTCAATCAAAAGTGCAAACAAAGCCTTTAAATTTGATAATAAAGTATAAATTTAATTTTTATAAAGCTGGCAATTTCAAACGCCGAATTTCGAAAAACTAATTCCCGGTTGCACCGCTTTTGACTTAAGTATAAAACTTAAGTTTCCTATGACAGCGTCAAATAAAATTTACAAAAATTTAAAAACTCTTAATTAATTTGCTCGTTTGCATCACACTATTTAAGACAACCTGAATTTCCAAAAAGCCACACTGCTAATTAAAACGTTTGAATTATACAATAAAAAAAGCAAAATATTAATTATTCTAAAAAATAAATTAATTATGCTTACGTCAAAATATATACTCGTATTTGCTCGTGAAGACGAGCAAACCACAATCATATTTTGTAGCAGAAACTTAAGTTACATGCGGAGCAAACTTTAAAAATAATCTTAAATCTAATATTTTTTAGCGCTCGTATGTTGCTCGTCTTCACGAACGAATACGAGTATATATTTTGACGTAAATATAATTAATTTATTTTTAAAAATAATTAATTTCTTGTTTTTATATTGTATAATTCAAACGTTTTTATTAGCAGTGCGACTTTCTGAAACTTCAGGTTGTCTTAAATAGTGTGATGCAAACTAGCAAATTAATTAAAAGTTTCTTCATTTTTGTAAATTTTAATTTGATACTGTCAAAGGAAACTTAAGTGGTGCAACCGGGCATTAGTCCCTTTTCAAACAGCATTAAATGTGGACACACACTGCGTTGAAAGAATTGGAAAATTCTAAAAAGTTTAGTAAAAAAGTTGGAGTTCTCTAGGAGTTGAGTAAACTAAGTGAGATTGACCATAAATAAATTAAGAAGTCGAAATTATAAATATTATTAAATTAGTAAATTGAATTAAATTGAAAGTTTTAAAATAAAATGGAGAATCACAGTGTGGGCTAAGATAATTGAAAAATTAGTGAATCCGACAGAGTATGCAAAATTAATTGGAAACAAGAACAAAAAAAATTAGAAAATCAAAGGTGAATAGAACTCAAAAATAACAGCTGCCGAAAATTATTAAAAAAAACAGAAAAGACAGTAAAAATCGAGGGGTTAACCGCTGGTGAAGTTTTTTGTACACATCTCATGAAGTACATAACATCTCATGTGAAGTACATGAAGCACTTCACGTGGAACACCCTCCAGTGCCTCTGCAACGGAAGATCTTCAATTTACTTCTGATAAAAATAAACTACTCGATCCGGGGGGTCTGGGGGGCGTGAAACACCCTCCAGTGCCTCTGCAACGGGAGATCTTCAGTTTACTTCTGATAAAAATAAACTATTCAATCCGGGGGGTCTGGGGGGCGTGAAACACCCTCCAGTGTCTCTGCAACGGGAGATCTTCAGTTTACTTCTGATAAAAATAAACTATTCAATCCGGGGGTCTGGGGTGTGAAACACCCTCCAGTGCACAAATTTTAGAATGAAGAACATGCAGAACCCCCAGACCAAGTAGTTTACTTTTTATCAGTAGTAAACTAAAAATCTCTCGTTGCAGAGGCACTGGAGGGGTGTTCCACACCCCCCAGACCCCCCGGTTTAAATAATTTATTTTTATTAAAAGTAAATTAAATATTTAAGCATATCTCAAGTTTATTAAAATTAGCTATGGCCAAGTAAATGTGTTTAATTCGTAATTTGACAATTAATTATAAACTGCGTAATTATAAATTTTGTACCCCCTGGGAGGCAGATCTCAGAAACAAAATAAAAAATAAACTACTTAATCCGGGAGGTCTGGAGGGTGTAGAACACCTTGATTGTGCCCCTGCAACAGAAAATTTTCAGTTTACTTCAGATAAAAAATAAACTACTTGATCCGGGGGGTATAGGGGGTGTGGAACACCCTCCATTGCTCAAGTTTTGGAATCTCGGTGAGTCTCTGAAATACCAATGATGTACGTGAAATACAATAAAGTATCGATGAATTAGGTGAAGTACCGTGAATTATTGATGAAGTACGGTGAATTACTGGCGAAGTATGTGAAGTCCAGTGAATTACTGCTGAATTATATGAAGTACGAAGAAGTATGGAGAATTATCATAAATTACGTGAAGTTAATTGTACAGGATTTCCTCTAGCGGTTGACCCCTCGGTAAAAATTTAAAAAAACTAATTATAACAGAATTCAAAACAACAGTGGTCAAATAAAGATTTTGTAGCAGCGATTTATTTTATTATTAACAGAAATTTAAATATTTTTGAGGTAATTTTAGTATGAGGTCAATTTCACATACAGCTTAGATGATACTTAGCAATTGGTTGAAACACATATTTTTATTAATAAAAACCTGCACAACGAACGAAAAATTAAATTGTAATTTTTATTTTTTTCCTAAACAAAATCAAAAGCAACAACTTAATCACAGTTTTTATAAAGGGTTTGTGTAATTAAAGAGTTAAATTGAATGAAAATTAACAACATAAGCTTGAAAAACAAGGAAATTCGGGGTAAGTTTGTGTTTCTGGCATTCAATTTTATCTTTACAATTATTATAAAAAAGTGAAACACAGCAATATATATTTCTTGTAGGTCTTAAACCTTTGTAATAACTTTTTTCAAACTGATAGCTAATTCAATATCTGTAATTATGTAAAAATCATGAATTAAATTTAATATTATTGTCCCACAACTTTGATAATCTAGTAATATATTATCATGTTCTTTTCGTATTTATGATGATGTATAAAAAATGCAAAGTTTATGTTACAACCTTCGACAATCAATTCATATAAAATTATTCAAAAATAAAAAAGTTGTAATTTAAATTTACAATTGAAGAATAAAGAAAGTAATAAAGATTAAATATAAATACAGGCAACCCTCATATAATGCGGGTAATTTTTGTCTTTCTTGTTTGTTGTCTTTGTGAGTTTCCTGCCACCTGAGTCAAAAAACTGATAATATTTCGACTTTAAAACAAAATCTAAAGCTTAGCTGCTCTTTCATCGGAGACCTCAAGGGCAAGGGCTGTCTATCCGTCCAACAACTTTTGATTAGAGGGGGACTTACTGTTCCGAGTGACTAAATATTATTTACCAGAAACTACCCCCTTCTCGATAGCTCTGTGAGCTGTTTCTCCTAGAAATCGAACACTGTTAATTTCATTTTTCGTGAGTTTTTTGCTCAAAATTGCCGCACGAAAGAAGAAGAGAAATTGAGATGAAGTTATCAATGTACTTTATGGTACCATAATTCTGACAATCATAGAAAGTAAAGTCATCAAGTAAAACTTTCATTATTGCATTGTTTAGCTTAAAAGCGAATGCGTTCCGTCTTGAATGTTATGAAGATAGCTCTGATGCACAATTCCATTTATTGAAATGAAGTTCATGGCTTAACCTTTCAGCATGGCTTATGAACTCTGCGTGAAGTATTTCAATGCATGCTGGAAGTTAAAACACGATTGAATTAAATTATTCGTTTTATTACTCGTAAAATTGAATACTAATTTTCTATTACAGTATTGAATTATATCCATGTGGCTGGCAAATTTAATTTAAAACCCAATTTGCAAAGGCAACCTTTAAAGATTTGATTGATTGCCTTATTAAGAACTCCAAGCCGAGAAACAGGTATGTACTATGTAGGTACAACATTTTTTCGAAAACTCTATTAGAGACGATCTCGGAGAGAAAAAAATTTTAAAATTGTGCGCAGAAAAACACGACTTCCTACAAATATTAGGTCATCTAATTGTATTTTCCACTCACATTTAAATAATTACTGGTTTACTTTATACGAGATTAATAATTATTACAATTACGTCATGTCGTAACCTAAACCATATATCGCACCAATTTATAATTATTGAGAATTTTAATTATGCAAATAAATTATGATTAAGTCTTCGTAAATCAAATTTAGATTATTTTATAGTTATAATAAATTAAAGTACGAGTTTTAGATTAAAAGACGAGTTAGTTAAGTGAATACAAAGCCTGGCGAAAATATATTCCACCTGTTTTAATTTTCAAGTCACCATTGTTTAAAAATACTATACCCATTCGTTTAAAAACTGGTCTTGGCCATTTTTAGCGAGGAGTCAGTTTTTGGAACAACTCTGGCCAGTAAAATTTATGTAAATGCAATACGTCAACTAATGCACGGTGAGAGCAATTTATGTCTTGGGTTGTCAGTATCAACCAGGGTACAATTTATTTCTTGTTGGAAGCACGAATCGAACGAATGAACAAATTTTATAAAATTAATCCAAGCGTGAGAATTGCGGATAAAAAGGAAAATTAGAGAAGATGGTCGGTATGAAGTGTTGAATAAATTACAAGGATCAAAACCATGTTTGCAATTGCTTGTTGGTCGTGTTAACAAGCAACGTGCAAAGAGAAGAACGAACTTAATAAGATTAATTTTTAACAAATTGTAGGTAATACAAATATTGCACCATGTTGGGTTCTTGAAATAGATTAAAGAATTAAGTTCGTGATGAGGACAAAGACCTGGAAAGGTGAGGAAATCCAAATTATCTCCTACCGAGAAGATATTCCTGCATATTTGGACAAGCCGGTTCTGCATTCCAAAACTATGATTAAGTATACCCAGGATGAGGATCACACTCATTCTTTGTTCCAACTGTATCATTTCAAAACCACCGAAGCTCAAAGATATGGGCAATTCCTGGTATTCTAATTAAAATTAATTATATACAGACTAACCTTTTTGTTTTAAAAGTAGAGACACTTAATTCAGAAATATCAGCAATTAAAATAAAAATTTAATTGAACTCCAAGCAAATAAAATGTTTACATTGTAAAACTGTGAAACTAATGCATTGCACCGTTACGTAGTATACATAGATCATCGTGATAATTACAAAGATAATTACTAATTTTCATTCAGGTTAATGATGCAAAATTATCAGTTTAGGTACTCTTAATTAGAAAGGTGTAGTAACTGCAGGAAAACTGTTTGTTTTTAATTTTCACTGCCCAATTAAGAAAGTAATTTTGATTTTTTTAAATAATAAACCTGACGGGCAGGAGAAAAAAGGGATGAAAACCAATCTGAAACAGATTGATGGTATTCGATGGAGAAATTGTTGAGAAAATAATTCAATACCTACGTTGATAGAATATTGAAGAAGGTGTTACCACAATAATTTATTATCAGAACTAAACGAGTGCCTTTTTAATCAAATACAGTTAACCATAATAAATAGCCGATAATGGTGGTTATAATGAGGCAATTTAATTTTCATAAAAATTTTCTTGCAATTTCTGTAACAGGTCATAAAGATGTTATAGCTACTGTATTAATGACGTGTTTAAGTAATTTAATTTTTTAGATAATCCCCTATTTACATCATATACGTGCACTTTTAAATGCATACAACAAAATATGCAAGTACATAAATATAAATTAATAAGAAAATAAGCGACTCGGGAGAAAATGTGGTTTTATTGTGAAATGTATAAATAACAGCAATTGCCACATATGAGTTTATAACTCAAAAATTATAGAGAGAGTAAATAATACTCCTTCGAATGTAAAGATGATTAATGAGTTTGCTGGAACAAGAACAAGGTTCTGCTCCAATCACAGAAAAATTAGCAAAACTTTTTTAAGAATGCCGGAAATCCAACAGATCGTCCACCACTTTTGTTGTTAGGTTGAACAAACTGACAATAAAAACATGCTAATCTAAAATACTGGAATATTTAATAGATATAAATCATCAGTTTGAATTAGCAGTAATACCAATAAAATTTACACCTCCCTGTATGTTAAACACCACGAAAAATTAATTTAGTAGCAGAATTTTTTGCCCTAAAATTTAAATTCGAAACTTTTTTGTATAAAAAAAATTAAGGAAACAGGAAATTACGAAAGTATGATTTTATAAGTAGAAAACATACAATGTTTGTTTTGTGAACCAATTTTTAACTGTAATTAGGCAATTATCTCCTAATTGTGAATTTATTTATATCTGCTAATTATGAATATTTGGAAAAAAAATTTAGGATTTGTAATTCGTGTGTTGAAGAATTGAAGTTAAAATAATTAGTCAAATTCGGAAAACTGCAGCTGTATTGAGAAATATTAAAATAACAAAATTCAATTAAACTGTGGGTGAAAACTAATTGAACGGATAATTGAGAGAATCAAAGCAAATTTGGCTAGAGCCGATTAACCTGAGTTTGAAAATACACTTTTTCTTATAGAAATAGATTCACCAAACAAAAGAAGACATTAATACAAGACTTTTAAGGTGAGATAGAACTTTATAGGTCCTATATTAAGCCCACAATTCAATTTTGAGGTTCACAAAATTGCCATAAAAAACTTTTAAGAGAATTATTCGGCAATATTGCGTCGTAATTAAATTTATTTTGGTTACAGTACGTGTGCCCAGCCTGGTTTGAAATTTTAGGTTTTGCTAGACTCGAGGATTTTTTTTCTGAAGGCTTAGCCTACCATTCGCAATTACATTATAAAAAATATAAAATACTCTAAAATTTATTTTTTTAATTTTTGATGGTGGGATTACAATTTAAAAATAGGCAATAGGAAAATTGCATTCCAAATTAATTTTTCAAAATTTGTGGACCGACAGCAAATTTTATTTTTTTTATTTTGAAAATTTAAATTCGAGTTGATCGACTCTCGCCGAAAATTTAACGTCATTAAGTATAAAACAAAATTTAAACCTATTTTCTTCAGTAAAATTTGAAAATATTTATATATTGTAAAAACCAAAGTGAAACCCCTAATTAGTAAAAGCGAATCATTGCAATATTTTTTTACTTAATTGCCATAAAAATTCCGCTAAATCAAATGTTTTAAATTAGAGCATTACTGCCAATATTTCATTATTCTGTTGAGTAAAAACCACTGATCTTGATAGTTTTGTTTAAAGAACTAAGATTAGAAAAATAACACGACAATTTATTGTTTTGATATTCACAAATTTTCACGTTTAGGCATTAAAAAATCAAAAAAAAAATTGTAATACGTATCTATGATAGGCTAAATTCGAACCTTAAGCCCCACCCATTTTGAATTTTTCTGCAATTTTACTTAAATTCATGTATTTTCACTTATTTTACGAAAATAATTTTTAGGTTGAATCCGAGACTTGCGTAGCTTTCGCTCAGCTCCGCTCCACTACGGCCGCTACAAGCCGTTTTGACAAGCGCTTTACAAATATCCCCCTAGATCGATCCAACTCGAAAAAGTGTAGATGTTGACCCGACAGATAGGAGGAAGCGATTGACTCCCTCCTAGCGGTACTCTAGTTGACCCCGCCTTACGGTGATTCGTGTATATTAAGACGCACGTTCCGCCAACAAAATGCAGAAACCCCCCCTTTTCGTAATTTTTAAAATCGATTTTTAGTGTTATTAATGGAAATATTGCGTTCATACATAGTACATTCCACTTGTATTAACGTTCTCTACCTAATTGTTAAAAAAAATTGTAAAATCATCACAGACAAAAACTTCGTGTTATCGTACTTAAACCGAAAGGTAAAATTATCATTAACTCTATTAATTAATTAATTAATTATAATGACTAATCCGTAACTCACCTCTCACTAGTCAATTTTTGCCAACTTAAAAAATTGATAGAGTTTGAACTCCCGGAATCAAAAATACATTTTTCTTATAGAAATGGCTGTACCAAACGAAAAACAGAAAAATACAAGCTTTTTATGGTGAGGATGAAAGTTGTCGGACTTGTAATAAGGCCACAATTCAATTTTGAAAATTACAATTTTCCCATAAGAATACATACATGTTAATGTATTATTGCGACATATTACATCATTATAGCCATCATTCTATCACCAGTCCGCGTGTTGTAGGTGGGTCGAAAGTGACTAGCGGTGGGAGATAGCAGTCGCTCCCACTTTTCCGAGTTGGACCGTTCTTGGGGGTTGTTTTTAATAAGTAAAGCGTTTGTCAAAACCGCTTGTAGCGACCGGAGCGATAAAAGCGAACGCTGCGGAAAGTGAGTTTTAACAAACGCAACTACGTTCACTTCACCTTAAAAGTAAATTTTTTCCGAAATTTGTTTGCCAACCACAAATTTTATTTTTTTCTTTGTAAATTTACACCTTCATCTTTCATAATTTGCTGTAAAAACCGAGATTATGGTATCTTTACTGTCCCCACAACCTGTTATATTTTCGGTCGGCGGAGTTATAGTTCAAAAGAGCCAATGAGAAAATTGCATTCCAAATTAATTTTTAAAGCCGTTTTTCTCCAAAATTTGTGAACCGACTGCAAATTTTTCCCCCGGGAAAATTCTCCCCAGAAACAGACATATAGTGATAGTGATAATAGTGATGTGAACATTTCGCAATAGAGTAAACACTTTTAACATTCAGGCAATATTGATTTTCATTACAGTGGTGCAATGTTGTTGCTATATAGCACTAAATATTGATGCAATATTGATTTAAAATATAGCGCCAACATATAATATTTATGATGGTAATGTGAATATTTGTCAATATTGTGGCAATATAGTAAATTGTAACGTTGAATAAATATTGATTTTCGAATTAGTAGTACATATTATCACAATATAACACAAAATATTGGTTCAATATTGATTTACAATACGGCAACAACATAGTGATGTGAACAATTGGCAATATTGTGGCAATGTAGTAAACAAATATTCAAAAATAATCATTCCCAATTAATCAAAAAGTGTTTTACGTCGCCACCTAAAAGTTGCACATACATCAAATAATCTAAATAACAAATTATTTCACTTTCCGTAACGCCCATTCCTAAACAACATTTATATTATCATTTTTTTAAATAATAATTGTATAATATTATATACTTATTATACAAAAATTATAATATACTCGTATGTTGTCAAGAATTTAGAATGAATTATAAATACTCTCACCAGTGCGGCCTTCAGGCCGCACAACCTTGACCTTCTAATTAAATACAATAATAACCAGTATGTTATCCGCAACATTGCTAAATTCTTTTGCCAACTTAAAAATTTTTATTTTATTTTAAATATAATAATGATCAGAATGTCGTTATTGATACATAGATCTGTCTATCCGAAGTGTGGGGGAATTTTGATGATTCTTATGGGAAACTCAATAACTCTAATAGATATTTGTAAGTCAAATACACAATACTACATAATACGTATTTTTCCCAGCCCCGCAATATTTTATGTGGATGACGGTAAATGAGTGAGAATTGTTTGATGTAAAATACTGTTATGCATAAGTAAATAACTACTGTCTATTGTTTTTTTTTTCACCAAAATATTAAACCGGTTGCAAATTAATAACTTTTTCATCAATAAACAAAAATTATGGAGAACTCGATGACTATAAGAGATATTGAAAAATGGATGGCACATCCTCAATCTCTTTTTTTGAGAGAAACCAGAATTCGCTATCCTTTTTGTTTTCGAGTCAAAAACGCAAAACTTTTATTTTCCAACTTTTAGAAAAATGTCGATATCTTGATTGTTTTTAAAGTTTCAGAAAAAATATACATACGTTCTTGAAACACTTTTTTAATGATAATAAAATTGACTAAATTATTTTGAATATTTTTGTTAGTTCAATGCTAATTTAAAATTATTATATTTAATGTTTTGGATTTAATTTTTTTTTTATTTATCACTTTGTAATGAAAATTTTAATTATAATAATGACCGATACGCATTCTCATCGGTCAATTTTTTTACCAATTTAAGAAATAAATCCACGTTATTTATTAAATTATTAGAACTACTACATAAATATGTGTATCCGTAACGTAGCTCTGATTGGTCAATTTTTAGTCAATGTCCAAATTCAAATAATAATTTAAATTGCTTAAAAAGTATAAAAAATCAAAATTTTGGTGTTATGCTATTTGAAGTAAGATATTGAAAATATTGCTGTAAAAAGTGAATATAAAGTGAATTCAAAATTACCCCCATCACTGCGGACTTCAGGCTGCACATCCTTGGCAATTTAGTAAATATAATAACGCACCTCTAATTGGTCAATTTTTTTGTCATCTTAATAAAATTAATTTAAGTTAATTTAATAATATATTTAAATTTTGGTCTAGAACATTTTCACGCCACCGTTCCGACGCCGCCATTTCAACGCGAAAACCATTAATTAAAAAATTAGGTATTTTGTAGCGGCAATTAAAAATTTTGTAAAAAAAATAAAAACTTTAATGCCGTTAAATAAATAATTTTAAAATTTCATTAAATAATCTAATTTGTTTATATTAAAAATTTACGTTTAGTTAGCAATAAATTAAAATTAATAATCTGAATATTTGCGATTTAATTTTGAATTTTGAAAATGTAATAGGAAATTTAAAAATTGTTACAACTTTTTTGTTTAAAATAATAAATGAAAAAATTTTGTAATGTATAAATTCAACTAAAATTTCACTTAACTAGAAAATCATTAAATTCATTTTATGCTATTATGGCGCTTATTAATTTATAAATATAGCATTGAGTGTTTTTTAAGAAGGAATTTCAATAATAGCGTTTTGGTTTATCATAATTCAAAAAAATTTGGTAAATGTAAATTGGTAAAAAGTGCTTTAATCAATTTAACTTGAGTATTATTAAAATTCATTATCAAATTTTTTTATTCTTTAGTTTCTTCTCAATGATAGGTTATACCATAAAAATGATTCGTATATTTGTGAAAATCTTTGTTTCCGGATTCTATGAGAATAATAAACCCGAAAATCTAGAAAAAGCTACCAAGATGCCGTTGCTATGCAGATTACAGCACCTCAGCGATTTTTCTTTATCTATGAGAATGTCTATGAGAATATTCTATGAGAATCTATGGAAAACAGTCAGAAAAATAGTTTTTATACTTTGCCAACTCAAAACTAATTTCTTTTATAAATAAAATTCTCTGCTTATTCCAAGTTTGGCTTGGTAGTAAAATTGAAAATGGAGTTTACTTTTTCACGTTTTCACGTGATATTCGCTTTAATTAGCCTTACTGTAATGTAACTTCCTCCGGGCAATATATTTTACGATCTTGTTAGCATAATATTAATATCAAAAAAATCTTATTTAAATATTTATTTTAATTTTCATCGTAAATGTTACATCAAAGGTAATCTTTATCTTTATTGATATAAGAAGATTATTTTATGATGTCATATTCACAACAATCAATTTTTTGTTACATTCATAAATAATTGTCATTCCTATTGTTATAAACCGTAAATCTTGATCGCGACATTACTTTGGTCGTTAACCTTCACTTTTTCCACCATAATCAGATTTGCTTACTGAATTGTTAATTTAATAAATGTAATCTTACGAGACGTAAACTACCATTTAAAAATAATTCCATATAACAAACGTTTCAATGATAAATTGATGTTTAGAGAAATCTAGATTTGTAAATTACAAGAGAAAGTTTGAAAATAAGTAGGAAGACAAAATCGCAGTATCTCAGGTTCGAATCTCAACTAAAACCAATTCGTACGAGCCAAAGTTGGATTATATTTTAACGCAAATGAATTCTAATTAGTTGTAGGTAATAATAAACTTTTCAGTGAACTTGTAACGTGACAAGAAAATAAAATTATTGTTTAAAAATAAACAATTCATGATGAATAAATTGAAGTATTATGTTTAACAAGTGTACGAAGGTCTCTCGAGACTGGGACTTGATAAAACGAGCTTTATTCGCATGCACGTAACCAAGTCCATTAGAAATGCAAAGGATCAGAACAAGAAAAAATGGGTACTTAAAAATTCTATCATATAAAACCATTGCAATTGCGGCGACTTGAAATTTTTATTGTGGCAGAAAATGTCACGCAACTCTATATATTGGTTACTACATGCGATAAACCTGTTCAAGATACCACTACAAAGTAACCAAAACCAAAAATGTTAAGTTCGGTTTTATGGGTTGTTTTGGTTTGGTTGGTCGTAATAAAAATAAAAGCAAATTGAAAATCATGCGCGCAACTTGCTCGGAGGGGGCAGTTATAAGACATAACTATCCCATCAAACACAAGCGACGGTGACATTAATAACTCTTTCCATTTCTATGGACAACAATTTTTTTGTAATAAAACATGTGTGTAATGTGGGTGTGTATTTTTATTCAAGTCTCATTCTAACAACAAAGCAAATAATAATTCTTATATGCACTCGTATGTATGTATAATGTATGGGTTGTAAATCATACCTACGTAAAATTACACTGCTTTCCATTGTATATCTCTTAAAATGTCAATGTTTCATGTGCTCACATTTTTTACATTAATAAACCTTTGTCTTGCAGATTACGGTGTTTTGCATCTGCATCATCACTTCTATTGATGGAGTTATTACATGAATCGAATCGATAATTATAAAGTAAACGTCTCGTATGTTTCGTCAATATTCGCATCCCAAACACCCATCGGTCGGTCTTGGCAAATGTCAAAGAATTACATTATATAAAACGTTGATCTTTAACCCTGTGGAACTCCAATCGTCAGTGCCGATGACGGATATAACTTTGAATATCTCAATTATAACTTTTATAAATATTAAACAGACGTCGAATAATAATTAATCAACATTTTATTGGCATTTTTCTGTCTTGAACGCAGCAAATACTATTTCCGGTTTGATATACTACACAGCAATTTTTCCAGTGGATACTTGATTAACGCCAAATATGGTATACTAAGTGTTCATAAAAAATTGTAAATAGCAAGTCGAGTTTGATAGACAACTTATGTTATTATCACTAACGGTAAGCAGGAAGTTCGGGTGATAGATAGTTGAGGTGTTGTAGGTCATGGTAATGCCTCGGGTTATGGTTTAACTATTACGCCGCAATACTAATGATGTGGATAAAACCAGGACATTCTACGGCTACTACTTTTTGTACGCACGTTATGTTACCGTCCGTCATACAATGTGTTGGTAAATTCGTCCTCGGAGGACGATCTTCCGATACCTTCAGAATAGAAATTATTCAATATCTTAAAACTTGCCAGATCATTCCCATTCAAAATATTATGAACTAACGAGACACTTAATTAAATTACCTTTATTGGCACTACTTGTCACAGTATGAATAAGAACGCCATTATTTTGAAGGGCAAGAATATTTAATAAATAAAACCGTTTCATACTCTCAATCAATCATTGCAATACAAAAGTTCCAGTAAGAGCAAAACTATTTTTATTACATATTACGTGACTTAGCGATTCCAAGGTGCAATTTACATTAGTATGTAATTATAAAATTTATAATAATACATATTGATTTCTTAACGATTATTTAAAATAATTTAATTGTTTATTGTTAGTCACATCCGAAACTAATTTTTTTTTGTACAAAAAGTTTGGTTAGATTCGGGGGTTGACCAAAAGATGAGTGATTGGTATGCGCGATATACTTAAATTACAATCCTGCGGTTCAACGATTTATCATTTAAAAATGATTGAATTTACAGCAAAACTGTCGGTGATAAAAAGTCTGCATTTTTTAATTCCGTACATTTTTTATTTGAAACTTGTTTTTGTATTTATCACGATTTAAGAGTTATAACAACTAAAATGAGCCCCCATTTACCACATGCCTACATATCTGAATTTCATGCTTGTAGGTACTAAGTATATTTAAGTAGAACCTTGTAATTCTTGAACTGGCAATAATATTTAATGCGTTTTCTAAATCATGTTGCTATTTTACGTTCCATTTAAAAATATTTAAGAAATATTCACGTCTAAGCAATTACTTAATGCACTAAAGTGTATGTAATGTGGTTTATAATACTGCACGTCGAGTTCAATCGAGTTTAAAAATAGTAACCCCGTCAGGTAAGGTCCATATAAGGATTAATCCTGTTTCAACAACTCGTACCTTCTACATATCCATGTAAAACGCAATTGCAATAAAACACCAAAGAGTATAAAAATTTACTGATTACTAGCCGATAAATCAACGTTATTTATCTTATATTGGCATGTACAGTTAAACTTTTTAAATAAAAACCACTACCGATATCTTTAATCCTTTAGGATGGTAGAAAAGAGCATCTAAAATATTTTTATAACTTCGTCTCTAGAAATGGTCATACCGCGGAGGCGTTATTATTGTGTTTTAGGAAGTAGTGAACCATTAATATAAATCTGAATTAATTTCAACTACTCATCATCTAAACTTCTAAACCAACACATGGCTTATACATATATAAAAATTTGCATGTGAGATAAGCCAAACATTTTTTAGAAATTCATACAATTGCCCTCTGGGTGGTGGTCTTTAAAAATATCGAAGGAGATCAATCATCTCAGAGAAGTTGATGAACTGAATAAATTTTGCTGGAATCAGTGCTACCTGCTGAAACGGTAAATACTTCATCGATTCAGTCTCACATGTCGTCGATTTTGTTTTATTGGCATTTATGTCTTTGTTTACCAACGTTGAGATAGGTCCAAATCCAGTATTTCACACCCGAATAAATAATCTGCAAATCCGGACTTAAAACATCTGATGTGACAACACATGACTTCTCCATTTGTCAAGTTCAACCACCCAACCAATTTTAATTAGCTTAAATCATCAGTCTCACGGGGGCCAAATAGCTGCGTAAACATTTTCTTATGGCTTTTGCAATAATTACCATGAAGGGCTGCTCGCAAAATCAAATGCGAGGGTAAGTTATTGACAGAACGATTCTTCCTTCGGGAACTCCTGGCAAGTGATTTTTTTTATATTACTTTTCTGTTTTCAACGATACTCTTAACCTCGGGATTCGAGTATTCAACTTGGAAAAAAGAAAATAAGTAATATTTATTCGATCCTGCATGACATCCTGCGTGGACTCACGACTTTCGCCCACCGTCGGGATTTAACTAATACAGGGCAGAGAAGAAGTTTTCTTACGTTGGTTAAATTTTGTAAACCCTACGGAAGGAACCTTCAAGACCGAGCCCATCCAAAAATAGTTCGCTACTTTTAAGGAGCGTGGATTATTTTCATTAAAAGTTGTAAGGCTGTTCAATAAAGGAATTGAAAGTGTGTAAATATAAAGAAGAAAAAAATATTAGACAGGAGAAGCACTCTGTAACGCAAAAGTAAATAAAATTACAGTAACATATAGGAATGTCACGAATCCTTGATCTTTGTAGCTTTTATATTTTTCAAGACAAAATAAAATTCATCTAGTGGCTGCCCTTCGTTCCCTAAATGGTCAAGCCTTGGCCACAACATAACTAAACAAACCTAAAGAAAAATTGACATACAGAACATTATAATATGCGTCATTGGTTTTAGGAAATATTAACATAAAAGTAATTAAAGTTATTAACACCGCAGACAATCGGTCTAAAAAATTACAGCCATATAAAGAACTAATTTTCTTAATTTATTTTAAGTTTGAAGTTTAATTATTGCAGCTAGGGGAGGGAGTCAAGGAGACCGACGATGTGCGCCAGAGGAACGGACAAAAAACAGGAAGAAATCAAAGTTAGAAAAAAATTACGGCATGGTAAATTGTATTGTGAACTACATAAATGTTGAAATTTAGGAAGTTGGTTCAATTGTTTTAACCGTCACGCTTTTAGTCTCGAGTTCAAAGACACAAAAATTCTTACAAATATCAGCATTCCATGACAAATTAATTTAAATCCTATTCGATTTGCACTTTTGATGGAGATACTATAAGATTGGTAGGTAGTTTAAACCACGAAAATATGGTCGGGCCAAAAAATTTTAAACCACCAAATTAGATACCTTGGGGATATCTGTAACGGGAAGATAAGCTGTACTCGTGCACTGTTAAACCGACCCTTAGGGTGGTTATTCGATTTGCATGAATAGCTACAGTTAATTCACTTCTTCTGTGTTGTTGATATAATTGCAATAAATATTTATGTATAGAAAGTGATAATATGTATTAATGTTTGCATGTCTATAAACAATACATAACAATACGTGGAACCATTATTTATATGACTGTAATATGATATCTAAACGTATTATAACGGTTTATGACTTTTTATGTATAAGCAACAAACTTAGAGCTAACGGTCCGATAGGAGATAATTAATTGACCATTCAAGATGGCAAAATTAATTTGGTGTTCCGATTTTTTTACAATGAAAATTCAATACGGACGTAGGTACGAACAATACAATAGCAAACGGGCATTACTATATAAGTATTAATCAAATTTAAATATATAACGGTTCGTTATAAGTAGATAATAATTAAACGATAATTTTTTAGAATAAATTATGCAGATTTTAAAATATTAATTAAACTGCTTGTCAACTAATTAAAAGAAGAACAATAAAAGATTTTACTTTCTCTCATTTGTACCAACTAAAACTAAATTTTCGAATAATAATAATAGTAATAATTAAACCGAATGTTAAATCTCGACTTTGAAAAAGTCAAGTGCTTACTTAAGTTTTTGGTTATGTTTCAAGCAGCTGTGATTTAAAATCTGATGTTTCCTGGTTTATTCATCTTATAAGGATCATCATTTCGTGATTTGCAGGTATTTATTTTGTCTGAGTCATTGTGATTTTCTTACCAATAATATTTTTATTTTTCTGTGACATTTATTGATTTTAAACTTTGGTTAACTTTATTCCTTAAACTTTCATGATTTGGACTTAATACAATTTGTGCAGTCAGATGCCATACAGTCATATGTTATTTTTTTTGCTTGGTAACAATCCAACTATTTTTCAGATCAGATCAGTTTCAATTTCATCCAGTTATGTCTGCATTTATGTATCCAAATATTATTATTATTATTTACAGGATTACATTCAATCGATAGAATATATGTAGCTATCCTTTCTTAACGAGCATTCTGCTCGTTCGATCACTTTCCGCTTCCATCCTGCCATTCCCAACTTTCTTAGGCCTTCTTCCCTCCCTCGCCTTTGGTCTTTCTCTGTGTCCCTCCCATTGGGTTTCCATTCCATTACTGTTCTTGTTACCTCCTCATTACATGTTCCCACTATTTTATTCTCTGGGCCTTGATATATTTCACAACGTCTTCGCCGTTCATTGCTTCGAGGATTTCGACATTTTTTCTGATTCTGTTCTGTTCAGATGACTTAGTGCAAGAATAAGCCAAGTTTAGCTACTCTTTTGTTTTGTTTGTTTTAGCTGGTGCCCATCAACACCATCGTTTTGCTATCACAGTTAGCTCCATGACAAGTATCTACATTTCTACTCGGAAGTTGGATATAAATGGTATCCACTCTATCATGAAGAACATACTGAGTATAATTTAGAGTTGTTAACATCTTCATCAATAACACTGATCCATTCTAGACTGTTGTCCTGTGCTGAATGCGTAACCTCTGCCGTAGCTTCGCGTTAAGCTTTGAATATCGATTTGCAAAGAAATATCTATTTTTCATAGATTCGATAACCGAACCCACTTTTCCACTTATTCAAATAATCAAATACGGTCGTTATTGTAATTTAAATGTTTGCAAAAATTACCAACAGCCTTATCAGAAGTAATGGTTCGATTTCGAGTGAAATAAGAACTTAATTCTGGTTGTGGATAATGAAAAGTCCAACTTAGTACTCTGTTAAGTGAAACTTCTCTATAATAAACTTTACTACAGTTTTAATCAATTGGACCAAGCAGTAGGTCCCCCTGGTGTGAAATGAAACTTTAACGACACACCACTGATGAAGAAAATTATTGATATTTCAAAACAAGTAAAATTAAGGTTGAAGGCGAGGGGTCAACCCTAGAGGAAATCGTGTACAATTGACTTCACACTTAACGTAATCTATGTTAATTCTGCATACTTCTTCGTACTTCATATAATTCAGCAGTAATTCACGGGATTCCAAAATTTGAGCAATGGAGGGTCCACACCCCCCGGATCAAGTAGTTTATTTTTTATCATTAGTAAACTGAAAATTTTCCGTTGCAGAGGCACTAGAAGGTGTTCCACCCTCTCGGTTAAGTAGTTTATTTTTATTTTGTTGCAGAGATCTGCCTCCCAAGGGGTACGGAATTTATAATTAATTGTCAAATTAAGAATTAAACACATTTACTTGACCATAGCTAATTTTAATAAACTTGAGATATGTTTAAATATTTAATTCACTTTTAATAATAATAAATTATCTAAACCGGGGAGTCTGGGGGGTGTGGAACACCCTCCAGTGCCTCTGCAACGGGAGATCTTCGGTTTACTTCTGATAGAAAGTAAACTACTTGGTCTGGGGGTTCTGCATGTTCTGCAATGTTTTTCATTCCAAAATTTGTGCACTGGAGGTGTTCCACACCCCCCAGACCCCCCGGATTGAATAGTTTATTTTTATCAGAAGTAAACTGAAGGTCTCCTGTTGCAGAGGCACTGGGGGGTGATCCACGCTCCCCAGACCCTCCGGATCGAGTAGTTTATTTTTTATCAGAAGTAAATTGAAGATCTTCCGTTGCAGAGGCACTGGAGGATGTTCCACGTGAAGTACTTCATGTACTTCATGAGATGTGTACAAAAAACTTCACCAGCGGTTAACCCCTCGGTTGAAGGTATGGTACCCACAATTTAAATTTGAAAATCACGATATTCCCATAAGAAACACATTTAAGTGCATTATTGCGCAGCATACAGGTGGCAGTGGCGTATTTAAAAAGGCCAATGGGGGAGGGGTAGAAAATCAGATTATTTTTCAGAATTTCACTAATTTATTATTTAAATTTTAAAATTGGCCTAGTTAACATTATTGTTATCACGGAGGACTTCAAAGATACAATTTACAACCGGTGAGGAGCTACCGGTCACTCCCTGTTTTCTGTCGATAGAATAGAGGGGATAGAGAGAACATTTTTAGCTAACTAAAAATAAACTAACGAACTAAAGCGTTCGTAAAAACGGCTCGGAACGGAGGGGACTGGAGCGAAGGGTCGGTTTTGACTAACGCAATAATGTAAAATCTCGAATTGGGTTTTAAAGTCAATTTAAAGGCAAATTAAAATTTTTTATACATATATTATAGCATTATTATCGTTCATAATTTACAAAAAAAATTGTGAAAATCGTAATCAGGGTTGATTAGCTCTCGCCTTTAGCGTTAAATACTTATTTTAATTTTTGATGAGCAGGCTTACGGTTTCAAAAGAGTCAATTAAAGAATTGCATTCCAAATTAATTATTAAAGTCATTTTTTTCCAAAATTTCTGAACCGATAATTTTATTTTTTATGCGCCAATTAGACCCTCATCTTTCATAATTCACTTTAAAAATCCTCAAAATCAGAATTCAGGTCTCCAAAATTAGTTTTTAAAGTGCGGCCTTCAGGCCGCACAACTTTGGAATTAATATAAGTTAATTCTGAAGATTGTGAGGATTGTTTTGCCGTAAAAAAAAGAATTGTAAAATTTTATTTTTAAGATAATATAATTTTGAGGAACAGTGACCGACGATTAAAAACAAACGATGATTTTAAAAGGAAAACAGAATAATAAAAGTTTGAAATCAAAAGTAAAAATACGAAACGAAAAGTTTCATTATTTTAAATTGTCGCTCAGTTTTGGAAAATTTTTAATTCCATCATAAAAATCATAGGTTCTGACGTCAAAATGCGTTTAAAGAATTGGACGAATTTAAAAGTTTGATTTTAGAAATTGAAATTCTGCAAGAGAGTTCTGTGAATTAAATAATTAAATAATAAATTAAGAAGCTTAAATTAAAAACAATTGAATTGCGTTTAAAAATACCAAATTTAAATTGTGGAAATCAATGGTTAATGGAGGCCGTAAAAGCGGCGATTTAAAGATAATTATTGGTTATAACTTAAAATTTATAAATCAAAATGCGCAAGAACTGCAACAAAAAATTAAATCAAAATTTTGTTTAATTAATTTTGTTGTTAATAATTTTGCTTAATGTTTTGTTTTAATAATAAATTTTGTTTAGTTTTGTTTGTTTAAAATTTTGTTGTTAATTAAACAAATTTTTTCAATATTAAAAATATTTTTAATAATAACAAAAAATTATTAACCAATTTGACCCAAAATTTAATCAGCTGTAAGTCTCAATTCAAAGATACGAAGTACCAAATTTTGGTTTAAAATTCCTATTAGTTTTTGAAATATTAAATAAATAGTTTTTTTTTAAATAATTTCCATGAATCGATTTTAACCAAATTCAGCAAAATCCCAAATTTTGTTTCAAAATTCCAATTAGTTTTGCTGTAGAGCACACAAAAATTTCACCACACACCGATACTTTTTGGAAAAGGTTTCATTTAACTCATGGGATCTCCAAAACTGTAAATCTTAATTTTTTTTGCACGAAAACAATACTTTCTCATATTACATAAAATAAAAAAATTAATTAAACATCAAAAATTAGTAAGAAAGTTGCAAAAAACAGACAAATTTAAAATAAAATTTTATTTTATAACTTTGAAAATTCAGTAGTGAGTCTATTGGTTCTGGCGTCCAAACACGTAGTAATTCAAATGAACCATAGCAATATAATGGCTAAAATTTATTTGGAATTGAATAACGAAATATAAATATATCCAAATTCGTATTAGGTGAGAGATTCGAGGACAAAACAGAAATGGTTAAAATAGCGATGACCAAATAAGAAAATTGAAATTTGATTGACAGTTGATTGAAAGGAAGTTGCGATTCGGACTCATTCGTTAGTAGAAATGATGTTTGAAAAGCAATTTTGAACATAAAGGACCTCTGTCTAGTGATGGAGTTCTAGGAGCTTTCTGATAAAACACTTTCTGCCACCACTGTGATTAAAATGGTTTTCGTGACTCTTCCTGTAGTTTTTTGATCATCAAACTATCGCCAGCTTTTGAGAATCAGGCGTATTTCAACAGAATATTTGGGAGAAACTCAGTTTGGATTCAAAAATGTGTTGGAAAAAAAAGACAGATGTTGCTACTTATAGATTTTGTAATTTCTAATTCACCAGGGAAGATCTAAGAATAATCACAAACTTGTGCTGGAACCAAACTGAGAGTGTTCGATATGATAATAATGCAGAGAAAATTTTCATCCCACCAGAACTGACTTGGTTGTTAGAAGCAATATTTTCTTTTCTAAATTTCATAATGTGGCTTGTGACCTATAACTATGTTCCACTAATCAAAAAAAGATTTTTGTTCAACGTGTAGATTATGATGAGGTTTTTCTTGACAACTACATGATAATCGCCAACGTTCAATAATGGATTGGTACCAGAAGAAGAAGAATTGAGTTACTAATATTTTTTAAATATTACCAACATCTTGAAATTTGCAAATGTCTTTTGCTCTTTTACATAAGTGGTCTCCCCATAAGTTTAAAATTCTTGCTGCATCATCATCACATGTTTCAGTTTGCAATAATTTCATCATCCAAATAATTCGGCAATTCTTTAGAAAACATGACCGAAGCGAAGAGTTCTCTTCGTTACTCATAAAATTGTAAAATTATGGAAAATTTTACAATTTTGCAAAATTTTAAATCTCCCTTCGTTTGTTAATATTCATTCTGGTACTTTCCTGTGTATGACAGTAAAAAATATTAAACTGATTCAGAAATATATCGTAAGAAAATGGAAATTACTGGAATATATTATTAAAATAAGATAATTGAGTTTGGAAAAAATTTTGCGTCAAGAAACGTGGTATTACACCATGATGGTAAAGCCTGGAAGCCTTAACCTTTACACTACCACGAAATTCCGATTTTCGAATTTTCTTCTCAAATTACGCGTTGGTATGAGTAGCTAAATTTTATTATTGGCGTTTTATTTATAAAATTTGTAAAAACAATGCAATTCCTGTGAACACTTTATAGCTAATATAATTTTTAAAGACGTGTAAATAAAATTACAATAAACAATTTATATCGTAAATTACATTTTCAATAAAACTTTTATGGCAATCACTAATAAAAAGCATCCCTGCATGATAATAAAATTAAGTTTGTAGCTTAATCCACCGTTGAAGTCTCCACGCGGACGGTCACATTTTATAACAAAGAATAATTATGAATCAATTATTACACCACTATTATTTATAAACAATTATAAGTTGTTGTTGTTGTTACAAAATAGTTTGGTCTAACCACGTGTGAAGCGTAAAAATAAAAAAAATCGAAATAGATAATAGCACTCACCTTTAGAATTATTTCACAATAGAAAATAATTTATTGCGAATCCGTTAGTACAATTAAATCACACGAAATAAAATCGCTAGGATTAATTTGTCGCAAAGCTATTCGCACCTGAATCCACGAACGCGCGCGTTATGCCAAATACAGAGAATGTCTATGTGTAGGAACTATAAAATGCAAGCTCCTTCTTGATGTGTCTTCCCCACTTTCCTTCCTTCCGTTGAGGTCAGTAACTTACTGTATCGATCACGAAGCCCTGACCTTCCAATTAATTAAGAGCATTTTTCCTTTTTTAATTTTTGATAACAAAACAGACAAGGCTTACAAACCTTGCATGTCGAACCTATTCAATTGGAAGACGATGCAATTAATTTGTCATCAACTTATCACCAGCTAACAGCTTTCGTTAAAATTTTGACGTTGTCTACACACATCATCAAAGTTATTCCCAAGAATTTATTAAACGAACACTTTCGTATCAAATTTAACCGTTTCAAAAAGTTGTTTTTTCCAAATTTGCTGCTCATATCAAATGGAATTTACATTCCGGTTAACTGTTTTGAAATTTTGATTCTTCCCCAAAAATTATTGGGTTGAGCAAAATCGTAATTCTTATTTATGGGTGCTTGTTTATTGGATACCTTGATACTTCGACTTTAATGAACTGGAAAATTGTTTTTATCTAACTCGTTTACTCATTAAAGGTTACATTATCCATAGATCATTAACGTGGGAGTAAGATTTGTTAGTCGTGCTGACAGGTTTGCGTACAGAAGGTAATTTTTAAAATTCCCTGCTATCGTTTGATTCTCAAAGTTACATCTCATTATTTCCTCGGCACCGATAAACTTCACCGATTGGAATAAAAAATATCGCTTGCAATGGAACGAATCCAAAGGGTGGTTAGTCACACATGTTTTCCAGTTTCGACTTGTTCGAGAAGACAACGTTTAATTAAATTCTTACATTGTAACAAATTCTACTATAATAATATGAGCAATGGCTCGTGAGCTTAAACAACTTTATTTTAGCTCATCTTCCACAGACTCAAAGATATCATTATTGCAATAATATATTACCCGGTAAAGTATACAGCACGAGAGGTTAATTATAATTTTTATTTGGCAATACTGTGTGAGCAAACACGTGAGATGATTTCTGCCTCCAAGACTTATGGCAGGAAGGAGTGGTCAAAAAATTATTGTCATAACTTTTATTTTTGTCGTCCCCTATGATTGTATTCTTTGGAAAACCCTCATGATTCTCCCAACATCCATCAGTAATGCATCAGCCAGATAAACCCGCAACAAAGTTGTAATCTTGCAATCTTTTTTAGAGGAGGGAGTTTCGGTATAATTAAAAGTTTAAAAAATTCCACCTTTAGTTCTTCAAGTGGGTGAAGGGGGAGGCAGTTTGTTTTTGCAAGGGAGCCAAGTTCTACTATGCGAATAAATTACCTTCTCAACTTGGCATTGGAAGTGTTGATGATGTAGGATGCTGCTAGCTTTGAGAACAAAAAAGGTTTTCTCATCTGCAATGCAACAATTTTTATCTCGATCCATTTATTAAAGCATAAAAGTTATAATTAATTTTTTTTTTCAAAAGTAATGTAGTACAAACAAGGTTTAAAAATAATTTATTATTTTTAGTGTAACAATAAAACTACTTACCGATTGACATTGTGTAAAAATAATGTGTTTCTTGTTAGCAAGTATTTAACATATAACGATCTCCGAGCTGTGAAACCAACTGGAAAATGCTAAATGTTTATTTTCAAGGACTGCGTCTGCATATACATGATTTCAGTTTATAAATAAGCTGGGCTGCAATTTATTTTGCAAATTAAATTGGAAGGATTATAATTTATGTTCCAATTGATCAACTCGAGTTGAAAATGTGCAATTCCGATTTCCGTTATAGCCATTAGAGCATTAGATCACATTGAATCTTTAGGCAAGTCAGCAGGGCTGACTAATTTATTGGAAAAACAAATTACGTTATTATATGTATAATTTAAACAACTCCAGAACAACTATCTGTAGTAGATTAACAATTTCTAAACAACCCCCAGTATCGTCTACCCATGAACGTAGCGGTCTGAAGAACGTCAATTTTTAGTGAATTTTTTGTATTAGATATTTAAATGATATTGTGAATTGTGGCGCCAAGTTTGAGCAACTTCAAAGCATAATTTTATTTTTTGATTTTTTTGGTGAAGGTTTTCTAATGTCCTTTCGAGTAGTCTGAATTGTGTCTTCTCGCCTGAGAATTTTATAATGAGAGACGTAGTTGCAAACGATTGCTATTTTTCTTGTCAAGTTTGGAAAACGAAAAATTGCTTCCAACAACTAGCTCACTTCTGATAGGATGAAAATTTTCTGTGTACATATCTGTATCATATCGAACACTCTGAGTTAGGTTCCAGCAAAGGTTAGATTAGTTAATCCCCTTCCCCGGTGAATTAGAAACAAAATCTAAAAGTAGTAAAATCTGCCTCTTTTTTCAACACATTTTTTAATCTAAACTGAGTTCCTCCCAAATATTTAGTTGAAATACGCCTTATCTTCAAAAGCTGGCGATGGTTTGATGATAAAAAAACTGCTATCTATAGGAAGAGTCACGAAACCAATTTTAATCACAGTGGTGGCAGAAAGTGTTTTATCAGAAAGCTCCTAGAACGCCATCACTAGACAGAGGTCCTTTATGTTTAAAATTGCTCTTCCAACATCGTTTCAACTAACGAATGAGTCCAAATCGCAACTTCCTTTCAATCAACTGTCAATCAAATTTCAATATTCTTTTTGGTCATCGCTATTTTAACCATTTCTGTTTTGTCGCTCAAATCTTTCACCTAATACGAATTTGGATATATTTATATTTCGTTATTCAATTCCAAATAAATTTAAGCTATTATATTGCTATGGTTCATTTGAATTGCTATGTGTTTGGGCACCAGAACAAATAGACTCACTACTGAATTTTGATCACTGCCGATTTATGGCCGATGCCAGGGTGGCACGAGCTCTTTATTATAAAAATGTATTTGAAGCTTGATGAGAATAACCAATTTAAAAAATTAAATCTTGAATGAATGTATCTTTAAATCAGACAAAATGTCCTTAAATTTTTTATCAAATTTTTCTTAAAATTACCTCGAAATTGTTTACAAGTATTGAAATTTTCTAAGTTATAAAATAAAATATTATTTTAAATTTGTCTGTTTTTAAAACTTTCTTACTAATTTTTGATGTTTAATCAATTTTTTATTAATTAAACTTTAAAGTTTTGTTTAATCAATTTTTTTTATCATAATATTATGTAATATGAGAAAGTATTGTTTTCGTGCAGAAAAAAAATTGAGATTTACACTTTTGGAGGTCCCATGAGCTAAATGAAACTATTTCCAAAAAATATCGGTGTGTGGTGAAATTTTTGTGTGTTCTACAGCAAAAACTAATAGGAATTTTGAAACAAAATTAGAATTTTGAAACAAAATTAGAATTTCGAAACAAAATTAGGAATTTTGGTTAAAATCGATTCATGGAAACTATTTTTTAAATAAACCACTTATGCGCAAGGGGTCCTAGACTAAAATGTAAGTTGGAAAATTATCAAATTTTACTAAAATTTGTAATTTTAAAATATTTCATTCAGCATATTTTTTAAAATTTTATTTATAATATTTCAAAACTAAAAGAATTTTGAAACGCAATTTTGTATTTAGTATCTTTATATTGAGACTTACAGCTGATTAAATTTTGGGTCAAATTGGTTAATAAAAATATTTTTTCTTTATATTATAAAAATAATTTTTTAATATTTAAAAATTATGATGAAATCTTGGGGATGATCGCATCCGATTTTTTAGTCTATGTTGTTTTATTGATATTTTGAGTTTCATATATCGTTAAATTTTCAAATTTTGTTGATTTAAAAAAAAATTTTATTTAATTTTTTTGTTTTAGTTCTTGCGCATTTTGATTTATAAATTTTAAGTTTTAACCAATACGGCCTCTATTAACCATTGATTTCCACAATTTAAATTTGGTATTTTTAAAACACAATTCAATTGTTTTTAATTTAAGCTTCTTAATTTATTATTATTTAATTCACATAACATTCCTGCAGAATTCCAACTTCCAAAGAATCTATGATTTTTATGATGGAATTAAAAATTTTCCAAAACTGAGCGACAATTTAAAATAATTGAACTTTTCGTTCCGTGTTTTTACTTTTGATTTCCAACCTTTTTAATCGTCAGTCACTGTTCCTCAAAATTATATTATCTTAAAAATAAAATTTTACAATTCTTCTTTTTATACGGAAAAATCCTCACAAAAAATCAAATTTACAAAGTTTATAGATTGCCGCTGTAATTCAAATTCTTTACACAAATCATAAATATCCTGTACATTTCAATATTATTAAATTAAATTGCTTTATTACTTCTACAAAATTATTTTTAATGATTTTTATAATCTTCAGCCGTCAAATTAACATATATTAAATAATTAAAGTTGTGCGGCCTCAAGGCCGCACTTTGAAAACTAATTTAGGGGACCTGAACTCAGATTTTGAAGATTTTTAAAGTGAATTATGAAAGATATTGGTCTAATTGGGGCAAAAAAATAAAATTTTCGATCGGTTCACAAATTTTGAGAAAAATGGCTATAAAAATTAATTTAGAATGCAATTCTTTAATTGGCTCTTTTGAAACCGTAACCCTGCCCATTAAAAATTAAAATAAGTATTTTGCGCTAAAGACGAGAGCTAATCAATCCTGATTACGATTTTCACCATTTTTCTCAATTCATTTTTCTGGCATAATTAATCTACCTTAGATTATTCAAAACAATTTAAAATTGGTCGAAAGCTAAAGATTTTACAATTAGAGTTTCCATCTTTATCTGCCTTTCAGCCTTTCATTATTATTTGATCTGTAAGAATATGTAGTTAGGAGCTGGCAATTGTGAAATTATAGGCAAAATATGCAGATCCTGGAGATACTCAATGAGTTCTCAACTGAAATTTTCTTTTCCCTTTGTTGAACCAAGGCTTACCAACAGTGCCGTAATTAGCTTTTTGTATGTTCTGTGCAAGATTTTATTTCAAAATTCATTTCAATTACAATCGATTAAATTGATTGATTGATAACAAAATTGATATTTCAAAGACAATCAAAATTGGATTTTGGTGATGAATTTTGAAAAGTCATGATCAAACCTATTATTTCATTAGGTCCAAAACCCATGGACGGTAAAAAGGTAATCTTGTGTTTTTTTGAAATATTAAACATTTTTTTGAAAATTTTTTTGTTTACTTAGTGACATTCAGTTTTAGAATCTAGTATGTGAATATCAGTTTGTCAAAACGCATGTCAATTATTAATTTTATTATAAAAAAATGTTTTCCAATATAGTTTTTGATTTCAATTTTAATGGATTTTAATCCATTTTCATTCATTTGAGGATAGTTTAGCTGATGAGTTCTTGAAAAGACGAATCCACTTATGCGGGGTCCTATAATAAAATGATAGTTGGGAAATTTTCAAATTGCATTAAACTTGTAATTTTTAAAATATTTTGTTCAACATATAATTTCACAAGTTAATAAACATTTACAATTAAATAATTTTTATGTACACAAAGAATATAAAATGTATTTGATAATTGGGGGGGGCATTAAACAAAATTTTAAATTCAAAAACTACACCCTTCAAAAATATATTATCATAAAAAGAACTACAAATAAGTTTTACAGCAAAATAAAGTGCAATAAAATATTTATTTTATTTGAAAATTTAAATATTTATTATTTTGAATTAATAAAATAAAAAGAAAAGTTAAAAAGTAAAAATTCTGAATAAAATAAATTCTGTGTTAAATGCTGTGGTAGTTTTGAAAATAAAAAACTCAAATCTCGTTTTCGTCCTAAACAGTGGCGTATTTAGGGGTGGCCAAAGTGACAATTATTGCCCTCCTTCCAAGAATGAATATGATTGTATCCCTGAAGCCCTCCGTGATAAAAATAATTTTAAAATTGAAATAAGTTTGAGTTTGAAATAAGTTTTGAATTTATTTTATTTTATGAATTTTAAAATTTGACGCGCATGAATGGATTAACGACAATCTAAAAATTAATCTAGTTTACCCCTCCCAAAGGCAATTTTTAAATACATCTCTAGTCCTGACTTGTGATTTTCACTGTGTTTGTTTTTATTAAACAAGAAGTCTTGAGCGTATTTCTGCGGGTAAATATAAAGCAACCGTCTCGTATTACGGGCTAGAAAGTTATGTTAGAATCTCGTTAATCCATTTAAAAAACGAAAACATGTAGCCAAATTCCATTTTTTCTATGTGAATAATTAAAAATTAGAATTAGATTGTTTTTCATGAGAAAAATAATTTGTTAATTTTAATTTTAAGGATTAAACAATGAAATTTATAACAAAATTTAAAACAAATGTGTCACAATTTAAATTTAAAAACAAAACGGGAAGTTTTTTTTAAGGATTGGCAAGAAGAAGTTTGCAACGGTTTAATAAGTTAAATTTAAACAAAAAACAGTTTCATCACAACCAGCAATGTACACCAAAAGTTCCAGAATAAACACCATAATGTGAGAACGCAAAAATGCGTTAAAAATTTTATAAAAATGTTTTGGAGTAACGTTTATTTCAATCAAATATTTTTATGCACAATACAACAGATAACAAAATCAATAATTAATTCGGTAAATCGCATTACCTCACTCACTCAATTTTTTTTATCGACCACTTGATTTCGTCACGCGTCACTTCTCTCCCTACTCTCATCATAGGTGGCGCCATCCATCCGGCAATGCCAACTTACATCTTAAAATTCAAATTTATGTTCGCCACAATGTTTCTAAAAAGTTTTCAAACTTAAGTGAACAAAGTTGGGTTAGAGTTAAGATTCCCGAACTCGAAAATATACTTTTTTCTGTAGAAATGGCTTCAGCAAACGAAATAAGGCAGTTGTAGAAGTCCTTTAAGACGAGAATAAATTAATTTGGTGGGTCTTTTAAGAAGCTCACAATTTAAATTATTTGAAAATCTCCCGTAAGAGATTTTTCCGAATTTCCCGTAAGAAACGCATGTAAGAGCATTATTGAGCAATATTACGCCATAAATTGCATACATTCTATCATCAGTCCGTGTGCAATAGGTAGGTCAACACCCACAACCGGCGAGGAGGTACCAGTCGCTCTCTGATATCTGTTGGGTCAATATATTATAGTAGTATGTACTTTGCCGAGTAGGACCGGTCTAGGGGATATTTTAAGTTAGTAAATTGTTTGTAAAAATGGCCTAAATCTCCCGGAGGAGAGGGTGCGGAAGGTCGGCTATGACTAAAGCAACCACGGCAAATCTCGGATTCACCCTAAAAGTGTTTTTTTTTTCAATGTATTTTCCCAAAAATTGTGTATTTGTAGACTGACCACAAATTTTATATTTCTTATCTGTTAAATAGACCCTCATTTTTTCAAATTTGCTTTAAAAATCCAAATTCAGATATCTTAACTGTCACTAAAACGTATTTTAATCTCGATGGGTGGGGTTGGAGTTCAAAAAAGCCAATGAAAAAATTGCTTTTAAATTAATTTTTATATCCGTGTTTTTTCAAAATTTGTGGACCGAGCACAAATTTTATTTTTTGTATCTGCTAATTAGACCCCCATCTTACATAATTTTATTAAACTTAAATTAAAATTGTAAATATCCAGATTGAGATCTCTTAACTGTCACCCAAAGTTGAACAAATAAAATAACAAATTAAAGAAACCAAAATTTTTTAAATTTGGATATTGTTTTAAAAAATTAAATTGTGATAAAGACCATGATTTCGGTGATTTATAAATTTTAAATTTACTAAAAAAATTAAAAAGTTATGAAGACGATGCTATAATATATTTAAATGGAACGTAGAAGAATAGTAGAGAAATTGATTTTGATGGTTTTAGACCAGCAATGTTAATTTTTGAAAAAGCAGGCGACTGAAGAAAAGTGAACCTTAAATTTAAAACTTGGTACATTTGGAGATAGTTGAAGAAATTATTTGATAATAAATGTAGGATTTTTCGTCTGTTTGACGTTTAATCGAAATTAAAAAATTATTTTTAGTTAAACAAAAACTGTAACTCGATTTAAAAATTAAATTATCAATATTGAGTAATTTAAAAAAAAATTTAATTTGTTCAAATTTTTAAATATAGAGTTTATGTCATCGGAAACCAATAAGCCGTCGAAAAACATTACCAACAAGAAAATAATTAAATTTAGTGCTATGGCTATGGTTCATGTCATCCAATTTCAAATGAAAACAAAAGTATAAAAAAATAGAATCATAGCAATATGTATTATAATTCAGCAGAATGGTAGTTTTAAAACCGGGTTTCTATTATTCCCCCTTTCTACATATCAACTGTAACGGTGCTCACTCGATGGTCGATTTACATAAGTAGCGAAAATTTCGGGTTTGATTATAGAGTGCCACTTTATAGTGGCAAAGTTGGTATTAGTCATCCAGTAGTTCTGGCTCTATGATTTTCATTATCTAAATTAGTGTGGCTAACCCAAACCTATTATTAACAGTAGGTAATGCGGTTAATTTCGAAACGTGACAGGATCAAGATCAACATTTTAAATTTATTTCATATAAATTTAATGTGGAAAATGCTCAATAAATTATTTTTTTAATGTGGTATTCTCGCATCCCCAGGTAACATCATCGTATACACCGGGGGTCCACATACCTGTGCCAATTAAAGAAACTCGACCTAAATCATTTAACTTTTAAATACCACGTAGTAGCAATTGAAAAGTATAATTAAAACACCATGTACATAGAACGCCCATCAAAGACAATAAAAAAAATGGAATTACAAATTAACGCGCCATATTCACCACCGAACCGACCTACGCTAAATAAGTATTATTCCAAAGAACAAAATATATTAAACAAACACTTTTTTCCAAGAATAGTAGTTGCCATTTATGTATCACTTAAAAAATTTGAATTAATAAGTAGCATGAAGAAGAAGATACGTGAGAAAGACAAAGAAGATCAGAAATTTTTGTTTGTTGCAGAATTTGAATTGGAAGGACTGGAAAAGAAAACAATAGCGTTTTTACATATCGAAAAACAAATAAGTCGGCATTATTACGTGTATGATGATTTAATTATTTACTCCTCAACAACCTTCGTAAGTGGCAGTGACAAAGTTATATTTACATATCTCAATCTTTATTGTTACAATTTCTATATTCAATTTATTTGAATATTAAACCTTTCCTTAAAAAAACTGGGCATTTTTACACCTGTTATCTCAGATCGATACAAACATAACCATTTTGTTATATAAAAATTTTAAAATGCAGATTTTGCAAACTTCTTTGCATAATGCTAAAATCGAATATAATCCCATGTCACCGAAAATTGTGATGTAATTGTCTGAAAATCGTAGAAATGCTAATAGCATTTATATAGGAAAGAAATTAAATAACTAGGAAAAATGAATAACCAATCCCGTTAACCCACGCTTTGTGGTTAGACACAAAAGTCGATTGCAACTTTCTCTTAGTTTATTGATATTAATTAAATTTGCAGTAATTCTACTATTAGAAACCATCTCTTCCTTGATTTATCCTGCAAGAATTGCATTCTACTGTTTTTCTTCCAATAATATATGGTGAGATCAACAAAAGTTGTTGGCGTTTGGAGAAAAGAGAACACAAGTAAATAATTTTTCACAAATATAAAAATTTAAAAAACTCCTACGCACATTGCTAATTGTAATTATTCTAATTGTCTCAGTTGAAACAAAGAAAGGAAGATACGCGTGAGTCGTCTGAGAATCGAAGAAAATTGTATAGCTATCGGATACACAATTACGTAGGATTTGGAACTAACGCCCTTCAGACCATCGACCTTGGACCAATTCGCTTAGCTGCCCACCTATTTTACCATTCAGGGTTTAAAACAAATGAAAGTGGCTGTACAAGACCCAATCGATAAATATTAAAAGACCCAAGTAGCTAAAATTAGCTACCGCGTTTTCAAAAAACAGAATTTTATTGGTCTCGATAGTTTTTATTTTTAATTAAAATTATAAACTTTAACCAAGGTCCCAGCATCACTGGGAAAAAACAAGACGCTAATTACAAAAATCATCGGTCTATAAAGGGAAATGGGGTGTTCCAGAGTAGCTCCATTAGAATAAATTATTTAAAAACGAGACAATAAATTTGAAGTGGGAAAATCAACTTCTGTCGTTCTCGATTAAAACCAAATCAGATCAAGATTTATTAATGTCAAGAATACAGCTTAAGTATTTTACACGCGTCAAGACAAAAAATGCACATACGTAGCAATGCAAACATGCCATTAGATCATGTTAGATCAAAGCATGAGATAACTTTAGAGCCCCTAAGCTGTCGTTCACAATTTTTCTGAAACCATATTATGATATTGTCTGTTTAATGAGCTTAGATTCTACGCTTGAAAAGCTCGAAGTCGATTCCTCTTATGTCAAGGGACAACGTAAAAGACGAGAATCTAAAGCTGGGTTTACGTTACTCATTTCAGCTGATCAACTTAGTTCTTAATATCTTAGAAACTTTTTCAACAGAAGAAACCTAACCTTTATTTTTGTAAATTGTACCCGGTTGTTTCAAGATGATAAACAACAAGGGACAAATCCCTGCCATCCACGATAAGTGCCTTTTTAATTCACTTCGTAAAATCGATTAAGTAACCAGGTTGCAGGTGCACTACCAAAAGTGCATTTTCCATGTCTCATGGGAACCCAAAATAAAAGAACAGAAATGATCCTTGAAACGGGGGCATAAATACAGTCGCCAAAAACGCACAGAATCAGCTGCGTCAAAGAGTAATCAAACCAATTCAGCCGAGGCGGTCGTTTTTCGTAAAAAAAATTGCACGAGAAAGGGAACAGGATATCGATTATTTTCAAAAGATAAGTAAAAGTTTAAATTCAACAATTATTATCTCCCCATCACCAAGATTCGCAACAACAAAAATTATTGTTTTTTTTGTATCGCCGTCGAACTGAAAAATTTGTTTTAAACTTGAAAATTCTAATAAATATTATCGTAGGACAAAATCCTCCTTTATTAAAATTTCTTTTATCATACTCAAAATTTAGAGCAAAATGGACCAAAGTGAAAAAATGAATCATTTGATTTCCACGCACGGCATCCGCAACTCTAAGTTTCTTTTTTGTAGAGATCCCGGGGACGGCAAAACCCATTTTTAAAGTGAGTTATGATAGATAAGGATCTAATTAGCTTATAAAAAAATAAAATTTGCGAACGGCAAAGCGCTTTACTTACTAAAAACATCCCCAAGTAGCTCCAACTCGAAAAAGTATGGATGTTGACGTGACGGATTCAGGGAGTGACTGATATCTTCCCACCACTAGTCACTGACAACCCAGTCACAGCACACGTACCGTCAACAGAATGTTTCCATATTTTGTGTTTTATTACTCAATAATACACTTACATGTATTTCTTATGGAATAATTGCAATTTTCAAAATTAAATTGTGGCCTTATTACAAGTCCGGCAACTTTCATCTTCACCTTAAATGATTCATATTTTTATGCTCTTTCGTTTGGTTGAACTATTTTTATAGGAAAAAGTACTTATTTTGTAGCCGGGTTTCTTACTTCGATTCGAGATCCGTACGCTACTCACTTCCAATGGTACCTTCGGCACACTTTTCGGGAAGAATAAGATGGTTCTGCTACTAGATGCTCTGCAAAATAAGACCAGCAAAAATAGGGTGAGCTATTTGTAAAAGATACTTTGTTGTCGGTCATAGTACAGTAAAAATAGATAATGTAGAAGAACAAAATTAGAAGATCAACGAAACTTGGTATGTTAGTGATGTAGTCGAATACTTATTCTTTCATAAACTACCCGCCGCGGCACGTACGTCCTCGTCGAACGCTTGAAAGATCTGCCGACGCTAGATTTATCCCCTTTAGGGGTGAGATAAACGCTGCCTAGGTAAAACTATATTTTCTTTGCTCCAAATTTTAGTCACCCTAGACATTTCTCCGAGCAAGATGCGAGAGCAGATTCCGAGATTTTGTCATATAGTTTCCGTAAAGCTGAGAGCAGATTCCCGGGTTTTGAAAGCAGATTCCTGGGATTTCATCGTTTCTAGGCGTTCTGTGATGTTTTGGCGGTCTGTAAGCAATAATACAGCACCTCCGTTCGATGCTCGAACCTTGTACTGGGGAAAACCGCCCGACGACGAATTCCAAGGAAATTGAAGTGAGAACAGTTTCCCGCGCATTCCCAAGTAGTTCCTCGAGCGCGGAAACTGGGCAAACGAAAATTCACGAGGTTTTGGAGGAGGTTGGTTTGAGCGGTAACTGACAGACGAGAAATCCTTCCGAAGGCGCGGCAGAGTTCTTCCGCGTCTCGATGGAAGCCCAGAGATAGCTAGCTGGATGACGCTCGTAGGTCAACCCTCCCGGAAGCCTGGCCGCAAAATTGAAATTGTCCGTAATAATTCGCGGTCGGTCGCTTTCCGGCGCCGAGAGGACGTCTTAGTCCCCGGTCGGATGGCGAACGGCGCGGATTTATAGCGTTCGGGCTAGATTCAACCCGAGAGGACGTAAAAGTCCCCGGTCGTTCCTGGTCCGACGGGATTAAGTGCCCGTACGGGTCCGGAAATCCCATGCGATAGTTATCCCCCGCGGGCGTGAGATAAAATGCGCGAGATAGGTGGTGGTGCATGCACAAATCCTCCGGTATAGATTTAGGCCTGAGAGGACGTAAAAGTCCCTGGTCTGAGCTTACCCGAGAGGATTAAAATACCGCGCCGAAGGCGCGGTAACTTATATAAAATAGGTTTTCGTCGTCTCCGTCGTCGACGTCCGATCGCTTGGGGATTCGTCTTGTCGAAAGGCGAGACCTCGTTAAAAGGCTAGGACGCACACGGCTCGGCGAACTACCTATATGTTGATGATCGCGATAGTTATCCCCCACGGGCGTGAGATAAAATGCGCGATAAAATCCGAAAGGTTTCTCGACCCGTGCGGACGTAAAAATCCTCAGTCTGAGCTTACCCGAGAGGATTAAATACCGCGCCGAGGCGCGGTATTACGCAAACACGTGATTTACGCCGATTCTTAAAGCGCAATATTATCCCCACGGGCGTGAGATAAAATGCGCGATAGGATCCGGAAGGTTTCTCGACCCGTGCGGACGTAAAAATCCCCAGTCCGAGCTTACCCGAGAGGATCAAATACCGCGCCAGAGGCGCGGTATTATACGCAGATTGGTGTTACTACCTCCAACACTTTTGCTCCGAGCAACATTCGGGAAGTTACTCGACCCGTGCGGACTTAAAAATCCCCGGTCGAATCTTCTCCGAATGCTACTTTCCCCAACATTTTGCCCCGGTCGGCAGCCCATAGGTGAAAACAGTTTCCCGCGCAAGTGAAAACAGTTTCCCGCTTAGGTGAAAACAGTTTCCCGCGGAAATGAAACAGTTTCCCGCCTAAAATTGGGCCCAAATCCGAGAATCGGAAATTGGGTGAGTGTCCGGTGGCAAAAAGGGGTGGTTTCCTTTGTCTCCGATTTGTTCGGAGGTCAGTTACTGGAAAAATGGCCTTGGACTGCGTCGACGGGCAGTTTTCACCCCGGTACAAGCCCTCTTTGAACATCTAACGGAGATTCTGTTTCTTCGATTTACGATTTTTAAGAATTGGTATTTTTCAACCACCGTGTATTATGTAATGTAATCGCGTTTGTTGCGATTTAATCGAAAGAAAAAGGTCCTACAAAAAATAATGAATACAAAATTAAAAGACATTTTAATTCTGCATAATTTCGTATTTTATTTTACCCTCTACGAGAAACATTGACCAAGATATCACTATTTAATAAAAAATGTGTTTTGCTGAAATCAAAATTGTTGACTTTGTACTCGAAATTACATTCTGATAGAAATAAATCGTACATTATTTTTATGGATTTTGAAAAAGTAAAAGTGACGATTATTATTTTTATTAAATAAAGTTTATAATCTAAGAAATCTATTTTTTATAAAAAAATTGCTTTTTCCAAATTATATTATATAGATTGATATTTAAACAAATAATAGTTATTTGTACAACTCGTGTTAGAGTGATACTTTTTCACGAATGTGGAAATTTATTTGGCGAGACGAAGTCGAGCCAAATAAACCACATGAGTGAAAAAGACACTTCTAGCACGAATTGTACACACTATTTTATACTTTTATTAAAAAGACTTAAATTATATGCATAATTTAAAAATTAATTTTATTTAAAGGTATGTAAGGTAAGTGACCCAAATTCAGACAGCTTTAGGAATTCACGTTACATTTTATTCAATGTAATTGATAATTATTCAGTGACGTTGATATTTTTAATTTTTTGAATTAATAATATTTCTAAGGAGATCAAATTAATTTAATTTATGTATTTATTATAACCAACCCAAAATCACCTAATTCCGACAGTAAGAGTGCAGTTTGATCCGAAGTCAGACACGTCAGTGAACCTAATTCTGACAGTGACCCTAAATCAGACATTTGAGGAACATTATTTCGACAAAACATAAAATCACTTATTTATCATTAAAATTTAATAAAAATAAAGTTTAATACAAAATAACATGAACGATTTCTAATATTACACATGATATGCTTTTATAACTCTTGAACAGCAAAATATCCTCTTTTATGTATTTCCACAGGAGGCTTGATCTTCTTGACAACTTCATGATTATCATACCAAATTTCATCTTTAATATTTGGCCACTTCCACCATCCATCAGCCTTAGCCATTGCATTAGCTAACACTTTTTCAGCGTTTTTATTTGTAATTTGTGCTGGATAATAGTCTTCAAAATAGCTAACAATTACAAAATCACCAATTTTTATTTCGTCAACAAATGTGAGTTTCACTTCTCCATTACCTGCTAAATAGTTTTTGTTTGTATAGTAAAATTAAATAAGTACTTACTTACTTAAGTAAAATATTGTTTCTTACCTTCATTTTCAATTTGATCAGTTTCTGTTTCATCATTATCCTGAATTGAGACTTCTTCACTCTCTGACCCATCTTCTACCTCTGTGTTTTTTTGTTTATTTTGCCGAATAATCTTTTTCCTAGGGTTTTTTACTTTTTCTTGGCGCAATTTCTTGTTTTCTTCCCTTTTTCTCTTTCTATCCTCTTTTCTTGAATTGCTGTTTTCTGTTCTTCCTCTTTTTTCCAAAAATATTCTTTCCAAGCATCGGAGGTGCCTACAGAAGGAACTTTAACTCTACTCTTCCTTAAAGTTACTTTTTTGGTTGGTTCAGGCCAGAACAAAGAGTTCTTAAACGGAGATGGTATAACCACCCCTGGCAGTACCCGAGAATGTTTAGTATTATTGCAAGTATCCACATTTTCAGCTGTATTCACCGATTCCTCTCTTAGGTGCTTCTCTTCAATTACATCAATTTGTTTTTCTGGGGTTAATTGAATGTTTTCTAATATTTTTTCTATATTCTTTTCTATCACATTAGTTTTTGTTGTTTCTTCAGTTTCGTCAATGCTTTCTTTTTTTTCTATTATATTTTCTTGATCAGGATTTTCCTTAGGACCAACAAGTTCTACTTCGGTTTCAGTATTTTGAACTGCGGGTTCGATTTCAAAATTGTCTTCAGGTAATGCATCATCAGCTTCAAGTACAACTGAATTTTCCCATCCATCTTCTAGAATTAGGCCTTCTTCTATATCTATTATAATGTTCGGAATATTTTCTTCGTCCTGAGATAATCCCGATTTCTGGTACATTTTGTACCAAATTCTATACAAACTCTTATCTTTAATTTCACCTGTCCAGTCTGCACCCATCAGTTCATAACATTTATTCAAAAAATCTGCCTGAACAAGAGATTCAAAATACCGCAAATGATTCACTAGTGCAGGATCTATCGCTTCTTTGGTTTTGTTTAGCTCATTACCTTCAGTAAGAAGTTTCTGATAATCAATATTATCAGCATTAAATGGAAAAAGACCACACACTTTAAAAGAATTTTGGAAAATATTTTCCAAACTTGAAATTAATTTTATAGCATTTTCAAGAACAGGGCAAACGTATCTTTTCCTAAATGTTTATAATTATTTTCGGTTTTAAAATTTTGAACTGCGCTTTTCCATTTAGTTTTTAATGATTTAAACAATCCCACGTCGAGAGGTTGTAGAATATGCGTCGAATTTGGTAACAGGCTTATTACTATTATTTCCTTTTCTCTGCAGAAATCTGTCAGTGGTAAAGTCACGTGAGATTTATGCCCATCCAAGTATAATATTACTGGAAACTGAATGTTTTCAGATAAAAGCCATGGGTAAAAAATGTTTGTAATAAATTCGTAAAAAGATTCGGAGGTCATCCATCCACTGGTTGACTTTCCAATCCCCCAACCTTTAGGTACCTGTGACACTACATGCTTTGGTATTCTTTCATATGCGTACATCACCATGGGTGGAGCTAGTTGACCTGCAGCATTACCAGTAACAAGAACAGTCAGGCATTCTTTATCGTCACCAGATCTGTCATGAAGTGACTTACTACCTTTCTTAGCAAGTATCTTACGACCTTTTGGCGATAGAAAAAATGCAGATTCATCCGTGTTGAATATTCTTTTTGGATCAGTAATATTAATGTTAGATGAAATAAAGTATTCTTCAATTTCCTTATGCCAGTTTCTGATTTTGCTTTCAGTTACGGCTGATCGAGATGCGCATAAGTTTTGTGCTATTCGTTCACTAATTTCAGGATGCCTTTTAGTAAATAATTCATACCAGTGACGACCTGGTCTTCCATCTGTAAACTTGTGAGGACGCTTTAAATTTTTTACCAGAAGGCAAACACTGTCGAGAAATTGATCTTTACTTACAGGAAAACCCATGCGCCCCATATTGATGATCCATTGAACTAATAGATTTTCTTCATTTACAGTTAGTACTGAAGGTGCTCCGCTACGACATTCTTCTGGATAAATGCCCTTCATCTTCCCAATAAGAGTAGTTCTCGGAACGTTGTATTGTTTCGCCGCAGCTAAACAAGGTGTGCCATTTTTTATGGCATCCAAAGCACGTCTTAAATCATCTCTGCTATATTTGCAATTTTTTTTCGTCGACATTCTGTAACTAAAGCACATATTGCAATAATAAATAATAATAATGCTAATGATATCTACTTAATTGTAAAAATAGCATAGTATAGCCGTTTACACAAATTAAACATAATTCCGACAGTTGACGTCCCTAATTCTGACACCAGTGTCGGAATTTGGATACAAGCTCTCAAAGGAACTCGACTATTTGAAACGGTATAGACTTGATGATAATCTAAGCGAAAAGAAAGAAATAAAACCATATCTACTCCATATCTCATGTACACAATTCCGACACCCAGTGTCTGATTTACGACACCCACGAATTTGCTTGTACCTAATTCCGACACCATTCAAATTTTTTAATTCTATAATTATACTGACAGAAAACCTTGTTAAAATGAAAATTTAAAGCCTTTATATCCAAGTGAAACAAAGTTTATTCTAATTTTCTCAATTAGTGGGGGTCTTATGGTACAGAAAATAATAGTAACAATCTGCTTACCTTATTAGAAATTCTTTGCAGTTGAACACAACACACAACTTTCAACCACCATGCAACTATTAGGTTATGTACTGACCGTTAAAATGTCGGTAAGATAGGAAACAAATATTGATTTAAATAATCAATGTTAAATTGTACCTACAGATGTCTTAACATATATCTGGATATTGTCAATTTCTTATTTTAACTGAATAACAGAAATATGTCTGAATTTAGGACGCTGTCTGAATTTGGGTCACTTACCTTACTTAAAGTTAAATATTAATAAGTTGGCTAATTTTAAGTAACCAAGGAAAAATAATTCTAATATTAATTTTATGTGCAATGAAAAAAAGTTACTTTTTTTCATTGTTTATTACTTTTTTTCACTGTGTCATGACAACGCATAAAAATAAAAAAAAGTGACACTTCTAACACCAATTTTGATCTTAAAAACCTAACTTTTTTTAATGAAAGTATAAAAATTTGTTAAAACTTTGTTGTGAAAATAAATTTATTCAAATATCTTAAAAATAAAATTATGTAATTAAAAAAAAATAATTTGAGCTTATAAAAAATTCATATGAAATTTAATTAAATTAAAATGACAGAAATTATTAAAAATTTTTAATTTTGTAAAAAAAAAGCTAAAACATTTTCTTAAGGTATATGATCACCAAGTGATTTTGTTTTCAGCAGTTTATGTAGTTCGTGTTTTAATATTTCAGATATGCCGTATTTTGCAATAAAAAAACATACACATATATTTTCAAGATGGGAAAATCTAAAATTATCTTTAATTTTGTGTTTTTTTTACTTACAAGATAATCATGAATCCTGATGAAGTTGAAACTTTTCAAAAAGGGGACCATAAGATACCTAAACTGCAATTTTGACGATTTTTAAAGCAAATTATTAAAAATTAGAAAAAAATTATGACAAATTTTGAAATAAAATGGCTTTAAAAATGAAAGAAAATTAAAATTGACCTAATTGTTAGCGCGATGAACTGCTAACGTAAGGCGCCCCGGTTTGAATCCGGGTAGAGGCTCACTTTGTAAGGTCGTCTCCGTGCTTTGGAAGGCACATAAAGACTGTGGTTCTCTCACAAGGTGCTAGAAACATCCTTGAGGTATAAATCAGGCCTGGTATAAATGCCCGAATACTCTCTTGAGGGAATGAGTAAACAACGTAAGTTGTATCTTTGCAAAAGGAGGAAGCCCGAAATATATATAAAAATTAATTTTGAATGCAATTTTTTCATTGGTTTTTTTAAAACTGTAGCCTTCCCATCAAAAATTAAAATTAATTTTAATGCTAAAAGTATTTTTAAATTAAGTATTTTATATTTATAAGAGAATTTCGAATATATCAAAGCCTTCGGGTCAATTGCGTCAATTACCTAGTGAATACGTGGCTTTAATTATTACATAATGTTGTGCAATAATTTACTTATGGTACATTTGTGTTTCTTATGAGAATTTCATAAACTTTAAATTTGAATTGTGGGCTTAATATAGGACCTATCAAATTCGCTCTCACTTTAAAAGTCTTATAATAATGTCCTCTTTTGTTTGGTAAAGCTATTTTTTATCAGAAAAACTGTACTTTTGAGTTCACGATTATTACCTTCACCCTTCAAAAGTTCTATGAAATATTATGTAAATTTTTATTTACATTTAAAAAAAATTTTTACCGTAAATCGGTCGGTAGTCGGTTTCAGTCCGACTAACAACAAAATTCAGGAAATATCAGCTACCACGTCGGTATTTCAGATTTTTTTTATTTTAAAGCAGTGGTTTTCCATATTTTTTGCCAGTGACTCAAAATGTCGAAACGGATTTTATTCTATATTTTGTATTTTTTTTTAACGTCAATAAAATAATAATTAACGATCTCAAATACTTTTGTGCTACCATATTTTTGGAACTTAGGTATTAACCCACATATTATGTCTAAATCAAATGGTACGTGAATTACTTCTGTCAAAATTAACAATTTTGATTTCACACATTTTCTTGGCAAGAAATACTCATAACTTTATCAGTTTTTCTCGTAAAGGGAAAAATAAAACACGAAATTATCGAGAATGAAAACGCCTTTTAAATTCATATTTAATATTTTTTGGTGAAAACTTTTCTTTCCGAGTAAAACGCGAGTTGAAATTTGACTTTTACACGAGGGTTGAAAAAACATACCCAAAAAAAGTTGAATTTAAGATCATCTATTTCGCATTGCATCCGCATGACTGAGGAATCATTCTCCCATACAATTTTCTAAGCATTCCACCTCGGTGGTTTGCCATTGCCTGCCGAGGGAAGACGGTCAGAATAAAATTATTCTTTCGCCCGGATTTGAACCAGGGCGCTCGGCTTAATAGCTGACGCATTTAATCGCCAGGCTGCGACCGTCTTCAGACCTCTTGTAATTTTTCAATAAAATTAGTGGTTTTGCAACAATATACAAAAAAGTAATTTTTCACCCCTTTAACAACCCCTAAAACGACAAGTACTCTTAAATTCAAGATAGACTCATCAATTTCTAAAAAAGTTTTGTTGATCCCCTAATTATTTTTCCTAAATGGCCAATTTCAATCCGGCGCGGAGTAAGACAGTGACAGAGTAACAGTTAACGGGGAGGTGCATAAACAACATCAGATATACAGATGATACAGTGGTATTTGCAGATAGTTTGGAAGGTCTACAAGAACTGATGACCTGAGCAGCAGAGGCACGCAAACGTTAAGAATTGGCACTAAATACGAGCAAAACCAAGTACATGGTGGTAGTAAGAAAAAAATACCTCCGGGACAGTTGATCGTTAACAACAGCAGACTAAAAAGGGGCAAGAAATATACGTACCTCGGGACAACGGTAAATGAACAATGGGATCATTCAAGAGTCTTGATCTGAACCTAACAACGAGGAATGAGGAGAATGACAGAGGCATCCAGTAAAAGACTGAAAGATTTTGAGATGCGGCGCTATGAGCGTATGTTGAAGATCTCATGGGTACAGCACGTAACGGACAAATTAATGAAAAGAATAAATAAAAAATGATAAAAATAAAAAGATAAAATAAAATAAAAAAAATAAAAAAAGAGAAACAAAAAGAGGTACGAACTTTTGTAATTGGTACTGCAGGGTAAAATGTTGGGAAAGAGAGGTCCGGGCAGACGTAGAATATTGTGACTTAAGAACCTAAGAACATGGTTTCTTGGACAAAGTGAGAATAGCTATGATGATCGCCAACATTCGGTAACGAATAGGCACCAAAAGAAGAAAAAATGACTAAATTTGAAATTTTTTGAGTTTACCTACTATCTCCTTGATTAGATTATTTGCCACCATCATCAATAAAACAAGATCATGGGCACATTTTCCAATCTAGTGTAAGCAAACGTTAGGATCTTGCTGTGTAATTTTTTCTTAAAAAAAATTTACCGAAAGATTACTTCTTCTGGTACAAATTCTGTATCTAAATAAATGAACAAACTTAATTTTGCATGTTTTGTAACGGCAGAAATTGAATTCATATAGTGATATCATCAGTGAAGATGGCAGTCTGTTCGGGCACACTTAAATCTGGAAGTACTTTTGTAATTTATGCAATCAAATGTTCTGGAAAGAAAAAATGACATATGAAAGAAATCTTTCAAGAGCTAGTATATGGGTGAATGTTGTATGTATCTTCTCCTATCGGGAAGTTGACCAACTTCCAGTTCATGTTTTAAGTCTACATATTATAATTTATTCAAAAATCAAATTATTTTCAGGCAGGGATCTGTAATTTTCTAACCAATAGTAATTCACGGTAATATGTACTGTTATGACGTCACAAAGGGGAAATTTGCCATGTGGCATCTCCGGGGGGTTGACCACTGACCATAAATGTGTACACCAAATTTGGATTTACAATAATTTGCAAAAATTTCAAAATTTGCAAATAATTTCAAAATTTGCAAACAATTGCAAAATTTGCAAACATTTACACAGATATTTGCAAACGATTTCAGACATTTACAGTCATTTGCAAAAATGTACACACCTTTGCAAAAATGTACACACATTTGCAAACATTTACAAAATTTACAACGTTTGCAAAAATTTACACAGATATTTGTAAAACAATTTCAGAAATTTGCAAAGATTTACAGTCATTTGCAAAGATTTGCAGTCATTTGCAAAGATTTACACACATTTGCAAAAATTTACACAGATATTTGCAAACAATTTCAAACATTTACAGCCATTTGCAAAGATTTGCAGGCATTTGCAGGCATTTACAAAAATTTACAGGCATTTGCAAAAATTTACACACATTTGCAAAATTTGCAAAACAATTGCAAATCATTTACAAAATTATGTACACCAAATATACCAGGTGGTCAATTCCTCGGGCATCTCTGACTTCCCAAATGTTGGGAAAATAAATTCAAATTATAAATATTTAGTTGTAATCTTCCAAGTAGTACTCAGTTGGGTTTTTAACATAATACTCCAATAAAATTCAGTTAAATTCCAAAAATTTAAATAATTTGATCTGGCTGAAGTCCGGTCAGGAGTATTAATATATGCGAATTTGACAACTACTAAATTGTAAGCAAAATTTTAATTTATAAACCCCCTTCGTATTTAATTTGAGAGGGAACAGAACATTTGCTCTTTTGATCGAAAAAAGAGCTGCAGATTAAATATTTGTTTGTTTGTTTGTTGTAACAAAGTTTTATTCAATTGAGAAACGGATGTTCGATGATATTGAAGGTCAGATATTTTAAACGATCGATATTATTCGAAAAGCATTCAAGTTTGCTTTAACTTATAACACAATTTTATCTCGATCAATTGGTTTCTACATTAACAACAAATTTCAACGCAGTTATCTCGTTTATGTTTATACATACAAGTATGTATACGGTACTGATGACGACAAATGAGTCGGAAACACGTATCTACCGTAGATTCTTAATTTTTTGCAGTTGCACTACACATGGGAGGGGCATTTCGAAATTTTTCAATGTTCTACAAGTCCTAGCAATACAGTACTATTGCGTTCTAATCATAATTATATCCTTTTGAAAATTTAATGTTTTGTTGGAACTTAATTATTGCAGTCTAAAATAATAAACAACAAAATTATTACGCAATAGCAAAAAAAGTAAAAGTGATCGCTAAATGTGACATTCTAAAATAACAATGTTTAATGTTAAACTGGTAAAACTTGTTACTCACGTTTTCAGTGTATTACTGCTAAAATACGAGGTTTTTCAATTTAAAAACTGCATATTTCAATGACTTGAAATTTTTACTTTTTGTAATAAATTTATAATTATGGTAAGCTCTTCCATTTGTATGAATAATCTCGCAACAGAAAAACTAGACGCCATCAGCAGTCGTCTAAAAATGGACTACCAAAACGTAAAAATGCAGTAATCGTTAGCCTCAACGATAAGCAATACAAATTTTAGTCGTGGAGTTTTCTAACTCTGAGTACCTATTTGAGTATCTTTGCCTTTTTAAATCGACAACCGTGATTTGCGATATTATTGTTAATTGCTAAAAGCAACCTGTAATATTATTTTTAATTGCTGCGAATGTGGATTATGTTATTTTTTATTTGCTACTGGTCTAGACGCGACATAATTTAACGCAATTGCTACTAGTTTAACTCAGTACAAACGACAACGTCTTTCTAAGTGGTTTTGGTTTCTTGCAGCTTATAGGTTGATTGTTGTTTCCTTTATTGTAGTAGATGTTTTTCTAGATTATTTTGATTGGAAGTTGTTTTTCAGGTCCCCGAACAGTTTCGCTTTAGCAAATTCCCAAAAAAAAATTTTTTGGCGACGAATTGACTTCAATCTTCTGAGAAATAATGTGCCATTATCATCCAAGTTCAATTCGTCCAAATATGCTCGAAAAACAAGTCAAAATATTGCATTTTGATAACCCCTCTAACTCCTTCTTTCCTAGGTCGGTAATATGCATTCTAAGGGTTTTAATATGCATAGTAGACCTACTGTGAAGTGAAAAGTGCAATACATTTCATTTCGAGAATTAAGCCTAGTTTTGCTACCTTTCAAATTTTAATGATAATTTAGATCAATTTATTCATTATTTGGTGCGCCATTTAAATTTTCAATCATCATTTAAATTTAATTTATTGTTAATTCATTGTTGTCGAACTATTTCATTTGTGATTTGTTTACTTTACCATAATTATTATATCATATTTCCATTGTTATTCAATTTTGATGTTTTATTTTGATTTCTTGCAGCTTTTTTTGTTTAAATGTTATTTTGTTAAATTACTTCTGTTTACGTCAGCGGCTTCGCCTTTGACTGAATTTGGATCTGTTATCCTCGAATTCCTTATAGTGTTTTTGCTTATTACAACATATTTTGATATAGTAAACTACGACGATTACTCGAATAGGTATGAACCACTCCTCCTGCTGCTAAAAGAAAATTTTTTGAGAAAACTTTGGGAGAAATTTTTGAAAATTTATTTTTATTTGTAGTGTAACCGTTATTAGGGGGGTTTCAGTGGCAAAACAACGATAATATCGTATGTTTTAATTTTAATAATTTTAATCACGAAAATCATACTATAAAACTGTGATAACCCCACCACAGAGGTCGGCAGAGCCCATAGTCAAATATGGGCTCATTTTATAAAATAAAATAATTATGATTTTCACGAGGGTTAATCGCTGGTGAAGTTTTTGTACACATCTCATGAAGTACATGACATCTCATGTGAAGTACATGACATCTCATGTGAAGTACATGAAGTCTTCACGTGGAACATCCTTCAGTGCCTCTGCTGGAAGATCTTCAATTTACTTCTGATAAAAATAAACTACTCGATCCGGGGGTCTAGGGGCGTGGAACACCCTCAGGGTCTCTGCAACGAGAGATCTTCAGTTTACTTCTGATAAAAATAAACTATTCAATCCGGGGGTCTGGGGGTATGGAACACCCCCCAGTGCACAAATTTTGGAACGAAGAACATTGCAGAACATGCAGAACCCCCAGAGCAAGTATTAGTTTACTTTTCATCAGAAGTAAACTGAAGATCTCCCGTTGCAGAGGCACTGGAGGGTGTTCCACACCCCCCAGACTCCCCGGTTTAAATAATTTATTTTATTAAAAGTGAATATTTAAACATATCTCAAGTTTATTAAAATTAGCTATGGTCAAGTAAATGTGTTTAATTCGTAATTTGACAATTAATTATAAATTGAGTAATTATAAATTCCTGAATTATATGAAGTACGAAGTATGCAGAATTATCATGAATTACGTGAAGTGTGAAGTTAATTGTACACGATTTCCTCTAGCGGTTGACCCTCAGTTTTCATCATATCCGTGACTTACCATTGCCTGAAAAATATTTATACCAACGTAACGTGAACTTGCGAATAAAAATATACAGCGAAAAACCATGAATTTGTCAACTTCGCGCGGCTACTGCTTGGAAAAGATTTTTCAATGAAAAAAAGTAGAATATTTTTTATGGAGTATTTAATTATTTTCAATTTTGTACGGCATGGTTTTGGATATACTATAAAAACAAAGAGACTTCTCTGAACTAATTAATTACCTTTACATATTATATTAATTTCTACAGGGTGTCTGAAATGTAATATACACTCAAACCTGTGCGAGGGATAGGAATTCCTTAAAAAAATATTTCATTTTTTATTCATACTATGCATTTTATGGAATTTTTTGATATGCCGCACAAAAAAAGTCGCTCATAAACAATTCCCCATATAAAAACCGCATAAAAAAGGTCTGCCTGTGGTGTTATACAGTTTGTAAATTTCTTCTCGGCTATTCAGCCAAAAATTTAGTGATACAAAAATTAATTTTTAATAAAATAATATAAAAAAATATATATTGAAAATTTTGTGTACAAAAGATTGTGAATTCTAAAGATTTATAGCGATTTCAAAAATTTCCAAATAATTTTCAAATCATTTTGAGAATTTTAAGAATTTTTAAGAAATAAAGGATAAATAATATGAGTATTAATTATTAAATATAATTATTTATTTATTAAATTAAAATTTTTAAAAGTAATAGGTTAAATAAACAATAAAACGAAATTATTCGTAAGCTTTCGGCAATGGTTACTGCTGTCATCAGAAATTTAAAATTTTTAATCTAATATTAATTTCAGAGGTTATAATAAAATATATAATTTCTATAATTTATTTATCATCATCATCATCGTCGGATGTAAGCCCCTTAATTCATGCCATTTTTATTTATTTATTTTATTTGCCATTTAAATATAATTTATTTAGACATAATTCAGAATTGCAAATATTTACAGGGAATTCTAAGAAATTCTAAAAATTCCAACAATTTCTAGGGATTTGCAAAGAACTCCAAAGAATCCAAATTAATTTTGGAAATTTCGAAGAAATAAACTATCGTCCACAAATAAAATTAGTCCACACAACATTTGAAATTTCAAAGATATCCAGGAAATTTGAAGATTATTTATACGAATTTTAAATAATAAGAAAATACAATTCTTTTTTACTTTGTAAAAACTACTAACCAGTGGAGTATTTAAAAAATGCCTTTGGGAAGGGAAAATCAGATTATTTTTTGGATTCTCGTTAATCCGTTCATGCGCGTCATTGGTAAAGAGATAACTGACAAATTCCAAAATTCACAAAAATAAAATAAATTCAAAACTTATTTTGAGTTCAAACTTATTTTAATTTTAAAACTACGTGGTAAACATTATATTTATCACGGAGGGCTTTAGGGATACAATCCGAATCGTCCTTGGGTGGAGAGCAATTTGCTTTCTTGCTCACCCCTAAATATGCCACTGCCACTGGCTGTTTTCTATATATTCTATGAGCATGAGTTTTAATCAACATGTTTTGGTGGTAATCAAAATAATTTCTATTGTATTATGCAATTTGACTGCAATGAATCCGCGGTTTATATGGATTCGCGGGGCCCAATCTCGTGGTTTTATATGAGTTCGCAATTTTTATTCACGGTTTTCTTTTAATTCAAAAATTTTTGAACGCGCTAACGTAATTACTGATATTAATTTTGATATAAAACCGCTGATTAAACGTGAAAAACAGCGGATTAACCGTGAAAACTGCGGATTAAACGTAATCAAATTTCAATTAATCAACTTGGTCCCCAGTAATTTAATCCCGGTAATTTTATCCCCTAGTAAATTGGTCCTCGGTAATTTGACCCATGACAATTTCGCCTCCGGTAATTTTATCTCCGGTAATTTTACCCTTGGTAATTTTCTCCCTCAGTAATTCCATCAATATCCTAGTAAATTGGTCCACGGCAAATTCATATAACAGTTAACCTAAGCTCGACCAGTGAATCTCTCTTTAAACGATTCTAATTATAAAAAAAGAGATCTGTCACAATATTGATACTACGATTTAAACTTTTCCTATTGACTATTGATTTTAGAGTGGATCCGAGATTTGTCGTGGTTGCGATTGTCAAAACGGCCTGGAACGCTTTACTTACTAAAAATACCTCTCTAGGCCAATTCTACTGGAGAAAGTGTGCTACTAGGAAGGAGGTGGATCTCCCCAATGTGGGAGTTTCTTAACACTGACCTAAGCTCGACCGGAAGATCTCTAACAAAATTATGCTATTATTACTAAAAGAACTTCAGACTATAATTTTATTGATTGAATTGTAAGGCTTGACGGTAAACTGGGCCAATGGTAAACTTGGTCAAATTTGGAAAATAGTAAACTGAGCCAAAGGTACTTTCAACAAAAATTATGAAAGTGGTAAACTGGGGCAAAAGGTAAACTGAGCCAAATTTAGAAAATTTAGTGTTTTAACCGGGGACCAAATTACCTGGAGATAAAATCACCTGGTGACCAAATTATCGGGAGTGAAATTACCAGGGATCAAACTACCTGGGGGTGAAATTACCGGGGACGAAATTACCAGAGATAAAATTACAGGGATAAAATTACCGGGGACCAAATTACTGGGGGTCAAATTACCGGCTACGGGTCTGGGGACCTCACTGTTGATCGACTTGCATGGGCACCACCAAGAGGAGGGAGCAGTTACTCAAAATTACCTTTCGCTCATTTTCCATCATTGATGAATATCTTACAAACCTTTTCATACAACTTTCAGCAAAATATCAATACTAAACTAGAATTTAGCCTAATGATTAACTTAATAATAATATAATAATTACCTAAGGTTAGGGATTTCTTTACGCCTTAAGGAATTCTTAGCGCTTGGTGAAAACCAAATTTGACATAAAAGTTTCTTATGTTAAAGTTAAGGAATTCCTAACGTTAGGAATTGATTGGTGAAAACGAGAATAATTCCAATAGTCCAAACTAGAAAACGTAGTTTTAGGGACCGACGAGCGGGGGGGGGGAGGAGGTTACAAAATATCATTCAACCGCGCTCAAATTGTAATAGATTTATTTATTTGCAAATTTCTGGCTTTTAAGCGATTAATAAAAAACGTTTTAAAACAAAATGGAATACAAGATAATGACCTGAGCTCTGGGGAAGGTATACGCCATCGTTCTCAAGAAAACTAAAGCGGTATCACAAAGCTTCTATACAATTTGGCTTGAACTCTAACCCGACCCGTTTTTAGCAGCCGTGGGGTCTTAATATTAGAACCTATATCTCAAGAGAAGCCGAATATTCAAAAATAGACAAAAAGGCGAACGAAGAAGAAAGAATTCTGCCTTACAATTTCTATTTTTATAATTTTTATATTTACAGATAATTGTCCCTCTAAAAATATGTTAAAAAATATTAGAGCACTGGGGACTGTAACAAATCCTAAAAGCTCAAACTATAAAACATAGTTTTACAGACCGGGGTCTGGGAGTACGAAAACCCTCCGAGTACACTCAAATTGTGAAAGATATATAATAATTAAAATATAAAAAAATAAAAATATTTAAATAAGCAAAACAAAACAAGTTTTCCAGTTATAAGCTTTATATAAGTGAACTCAAAAGTAGAAAACAAACAATTTCTTTTAAATTTTCTTTAGCAAAATTTTAAAAACTTAACTTTTGCCAGCTTTTTTTAAACTTTTTTGAAGATTTTAATATAAAAAAATCTAAAAAAGTAAATTTAGAACAAATTTCTCATTTTTTACTTTTTGGTTTTTAGTTTTTTATTTTAATTTATCAAAATTGCTACATAGAGGTTTCAGTCTTCTTTGTGTGTTTTTAAATAATAAGTTTATGGAAAATACCATAATTCCCTTTTGGTATTTGATGGTCAAAACAGATAAGTAATAAAATGTATAAAAAATTGATTTGATTACTATGAACTTCCTTTGGTAACACGGAACGATAATAATATCGTACCTACATCATAATAAAATAAATAACGAATTAATATATTATAAGGTATCATATTTCAAAACATCTTCCATGACTATAAAAAACAAGATGTGGATGTGCTAAAACGAAAATTAAATTTCAAAATTAATAGGATTACCAGTAATGTCCTCATAAAATTTGCATTCTGCATAAATTATTTATAGTTCGATATAAAAATCTAATGAAAACTTGATAAAGTAATATTTTATTTCCTTATGAGAAATGTTCTAAAAAATCAATTTTTGTATGAAATTTGAAACTGGGCAGATTCTTTAGGAAGGCTAGTCGCATAGTCAAAATTTTCTGACCCCCCCCCTTATTTTTCTTCTTTAATTCTTTATTTTAGGGTCATTGCGCCTATTTTCGAATGCTTCTATAAAACTCGCAAAAGAGCCGCGGGGGGGGGGGTATTTTTAAGACCCGAAAGTATATAGAAGACATAGTATTATATCCTATACCTTTATGCTATTCATGTTGATAATTTTCATATCATCTGAAGATATTAATTTTTTCTTAATTTTATTATAAACTGCAAATCCATCATTGATAAAATCTATATTTACATGTAATATACAAACGTTGATGTAATCGTGTGTTCATCATGAAGTAAAGCGGATGTCTCGAAATCATACAAACGTAAAAATGACGTCCACACACATTTATTAATAAAATTTTGAAATATCTGATGCACCTGATTATAATTAATTATTGGCATTCTGCAGTTTTTTAATTTTTTAGTATAGGTCGGTTTTACCGTTTTACAACGGCAAGCAACTAGTTACTTCCTTATTTTGAAAAAACTGTTAAGAGTATTAAACATCGAATAACTACGTTGTTGATTTCGTTTGATGCGTTTCTAACATCATCAAGTTGACAATTTAACAACCTAAGCAACCACAATAAACTTCATGAGCTGTTGGCAATAGGTTATTGCCTTCTTCAGATTTTTTATTTACCACTACGCATTTAAAATTAATGCAAAAAATAAAGAAAAAATTATTTTTTAGTTTTCATTGCAGTGATGCATTTTAAAATAAATCTAAAAAATATTAAGCTTCAGTTCATTGCTCACCTTTGCAGATGCTCATTTATCAACTCTTCTTTCGCTATTCCGAAATAATAATTATCTGTGCACTTTTATTTTTATCATCCGATAAACGATATTATATTATTGGTATACTAACAAATATTTAATTTTTTTTTTTTAATTATGGCCAGCCGATTTTTAATATGAAAAATTAAGTTTCCATATCTATTTCATCTGCCAGCAAATTAAAAGAAACCACATGAACTGATAAAGATATTGATAAAAAACACCTGATTATTATACCGAAAAAGGTCCAGATGTTCGGTGGCGAAAACTCACGTAAACTTTCGCGTACCGATTTAAAGCTACTGACAAATTACAACAGAATCCGAGTCACTCACCTACGTAAATAAAAACTAGTCGACAATATATTTCATATAATGTTAACTAAAATTTCATTTTAATTTGATACCTGCTATGCACATGTCTTATATAATGGTAATAATATATTAATAGAATGTGAAATTTTTTCAGTTTTTAAATTTGCATCAAAATATCATTAATCATACCATCGATTTGAATATAAAAATATTTTTATAGCTTAAATAATATTTACCAGTGCTCAAATTACGTGTGTTTAATTAAATCCAAAGAAATAATATTTTTCTTTCCATATGTCAAATTTTGGTTTGGGTATTGGTTTTTGGACCTACCCTGTATAATATATATATTGTAAATATTCAAAGTATACGGAAAAAGAGAATGTTAGAGTGAGGTGTCAAGTGTACATAATAAATTGTATAATAAAGTATTTAAATCGTACCTACAATTATACATCTCATTATAAAATCCTAGTTTTGTTTAAATTGCACGAAGTTAGTTGCAGATTACCTGCAATCCGTGTTGCATACCAATGCACAAATGTCACCTTAACAATCTGTCAAAACTAAAAATGTAAATACTTGATATTTCTAAAATACGTTTAATCCACACTTTATTATAACTTAATAACCTTTTTTTGTGCGTACGAAAGGAAAAAATCCTTATGTCAGACTTTTTTTAAGCGTTAGGAGTGGGCAAAAATCTTCCCCGGGCCTTTTAAGCAATCACAAGACACCACTTGGTGACATAATGGTAGTATGGGGTTGGATCTAATGATATAAAAATCCCACTCCTTCGAGGTGTCTGGAATTGCCAAGCATTTCTTCCGTACACACTCTTGCCTCTAGTCTTTTTTCAGCCCTTTCAGGACTTGTTTCTTTATGGCACTTCATCCTGGAGTTTGGCTTTTGTGGACAAGATTTACACCAGCATCTTCTCAATCGCATGTCAGCACATCTCACAAACCAGCATCAGCTCCACGATGTTGGAGAAGTCATATCTTGCCCCAACTGCGTTTGTACTCCGTCGTACATCACATTCCATAGAGGGGCCTAGCACTGAACCCTGTGGAACGTCACAGAACACCGGCAGGGTGTGCTGCCTGAGTTTCTCATCCACTGCCAGTGTTCTACCGTGTAAGTAGCTCGCAATTATGTTAAGGAGATATGGTGGTATTTTCCTCTTTTCAAGTTCCTCCATAATTAACTCCCATCTTGCAGAGTTGAAAGCATTCTTAACATCGAGGGTAACTAAAACCACAAGATAGCTAGACTTTTGTTTTCCTCTTTTGCTGCTCTGATCTTCTGTACCATGCTGTCGACCGCGTCGATGGTGGATCTGCCTCTTCGGAAGCCAAATTGCCTATCCAAAAGGCCTCCGGTCTTATCAATCTCCCGCTATAGTCTATGCAGGATTAATCTTTAAACAGCTTTCCGGCATGGTCGAGCAAAGTAAATTGGTCTATAAGAGCTCGGAAGCTCTGGGGGCTTGTCGCTCTTCCTCAATAGCAGAAGTTTCGCTTTCTTCCAGCTCACGGAATATCTTCCCTCTCGAAGAGATCTATTGTACACCTCCAGTAGGATCTCGGCCGAATCTCCGCCAGCTCCGACGGCACTCCATCCGGTCCTGGTGCCTTGTTGTTGGGCATTTTTTTACAGCTGCTTTTATCTCAGATTCGCTAAAGGGTGGCATACCTTCATGGTGGTGAAGGTTATCTTCGGATGCACTGGGAAAAAAGTATGGATGATCGTCCTGAGGCGGATCTTGGTCAAGCATAAGATTAAAGGTCTACCCAACTTTTTGGTTACGATCTGGTATGCTCTTCCCCAGACATCTTTGTTCACTTCGTCTATGAGTTTCTTTCAGTGCTCCTTCTGCGTGTCTCTGATTTTATTTGCCAGAACATCTCGGAGTCTCTTTAATTCCAATCTTCCCTCTTCACACCTGTCTAATAGTGATTCGTCGCGTTGTTTCAGAATCGTCCTGCGCAAGCGCAGCACGCAAGCAAGCGCAAGCACTACCTCTGTCCACCAGTACACCCTTACTCTAACAGGCTAAAAACCCCCTTAAATTTGTTACTTTGTGGAAACTGTCATTTTTAAGACTGTTCGGTTTTTAGATAGAAAAAATTGCTATTTAGTGAATTTCTGTCAATATTATTATAAAACCACATAATACTTTGTAACAGAATTGTACAAGAAATTATGATTACAATAAATTGTATGGTCTGATTACTTGAAATATTTGAGGCTAAGCAGAGGAAGATATTGACAATTTAAATAGTCTTTTTTTTCTATGTTACAAAGTTGTGTAACGATCGCGGAAAGTTATCGATGTTTATTTTTGATTTTATGGTTGCAGGTTACATGTTAAGCATGATTTGCTGATGGATTGCTTGCTAGCCGCTTTGATGGGACCGCTGCGCTGCTGGCTCTCGTGATGGAAAGTGATAAAATATTTTTTTTGTATACTTCTGATAAAAAGTAAACTACTTAGTCTGGGGTTCTGCAATGTTCTTCATTCCAAAATTTGTGCACTGGAGGGTGTTCCACACCCCCCAGACCCCCCGGATTGAATAGTTTATTTTTATCAGAAGTAAACTGAAGATCTTCCGTTGCAGAGGCACTGGAGAGTACGCCCCCCAGACCCCCGGATCGGGTAGATTATTTTTATCAGAAGTAAATTGAAGATCTTCCTTGCAGAGGCACTGGAAGATGTTCCACGTGAAGTACTTCATGTACTTCACATGAGATATTATGTACTTCTCAAAAATGAAATCATTACAGCTGCTATTAGACAGTTTTAACAGAAGAAGATATTGCTAAATTTATAGTAGAAGCCGACGATGAAACAAATTTATTTAAGAAGGTACTGGTATTTAATTATATTCATTTTATATGAAGCTAAATTTAATGTATTGCAGGTTGTGCTTATTTTGGGCATAAGTGGGTTGTCGTCGAGAAGAGTTAGTAAAATTAACAATCGATGACATAGAAGATGTAGGCTCTGTGTTAATTGTGAAAATTCCAGATACAAAACTCATTCTGAACGTACTTTTACCGTATCAAATGGACAACATATTGAGATATATCGGAAGTACAGGGCTTTGCGACCGACTCATACTTCAAGTCATCGATTATTCTTGAAATATAATAACGGCAAGTGTGTTAATCAACATGTTGGAATCAATACAATTGGAGAAATTCCCAGTTTGATCGCTAAATGGCTTGGAAAGGAATTGTTTAAGCAATACACTGGCCATTGTTTTAGGCGAACCTCTGCCACTCTTTTGGCCAATGCGGGAGGTAATATGACATCTATTAAGCGCCACGGAGGGTGGAAAAGTACTGCTGTAGCCGAGAGTTATTTAGAAGACAGTTTGAACAACAAAATTAGCATTTCGAATAAGATTGCAAACTGTCAACCCTCCACTTCTCAAAGGAACGCCACTGACGAAGTTCTTGACAACAAGATCTGCACTTCTGGGGAGAAGAAAACGTGTGTGATGAGGTGTGTGAGAAAACCTACGGCAACCAATCATCTATAAATACTTCTCTGGGACACTCTAGAATTAATATACAAGATTGTTCCAATTGTTCGATTAATTTTTATTTGTAAGATTTTATTAAATTTGATTAAATTTTGAATACAATATTAGATTCCTATTTTCGTATCTGAATCGTCAAGTTTTTTAACGCGTGAAAAATATTTTTTTCACGGTGAAAAATGATTTCCACCACTTTTTGTTATATTAAAAAGATACACTTCGCGTATCGATAGTGATGCATAAATGTCGTCTTTTTGACGTTTGTATAAAATATTTTTTGTATTTTTTTTGTATACTTCTGATAAAAAGTAAACTACTTAGTCTGGGAGTTCTGCAATGTTCTTCATTCCAAAATTTGTGCACTGGAGGGTGTTCCACACCCCAGACCCCCGGATCGAGTAGTTTATTTTTTATGAGAAGTAAATTGAAGATCTTCCGTTGCAGAGGCACTGGAGAATGTTCCACGTAAAGTACTTCATGTACTTCACATGAGATGTTATGTACTTTATGAGATGTGTACAAAAAACTTCACCAGCGGTTAACCCCTGAGTACACATTCACATATATCTCTCTTTCGAGTTACACATTCAACATGTGGTTAAGAGAGCCCAGCAAATAAATATCTAAGGGCCATCTCAAGACTTGAGAAACTCAGAGAAGAAGAAACTACTACAAATATGGCAGAGAAGAGAAACCGTTTGGGGAAATCCCATACGAACTAACGCAGTTCTTCACCGGATACGAATGTATAGAAGAATACCTCTTCAGCTTCAGAAAGACAGAGACCAACCGATTACCATTCACATCCATATCCGATACCAGAAACCATCCGTACTGTAAACGGAAAAACCCGGTTATTGCATGCCTCCGTTGCCAAGCTCAACACTTGAAGATGGAACTGAAAACTATAGTATTACTCACACCAGCTAACATAGTGAAAACGATTTTCAACCTTGAAAACTGGGAAGCTGTAACTGCATTTGTTGCAAAAAAAGACTACAGTAATCAAAAAGACAAAAGAAGAAAAGACAAAAAGAAAAGAGCGAGTCAGTAAAATTCTGACACTAAAATTGCTTGCAGGGATTGGTTATAATTTATTCTAATAACTGAGTACTGTCCTGAGTATTGATGATCATCAAGCAATGTGCCAGGTTAGACAACCAACATTACATAAATGTCTACGTAATTTTTCCTCGTTCGTTCGCATCGCGTAAAGTACAAGGTGAGCATTTTTAATAAACCGATTTTCAATTAAAGACAATTAAAAGATATCACCGGAATTTAAATTCAATTATTGTGAGTATCTTTAATTTTAACTTTACTTTTACATTGCCATGATAGTTTAAGTTAACATTCTAACCTACAAAAATGGGCCAACTGGAGTTGTTGCAAACTCTATCTAAACATGTCGGTCGCGTTTGGAATGTAAACTGGCATCCGAAGGGTGACGCTTTAGCCTCTTGTGGTGGCGATAAGGCTATCATAATTTGGTCCAAGAAGGTAACAAATGGGTGAATAAAATTATACTTAACGATGGTCACAAGCGCACGATTCGTTCGGTTGCGTGGTCACCCTGTGGTAATCTTTTGGCTTCGGCTAGTTTTGATGGTACCACTGCGATTTGGGACAAAAAGTCAAGCGAATTTGATTGTATCGCTACATTAGAAGGACACGAAAATGAAGTGAAATGTGTGGCGTGGTCTAAATCGGGCAAACTGTTTGCCACTTGTAGTCGTGATAAGTCTGTGTGGGTGTGGGAAGTTGCAGAAGAAGATGAGTATGAATGTGTTGCTGTTTTGAACGCACATACACAGGACGTTAAAAAGGTTGTTGCTATTATTATGTTAGTTAATTAACATTTTATTTTATTTCTTTTTTTTAGGTTGTGTGGCATCCCGAAATTGATATTCTAGCTCGGCCTCATATGATAACACAGTTAAAATTTATAAGGAGGATGTGAGTGATAATGATTGGATCTGTAGTGCCACTTTGGAATCCCACGAATCTACCGTATGGAGTTTAGCTTTTGATAAGACTGGATCACGATTAGCCACTTGCGGTGACGATTGTACGGTTAAAATATGGAAACAGTATTTGCCTGATAATCCTGAAGGAATTTCAGTTACAAATAATGAAGCCACATGGAAATGCGTTGCTACACTTTCTGGTTATCACACCAGACCGATTTATGATATCAGCTGGTGTCATTTGACTGGACTAATTGCTACAGGGTCAGGAGACGACATTATTAGAGTTTTTAAAGAAGATGATAATTCAGATCCAAATGCACCTCTGTTTAGTTTAGTCAGTTCAATAGAACGTTCTCACAGTGAGGATGTTAATTCGGTTGCTTGGAATCCTAAAATACCAGGTTTACTGGTATCTGCTAGCGATGATGGGGATATTAAATTGTGGAATTATATAGAATAATCAATTCTTTTATAAATTTTATTATGTAAATAATTTTTTTAATCGGGAGACAATAAATATTAATTTATCTTTTTTTGGAAATTTTATTTTGCCGATTATCAAATTATTTATGAAATAAGTTCAAATCAAAGTTTGAATTCAATATCTTCTTGATCAGTCATGTCAAATGTGTGTTTTATTTGTTTGCTATAATTATTATTTTGCGGTATTAAAACTGAGACCTATTATAATATGCAAATTTTGTCCCATGTTAAAGGATCATAGAGAAACAGAGCGTTTGTTACATTTGCAGATCTCATGCCTTCAACATTCACCTTTTCGAGTTCTGTTTTGCCTTAGGGATGTTTAAAATTGCCACAGGCGATTTTACATTCAGCATTTATATTATAAAAAATATAAAATGCTTTAAATAAATTAAAAATTATTTTTAGCCCTAAAAAAGTAGTAAATACACGTTACATTCTACTTTCTCTGTTCGATTTTTGTCCTGAAATAGTGTTGCTACGTTTCGTAAGAAGCAAGAAAACGAGGAATTACTGAACAAAATTTTTTTTAATTTAAAGAGCAAACGTAGATAAATCATACACAGCATTATTTTCTAAAAATTTCTTTTCAATTAAATTAATGGCCGGGACAATATTAAGTGCAAACGAACATGCCAAATTTCGAGTGCCATGGTTTGAATTCCACGTAAAGCTGTAGGTTCAGTACAGGATGTCTGTCGAGCTTGTCAGGTTAAAATTTTCAATTCCTGGTGGCGACATGGAGCTAGTGCATCACGGTTTGGTCCCGCGATAAGTAGGTATGGGAATACCAGGCCGGAACAGATTTCATTAGCCAAATTCCCCTAAGCTGCTTTTTATAAAAAAATATAATTGTTTATAAACATATTTTATGTTATGCATTTTATATAAACAAATTGTCCGAACTTGATTTATTGCTTTTTGAGTTTAATTGACAGGTCGAGGTCAAACTTGAAATTTATTCATGAATAAATTAATTCAAGAATTTTAATTGAAATTGTGATTTATTAAAATATTTAGCTTTAGTTAGCTAAATCTTAGCAAATTTGAAACTTAGTTGATGTTTATCGAAAAAAGATTCTAAAAGATTGATATGGTACAATAGGTAGTAAGTACCTACCTAGGTTAGATTTTAAAATTTTGTCGTAATTTTTATGTTAAACCAACATTTAGGTAAAAAATTGGAAAATTCTTCCGAAAAAGAACATTTTTTTAAAATTGTTAGAATTTGCTATAAGCTTCTCAAAAGTGCAACTTCTTTTGGTTCTAAATTAATTGCAATGCAGGTAAAAATCAAAAACTGCTTTAGGATTTTTTTTGCAAAATATAAGAAATGAAGTAATAGACTTCATTTTGAGAAGGTTAACTTGGCAGATTTCACCTTGATAGTTTGACCTCTGAATTTAGAACCGACAACTGATTTCTTAATTTATTTTAAATTGCATTTAAAGAATCACACAGTCAACGAATGGACAAGAGCAGAAACTCAGCTCTATGATGTATCGTGGAAAACCACCCTAAGAAATAAATTCAGACGGATAGGATATATACCTGAAACACAGGACAAGGGGTGGACTAGAACACAGTGCTGAAATGGAAACCCACAATTGAAAAAATACACCCTCCGAACAAATTTGTTCATTGATTTAATTTAAAAAACATAAACTAGCGCCTCGGGCGATTTTTTGTAATTAAAAGTTAAGCACTTCTACTAAATTTGGCTAACCGTAACCTTAGATTCTAAATTTACGGTACTAGACTGAAAAAGCTGGATTTTACATATTATATTCCTGGGATGGAATTCTTACGCGTTAAGATGTTAAACCCATTGCATTATTAACGCTTACCTACCTTAACAATTTAATGCTCTTTGTTACTTTTGTTTTACTTTTATTATTTTTGTTTTAGATTGATGTTTTTTACACGCTCGCTAACAAAAACGGTTTTGCAACATATCAAATCAAACGCGAAGGCGAGTTACAAAAACTACAGCAATATATTGTCCAAAAGTCATAAAATAATGGCCGAAGTTAAGTTTGCTGGTAAACCGTTAAAGGAAATCTTGCAACGATTAGAAACATTTGCTCCTCTGAGTCTTGCCGAAAATTGGGACAATGTGGGTTTACTTGTAGATCCCATGTGTGATGAACCCATAAAACACATTTTACTTACAAATGATCTCACCGAAGATGTTTTAGATGAAGCCATACGATTAAATACGGGACTTATCATTTCATACCACCCGAACATATTTGAAGGACTGAAAAGTGTATCGTCGAGGTAAATCTTGCTCCGTTTTAATTTTGAACGTATAAGTGAAATTTAAGTTTTCAGAACTTGGAAGGAGCGAATTGTAGTCAACTGCATAAAAAATAAAATTGCAGTTTTTTCACCCCATACAAGTTGGGATGCAGTTCGTGGCGGAGTTAATGATTGGTTAGCGGAAGCATTTGTTCCTAAAACTTTGCAACCCTTAATTCCAAATGCTCAAAATCCATCAGTAGGTGCAGGACGAATTTGTTATTTACAGCAACCTATGAGTGTGCGACAAGTTGTCGAAAATGTTAAGAAACAAATTGGATTATCACATCTACGACTTGCTTTGGCAAGACATCAAAGTGAAGGTAGTAAAAGGTGATGGATCGTTTCAAGGTTACATAATATATTTTGGAATTTTTTTTTAGATTATCTTGTAAGTTCTATTGCCCTTTGTGCCGGTTCAGGTAACTCGGTGTTACAAGGAGTTGATGCTCAACTTTATCTAACTGGAGAAATGTTGCATCACGATATTTTGAAGGCCGCTCAAAATGGTGTTCATGTCATTCTTTGCAATCACAGTGATTCAGAACGGGGTTTTTTAAAAACCTTTCAACCGAAGCTGCAAAATGAATTGTTGGAAAATGAAGTTGGGGTGACTGTTTCTACGTCTGATCGTGATCCTTTGATATATGTCTAGGTTTATTGATATTCCAATTTGCATTTACTATAAAATAAATAAATGATATTAACTATTTCGTAGTTTTTGTCAAGCGTATTTTGCGTATAAAATTCGAATCAAGAAACCCTTTTTTTACCGATTCTTTTACTAGGGCGCCATTGTTAACCTAAGGCCATCCTAGCGGAGTGAAAACATTCCCAGAAGTAAATCGTTAAGGGATTGAGTTTTAAATGTGATGTAGGCAGAGAGACTGCTATTAGGACTTGGAAGACTTCGTAAATGTAAATATTATGTATCGATCGTAAATGTTCAGCATTTAAAATACATTCAGTTCAATCATAGTTCGGATTAAAAAAAACAAATCTTAGATATATGATAAGACATATCACTCCCACTTTAGTGTCGATCCTGTGAATATATTTACTTACTACATAATTTTAAATTTTTGAGTGCGATTAGAATTTTTAATCAAAGTATTACAAATTATCTGAATTACAGTAATATGAATACATATTAGGAAGGCCAACAGATACAGTTTGTTTTTGATAACCAACTATAGAAGGACTACGATTTTCCAGGTCAGCTGCAAGTAAGCGACTGAGCCGAGGCAAGTTTTGTACTCGGAAAGTGAAATTGACTAATGATGTATCTTCTGCAATAAGATTCATATATGGTCGAGAGGACATCGTTTCAAACAACCTCGAAACCAACTATTATTTAGAATTTAAATAACTATTATCACTTTACATCTTGAAGTAATCAATTTTGTTTATAGCAATGCAATGGGTCGAGCAAGCCTGCTGTAGAACAGAGCAGACCTCTCGTAGGATGTAGCGGTGAATGGAACCTATTTGTTTAACGTCTGCGGGTAAGTTTTATTTACAGTTTTTATTTATGCGTTGCCACATTTAACACATTTACGTCACAATTTTGGCTCAAACCCTATAAAAGTAGCAACTGGGTTTTTTTCCTGGGATCGCACCTCACTGTTGACATAATTTTTATTTATTACAAAAGAACCAAAAGTAATAATAAAAATTTCGAATATTGGACTTTTTTACTATTTTACTTTTATTATTTTACATATGACAAGAGTTGACAATAGTCAACTAAAAAATTTTAATATTTGAATTCCATTTTGAAAATTGTTCATTTTTAAAATGCAATTATCAAAATTAGGATTTATTGCGTTTATCAGTGTTTCCGAGTGTTGAAAAACCTGAAATACCTGGAAATTTCAAATTCTGTAAATTTTGTCATAGAAAAGTCGGGAAATTTTTTTAATTTTACGCAAGTCAGAGAAATTAACGCGTTGAGCAGTGAAAATTCTTTGAAATTCCTAAAAATATAATTAATTTAAAAAATAGTGAAAATTGCATTTTTGATTTGTTAAAATAAATAAATAATTTAATTTTAATTTGTTTTTAATTTAAAATAATAATTTAAGCTGTTTTTCTGGATTATAATATTATAAGTGGAACTTCGATTAATCGAATTGCTTGATATACCTCTCTATATCGAAGTTGTTTGTTAGTCGTTCAAAGAACGACTATTGTTCATGTTACAATCTCTCTATTATCGAAGTCAGTCAGAATTTACCTCGATAAATCGAACCTCGGGATATAGAAATCTTCGATAATTCGAAGTTTTCTTATTCTTTGAAGTTGAAGAATTGTGGAATTCTCTTAAAGTTCATTATATTGAGGTTCCACTGTATTTCGTTTAGTCGATTCATATTTAATTTTGAAAGTTTACCGAATATTGAAAAATTATGGAAATTTAACAATGGAAAATTCTGAAGAAGTCACAGATCTTGTTTTGAAAAGTTCAGTGGGAATCCTGTTTAATCGTTTTTGTTTTAATAATTCAATGGTTTGTGGTTGAACAACTGCTTTGTGCCAAAATTCAATTATTTTGTTCAGTAATTCAGCTGTTTTGTTAATAAATCAGTTGTTTGGTTATTATTTTTTGGTTTTATTGGTAAAATAGTTTATTCGGGGATTCCATTATTTTTGGTTTAATAATTTAATTAATTTGGTTTAATAATTCGTTAGCTTTTTGTTTCAATTCAATTATTCTTGATTCGATAATTCAACTGTTTTATTCCATAATTCAGCTTTGTGGCTCAGTAATTCAACAATCGGATTATTTTTAATTTAATAATTTAATTGTTTTTTGTTGCTTAATTCAATTTATTTTGATTTAACTGTTCAAATATCCGTAATTCAACATTTGTTCATTAATTCAACTGGTTTATTCAACAATTTAATTGTTTTTGGTTTAATAATGTAATTGCTTTTGGTTTAATAATTATTTGTTTTTTTGTTCAACAATTCAATTATCCTTAATTTGATAATTCAACTTTTTCTTTAACAAGAAGAGAAACTCTCTTTAACAAGAAAGAAATAGTTGAATTATCAAATTAAGGATAATTGAATTGTTGAAAAAAAAATAATTATTAAACCAAAAAATTCAACTGTTTTTGTTTAATAATTCAGCTGTGTGGTTTAATAATTCAACTGGGTTTTCAACAATTGAATTATTTTTAATTTAATAATTAAATTATTTCTAGTTTAATAATTTATTTATTTTTGGTCTACACTTCAATTGTTTTTGGTTCAACTATTCATTATCATGGATTCAACATTTCAACTGTTTTTTCCAATTAAAGTTTTTTCAATTATCGTTTTTCAACATTTCAACTGTTTTAAACAATTCAACTGTTTTGAACATTATCTGTTGAAAACATGTTTTAAAAGTGCAACTGTTTTTTTCAATAATTCCGCTGTTTGGTTTAAATAATTCAACTGTTTGTTCAACAATTCAACAGATTTTCAATAACTCAACTGTTTTGTGCAAAAAGTTACTGCGTTGTTCAAAAATGTAACTGTTTTGTTAAATAATTCTCCTGATTTGTTCAATAATTTAACTGGTTTCTTTAACAATTCAACTGTTTTTGGTATAATAATTGATTTATGTTCATTTTTCATTAATAAGTTTCGAAAAGTTAGTAACGGCACACTGTACCTTTAATGGTTTATTGTTTTAATAAATATAAAATTTTTTAACAATGCAGAAAAACAAAAATTAATTGTAGTTCAAAATGTTGCGCCTCTATTTGAAAAGTGCTCTGGGCTCGAACCCAATAATGTTAGCGTCGCATAATGTTAATACAGTGTTGCCAGATGTTAGAAAGCTGCGGCGCCAACTCGAAACCAAAAAGCGCTCAAAAGCGTAACTAATTGATCATATGGCGCCAAAATTAAATTTTACTAATTTTAAATAATAAAATAATTTAATAGACTTAAGCTCATTAATGTTGTCTATTCATAGGCAAGTGGCCGCTTTTTTCAGCAAAATAGAAATTTTTTAAAAATTAAATACTACATAATTGCATAATACAAATTAATTGTTTTTCGAATATTACCATTATTATTATATTAATATAATTTCAGACAAGAGATATAATTAAAAAAAAATTTTATGGCTTATAATTATTGACTTACAAAATTTCATTTTCTCCAAACGTCAAGCAAACTTGACTTATCAAATTATCAAAGTGGTAATTTTGATTATGTAAAACTCAAGTTAGCTATTTACTCGCGAGGGGGGGGGGGGTAGCAGCAAAAAGATTATTTTTTGTGTTCTTTAAAAATAAAAAAGTGAGACTTAAATTTTTTGGTTAGTTGTGTTTTCTGAATCTTGTTAATCCATTCATGCGTCCGTCCGTCCACATTATTTAACTAATTGCCAGTTGTATAGCAGAAGTTCATCCTCGGATCACGCTTATCCGTGATTTCAGTTTGGTGATTAGTTGGTTATTAAAATGAGCGAAATCATAAGGCTTCTTCGCATATTGCGTGTAGACGCTTAAAATCTTAATATACAAAACATAAAGTTTGCAGATTTTTGTCCGTCCGATCAACATCTCCGGAACGAAAAGCTCTAACAAAGTGAATTTTTAAATGGTGATTCTGCTAGGAATTCTAAGGTGAACGCCGCTATTCCCAAAAATGTTATCGCAAAAATTATCATTTTTATAAAAATTTAAATTAAATATGTTATGTAATAATTTATAAACACAAAGTTTGCTTTTTTATAATCTTACTACGACGAACGTCGCTCACTAGGAGGTCATAGCGGCTGATAGGCCGCTTGACCTGCTGGTATTACATAAAGAGTGAGGTCGTAAAGTTTGAAACAAATTGGATTTTCTTAAAAGAACTTCGGGCATGGAACCCTATTTTTAAAATGTCACTTTCTTTTCTTATTGTTATTTTTTTATCAAATGTGTCCGACGATTTTCTCAAAAAACTTTTCTAAATTTTTTTATTAAATTTGTTCCAAACTTTATGACCTTGACCTCCGTGTATGTATAATGGCATTATACCTACAATTAGCGCACGTGGCTAATTTAAAAATTTTATGCTCTTGTGGAAATAATAGATTTTATTATGTTGTACGATACATTATTCCTACCTTAGTACTCCTATTACTTATTATAATGTATTTAGTTAAAGAATAAAGTGCTTCTTTACGTACATAAGTGTCACTTTAATACACAATTATTACCTTCCCCGTTTACGTAGATAATGGAAAGTATTTGTAATCGTGTAAAAAAAGGTTTTAAGTTAGCATTTTTCTTTCGATCTATAGAAATCGTAGAAAAAAACGCATGCATCGATTGATTTGAAATTTCACACATTAGTAGGAAACAACTATCTAAAGAGCTTATTAGAATTTGATTGGAAAACCTCTATTACAAGCTTTTATACGCAGTATACCAAGAAGCCTTATGATCTGACTCCGTGTCCATCTAGATATTTAAATCCCGGCTTAACCACAAAATATTTTCTATCAATAAATGGTTTTAATAATTGTTGTTCCCGAAAACATAATATTTACTTCGTTGTATTTATTTTTATTGTATGTTCTGTTATGAGCAGTATTTTTAATTTAATTATTTGTTTTGATTTAATATTGATAATACTTAATCAAACATTAATTTTTTCCGAACAGGCCTCCCGCATATAAAGTAAAGAACAATTAATGTATAAATCTTTATTGCAAAGATTTATGATAATAATTTTAAACTTGATTGTTTGGAAATAAATTTAATCTTAAGGCTCCATATACACGAACGTACGTGACCTAATACATAATTGTACCTTCAATAAAGCGCAAATAATAACGTGAATTCAAACCTACACATGTGGGTGGACAAAATTTCTGGCTAAAAAGAATATAAAAATTATTGCCGAGCGACCTTCTAATTGGTATTGGTAAGTGCAACGAGCCAAGCTCATTCAGTCAAAACCAAGACGGTTAGGCGTTCTTGTAAAGCTGAATACATGCTTAAAGCTGCTTGGTCGTTGTATCCGTGAGTATGGGTTGTTAAGTTTTCATTACTTTTAAAATAAATATTCTTGTTTCATTTTTATTGTAATATGTTTTCTTTACTATTAAATATGGCAACTAAATGAATCAGTCGAGTGAAGGTCGAAGTTTATCGTTGACATACCTAGTGGAAGTTTTCGAAACTAATGATAAATACTATTTATTCGTGATGAGTTACCCTACAATATGTTGTGCGTTATCTGGTTTCATATTTCACACACGAAGATGGCTGGACTATATATATAGGACCGATAAAGTCGTACTGCTGAGTTTTGATTGATACGGCTAAATCGTGAATATTTTCCCATTATTGCGAAAGTCTACAGATGTGAATTATTTTATTATCAGTTACTCACCGGACAGTTATCATCTGGAATGTATTTGTTTTCTCATCGTGGCAAAATTTATTGTTGTTTACTTCGATTTTATTTTTATTTACAATTTGGGTTTAGAGATTTGTGATTAGCCAAGTGCTCCGATTCGAGCTCGGGCGGACCAATAACTTTATTCTGACCGTGTTTGTTGCAATATAAAAGACCAGCACTGGAAGTAAAATTGGATATGGAAACTTCCAGTAAAAATTTCTCTTGTCAGTATTATATTTTTTTTATCAAACCACAAGGAATCAGTAATCATTTTATTAAATAAGTTAATATTAAGACAACAAAGCAGGTTCTTGCATTCATTATGTTACCTACATACTCGGAAAAGAAAATCTAGTTTTTCTAGTTCATAGTAGAAGTTAGTTGGTGCAAGATCGATAATGCTCAATCCGGAAGTTGAAGTTACACGGTATGTCTACCTTGTAATTTATTTATAAATTACCTCACAAATGTAGATAAATAATTTATTAAATTAAATTTAAGACATTAAATTATAAATTTTGGAACATATGAAAATACAGCTCGTTAATTCCTGCATGTGACTCAAAAAATAAACCACTCATTGTTCGTTTCTAGCGAAGATACGAAAAAACGTAATATTTCTTATACATAGGGTGTCCCAGTGACAAATACAATTTTTAGGTGATGATAATATTATTTCTAATCAAAAATTAAAAAAAGAATTTAGCCGCAATTTTCACTATTTCCAATTAAATGCAAGACCTAAAAAATGTCACAATGTTTCATACACTAAACGAACGACATTTTAAAACAGGTGATTTTTATTATAAAAAAGTAAATTCACATTTCAAGTAAAAATTTGCGGTCGTAATATTTTTTAAATTTTTGATTAACAAATTCTATAGTATTTACTCACTTATGTGGTTCTTACATTTTGTATTGTTAGAACTTTACCAAATAACAATTTTTTATGCTTAGGAATACCTTACCGAACATGCTTTTGTCTAAAAACCTTGTTCGTGACAGTAATAATATAATCAATAAAAACTAATTCGGTATATGGGAAGCTAAGAAGGGCACAGCCGAGGGAAAGCAAAATTTGCGCGTTAAAAGAATCATTTTTCTCCGCTTGTTAATAATTTTTCAATTTGACTCAACACAGAAAATTATGCAAGCCACTTCTACTTTTACTTTAACTATCTGAGTGTTGGCGGTTCTGTTGGTGGCCCGGTGTGAATCGAAACGAAGTGAGAACTTTATTCTGACCCCCCCGCTCGGAAGAAAGAAAGCCAATTGCAAATCATCTAAATGTAACCTCTAGAAAACTTTCCTGAAATGTAGATTGTACCGTTCAGGAGGGTTTTACTCTTTCAAAGCTTTTACACCAAACAGCGAACCACAGCTCAGATAAAAAAATATAGAGCGGTAGGAAATTTGTAAAATAAACTTTAATTTAAAATAATAAAATTTCAAAAAATTAAATGAAAAAAATGGCAAAGAAAGAAATTATCAAAAACATCAGATTAAGTTCAGATCATCATCAGTTTCTCAGAAATTTTGTCTAATTAACGATTCTGATAAACTATTTTGATATTTTCAAAAATTAGTAGTACATATTTATTTTTTGTAGATGTACTAATAAATTTTAAAAAAGTTTTGTTACGGCAGGAAGGAACTTTTCTATATACATTACCGTACAAAAGAATTAGCCTATCAATATGCAGTCCCAATAATGTTGTGCTTGCTAAGGGCAATAGTTTTTAGAATACACTCAAACATGTTTTTACACGGGTGATAGCATAAAAGGAATCCCTCAAAAATATTTCATTTTTTATTCATATTATGCATTTGAGCGAATTTTATGATACTATATTGCACAAAAAAAACAAACACATCACCAACGAAATGATTAAATATGGAGGTACCAAAGGATCTTGGAGCATTTCGAACAAAAATGTTCCAAGATGCCTCTTATGGAGTAATGTATAATGTTTTTCATGACTTTTTAGTAATTTTGGTTTGTTTAGTTATCAGTACCGGGCAGACATCGCTCAACTCCAAGGGGCAACCGCTAGAGGAAATCGTGTACAATTAACTTCACACTACACGTAATTCATCATAATTCTCCATACTTCTTCGTACTTCATATAATTCAGCAGTAATTCACGCGACTTCATGTACTTCACCAGTAATTCTCCGTACGTCATCAATAATTCACGGTACTTCACCTAATTCATGGATACTTCATTGTATTTCACGTACTTTATCGGTATTTCAGAGACTTACCGAGATTCCAAAATTTGAGCACTGGAGGGTGTTCCACACCCCCCACACCCCTCGGATCGAGTAGTTTATTTTTTATCAGAAGTAAATTGAAGATTTTCTGTTGTAGAGATACTGGAAGGTGTTCCACACCCGCCAGACCCCCGAATTAAGTAGTTTATTTTTTATTTTGTTGCAAAGATCAGCTTTCCAGGGGTACGGAATTTATAATTACGTAGTTTATAATTAATTGTCAGATTCCGAATTAAACACATTTACTTGGCCTAGCTAATTTTAATAAACTTGAGATATGCTTAAATATTCAATTCACTTTTAATAAAATTAATTATTATTTGAGCCGGGGTCTGGGGTGTGGAACACCCTCCAGTGCCTCTGCAATGGAAATCAGTTTATTTCTGATAAAAAGTAAACTACTCGGTCTGGGGGTTCTGCATGTTCTGCAATATTCTTCATTCCAAAATTTGTGCACTGGAGGGTGTTCCACACCCCAGACCCCCGATTGAGTAGTTTATTTTATCAAAAGTAAACTGAAGATCTCCTTTGCAGAGGCACTGGAAGGTGTTACACGCCCCAGACCCCCGGATTAATTAGTTTATTTTTATCAAAAGTAAACTGAAGATCTCCCTTTGCAGAGGCACTGGAGGGTGTTCCACACTCCCGACATCCTCCGGATTAATTAGTTTATTTTTATCAAAAGTAAACTGAAGATCTCCTGTTGCAGAGATCTACCTCTCAGGGGGGTACGGAATTTATAATTATGCAGTTTATGATTAATTGTCAGATTATGAATTAAACACAATTACTTGCTCATAGCTAATTTTAAAAAAACTTGGGATATGCCTCTTATTCTTCTTAAATTAGGACTAGGTCCTGTAATATCCAACAGTAACCTCGAGATATGCTTAAATATTTAATTTACTTTTAATAAAAATAAATTATTTAAACCGGGGGGTCTGGGGGGTGTGGAACACCCTCTAGTGCCTCTGCAATAGGAGATCTTCAGTTTACTTCTGATAAAAAATAAACTACTCTATCCGGGGGTCTAGGGGTGTGGAACACCCTCCAATGCTTCTGCAACGGGAGATTTACAGTTTACTTCTGATAAAAATAAACCAATTAATCTGGGGTGTGGAACACCTCCAGTGCACAAATTTTGAATGAAGAATATTGCAGAACATGCAGAACCCTCCAGTGCCTTTGCAACGGAAGATCTTCAGTATAGTTCTGATAAAAATAAACTACTCTATCCGGGGGTCTGGGGTGTGGAACACCCTCCAATGCTTCTGCAACGGGAGATTTACAGTTTACTTCTAATAAAAAATAAACTAATTAATCCGGGGGGTCTGGGGGGTGTGGAACACCCTCCAGTGCACAAATTTTGGAATGAAGAATATTGCAGAAAATGCAGAACCCTCCAGTGCCTCTGCAACGGAAGATCTTCAGTTTAGTTCTGATAAAAATAAACTAATTAATCCGGGGGGTCTGGGGGGTGTGGAACACCCTCCAGTTCCTCTGCAATGAGAGATCTTCAGTTTACTTTTAATAAAAAATAAACTACTCAATCCGGGAGTCGTGGAACACCCTTCAGTGCCCAAGTATGGAGAGATCTACAGTTTACTTTTGATCAAAAATAAACTAAATAATCCAGGGGGTTCTGGGGGTGTGAAACACCCTTCAGTACCCAAATATTACAATGCAGGCAAACATATTAAAGATTTGAAAATTTAGTAGAAACTCTCCGCTACCGTTTTAGTTTTCTAAAAATTATGACATATTTGGGGGGAGGGCAACAAAAAAGAGTAAAGCGAAAATAAATTATGTACAATCATGCACAAACAATTATTGAGATTAATTTCAAAATCTGGAGGGTGGAGCTAGCAGGTCTCCAGCCCCCAACTAATTTTCTAAATAATTCAAAAACAAAAAGGTCCAGCCAAAAATAAAGAATGCACAATAGACTTTTTTGAATTAAAAATTCGCAATGGAAGGGGGCTGATGATATGCACCTTATCCAATCCCATCCAATCAGACCACATCGAAATAACCAAACACACAATAAAACAAAAACAAATCAATTACCTCATTGGTAATTTCGTCAATTTAACTTTAATGTATTTTAACTGATAGATAACTATAGCTGAAGAAATCGGGCATAAGAAGATAGTTTAAATTGTATTATTACATTCTGGAGCCGTCTCTGTAAAAACGGGACATGCGCGTTATTTTAGTTTCAATGTAATCAATTAATTATGAGGAAATAATAAATTACCAAAGCTTTTTATTGAGCTACCAAACTTCTATGATATTCAAACAAATGAGCTAAAAAATTACAAAATAAACCAAAGAAGTCTAAGTTTAATATAATTAATTGATTATTATGAAACTAGAAATTACCAAAACTTTTAATTAATAAAATAATGACCGCCAAAGGTCTATTCAACGTCTAAGATAAAAATGTTAAGAAAATCTACTGATATAAGTTAATTTGCTATCAAATAATTATTATTGAATACACGTGTCTTAGCTATAATACATATTGACCGTAGCGCATGCGCATGAGCTAGGTTCAACTTTATGTAATTCACCGAAAATTTACTAATTTTATGATACTTCACTTGTACTTCAATATACTTAACACATATTTTACCTACTTTACACGTACTTCATGTATTTTACCAGTACTTCATGTACTTCTCAAGTACTTCATGTACTTCACATGAAATGTCATGTACTTCATGAGATGTGTACAAAAAACTTTGCCAGCGGTTAACCCCTCGCTTAACTCCCACAAAAAAAATCAAAATAAATGCTCGGTCCATGTTCATATTCTGTTCTTTTTTGGACAAATCCGAGCATTAGTACTACTTAAAAAAAGTAAAACAAAGTCCTGATTTATTATTTTTGTATAAATATATAATAGTTCCTTACTTTTTGGTCAAAATATCTTTTATTATGTTGCAAACATCTTTTACTCTATAACAGACATCTTGTTTGGATTAGTAGTACTTTTGGTATTTTTGTTTTCGATGTTTTGACTTCGGCATTTTTGTTTTCAGTGTTTTTGTTTTCGGCATTCTGACTTCAGTGTCTTTGTTTTCAGCATTTTGACTTCGGTGTTTTTGTTTTCGGTGATTTTGTTTTTTGTTTTTTTGTTTTCGGCGTTTTGAAGTGTTACCGTTTGCCCCCTCTTTCAAAAATTGAACGTTGTTTATTTTTTGATAAACACAAAAAACTTAACTCTCTGCCCTAGCAGTTACTACGACGCTGCTTTTTAAAAATAAATAAGTTGTATGTACAAAAGTAAGTTACCGAAAAGTCCAAAACGAATCAAATATTATCATAATTAATAATTACATAAAAATATAGATAAGTTATTCAAATTGGTAAACGAATAGAATAATAAATGTAATTAATCGGTTTCCTTTAAATTTATGAATCATATTTAATTTTGTTAGTTTTATTCTAACGGTGCTATGGCGAATTAGCAAGAGACAATGACACTCGCTCAAAGGGGCAGGTCAATCATACACAGTAGTAGCTCACTATGACATGGCATGTATAATACCTGTACGCAATATTGCTTAGCTACGTAAAAAATGGGAGGTGTAAAATACAATAAACCATTGAGTCACGGAGTATTTATCTACATATTATATCCGTTAATATTAATATAGCCGAACTTGGTGTGTCCGGTCGTTTAAATCCTCGACAACCACCGACCGATTACCGCATACATCACGTGATTTAAGGGTAACACGTGCATTTCAGTATCATTAGTGATTTCGCGGTAAACGGAGTTTCATAAAATTCTCAAAAAGTGTACTTACTGGATTATTATTTTTTTATACTGGAATTTTAAATTTTTACATTACAGCTAGGTAAAGTACACGCATTCAAAACTATTATTAGAAATAATTGCACTATTTTAACTTATAATTTGCTTAATTTTAAAATGCACTTGACATACTTGTAGTTTTGCGAATTTTATGGTAAAAATTTTTGTTTGATTTTTTACAATTGACCCTAACAAAGGGTTTGTTGGGTTAGGTTACGGCATATTGGGGTTAAATGGTTTGTGCACCCTATCATGAATGGTGTCAATGTTTCAGGTTGAAATATAATATCCACATTTTAAAACGATTAACGACATAAAAGTCGCGAGAATGATAAAATTCAATAGTTTGCATGATATCAGTTGCGTTTGTAAAATAAAACCCCTATTGTCAGTTTTGTGGATAATGACATTCCTTGCAGTCAGGGCCGGACCTACATTATGTACATATATCCGATTAAAAATATTTCTGCATATTTTTTTGATATAAGTATTTAATTATATTAAATATTTTCATCGATTACAAGTTTTTCAAATATTAAAGCAATGCTTGCAGGATCAAGGACGAAGCTCGCCTAAGGATCGAAAAAATTGTTTTTTTTTGATTATTTATTTATTACTATTAGGATTTCTTTCATTTTTGTGTCGTCGAAATTGTCAAAAAAGAGATTTAAATTATTCATTGCTAAAAATCAATACTGAGTATTTATACAGGTAATTAATATTTTTCTTTCGTAAATCTGAACAGTTTTTAATTTTAAGTAAAAAACTGTAAATATTAAAATTTTGCCGAAAATTTAGAAAAATTACTACCTCCCGAGTTGGGGTAACCCCTTGATTTGGTTTATACAATACAGCTGAACCAGAGACGTTTTTCTGGGGTAGCCACATTTCTAGCCGTCGGGGCGACTTTTTTGGTGAAAGTGGACCCGACGGCGACTACGTTTTTTTTACAACAAAAAAATAGGTAGAAAATTTTTTTAAATTTTTAATATTATTTTTTTATAATATTCAAATTAGCTCTGAATTTATCGCTATAATTTGTTAATGTTTACTAAATCTTCGCGGGCGACTTCCAAAATCAACCGTAGTCTACGTCTCGGCCACCCTCTTTTTTAGAGGTGCTAGAAACATCAAAAACAAAACTAGAATATAGTAACTTGTCTTGATTTTGTAAAATATTGAAAATGAGTTAAGGGGGCGTACAAGTATTATATTATTTACAAGCTCGATACCCGGCTTCGCCCGGGGTCTCACTAAAAATAAAATACTTTGTCTTTGTCTCAAGTACCTACTTTGATTTGGGCTCTTGGACTTCATTTTTTCTTTTGCGCATTGTTAAACAAATCTGACAAGGGGAGACCGGCGACTTCCCCTCACTGAATTGATTCATTTTCATTGTGCGTGTAGGTCTTGTATTGGACTTCAACAGGTGCAAGTATAAGGGCACACTTCTTTGCCAATTTTGAGAAAATTGAATTTGAATAATTATATATTACTGATGAACTGCACAAAATTAACATAAATTTTGTAAGTTGATAATGGAATTGCGTAGGATTGTAAAAAAATAAAACATATGCGGAGGGTACAGAGATCGCATCCAGCTCCTGCCAATTTGTTTTTATTTATTTGGTTATTAATTCCCCCCAGTATAATTTATGTCATGGTTTTCAAGAAAACCAAAACGCTATAATAAACCCTACTAATAATCTGTAAGCATTGAATATTTTGCCTTTCAACGGTGAGGCATTGGAAAGTATCTCACACCACCCAGACCCCCGGTTTGTGCAGTTTATTTTTATTAGTAATAAGTTGAAGACATCAGCATTACCGATTTAGAAAAAAACTCTAGAAAAACTAATTAATCCTAACTTTAACAAGTCACACTTAAGTAACTAATATTCTAATTAGCCCAAATTATAAACCAAAGTCGTCTAGACCGGGGGTCTGGGGTGTGGAGCACCCCAGGTACACTCAAATTGTGATAGATAAATTTGCAAAACTTATGGTTATCGGTATTAAGCGCTAATGGTGAAAGTTTTAGCACTAAAAATATAAAGCAAAGACCAAGAATCAGGGGGTGATTATGAATTCCCCAGTTATATCATCATTCTCAAGAAAACCAAAGCGCTATAATAAACGCTACTAATAATCTGTAAACATGGAATGTTTTGCCTTTCAACGGTGAGGCACTGGAGGTGTTCCAAACCCCCAGACCCCCGGTTTGTCCAGTTTATTTTTATTTGGAATAAGTTGAAGACATCAGCATTACCGATTTAGAAAAATCTCTAGAAAAACTAATTAATCCTAACTTTAACAAGTCACACTCAAGTAACTAATATCCTAATGACCCAAAGTTGTAGAGACCGGGGGTCTGGGGTGTGGAACATTCTCCAGTGCCTCACTGCTAAAAGGTAAAACATTCAATGTTTACAGATTATGAGTAGAGCTTAATATAGCGCGTTGGTTTTCTTGAGAACGATGAAATATTATACTGGGGGAATTAATAATCTTTTTCTTCTTCATGTGCTATATCCGGTCCCCCGGACGTTGGTGATTCCATTTTTTCCAACTTACCAGGGAGTATTATAATTCATGGGGTGGTTTCCCGTTGCCTTCCCCATGGTCCACAGATTAATATTGAACCTTTGATCACAGCAGTGTATCCGACGCGACTAGGACTCGAACCGCGGTTTACCGCTTTCTAGTTGGCCGATGTATAATTTACGCTATACTGCTGTAATTATAAGTACGTCAAATATTCGTCTTGTAAACAATACAATTAAACCTAGTTTTATGCGATTTTTATATGTAGAATTGTTTATCTGCAATTTTTATGCGATATATAAAAAAATTCCATCAAATGCATAGTATGAAGAAAAAATGATGTAATTTTTTTAAGGGATTTGTTTTATGCGGTCCCTATCCCCGCACAAAAACAGGTTTAAGTGTACTTGTAATTTTGTTATAAAGCATAGTTTTTTATCATAATAAACGGTAAGTCTGCTCAGTTAAGAATTTTGTTTTGCTTCTTATTAACCGGATTTTCGATTGTCTGGATTGCCTATGACCCCAGTTAGTCCGGATAAACGAGGTTTTACTTTATTGTAAAAAGTAATCCATTTTTCACACACGACTTCTTGAATTTTTTTGAAATTTTTTGCCAGTCGCTCTCAAGCATTTATTGCGTTAAAGATCTATAATTTCGAGTACTTTCGCGCCCCTAGGAAGTTTTGTTCAAATGGGCGACGCCGAAGGCGGTTTCAACTTTTAGCAAATACATTGTAAATACAAAATCCACAAAAATTTAATTTTTGATGGGCGGGGTTACAATTTGAAAAGATCCAATGGGAAAAATGGGGTAGAGTTAGAATTCCCAGAATTGAAAATACACTTTTTCCTATAGAAATGGCTTTACCAAACGAAAGAACAAAAAATGCAAGCTTTCTAAGCTGAGGATGAAAGTTGTCGGACTTGTAATAAGGCTACAATTTAATTTTGAAAATTGTAATTTTCCATACTTTTCGAGTTGGAGGTACTTGGGGGGTGTTTTTAGTAAGTAAAGCGCTTGTCAAAACCGCTTGTAGCGGCCGGAGGGTCACGCAGGGTGCGAAAAGTGAGTTTTGACAGGCGCAACTACATTAAGAGTCGGATTCACACAAAAAGTGACTTTTTTCCGAAATTTGTTGTCCGATCACAAATTTAATTTTTTTTATTAGTTAATTACACCATTATCTTTCATAATTTCATAATATATTTACTATCGCCACAACCTATTTTAATTTCGATGGGCGGGGTTACACTTCAAAAGAGTCAATGAGAAAATTGCATTCCAAATTAATTTTTAAAGCCGTTTTTCTCAAAAATGTGTGAAACGACCGCAAATTTTATTTTATTTTTATTTATTAATTTGCGGTTGATCCACAAATTTTATATTTTTAAAATAGTAATTAGACCCTCATCTTTTGTAATTCATTTTAAAATCGTCAATTATCCGTATTTTCGAGCGAAAAAAACTGCGAGTTTTTCGGATTATCACGTAAACGGCAAAAATCAGAGTTCGATCAAGTTAGTACGAAGAATACAGATTTAAAAAAAAACATAAGGGTCGTTCTAAACTTTTTTATTGGATCAGTAACTTTTAAATAATTAATTTATTATAAAAAAAAATAATAAAAAAAATACATAAATTTAAATAATTTTATCCTATGTTTCAATTTATTTTATGATTGATTTATAATTTGTTTATTTCAATATATTTTTTTTAATTATCATAAGTTATGATTGCATTTTATAATTTTTATTTTTATTTATGTAAAATAATGCAATTAATATTGCATAATTTGTTCTATTGGAAACTCGTCAGATAAATCTGAATTTATAATTGATTTTTTAAGTGAAAATTATGCAAAAAGTGTATTTTGAACCAAGATGTCAAGAATTAATTTACGTCATTAAATTTTTTTAATTTAATTAAAATAATTCACTCATTTCTCACATTTTATTTAAAAATTCACTAAACTTGTAATAAGGATGTTGCATGGTATCGAATTTAGTGATAACTCCTATTAATTATATATCTTGAAAATCTTGAAAATAATATGAAATAAAATTTATAACCAAAATAAAAATTTTTGAAATGCGGTCTGCGCTGAGAAAATCAAATTTGAAATTCAAAAATGAATCGGTCAGCCGATTACGCCTCTGAACGTCATACGCGTGATCCCGAACGTTTTTATGGAAATTTTACAACGTCGCAAAGATCTGGCAGTTAAATATTTGACTTGTATTTGACAGTTGCAAACAATATAACGTTTACCATTTAAATTGTATTTTTTATTAATATAATATTTATTTTAATACAAACTGTAGTCACAATAAGCAATTATAAGAAAAATGGTTTTTCCACTACTAGCCATAAACACTATCATTTCAACGTAAGTGATCGAACTGTGAACCACGCCTTCTGTCACCTGAGGTGAATAATATTTTATTATTTACTAGTAGTTAATAATGAACATAAATGCGTAGTCCGGAAACTTCGGGCCATTTTGAAAGAAAATTTATGTGTAAAACGAATTAGCATAACCAAGAAATTCTATCAATAGTGTTTAAATAATTAAAATCGGTCTATAAATAAGATTAATTTGATATTTAAAATGTTGATTAAATTGGAATTTTGTGACGTTTAGCAATTAGGCGAAATGAGAAAACGAATTATGACAGCTGAAACTGGAAACTTTATAAATCGATTATTAATAATTATTACAATCAATTATCGTTACAAATAGTACATTTTTTGACAAAATAGTTTTCGTCAACATCTATATACTTTGTATTCCACGTTCACTAGTTTTTATTCGATATTTAATGTAACCTTTATGTCATAACTAATTAAACATTTTCAAGCAAGTGTCAACATCAAAACAAAAAACTATCATTTGTTTTATAATTTGAAATAAATAATTAAAACGATTTACTTTATTCATTAACAATTATTATTATAAGAGTAAACAATCCTAGTAGTGGAAAAAATTGTATATACACCACGGTAGTGAAGCGTGTTATAACCCGCGCCTTAAATCCGCGTGCTACGCACCTTTGGGGTTTAATCTGCGCTAGGTTATAACACTATGCTTCACTACCTTGGTGTATAATATACTATTATTCCGAGTTTTCTGTGCTTTAATTAAAATTTATTTTTCAATTTTTACACAAACTATTTATAGGTTACATTATCAACACAAACTGCATTTGCTGTGTTGTCAGTTGTTAAACAAAATAGTTTGTGACGTCATTCGCGCTAAAAACACGGTTTTAAAAATAATTTTTATTTTTTTTTTGAGAAAACTAAAGGTCTCCTGAAATTTTTATTTATTCAGTGCTGTTTATCAGCACCTAAAGTTTATAAAAAAAATACTTCAAAAATCATGCAACATCCCTATTATTTAATTCATATTTAAAATTCATAAGTTAATGAGCAATTATAATAATAAAATTGATAATAATTGCTATTCGATATTCTAATTTTTTCATCAAGTTTTAGTAATTATTATTAAATTATAATCTATTTTAATATATTTTTTTTAATTATTATTAATATTGCATAGGTATTATGTATGACATTGGGAGAATAAAATTTTTGATTTTAAATATTGTTTGAATCACGCAAGATATTAAAATTATCTACTATGTAGTATAACAATATTTATTCTGATTAATACCAAATTTTTCTTCGTTGTAAATTTTAAATACTAAACCACATTGTAATTTATGTTTATTACTATTTATTTATGTTTTAACCTACATAATATGCAAGAGAAAATGTTATTCTTAATTTTTTCTTAAAAAATAAGTAAATTTAAAAAGTCATTTCTCTTTGAGAAAGAGGCTAATGTCCATCAGTGGGCGGAAAGGACTGACGATATCTTCACTTACTAATTTTTCTTCATCGCAAAAATTAATTTTCATTGACAACGAACCCTTCTCGGCATCAATCTTAACTCTTCTTGCACATCCAACAAATTTAAACGACAGTAAGGGCCTTCGCTCCCCCCCTTTCAAAAATTAAATGCGGCTCATAATACTTTTAAAAAGTATAAAATACGCTGGGCCTGGGGGAACCCCTAATTGGTCGGCACTTTATGATATATTATTATGGGAAGTATTTTCAATAAATTTATTATTTTACTACCAAATTGCTAATAACATCGGAATTATTGCAATTTTTTATTGCATGTTTGTTTTTTATTCAAAAATATTGATTGCAGTGATACCACATGGCTACAGCTGGATAATCTATACTACATATTAAATTTAATTTTAAAAATTAACATTAATGTGTAATGTATTTTAAATAATCGATTTAGTTACATATTATGTTAATATCCTAATGTACTTGCTTAATTCCTAAAGAGTTATAAGTGCATTGTTATGTACATGCACTCATCTTTTTCTTTATTTTATTTAAGTAAACTTTATAATTGGGTCATAAATTTGGCCATGAAATTTAGATTCATTTGGTTACCATGGATTATTAACGAGTGTAAATTGTTCAAGGTTAATAGGCTGATTCTTACAAGCAGTACTTGCACACCATGTGATAATGTAAAGGAAGATTATTATTAGAATAAACTAACTAATAATGATTTTTTTGTCGATTTCAAGCAATAAAGGTGAAATGGATAGAAATAAAAATAGTTTCAAAGTCTAAAAATTGTAACCACGTGACAAAATGTATTACCATGCTGCTTAGAAGGGGAAAACTGAGAAATTAAGTCTAAACCCAGTTGGGCTGCGCCTAGTCCGCCGCGTCAATTTGGCCTAGACCGAATGATGCAAAGTAGAAAAGAAAGGGATGATTTCTATTTAGTAAACATGTTCTTGGTAACATTACATTTTTAGTCACAGTTGAAACTATTTGGTTTAACATTTAGGTTAGCTTGAAGAGTGCAGGAAGAAGGAAAATTTCTTCAGAAGAAATCTTCGATCATTTTATTATCTTTGAAAACTGCTCTCACTTCTGTACCTCCCCAAATGTCCTAGTCTATGCAGTTTATTTTTTCAGAAGTGAATTGGAAGATTTCAGCTTGGTCGTTGCTATGGTAACATGTTCCCAAACAAAAATTCTTTTAAATACGCCTATGGAAGTTGCTAATTTTGAGTCTGCAATTTTTAGGCTCAATTTAAAAAAAAATTAATAATAATAATAGTTGATAAGCAAAATTATTAACAAAATTAGTATTTCATTCTTATTATCTCTGGCCCTCAAAAAAGTTAATTTCCTATTTTGATAATACTAACATGCTGATAAGTTAAACAAATATTTATTTATTTAGAAATTATTTCAGAGTATATTCCACTTGCTTTAAGTTGTGGATTTTATCGCTTTTGAGATCATTACATTTCAGTAGTGGTAACTCATTATCTTCAAGTTGTAATCAAATTTCTTATAGTACTAAACTTAGTTTATCTTGTAACTTTCTTTTATTAAAATTTTCACAAACAAACCATCCGAGATTACAGATTTTATTTATATTTTAAATAATATTCAATAGTAAATGTTTATTATTAACTTGTTGAAATTATATGTTGAATAAAATATTTTAAAAGGTTTCAGTTTAATGAAATTTGAAAATTTTCAACACATTTTGTCTAGATTTCTTTGCGTAAAGTGGTTTCGTGTTTTTCAAGATATCATTTAAACTATCCTAAATGAATGAAATGGATTAAAATCCATTAAAATTAAAATCAAAACTATATTGGAAAATTTTTATAATAAAATTAATTGACATTGTTTTTAATAGATTTTAATCCATTTCATTCATTTAGATAATACTGATGATATCTTGAAAAGACGAAATTACTTTACGCAAAGGATCTAGACTAAATGTAGTTGAAAAATTTTCAAATTTCATTAAAATTGTTTAAAAATTTTTTTAATTTCATTAAACTTGAAACCTTTCAAAATATTTAATTCAAAATAAATAATATTTAGTATATTAAAAATATTTTCTTTTAAAAGTTCAGTATGTACTACCTACATACTTAAATATAAAAATAAAATTGACCTTGTTTGTTGCTTGCATTGTAGATAACATTAAAAACAATTGAACACAAAAACTGTAGTATATACCTACTCATAATTTGAAAAATTTAATTATAGTGATTCAGATGTATTTTTCAGAAATTTTTTTACCTTACTTAAAATACCATTTCGTTGTTCAAATTTCTTTGTCGATTCGGGAAAATTTTCCAAAATCTGCTAAGTTGTTGGCTTTGGGCAATTTGGACTAAAGTGACACGTTTCCTAAAATTGGTTGGCCAAACCAACAACTTATTTTCATTTGGTTTACTGAGACGTAATTTTTTCGAGCAATTTCTTCCGCCTAAATGAATATGGAAATTAAAATATCTGAAATATTTTTTCTTCTTCCTCCTCAGACAAAGTGCCTCAATCCACATCACATACGTCTGAACTATCTAAAACTGCCTTTTTATTTACATTTAGTTTTTCCAGCTTATTAATCTTGCTCTAGGTTATGGAAAATGAAGGACAGTGATAATATTATGTTGTATTCCCATCAGCACTAGAAGATTAGATTCACTTTGTAAAATTTCTTTTATCCAACCAAGTGGATATCCAGAGGGGTTAACTGCTGGTGAAGTTTTTGTACACATCTCATGAAGTACGTGAAATCTCATGTGAAGTAATGAAGTACTTGTGAAATACATGAAGTACTTGTGAAGTACAAAAGTACTTGTGAAGTACAAAAGTACTTGTGAAGTACTCGTAAAATACATGAAGTACGTGTAAAGTAGATAAAATACGTGTTAAAATGAAGTATCATGAAATTAGTACATTTTTGGTGAATTACACGAAGTTGAACCTAGCTTATGAGCATGCGCTACGGTCAATGTGTATCATAGATAAGACATACTTATGTATTCAATAATAATAATTTGACAGCAAATTAACTTACATCAGTGGATTTTCTTAACATTTTTTTATTTTAAACGTTGAATAGACTTTTGGCGGTCATTATTTTACTAATTAAAAGTTTTGGTCATTGCTAGTTTAATAGTAATCAATTAATTAAATTAAACTTAGATTTTTTAGTTAATTTTGTAATTTTTTTTAGCTCATTTGTTTGAATATCGTGGAGGTTTGGTAGCTCAATAAAAAGCTTTGGTAATTCATTGTTTCGTCATGATTAATTAATTACATTGAAGCGAAAATAACGCGCTTGTCCCGGTTTTACAGAGACGGCTCCAGAATATGATAATACAATTTAAACTATCTTCTTATGCTTCTATCTTTCTTCAACTATAGTTATCTATCAGTTAAAATACATTAAAGTTAAATTAACGAAATAACCAATCAGGTGTTTGATTTGTTTTTGTTGTGTGTTTGGTTATTTCGTTGTAATCTGATTGGATGAGTTTGAATAAGGTGCATGTCCTCAGTCCCCTTCCATTGCGAATTTTTAATTTAAAAAAATCTAAATCTATTGTGCTTTTTTTATTTTCGGTTGAACTTTTTGTTTTTAAATTATTTAGAAAATTAGTTGGGGAGGGGGGGGCTGGAAACCTGCTAGCTCCCCCTCACAATTTTGAAAATAACCTTAATAATCGCTTGTGCATGATTGTACATAATTTATTTTCGCTTTACCCGTTTTTGTTGCCCCCCCCCCCCCAAATATGTCATAATTTTTTTGAAAAACTAAAACGGTAGCGGAGAGTTTTTACTAAATTTTCAAACATTTAATATGTTTGCCTGCATTGTAATATTTGGGTACTGGAGAGTATTTCACACCCCCAGACCCTCCGGATCGAGTTTATTTTTTATTAGAAAATGTTGCAGAGGCACTGGAGGGTGTTCCACACCCCCCAGACTCCCCGGATCGAGTAGTTTATTTTTTATCAGAAGTAAACTGATGATCTTCCGTTGCAGAGTCATTGGAAAGCGTTCCATACTCCCCAGACCCCCGGATTGAATAGTTTATTTATTTATTAGAATTAAACTGAAGATCGTCCGTTCCAAAGGCACTGGAGGGTGTTCCACACCCCCCAGACCCCCCGGTTTAACTAATTTGTTTTTATTAAAAGTGAATTAAATACTTAAGCATATCCCAAGTTTTTTCAAATTAGCCATGGCCAAGTAAATGTGTTTAATTCGTAATTTCACAATTAATTATAAACTGCGTAATTATAAATTCCCTATCCTCTGGGGGGTAGATCTCTGCATCGGGAGATCTTCAGTTTTCCTCTGATAAAAAATAAACTACTCAATCCGGGGGGTTTGGGGGGTGTGGAACACCCTCCAATGCCTCTGCAACGAGAAATCTTCAGTTTACTTCTGATAAAAAATAAACTACTCGATCCGGGGGGTCTGGGGGGTGTGGAACACTCTCCAGTGCGCAAATTTTAGAACCTCGGTAAGTCTCTGAAATACCGATGAAGTACGCGAAATACAATGAAGTAGGTGAAGTTACCGTGAATTATTGATGAAGTGCGTGAGTCCCGTGAATTACTGCTGAATTATATGATGTACGAAGAATTATGATGAAGTACGTGAAGTGTGAAGTTAATTGTACACGATTTCCTCTAGCGGTTGACCCCTCGGGGATATCCCAATCTTTTTATTTTGTAATCAAACGCCGATAATTCGTTATTTCGGACCTACAAAGCATCTCAACGTTTCTGAAAGTTTTCCAGGCTTCAACTGAGCGAATACATCCTCTTCAACATGATACTCGTACAAGCTATGTGGAAGCGTTTATTTGGGCGTGTTCTTAGATTAAAGAGAAGATTTAAGGATTTTAGATTTTTTGCGGAAGCACAGCTTTTCCTCTATGCTCGTTGCAATATTCCCATCTTCGTCCACGTCCACACATACCACTACCTCTATTTTTGAAGTTTCGAGTAGCTCTTTAATCTTTTTGTGCATAATAAAAAGGTAATGCTTTGATTGAAGCTTCTCTATCTCGCCGCACCTTTCCAACATCCATTGCTCTTTTGTTCTTTTTATATTTTCTTATGTTATCTTTCTATATCTCTGAATGTCGCCTATCTTGTATTTTCTTCTTTGATCCATCAATTCCAAAATTCCGTCGTTCATCCAGCTTTTCATTCTTCTTCTTCGAATTCCCTCCCCCCTCTTCAAGTTCTTCTCACAATTTTCGCTGATTATTTGTTTCATTTCTCCCCACGCAGTATTGATATTGTTGGCGTCTGTCATTATCGTTATCACCCTGTTGATTTGCCCTCGAACAGCCTCTTCCGTTTTTGGTTGTTTTAGTTTATTAATATCGATTCTGTCCATGCGTCGTTTTGAGTGAACTTTTTTGAATTTGTTTCGAATTTCCCTATTAACGGATTGTGGTCGGAATTTACACCTACATCAGGATATCCTTTAAAAGATTTTATATTATTTCTGAAGCGAGTATCCAGTCTGCGTGGCGGCAATTTAAAAAACGTATTTGATATAACCCAATCCCAGATGCCCAGTACGTCAATATGCAATTTCTGCTATAGCTGTAGCTTTTCTGCTTGAAACACACTACGTACATTCTTTGTCGCAATCTTCTTGACCGAACGGGAAATTCCTCGTTTCCTGCCCCATCGAAGGGGCGTGTGTACTCAGGGCCATTGTTTAATTTTTCACCCTGTTGATGTTTTCCTGGGAAAAAACAGTGTAGTGTTTTCCGCTGTACAAACGCCGTTTTTGTGGTTGCCATTGAACCACAGCCATTTTAGACACCGTCGTCTTACCTGTGGTCGGTATTGAAAAGTTAAGAAAAGCTGCTGTTATTCAACTTTTAAGTTTGGAGGTGGATCCCTAAATGCTTTACTTCTCCAATCATCGTTATTCATTTGTTGGACCACGGGAGGTATTTTATTTCTCTCCTACCACCCACACCTGCCAGGTTTATCATCCTTTGGTGCTGATAAAGCAGTCAGATTCTTACACGCGGGGGGGGCACGTATGAGTATTTTCCCGAACAAATATGCATGTTATGGTATATTTTCGGATGCATCGTACGGCTTACGTGGCTAGTGGCTTGCTTCTTGTTTGAAGGAAATTTTCGACTATAAAATTATTTATTTGTAAATTTTCTCTATCTTAAATACTTTTTCAGAGGTAGACGTTGAAAGCGCACGCGACGTATTTTTGTCAATTTTTATCGTTTTCAATTGTTTATTCATACAGGGTCAGATTATGGATTTCACAAACTTGACATTTTTATCACTTTGCCACTTTAAATTTAAAAATTACAAAATTTGAAAATATTCAGTTTACCTGCATGTCATTATTTTACTCAACTAGAAGATTTATCGTGACTTGGGGGGTCAAGAGTCTAATAATTTTTTTTCTTACTATCTTCTGAATAATTTGGTAATTTTGATTGAATTTCCTACTTAATTGATAAACAACATAATATAAAAACAAAACTATATCCTGCTTTTTTGTTGCTTGTTATTAAAATGTTATCTTTTATAAATATTTATGGTATCACTTAGTTTCAAGTTTTGTTTTGACGATTAATATTTTCTTGTTCATTGATCTCGTAACTAATTACGTTTTTCCAAAGAATTTATTTTACTAATGTTTGTAATACCGGGTGTTCATTTTAAAACTTCCAGCAATTAATATCTCAAAAACCAAAAGTTAGATGAAAAAATGTTTCGAACGAAAGTTATATGATAGCGAGGGGGACAGAATATGGCATAATTGTTCTCTTAAATTATTGACCTTTTCAAGGTCATTTGAAGGTCAACTTTGGTTTTTTAAATGGCACCTTCATTTTTTTAGCAGATTCATATTTTGCATAAAAAAATAAACAACTTTTATTGGAAATTTTTTTTTATCCCACATTAGGATTTTCGAGTAAGATGCGTTGAAACAAAATAAAAACATTTTAATAAACTGCAGCTGATTATATCGAAATTTATTTTTTTAAAAGTTAGAAGGCTGTTATTGCTTTTGTTATTATTCAACTTGAATAATTTTATTCAAAACAAATGTCAAAACAAATAAATTGACATTAGTTTCTTCAACTATTGTTAGTTTTGTGATTTTCAGTGAGTTTTTAATTTTCCCGTTCGCTTTAGATCTGATAAAAGTTCGCAATTAGATCATTAAAATGGTTTATACTGTAGAAGAAAGAATCGAATTAATTTTCTTGTACGGAGCTCAAAATGAAAATGCTGCAAGAACTGCAGAATCTTATAACGCGAGACAACCTGGTAGAAATGTCTCTCATAGGTATGTTATAGACCTTGTTTCAAAATTTCGGGAAACAGGATCCGTCAAAAATAAAACACGCAAGAATTCTACTAGAATATTGGATGACTTAGTTCAAATTGAAGTTATAGGCCATTATGCTTCAAATCCTAATAGTTGGGTGCGTGAAGTTTCTGCTATTAGTGGTCTATCAGTGGGCACTGTTCATAAGGCGCTAAAATTGCATAAATTTCACCCATATAAAATGCAGATTCATCAAACTTTGATCGAGGATGATCCAGACAGACGAGTGGAGTTTAGTGAAGAAATGCTTCAATTATTAACTCACATCCACATTTATTGAAATCGACTTGTTTTTCTGATGAGTCAACCTTTTTTTTTAAATGGATTTGTCAATAAACACAACTGTCGATATTGGTGTGATGAAAATCCTCATGTGTTTACTGATGGACATACACAGTGGCCGCAGAAGGTAAACGTGTGGGCTGGTATACTTGGTGATACAATTATTGGACCATTATTTATTAATGGAAATTTAACAGGTCAAAATATCTAGAAATGCTTGAAGATACAATCTATCCTTTAATAGTTGATGCGTTAGAAAGTCAAAGTGACGAAGAAGGACACCTGGAGCTCGATGAAACTGTTTTGCATTTTCAACAAGATGGCGCACCTCCTCACTATACTATTCCTGTTCGAAACTGGTTAGATGATAAATTTCCAGGGCAGTGGATCGGCAGACGAGGACCGATAGAATGGCCAGCTAGGTCCCCTGACTTAACTCCTCTTGATTTCTTTTATGGGGACATTTAAAATCTGTAATTTATGATACAATACCAGCTAATATTGAAGAGTTAAAATTTCGAATCACAGTGGCTTGCAAAAATATTACGAAAGAAACTTTTGAAAATGTTAGAAACGAGTTTCAACAAAGGCTGTATCATTGTTTAGCTGTAAATGGGGAACATTTTGAAAACTTGTTATGAAAACACTCGCTTACAAACATTTTTCTACTGTTTAATACTAATAAATAGCCTTCTAAAACATGTAAATATTAAATTTTGATTAACAATGGTTAGTTGATAATAATGTTTTTATTTTGTTTCAACGCATCTTACTCGAAAATCCTAATGTGGGATAAAAAAAATTTTCCTACAAAAGTTGTTTATTTTTTTATGCAAAATATGAATCTGCTAAAAAAAATTAAGGTGCCATTTAAAAAACCAAAGTTAACCTTTAAATGACCTTGAAAAGGTCAATAAATTAAGAAAACAATTATGCCATATTCTGTCCTCTTCGCTATCATACAACTTTCGTTCGAAACATTTTTTCATCTGACTTTTGGTTTTTGAGATATTAATTGCTGGAAGTTTTAAAATGAACACCCGGTATAATTTAACAGCCAAACAAATTTGGATTATCAATATTTGTTGTCCAGTTGTGCACCATTATTAATTTTTTTAATTTTAAATAATATGTTTTATATTTCTGTAATTTCGAAAATTTAGAACAATTCTAACTTTACCTTTGAGATACTTGAATAGAATAAATTGTGTAATTAGAATAATAAATTATATATTTAAAAGAATCGCCTATGACCGCTTATCCAATTTAAAAAAATGTTAAACGATAATAAAGCATGTACATTAAATTTTATGGGGAATCTCTCCACAATTAAACGGTTCAGTTGACGTGTTATCATTTGAATAACATCTTACGTAAATTTATTATAAGTATGTATTAATCAAAGTTCAGGGTCGGACTCTCCACGTGATATATCCCGAAAGTGTAGCATAGGCATTGTTTTTTTACAAACTTCAGTTGGAAAATAACAAAGTACTCATTAATTTTCCTTCAGTGTTTCGAGCTTTCTGCAATTTGTTTATTTTCTGCGTTTTGGTGCATCCGATGATGATCGCTTGTGACTGAACCTCATCACCCCAAAAAAATAAGCAAAATGCGAGATAGTTTTACTTTATTTTGTTTAAGCGATTTCGCATAAAAATAAATTTGTCTGACAAGTCCGGATATCCTGATACACAAACCGCATCTGATTGAAAGATACAAACATTGAATTTAATTATTTCAAACTGGGTTGCATAATAAAAAAAACTTCAGCTTTAATCAGGAAAATTTTATCCACTTGACCTCTGTACTTCACTGACTTGAGTTATGAGTAAATATTCAAATTACAAAAGCAGGATAAAATGTGATATCGCGTTTGGGAATTTCTGCTTGGAATGTATTATTAAAACAAGAACAAATTGCGGTAGATTTCAGTCGAGTTACTTCTTTTTTTACAGAAAATGCCGATTTTAACTAGTGCCATGTTGGATGATCTTCCCGCAGGACCCTTAGATTCATACAGGAAAAGGGCAAAATTTGATTGGAAAAAATTAAGGCTCGTGTTCGAGGATCCCTCGTTATTACAAATAAAGGTGAGTCCCATTCTTATTTTTTTATTAAAATTAAAAGATGCTTAATTAACACTAATTTATTATTAATTAATGCTTTTTTAAGTATGTACATTAAAACGACGCATGGTTTATAAAAATAGGATTTTGTTTTATAATGAGCAAAAATACAACTTTTTGTGGTCCGCATCTAACTGGCGGCACTAAAGTAAAACGATTGCTTTCACAAAAAAAACTTTAATTTCGACAATTGAATGATATCAACTTAAATTTTTTCACTGTTTTTATTTTAATGTACTTTTCTAAATTGGACACGCTTTTATATGTTTTTATTATAAAAATTATATGTATGTTAAAATAAAAATCCATTTTGAAAAACCTTGTAGTACTCTAGACATTATTTTATTTTAATAAAAATATAAAGGTTAACATTGAAAGGACCACAGTTTACTGTACATTCAATTTTATTAAATGTTATCAATTACAGTTTAAAGTCAACTAATATTGTTATAAAATTCTATTCTAGAAAAGTCTGGAAAAGTAAAACTGAAAAAAGTACTTTTTTAAAAAATATAAGTTGTCTATTAAAATAACCCGAACAACTTTGATCGTTAATCCAGTCGTTTAGTTTGCACGCGGCGGTTCAAGTCAGATATATTACCGTACCGATATTATTATTTTTATTATACGTAGTTATTACATTTATTATTTACAATTTATTAAATGTTTTATAAAAAAAACATGACAATATATTGCAATCATAAAAATTTTTATTTTAATTTTTATGATCTTTTTCCACTTAAAATTATCTTTCCTACAAAGAAATAGAATTTTTTCATTTCCTTATTATTTGACTTTTAATTATTTTATAGATTTATAATCTTCTAAACATGCACATGTCTCACCTCATATACCTTTTATCGGTCCTTTGACTTGATTCAATGCAAAGTTGTTATTTATATTTCGTATTAATGTTTCAAAAAAATTTTAATTACCATAATCTTAATTTATCAAAAATCTTACTCTGCTAATACCCAAAATTTCTAAAAATGATACAAGCTCTGCAACCGGAATGCACGAACGCCAGTAGGGTTGAGTACACTGCAAATTTATTTTCTTTTATTACCCAAAAAAGCAGTGAATATCAAACTTATATCTGACTAGTAGGTCACTGCCCTCTCTTGGTGAGTGAATGACGTGGAAACTACTTTTTGCGTACGATAAAAGGTTGCATGGTATATACTTTTTTCCTGACGTTACCTAGATATAATTCAGAAGGAAGTGAGGTATAGCACTGGGTACCATCAAAGGGGGTTACTGGAGATACTTTTGAGAGACAACTTTGTTGATAACTTTTAAAAATATATAATAACATGAAATTTATGCAAAGGGCTAGGTATGTGTAAGGTACGGCCCACAATTTTCAAAAAGCCGATATTTAATACTTTTTTTGTTATGAATTTTTTATAGGTGTCTCAATTTATCCAAGTAATGGGGTAACTTGAGACACCAGGGTAATTTGAGGTAAATCGTCGAAAATTTCCAATTACACTTTATAATGGTAAATTAAGACAATAAAAGATATATTATGTATATTTTCAAAATTATTTATTCAAAAACTTCAAATTAAAAATAGAATAAACAACATAAAAAATAAAATAGTTTTAATATATTCACTCCTTTATATTTCCTACTTAGAGTTGCCTTAGCATTTCATAGAATTTTTTTGGCTTCTCTAAAGGCGGCCAGACATTCGGCGAATATCGAGCAACTGCTTGCCGAAAATTTGCAGTATTCGCCAAATGGCGATGGCGAGCACCTTGAACCAGACGCACGTTTTTTCCCGAGCATCTGATTTACTCAGCACTGCGAATGTTCGCTTTCCTGATGTGGCTACAAAGACCGACACGTTGCGGAAAAGGGGAATACCGAACAATTGTCGCTCGACAAACAACAAGTAACCCATCTATCCACACATTTGGCAAGCAGTCGCTCGGTATTCGGCTGAATGGCGAATGTCTGGTGCGGTCTTAAGAGACAATGTGTCATTGCCTTTCTGTGCCTTTTTTGTGAATGTACCTTTTTTGAATTTTTTGGGTTTACCTCTATTTGAAACCTTTGTGGAAATTTGAAAATTTAACAATAATTTATGTTGTTTTTATTCGCTTTGGATTCCTCACTTTTGCTCACTTTTCAGGTTGTCTGTAAATCTAAATCTGCTTTACTGTTTTTCGTGCTCTCCAAGGGAATGAAATTATTCCTCCTGCAAATACTCTTCAAATATGAAGCGGTAAATTCCTCCTGCCGTAATTAGTTTTTAAGACCTCCACCTATGCCCGTGCCAAAATTCGGATTTCCAGGTGGCTTTGAAGTGGTAAAACATTTGTTGTTTTCAGATAAATTACAGCACAGGATGATGATGTAGCAGCATTAATTATTATCATTATAACCTAAAAATAGTAAACGTCAAATTGTTATCTTCTCTTCTTCAGCTGAATTCCACTTAAAGTTCAGTACGACTACGGGTCATCGTGATTGGTCTACAACGATCGTCGTGGAGTTATTTTGGGTTTTGGGACCTGTGGTGAACCAGGATTACTTTAGTGACGAAACACCAATAATATTTTTAGAAATCGGCTCAATAAATCTGTGCGGCCTGAAGGCCGCACAACCTTGGCAATCTAGTAATATTAAATTTGTTGTATTCATCATTTCATAAAGAGGACAAAACTTGAAAAGAAGACAATTTTGTTCATATTTCTATTGGTGACACGTCTAGCGCAATTTTTCAACGAAGGAAAGCAGTTTCTAAATCCTTAAAAAAACTATTTTTCTGAAGGACAAACACGTTTTTTACGAAAAGAATGATTATTATCGATGCTGCACGTCAACGGAGAATTTTGTCATTTTATAGAGCATCAATCGCAGACATTTTCTTTTATGTTGATCACATCGAGCGATTCCAGACATTTTCTTCTTCGGCCTATCTTAGTCCACTCTTAAACGTAAGCCTCTCCAATTTCTCCCTGTTTTGAGTTGTCTGAAACCAGGATCTTCCCGTAATACTCTTTATGTCGTCTAGCCACCTCTTTTGGGGTCTTCCTACGCGTCTTTTAGTAGCTCTTGGTCTCCAGTGAGCTAGTTTATAAGTTCACTTGAGTGGGCTTCTGCTATGTCCGCCACTTTTGTTCCTTTTCCTTATTTCTTCATTTCCGATTTTGCATTCTTTGCTTCATTGCTCGCTGTGTTGTTTTTAACTTCTCCGCTTTTGATTTTGTTGTTGTTTCTATCCCATATGTCGCAACAGGCAACACACATGTGTCGTATACCTTCCTTTTCAGATTTATCGGGATTTTTGGGTTAGACTTCAGTCGTTCGAATTGAAATGCAGGTTCGTCTTGCTCGGCTTCCATACTCTAACAGCGGCATCGAGGGGGTCAACCGCTAGAGGAAATCGTGTACAATTAACTTCATGTACTTCATCTTCATCAATAATTCACGGTACTTGACCTAATTCATCGATACTTCATTCTATTTCACGTACTTCATTGGTATTTCAGAGACTTAACGAGATTCCAAAATTTGAGCGCTAGAGGGTATTCCACACCACCCACACTCCCCGTATCGAGTAGTTTATTTTATATCAGAAATAAACTGAAGATTTTCCGTTATAGAGGCACTGGAGGGTATTTCACACCACCAGACCCCCCGGATTGAGTAGTTTATTTTTTATTAAAAGTAAACTGAAGATCTCCCGTTGCAGAGATCTACCTCCCAGGGGGTACGGAATAATTACGCAGTTTATAATTAAATGTCAGATTACGAATTAAACACATTTACTTGGCCTAGCTAATTTTAATAAACTTGAGATATGCTTAAATATTTAATTCACTTTTAATAAAAATAAATTATTTAAACCGGGGGGTCTGGGGTGTGGAACACCTCCAGTGCCTTTAACGGGAGATCTTTATTTTACTTTTGATAAAAATAAACTACACGGTCTGAAGGGTTCTGCATGTTCTGCAATGTTCTTCGTTCCAAAATTTGTGCACTGGAGGGTGTTCCACACCCCCCAGACCCCCCGGATTGAGTAGTTTATTTTTTATTATATTGCAGAGATCTGCCGCCCAGGGGGTACGGAATATATAATTGCGCTGTTTATAATTAATTGTCAGATTACGAATTAAACACATTTACCTGGCTTAGCTAATTTTAATAAACTTGAGATATGCTTAAATATTTCACTTTTAATAAAAATAAATTATTTAAACCGGGGTCTGTGGGTGTGGAACACCCCCCAGTGCCTCTTTACCGGGAGATCTTTATTTTACTTTTGATAAAAAATAAACTACACGGTCTGAAGGGTTCTGCATGTTCTGCAATGTTCTTCGTTCCAAAATTTGTGCACTGGAGGGTGTTCCAGACCCCGGATTAAGTAGTTTATTTTTTATTATATTGCAGAGATCCGCCCAGGGGGTACGGAATATATAATTGCGCAGTTTATAATTAATTGTCAGATTACGAATTAAACACATTTACTTGGCTTAGCTAATTTTAATAAACTTGAGATATGCTTAAATATTTAATTCACTTTTAATAAAAATAAATTAGTTAAACCGGGGGGTCTGGGGTGTGGAACACCCTCCAGTGCCCAAGTATGGAGAGATCTACAGTTTACTTCTGATAAAAAATAAACTAATTAATCTGGGGGATTTGGGGGATGTGAAACACCCTTCAGTACCCAAATATTACAATGCAGGCAAACATATTACAGGTTTGAAAATTTAGTAGAAACTCTCCGCTACCGTTTTAGTTTTAAAAAATTATGACATATTCTTGGGAAGTAACAAAAACAGTAAAGCAAAAATAAATTATATACAATCATGCACAAACGATTATTAAGATTATTTTCAAAATCGAGAAGGTGGAGCTAGCAGGTTTCCGCCCCCCCCTAACTAGTTTTCTAAATAATTCATAAACAAAAAAAATCCAACCGAAAATAGAGAATGCACAATAGACTTTTTTGAATTAAAAATTTGCAATGGAAGGGGGCTGATGATATGCACCTTATTCTTATAAAAAAATGTTAAGAAAATCTACTGATATAAGATAATTTGCTATCAAATAATTATTATTGAATACACGTGTCTTATCTATGATACACATTGACTGTAGCGCATGCGCATAATGTAGTTTCAACTTCATGTAATTCGCCAAAAATGTACAAACTTCATGATACTTCACATGTACTTCAATATACTTAACACGTATTTTACCTACTTTACCCGTACTTCATGTATTTTACCAGTACTTCATGTACTTCAAAAGTACTTTATGTATTTCACAAGTACTTCATGTACTTTACATGAGATGTCATGTACTTCATGAGATGTGTACAAAAAACTTCACCAGCGGTTAACCCCTCGAGCGGCATCGTCAAAATTTTCAAACGACTTTTATTTTACTGCCGGTTCAAACCGACGTTGATGGAAAAGATCTTTTCTGGGCATTGACATCAAAAGTGCAACATAATCAGGCAAACGAGGATAAATGAGACTAGTGGCGAAACTACCGGGCGCTGGACTTCGAGTTGTGGGAGGCCCGAAACCATAGGGAGCCAAAAAAGAACATTCCTATAGGAATCCCAAAATTGGAAGAAAGAAATCATCTTTTGATGAATTTATCGACAGATCACTTGTGGTATTGTGGTAAACAATTATTTTGGCTTGATAATTAGCAATATTAACTGTTAATGCTAAAATACCCAGTTTGAAACCGAGAAGATTTTTCTTATTCATACTTTGTAGGGTACGTGAAGCCGGCTGTCCCACTGGGTTCATACATTAAACAGGGTACATCTAGGAATCAGTCTTATGGGCTTTACTGCCCAATGCTTGACTTTACTGAGGTTTAGAGTTGTATAGCGTGCTCTAAAGGCTGCGATCGCCTGGTATCCCATCAAAACGTTTTGGAGGCATTGGACGAAAGATATCTTGACATAATATTAAAACATTTTATTAGAATAAAAAAATAATTATTTTGCTTTTAAATTTACAACTGGAAGTTGCTCGACAATTTATTTAATTATTTTTTTAGTGTTCTGCACTTTCTCGATGCGTAGTGGGTTATCTCCTACGATATATTGTACAATTTTCAATTTCTTGACGTTATCTTGTTTCCTAAGAGCTTTAATAAATCTCCAGATTCTGGAATGAGCAGCAACAAGTAAATAAGTATTGGTGTAATTTAAGTAATACTAATTCCCGATTTCTTCACCTATAGATATTCTTTTGCAAGGGTTTACCCCCCCCCCCCAAGATGGTACTCGGGCATTTAATACCTCAACTATTTATCTATTTATTTTTACTATTTATCTATAAGATAAGTTAACGAAATAGCCAATCATATTTCTGATTGTTTTGTTTTACTGCTTTGTGATTGGTTACTTTGTTAATTTATCTAAGAGATATCTCTAAGTGAAGAAATCGGGCATAAGAAATGAAAATAAGAATGCAATTTTTAAATACGGCACTGATGATAGTAATGTTTAGTTTTGATTATATCAAACAATAGAAATTGTTTCTAACTAATAGAAAATTAAATTTTCTATCAGAGAATAGTTGGCTGTTTCTTTTTATTAAACGGTGAAACTTATTCTACTTTATTTAAGCATATCCTATTTTATTAATAAAAAAAATTTCAAAATTTATTTTATTGTTTTTTTTTATGAAAAAATACCACTTCGTTTGAAGGCTTTTGCGGGGAAGCCCCAATTTTGAAGTTCCGCCACTGGGCAGAGAAGAACATTGAAAATTATGCTCAAATATAATAGATGTGGGTGTTAATTAACATCTTGGCGTTGAATAGTTTTAAAATACATTGGTACACGTAATATGTAAATAATATTATGATCACATACAAAAATCTAATTTCACTGCTTCTGGATTAATCAATAATGATTAATGATATTATGTAATAACGATAGGTTTTTATCATTTGTAATATTTTTTAAATAACCCATTTGTTTAAAAAGTAAGTACTTAGAAACAAGAATACAGTAGAATCCGGATATAACGACCTTCAAAGGACCGGCGATACTATGTCGTACTAACCGGATAACGTACAAAACGGATTATTTCTTAAGTACTTAGCTTACGAATATAAACCTAACTTGAGTAAACATTTTCGTCGTTAAAACCGGTTAGTCGTTATAAGCAAAGTCGCTATATATGAACTCTACTGTATATTAATGGATTTGTAATAAATATTTATCCAATAATGATAAATTATTTTAAAATTGATATGTCCTCCATAATCCTTAATGTTCTAATGTCCTTAATGGAAAAGTAAAAAATAAAATTAATAAATAAAAACATAATGATAATTATTGCTATGCACTTTCTGAAAACTTGTATTTTTTATTATTATGAAAGGGAAGTATTGTGAATGCAAAGAAAGGGAAAAACAACGGCTATATGCATTTTGAGGTCTTGGAAGACATTGAAACTTTTTCCAAAAAGAAGTCTATCTGTCTGTGTATAATCTTCGTTTATTTTAAATTATTATTAAATATTAAAACTATCTACATACTAGAATAAGTATAAGAACAAAGGTATTTTTTAAAGAAAATTGTCGTTTCATATAATTATTCTGTCTTGGAAAAGTAATTCCAATACTACCTTATGTTATCATCCCATTGGCTGTTTAGTTGATTAAAGGTTTGATAATAAAAATAATGCTTTTCAGCACAATGTTTGGAAAACTCTGGAGAAGGATCCCCTGTTTGAAAGAACGAACGAAGAACTGCTGGTGGAACAACAGAAACGTTTAGTAGCTTTGCAATTACAACAATTTAGGAAATACACATTTATGCCTACAAATGGCCAGAGCGCTTCAATCAAAGACAGGGTAATGACCATCGGATTTAATAGAAACACAATTAATGATAAATTATCGTTAGGCACGTTACTTGATGACAATTAACGAAGCTTTAGCGGCTGCTTATCCAGATGTTTCCATCAAGCAAGCACTGGGAGTGTTTTTATTCCAAAACACTTTATCGACGCTGGGGACCGAACGGCACCAGCACGTAATTGAATCAATATGGGACAGACAGGTAAAAATTTTAATCTGTTTTTATTTCTTATCCTTTGTAATGATATAATTTTCAGATGCTGTCAGCTTTAGCTTTAACAGAAGTAGCACACGGAAGTGATGCCAAAAATATGAAAACAACCGCAACTTACGATAAAAACACCCAGGAGTTTGTAATCAATACTCCCGACTTTAAAGCTGCTAAATGTTGGGTTGGAAATTTGGGTAACACCTACCTTCTTCAGTTATAACCAAAATTCGCTAATCAAATTTTAATATAGGAAAAACGTGCACCGTGACGTTACTATTCGCTCAATTATACACCGAAGGACAGTGCTATGGTTTACATGCTTTTATTGTTCCAATTAGAAATCCACGCACACTTTTGCCTTATCCTGGAATAATTGTGGGAGATATTGGTGAAAAAATTGGTTTAAATGGGATAGATAACGGGTAAACTTCGAAATTTATTTTTGGCCGAAAGCAACTACCTGATAACTTTTTTAGGTTTATTATGTTCCAAAACTATAGGATACCTCGTGAGAATCTACTCAACAGAACTGCTGACGTAACGCCAGAAGGCGAATACGAAAGTAGCTTTTCAGATCCCAGTAAAATTTTGGGAGCAGCTCTTGAAAATCTCTCCGCTGGTCGGATTGGCATAATGCAGGAATGTACCAATAACTTAGTAAGTGCAGTCACAATTGCTATTCGGTACGCTGCATTGAGGACCCAATTTGGTCCCAACGGAAGTCAAGAACTTCCCATAATTGAATACGAATTGCACGTAAGTGTTTCATTTAAATAAAATATTTTGTATTTTATAAACCTTATTTTTTCACTAAACTTAAAATTTTATTTTAGCAATGGCGGCTGTTTCCCTATGTTGCGGCGGCGGCAGTTTTGAAAGTTTTTGTAGCATCCGTGACTACCGATTACTTAAACGCTTTGGAAACTTCTAAAACGGGCAGCGAAGACGTTGATCGCGTCGTACGTAGAAAATTTGATTTTGGACTTCTGCGGGAGAATAAAAATATATTTTTTTCAGAGAGATATGGCATCGGAACTGCATGCAATTATTTCTGCGTCGAAGCCGCTCATAACGTGGACGTCACGAGATGCGATACAGGAATGCCGCGAAGCGTGCGGCGGTCACGGATATTTAAAAGCATCCAGGTTTGGCGATCTTAGGAATACGGTAGATCCAACTGTTACTTATGAGGGCGACAATAATGTATTAGTTCAACAAACTAGTAATTGGTTATTAAGGCAATGGAGTTATCTAATTGAAAATGGACAAGTTCAATGTCCACTGGCGAGTTGCTCGTTTTTAAAAGATCACACCAAAATATTAAATTTAATTTTTCGAGGAACTAATGTCAAGGATGTTACAAATATTAAATGTAAGTAACGGATCTAGTATGGAACTCCCAAAAATATTTTTTTTTTTAGTTTTATACCAAAGTTACCATTGGCTATTAACGTATTTAACAAAAATAACCAGCGATAAATTCAGCCTTCTCTTAAATGAGAACCAATGTAGATTTACTGCTCGCAATAAATGCCAAGTGTACAAAGCTGCAGTGTTATCGCGAGTATTTGGCGAATACATGGCATTGGTGTATTATTGGAAGAGAATTAATGAGGGTGATGTGGATTCCTCTTTAAAACCAGTTTTAGAAAACTTGGGGATTTTGTATGGTCTGTCGTGTTTAGACAAACATTGTATTTACTTTTATCAAGGAAATTATGCAAATGGTCATCCGTTGGCAGCACTGATTAAAGAAGGAGTACTGCACATTTCTGCAAATCTCAAAGATGATGTAGTTGCTATTATCGACTCTTTGGCGCATCCTGACTTTGTAATTAATTCTTATTTGGGAAAATCTGATGGAAAGGTTGTCTTTCATTATGGTAAATGCAGTGTAATAATCTGTTATTTTTTAGTTGTACGAAAATATTCAAGCGGAATTTTTCAATAATCCTGGAGCAATGTCGAGACCTGCGTGGTGGCGGGAAATAAAAGCCGATAGCTATTCGGATGTTCACATTCGGTCAAAGATCTGATTAGAAGTTTTAAATTGAATTTACTTACTTTTTTACATTGTATTAATAATTAAAGATAAAATAAGATATTTATTTTATATGGGATATAAAATATATTTACAAATACTTAAATAGTTAGCAATATTTTTAGAATCTAATAAGTAAATTTTTATTGTTGCAAAAATTTGAAATATTTTACATTTAAATAAATAATCTAAGGTAAGAAAAGTTTATTAATTTCTTCAGAATAACAATTGATTATAATATGTGGTCGGCACTTAAAAGGTTATAAGTCAATAAGATTTATATACAATTTATGATCTTTTAAGTGCCAATCTTGCAGTACTGGAAATTTTAGTCGCTTAAGAAACTTCAGTTATAGGGTTTTTTTATTTACATCAGTATTTTAGAATAAAGAACAAATTAGATTTTTTATGTTAATTTAAGGTGAGAATTATTTTCATTTTATCTTTCGTAACTGAAAATAATACATATAATTAAGTTTAACGGTGCCGTAACTAGGTTTTGTGCACCCTGTACGGAAGGGGTAGTGTTAAAACACAACCTAAAATTCAAAAAACTTTGTCCATCAAAATTATAACATATAAAGAACTACAAATTGAGTTTCAAAGCACAAAACATGTGCAATAAAATATTTATTTTTAATTGAAAATTTAAATATTTACTATTTTGAATTTTTATTAAAATCATAAAAATGACTATTTTTGTGATTTAAATTTACTTGCAACAAAAATTTCTTTTTTTTCAATTTCTTCACAAACAAAAATTAAACATTGTAATTTGATTATAATTTTAAAATTAATTAATGTTACACTTTTCCTCAATAAATTTTATTATTTGGATCGGTTTTGACTTTAAGTCATCATCAGCGTTCGTTAAAATTATAAAAATATTATATTCTACAAATTTGTCACAAAATTTGAAATTTTAGTAATTATGGAGAAAAAGTGTAACATTAATTAATTTAAAAAAATTAAACGTTGACAAGCAGCATAAAATAAAATTACTCTCGTTCTTGTCGATTACGTACAAAAAATAGATATGAATCTCAATTATGATCGGATATTGTTTAAGTGTTTTATCGACAACATACTTTTTGACCTGACAAAAATCTTACTGCAAACTAAAATTGGCAATTATATTGATCCTTTTTACATTTATTAATTTACTGCCATAGCTAGGCTAATAAATTTGATGTTTATTTTCAAAAATAAGCAATAAAAATATTTCTTTAAACTTAGTATATTATTTTAGAAATTGTTTCAAAATTTGATTTCAACATAAACCGTCGAAACTTTGTTTTTGGACCCTGTGCGGCTGCACCTGTTGCACATGCTAGTTACGACACTGACCCTGATCACCAAGGGGCATATAATAGCCACTTGTTGCAATGAAAAGCATTCAAAATATTTGTGTCAATTTTTTTCAATTAATGGTCCGAGTTACGATTCCGGAACTCGAAAATAAACTTTTTCCTATAGAAATGTCTTCACCAAACGAATGAGGGCTATTTTAGAAATCTCTGAAGGTGAGGTTGAATTTGGTAGTAGTTCTAATAAGGCAACAATTTAAATTTGAAAATCACGAATTTCACGTATTATGTCATTATAGTTCACGTTCTATCACCAGTCCGTGCGCTGTAGGTAGAGGAAATCGTGTACAATTAACTTCACACTTAACGTAATTCATGATAATTCTGCATACTTCTTCGTACTTCATATAATTCAGCAGTAATTCACGGGATTCCAAAATTTGAGCAATGGAGGGTCCACACCCCCGGATCAAGTAGTTTATTTTTTATCATTAGTAAACTGAAAATTCCTCGTTGCAGAGGCACTGGAAGGTGTTCCACACCTTCTATGTAGACTCCTCCCTCCGGATTAAGTAGTTTATTTTTTATTTTGTTGCAGAGATCTGCCTCCCAAGGGGTACGGAATTTATAATTAATTGTCAAATTAAGAATTAAACTCATTTACTTGACCATAGCTAATTTTAATAAACTTGAGATATGTTTAAATATTTAATTCACTTTTAATAATAATAAATTATCTAAACCGGGGAGTCTGGGGTGTGGAACACCCTCCAGTGCCTCTGCAACGGGAGATCTTCGGTTTACTTCTGATAGAAAGTAAACTACTTGGTCTGGGGGTTCTGCATGTTCTGCAATGTTTTTCATTCCAAAATTTGTGCACTGGAGGGTGTTCCACACCCCAGACCCCCCGGATTGAATAGTTTATTTTTATCAGAAGTAAACTGAAGATCTCCCGTTGCAGAGGCACTGGAGGGTGTTCCACGCTCCCAGACCCTCCGGATCGAGTAGTTTATTTTTATCAGAAGTAAATTGAAGATCTTCTTTTATCTTCATCAATTTTAGAGCCGTTTTTTCCAAAATTTGTGAATCGACCCCAAATTTTACGTTTTTTATCTCCTAATTAGACCCTCATCTTTCATAAACCGCTTTAAAAGTGAAAAATCCAGATTCGGGTATCTTAACTGTCGCCAAATATTTAAAAAAAAAATATTTAAGATCTTTTTATTTAAAATATAATTTTAATAATAAAAGATTATTTTTCAGAATCTCGTTAATTAAATCACGCGCGTTAGTGGTAAAGAGAACTAAAAAATTCTAAAAATCAAATAAAAAATGATAGAAATTCAAAAAAAAATACCAACTATTATAAATATATAAAAACAAAATAGTAATGATTATATTACATATAAGTATAGCGATCCCATATACTGAGTAACGAGATTATCCGAGTCATCCTTCGGGGGGGGGGGGGGGCATTGCGATTCTCTTTTTTGATGTTTTCGATTGTATCACCAAAACCCATCGAAAACGCTCTATTTCGTAAAATGCATATCTAAATTATGGGTAGGCAAAGCTTGGGCGTACGCGTATAACCAATGCAATAATCGGGTTTTAATTTTGGAATTCGATTTAGTTTGTGTTTGTTCATATAAGTTATTTGAATTTTGTATGAATTTTATTTGTTTATTGGTAATATAATGACTATTTCAGTTTGAAAAATTTGTAAAACTTCATGGGTTGCAGCTCATTAAGAGGGGTGCGTTATTATTATTAGCCCACGGATGCTAAATATCTTAGGACGGACCTGACTGAGTGCCATAGATAAGAGAGTGTGGTAGCTGAGTACGTGGCTGTTTTGTAGCTCGAGCTCTTTGAAAATATTCCAAGCTGTTTTGAAAGGGCTTGCATCTTCCCAGTAATTTACTTAATTCTGCAGTTTATTGTTTATTATTGACTTTTTTTAAGAACAAATTAATTTGTAAATAGAAACATTACACTTCTATGTAAAGAAAGTAGTATAAAAAAGTCCAAAATTCGAGTTTACTTAACTTATTTCAATATAATTTAATACTATGTTCTAACGATTATTCATTTAAGGTGATTTAACCTTGAAGAATGTAAATTTATCGCCTGCGGCGCATTTATCCGTAGTCCAATATGACAATTCTGAAACCCACCATTTAAAATTAAGACAAACTTAAAGAATTATCATGAGCTATGTTAAAGGAATTATATTGAAAATTTCAGTACCTCCCCCCCCCTCCATATACTTCTTTTAATTTCGACTATTAAATAAAAGAGGGTTCATTCACCCTTGTACTCATGACGGACTTCAACGCGAAAATTGGAAGTACGATTAATGGTAGCCATCTGTGTAATGTGGTGGATAAATATGGTTTGGGCACACAAAATTCAATAGAAAGAATATCATTCGAATAAATCAGTTTAATTTAGATAATAATCTTATCTTATTGTTTCATAATCTATAATCTAACCGCAGAGAAAGCAAAAGTGGTAAACATTTGATGGTGGAAATCGTCGCCTTAGTAAGAAAAAAACAATATTCCATTATATTGGGCCCACTTTTAGGCATTAGCCTCTTTCTTTAAGAGAAAGGCTTAAGCATTAAGACCCCACGGTTGCTAAGTCCAGGTTGGGGATGTGCCTGTAACTCTTTTCATTGTTGATGCTGGCAGTCAGCAACTCAGGGGAACCGCCGGTTTTACGTGCCCTCCAAAGCACGGGAGACGGTCATAGATAGAAAGAAAGTCAGAAAGAAAATTTTTCCTTTCTGGACTTCTCCCGGGATTGAACCAAGTGCATTTGCATCAGTAGTTGATCGCTCTAACTACTAGGCCAAGATCGTCTCTTGAGGATCTAATTAGCGTACAAAAAAAATAAAATCTGCAGTCGGTCTACAAATTTTGAAAAAAAAACGACTTTAAAAATGTATTTACAATGCAAGTTTCTCATTGGCTCTTTTGAACTGTAACCCCGCCCATCAGCAGTTAAAATAAGTTTTTAGTGCTAAAACTAATTGTAAATAAGTTTTTTATATTTTAATATATTAAAATACAAAAAGAGTAAAACATTCTAAACTACACTGAAATATAATATAATGTAGCGTATATTTTTAGGGTGAATCCGAGTCTTGCCGTAGTTGCGTTTGTCAAAACGAGTCATTAAAACTATTCCCTTAGAACGGTCCAACTCGGCAAAGTGTGGATGTTGACCGGACGGATCTAAGGGAGTGACTGATAGCTCCCCACCGCTAGTCACTGTCGACCCACCTACAGCACACGGACTGGTGATAGAATGTGGGCTCTAATGACGTAACACCTTGCAATAATACAATTTTATGTATTTTTGGGGAAAATCGTAATTTTCAAATTTGAATAATTGTGGCCTTATTAGAAGTCCGACTAAATTCATCCTCATCTTAAATGATTCGCATTTTTGTGCTCTTACGTTTGTTAAAGCCATTTTTATAACGAAAAGTGTACTTTTGAAGCCAGGTTTATTACCTCGGCCCAAAAATTTAAAATTCAAAAAAATCAGTTTAAATTAAACTAATTTTTAAAAAAGAATTTTTTCAGTTTAAATTAAACTAATTTTTGGATAGATTGCAAAATGCAACAACAAAAATGTTATTCTGTGTGCTAATGACGGTTATTATGTATGATTATGTATGATGAACCAGCAGTGTAGCGTAAAGCATACACCGGCCGACTGGAGAGCGGTAACCGCGGTTCGACTCTAGTCGAGTCGAATACACTGCTGTGAGCAAAGGTCCAATATCGATCTGTGGACCGTGGGAAGGCAACGAAACCACCCCATGAATTATATTCCCATGAAAATCCATCTTGGCTTCGGCCAAGCTGGGTCACGACGCTTCTGTTGAGAGGCAAAAAGATAGAGAGAATGTATGATAAATCATACCTTAAATTAATTTAAACTTCATTTGCTATTTAATTTTGTTTTAATTTATTTTTTCTTTACACATTTTTAGAAGAAATATTCCTCTTAGAATTTCTGATTCTCTTCGGATGTAGCTCTAAGACGGATCTCTGCAAAAATTGAAAATTTTGATTTTGGGTAGGTCCCGAATATTTAATATTTTTTTACCTATGCAACTAATTACGTTTCGCACCTTATACATAATTCCGTTTTTAAACTGTAAATAAAAATCAATTTATAAAATTTTGTAATTAGCCAAACCAAAAGTCATTAGAAGAAACTTTTTATTTTTTTATTTAAAGCGTAAATAGAAACGTACGAACATTTTCGAAGAAAACGTCATCTCCATAATCTGATTCAACTGGGAATTGTAAATATTCGGGGGCCATTCGAATTAATTCCACAAAAACCGTCGCAACCCTTCTCCAATGGCAAAGATGTTGTTCCTAAATTTACAGTTTTATTTTACAAATTTATAAAATTTAAATGTAAACCTGTAGGTAAAAAAATATGGGCAACATAGAAATAGGAATATTGTAGCCAGTCAATTCATCAGCAGGAGTGTACTTTAGAAGATGATGAAGAAGATCCAATACAACGACGATTAAGCGGTAGTGTCGTCCCGACACGTCCTGCTTTAACAATCCCAAAATGTCTTCAGCCACGACTTCGGGCTGAACTCCCTCGTTACCGTCTAAATTATTAAGTTGATTAATCGACTTTAACACGTGCTTTGCTTACCAAGAGCCAAAACCTGAATGTGAATAGGAATAAATGGATACTTGAGGCGCATTAGAAAATTTTCCAATGCTGCCGCACTTTCCGCTACCATTGCATTGTCCAGCATCATCCTTAAGTTATTGCCGCCTCTTTGCAATTCGTTTGCAATTTGACGCACAGTTACATGGTGTTCAGGTCCCGGTAATTCCTCTCTATTCCTTACGCCTAAAATAAAAAATATAAGAAAAAAATGTTAGAACCTCTGCTTCAAGCGGAAACAACAATCGCACCGCCAAGCATTATTTAATTATTTCAATAAACTAATTACGGATTAATAAAAACTGATGGATAAACAAACTTTTTAAACTTGGAAATTGTTCCCCATGTACCTACTTTGCTTCACGAAGATTACCAATTCTTCCACAGCGTTTAGAGATTTTTTTGTAATAATTTCCTTCGTCATCAATCTGAAAAAATGGTGAAGGTAAAATTTGAAGCCCACGAACAAAGTTCAATTATTGTAGCCTTTAAAATTTAAACACATTTTAAAATAAACAAATTTTAAACGTTTGGTTGCAGTTTGTCCAAACAAACCTTGGGTTTAGCTGAGCAAGTACTAACATTGGTAAAAAATTAAGCTATATAAATCCAATCTAACCGAAATTATTCACAAATTCGCTATGTCTTCTTCGTGTGTGCAATTCTTGTGTTCTTGTTTGTTGCTAATTGCCCATTCTAAAATTTGTAATTGTGAATGGAACGATGAAAATCATTGGAGACCATCCGACGGTTCGTCGCAACAATTTTGTTCGCAAAATAGTAAAAACCTTCAGTTTTACAACAACGACGAAGAAGTTCCAATTTTAAGTTTGGATTTAAATTTTGGAAACTACGAAAATCGCAATTGCAAACAAACAAACCCAAATCAAAATGTTTTACCGTCGACGTACAACACATTTGAACCCATACAAAAATTGTTGGAAGATGAAGATAACGAAGAAAATGATCAAATCGATAATAAATTCTTTTACATGGTCGGCGAACAACTTGCTCCATTAAAACCAGAGGAACCATCAAGAGAATTTATAGTGGATGACATTTTTGACCAACCACAGCACGAAAATGTTAAATCAAATTACGATTCCGAAAGTTTTGATTTATCCGATAAAACTAAATTATTGAATAATTTTCCCAGTACGTTTTCGATGGAACAATCGCAAACCTTAAAAGTTGGACCTGATGGTATCAAGAAGATAAATCAAAAATTTTTCGGCGATAAAAGAGCAGGTGCACGAAATTCTGGTTCACACAATCAAAACTTCGGAGGATGCATACGATCAGGAATTCAATGACGATGAAGAAGACAACGAAGAAAACCAAAAACTCGAATTTCGTCTTCATGATGAAAATTCAGAAAAAATGGACAAAGGCAGCAAATCAACCACAAATATCTCAAAAGGGGAGGAAATGATAATTGAAAATGGAAAACCTACAGTTTAAATTATTTAAATTTTCGCAATTTTTTTTAATTATAATTTATTTAATTTAATAATTTATTGTAAATCGACACGAGCATTTAATAAAAATATTTAATAATAAGCATTTTTGTGTTCTATTTTTTGCATTATGTAAATAGATGCCAGTAGTTTCCAAAATGTTCGATAAAACTGAGTTTTTTATTGCCGAATGGCCCTATAGAACTGAAAAAACTGCAAATCTCTTTTATTGCAGTAGGAATTTTTTGGAAAATACAATTTTAAAAACAAGATTTTAACTCAAATTTTTAAATTATAATTATAAAATAATTATTCTTATAATTAAAATTAATTTTCAAAGAACAAATATTTTAAATCGATTTAAAATTTTTCTCGGTGCCGATTTTGAATTTTAATATTAAACAATTTGCAAAATCAAAAGTGCAAACTTTTGAAAATACAAAGTTCGTTGTTCCATTATATTTGTGCTTACAAAATAATAAATAATAAAATGTGGTCGTCGACTTCAAAAGTAGAACGAAACTACGTTTCTACTATAATTTTAAAACGACATTAAAATTTCCAAACTTATTTTTGATAAAATATTAACAACTTTTGAACGGCGATCGTAATGCCACCATTCACCCTTCTACGGAAGGGTGAATCTACGTGATTGAAGGGTGAAACTACGGTTTGCCCAAAAATTAGATTGCAAATTAAATTAAAATTTTTATTGAAAAGAAAATATGGTTAAGGTTCTTTTCACTTTATAATTCAAGTTTTTTTGCATTTCTAAAAATTTTTAAAAACTTTATTTTATTAATTAATTTTTTCATTTCTCCAAATTCAAATTTTGGCGCTGCTATTTAAAATTTTTATGACTATAAACAAAATGTCGGTTTAGAAACTTCGTGTAAACGTAGTCAAAATTTTCAAAATTTCACGTTCGTAAACGTCATTCACAAAATGAACTACATTAATAATTTTCAATATAAAAATATCAAAAATCGGGAATATAAAATTTTAATTTGTCTTCAAAATTTTAATTTGAAATTGCAACTTCAAATTTAATGAGGATGCAAATTCAGCGATTAAATTCCAATAAATACTGCAACGAAATTTAATTCAATCAGTCAATCATGACCAGCAAGAGCATGCAAGTGCTAGCGGCAGTCTACTTGGGCGTTGCTTTCGTCATCGCAACATCCGAAGATGGCCTTACATTAAGTCCATCATGGGACAAGAAGTCTTTACGAAACGAGTTGACGCTTACCAACTCTCCAGGAAATGACAATTTGGGACTAACAACTGGATTGGACAGTCAACCAAATACCAAACTTGCGGATTTGGCATCAGAAAACAATCAACAAACCAAGGTTCTCACCCGAACAAAGAAGTCGGCGGCTACAACTACTTTCTGTTTGGAAATTAGACCCAGTAGTCCTTATCAACAGCCATTCCAAGTTTGCAAACCTGACCATGAAGGCAATCAAGGTTACGCAGCAGTGCCAGTTAAAGAATATGGTGGACAACAAGGGTATCCTTCAAGTTCAAGTTACCTAGCACCACAAAGTCCTTCGGCTCCAGCTCCAGTTTCGCCTTTGTATGCAGTATCAGTCGGACCATCTTACTCTGCATCTCCAATTCAATCGTATCCAGCTCCAGCTGCACCATCGTATGCACCAGCGAAACCAGCCTACCCTGCACCAAAGGCACCTGTTATTCTGCTCCAAAATCTCCTTCGTATCCTGGACCATCACCATCAGTTTACTCGGCTCCAGCAGCGCCAGCCTACCCGGCACCGTCCGCACCGGCTTATTCTCCTCCAGCGTCGCCATCATATTCTGGTGCATCAAATTTATATAAATCTTCTAAATCCGTATATCCAAAACCTTCTCCTTCTAAATACTCATCCTCAGAACCAAGTTATTCGAAACCTTCTTATAAATCAAAATCTTCGTCAAGTGGTTCATCTCCATCATCGTCTTATACATCTAATTCGGTTGCAGCTTATTCCGCTCCATCTCAACAAGCCCAGTCTGCTGTACCACAAAAGCCATATTCTGCACCAGCACCATCTTATGGCTCAGATTCATCCAATGGAGCATCTGTATATTCTCAAAATGATGCATCATCTCAATCTTCCGCATACCGATCAAACGATGGTCACGATTTGGAACTTCCCACTGAAGAAGAACATCTGGAAAATAACTTGCTACGTTCTTCTGGTTACGATGACGAATACGACTACGCACCAAGCTATGGCGGCGGTGGTTATGGTGGTTATGGTGATGGATACGCTCCTGTGGCATACAAGCCAAAAAACAAAAAGGTAAAAAGAAGCACGGTAAAAAAGGAAAGGAGCCTGGATTAGTTATTACATGCCAACCTTCTTTAGCAGGATATCCATCATCATCATATGGAAGTAGTTATGGAGGCGGTTATGGAGGGTATAGATCGTATTCTGGTTCATCTTCCTATCCAAAGAGGCCAAGTTATCCATCTCTAAGTTACGAACCACCAGCATCCTATGAAGAAGATATTTACAGTGAACCTGCTCCTTCATACAGCGCTCCAGCACCTTCTTATAGTCCACCTGCCCCATCGTACCCCGTTCCAGCACCAGTTTACCCTGCTCCAGCGCCAGCGTACTCAGCTCCAGCACCAGCCTACCCAGCACCAGCGTATCCCGCACCAGCACCAGCGTACCCTGCTCCAGCACCAGCGTACCCTGCTCCAGCACCAGCGTACCCAGCTCCTGCACCTGCCTATCCAGCACCAGCTTATCCTGCACCAGCACCATCTTATCCTGCACCAGCACCAGCTTATCCTGCACCAGCACCAGCTTATCCTGCACCAGCATACCCAGCTCCAGCACCAGCCTACCCAGCTCCAGCACCAGCCTACCCAGCTCCAGCACCAGCATACCCCGCACCAGCACCAGCATACCCCGCACCAGCACCAGCATACCCCGCACCAGCACCAGCATACCCCGCACCAGCACCAGCATACCCGCACCAGCACCAGCATACCCCGCTCCAGCTCCTGCATACTCAGCTCCAGCACCGGCATACCCCGCACCATCGTATTCCGCACCAGCACCAGCGTACTCTGCTCCAGCTCCATCTTACAGTGCACCAGAACCATCGTATCCAGCACCGTCATATTCTGCTCCAGCGCCATCTTACCCATCACCGGCTCCATCGTACCCAGCACCATCGTATTCGGCTCCAGCTCCATCGTATCCAGCTCCAGCCCCATCGTATCCCGCACCATCGTACAGTGAACCAGCTCCATCGTATCCAGCTCCCGCTCCATCGTATCCAGCTCCAGCTCCATCGTATCCAGCTCCAGCTCCATCGTATCCAGCTCCAGCACCATCATATCCCGCACCATCGTATAGTGAACCAGCTCCATCGTACCCGGCTCCAGCACCAGCATACCCAGCACCGGCGCCATCTTACAGTGAACCAGCTCCATCTTACAGTGCACCTGCTCCGTCATACCCCGCACCAGCACCATCATACCCAGCACCATCATACAGTGAACCAGCTCCAGCTCCATCGTATCCAGCACCAGCTCCATCATATCCCTCACCAGCACCATCATACAGTGAACCAGCTCCAGCTCCATCGTATCCAGCACCAGCTCCATCATATCCCGCACCAGCACCAGCATATCCTTCACCAGCACCAGCATATCCTGCACCAGCACCAGCATATTCTGCACCGGCCCCATCTTACTCTGCCCCAGCACCAGAGTATTCTGCTCCTGCGCCAGCGTATCCTGCTCCAGCACCGGCATATTCTTCCCCATCGTATAGTGAACCAGCACCATCTTACCCCGCACCATCATACTCAGCACCTGCGCCATCGTACAGTGAACCAGCTCCAGCACCATCATACCCAGCACCAGCTCCATCTTACCCAGCACCAGCTCCGTCATACCCATCACCAGCACCATCTTACTCTGCACCAGCACCAGCATACCCGCACCAGCTCCATCGTACCCAGCACCAGCTCCATCGTACCCAGCACCAGCTCCATCGTACCCAGCACCAGCACCATCGTACCCAGCACCATCATACTCCGCACCAGCTCCATCATATCCAGCACCAGCACCGTCATACCCAGCACCTGCGCCATCGTACAGTGAACCAGCTCCAGCTCCATCTTATAGTGCACCAGCACCATCATACTCCGCACCAGCTCCATCGTATCCAGCACCAGCTCCGTCTTACTCAGCACCAGCACCGTCATACCCATCACCGGCTCCATCCTACCCAGCACCAGCTCCATCATACCCTGCACCAGCTCCAGCATACCCGCTCCAGCTCCATCATACCCTTCTCCAGCACCAGCTCCATCTTACCCATCAAAGTACAATTCTCCAGCATATTCTCCACCTGCTAGTTATCGTTCTGCTGAAGGCGACGACCAAAAGCCAAAAGTAATCTCTACCGATGGAGTCTCAGAAACAGGCGTGACAGTTTCACCTCCAAATGGAAATAGTCAAGACGACAGAAATAAGCAAACTATCAAGCGAATGACGGATTTGGCAAACGCTAGATTGTCCAATGCTATGTTACAACTTCAAGATCCAGAAACTAAACAAAAGGAACCATTACCAAGTTCTTCCCCGGGAAAAAATCAACCGGAAAGCGAATCAATCAAACTTAGAAATGCTGAAATCGGCAATCCTTTACAAAAATTGGACAAGCTAGAAGAGAAAACCAATTTTGTACCTGGTGGTTGGAAATCGGATGTATCTGCACGAACATCAAACAATGAACAAATGATCTCCAAAACCGATGGCTGGAAATCTATTACTCAAGATAGTTGGAAACCTGATGGGACTGTACGAGCATCAAATGGCGATTTAATGATTACCAAAAATGATGGTTGGAGTTCAAACAGCGCTACCCCAGATAAATGGCAACCCGACGCTGGTTCAAGAGCATCCAATGGCGATTTGATGATTACCAAAAACGATGGTTGGAGTTCAAACAGCGCTACCCCAGATAAATGGCAACCCGACATCACCGCACGAGCATCTAATGGCGACTTAACGCTTACCAAAAATGATGGATGGAATTCAAACAGCGCTACTCCAGATAAATGGCAACCTGATGCATCTGCCAGAACGGCACCTAATTTTATGGAACCCCTAAGTGGTGGATGGACTCAAGATAAACTTCTAAGATCTGAAAGTGTTGCACCCAGCGGTGGTTGGAAAGAAGATATTTCGGCTAGAACATCCAAAAGCGATCCAATGTTGGGCAATCCTGCTGAAAATGACGGCCCATCTCAAATAACCGATTGGAAAAGTGTGAAAGAAAATCCTCAAGATAATACGAACAAGCTGACAGATTGGAAAAATGTTGCCCGTTCAACTGCATCTCAAATGATCGAAGAAATCTAAACATGGAGATTTCAAAGGACGGTAAAATGTTGCAAATTTTTGAAGAAGACGACTACCGCAATGGAATATGGAATTGTTTATGTACATATTTTGAAAATGTATTTTGTTAATTCTTATTATTTTTGTACTTTTTATAAATTTAGCAAAATGAAGTGTAAACATTACGATGTTTGAATAATAAATGATTTTATTTTGATTGTGTTTAAATTTTACAACTCACCGATTGATGCGGTTTCCCATAACTTTTTTTTCATTTTTTTTCAAATTCACTAAAATTTTGATTCTTCAAGTCACGTTGACATTTGGTTATGGGTTGCTTGGTGTCATATTAACTTTTTGACTTAAAGTGTCACATTTTTTAGTTTTCCAAATGGATACAAAATACAGAGTGAGACAAAAGTTTCGACTTCATTAATGCCTGATTTCTTCACTCATAGTTATCTTCAAGTTAGCAAACTTCAGGTTAAATTGACAAAATAACCAATCAGATGATAGATTTATTTGTTTTGCTGTCGTTTGATTGGTTATTTCGGTAATTTAACCTGAAGTTCGCTAACTTGAAGATAACTGTGAGTGAAGAAATCGGACATAAAACGGGCCAAATTTTGCTATTCCTCCTGTTCTCAACAGCCCCTTTCACATTTTGACATTTTTGCATTTTTGACATTAACAAAAATCGTTATAACTTTGTTAATATTTGAGCTATTTATTTGATTTTTGATTTATTTGAAAGATTAAAGATTAATCCATTTTTTGGTGGGGCCAATTAAATAAAACATTATTTTTTTTATTTATTAAATAATAAATATTAAATTATTAAATAATAAATATTAAAAATAATTTTTTTTTATTCTGCCCAACCAAGAAATTGAGCAACCTTTTTATGGTCAAATAAATTAAATATTAGTTCGAATAGTAACTATTTTATGACGTCACATCAAAAATAATCAGCAGCAAGGGAGCGAAAACTGGTGACGCCAGATGAATTGCTGTGATCTGAAGTCCAAAATCAATCTGTGGTCTATGGGGAGGCTCATATGAAATCGCTCTTTTAATGAAGTTTTAGCTTTGGCCAAGGTAGTAGAAACTCTAATAATTAAAGATCTTCAACATCTTGAATTATTGAACAATTTGACGTTAATTAAATGCGCATGAATATTTGAAAACTTGTTTATAACAAAATCTAGTTTTCGATAAGTTGCAGAAGAAGTTGGTGCTTTATAAGTAAACTAAAAATTGTTTGGCAATGGCGGACGAACAGAACAAAAATGAAACTTCCGCTGATGAAAATTCAGAAATAAAACCTGAAGATGTGTGTGAAAAAAAAGAAAATCCGCCAGTTGCAAAATCAAGATGTAAACGTAATGTTATTCAAGTTCCACTACGAAGTGAATTTTTGGATCACAAAGGAAATATTGTGGAACCTTTCGAATAATAATCTTCGTATTTTAAAATAACAATCCAAACGGTTTAGGTGAATTAGATTAACCATTGCATGGGGCTTCTGGAATATGGAATATTTGATCGAATAGGTAAAACATGTATGTAATTTGAATAAAATTAATTCATTGTTTGAAGAACGACAATTATATAATTTAAATACCTGTTGCTGCTTATGTAAATAGAAATAACATTTAAATTTTATTATGCCAATATTATGTTAATAAATGTTTTAGAGCAACAATAAGATATTTATTTACCTTGAAGTTAATTTTGTCTTTGGTAACCACACTAAAAAGGTAAACAAATACGTGAAAATTTAATTTTTAAAATGATCCCAGGAACTCATGTCCCCATTTTGTAACAGAAAAATTATGGAAAAAATTGGAGATATGCAGATGGATGAAACCTGCTCGACTTTTTACTTAACTTCTTTTTTGCAAATATCTCCTAAATTGTTGCACCACCAATGACATATTTCCCAAAAAAAAAAAATAAAACTACATTAAAACAGTTTTTCCTTTCCCAACCAAACGGTAGTCGGGGAAAAAATGTCCACTTCTTTACCTTTTTGCCTTCTTCTGATTTTCGGTATTGCTCTTCTGGTGTGACCGTCATTTTTCTTACTTCTTACAAAATTCTAATTCCAATGGACAAAATATCAAGAGCAACTTGAACATGGGAAAATAAATTATTATCTTCTTTTCAGCTCAGTTTTTGCCAAGCCCTAACAAGGAGCCTCTATTAATTTCAACCTTTTTTTCAAGGTAATGCAATCTACATTTTTTTACTCTAATTGAAAAATTGTTTCAAATTTTAATAAGCACTTAAAGTAAAACGTTCAGTGCTTTTTGGAAAATTTCCTGCAAAGTTTAAGGCTAAACTGTTTTTTCTTCGATGCCAAATGACGTAATAATAATTATAATACTTGAAAATTTTGATATTCGTTTTAAAATCACGTACGGAACAAACAATTTGTTTTAACTATTAAATTTTACAATGTAAATTGTCGGTTACATTTCTTAGGACACTGAACGAAGCTTAATAAATGCTCATTATTCAATTACTACAAAATATAACACGATCGTCATTGATGCTTAGTGGAAAAACTTCCAGCAAACAAACAAGTTAATAAAAATGAAGTTAAAACATGCTTTTTGTGCTATAATATTTGCAATTTTTGGTTTTTTCGTAATTGATGTGACTGATTGCAAAAGAGGTGGTGGTCGTAGAGGTGGAACTTATAGAGGTTCATCAAGTGTTTGGGGTCGAAATAAACAATCGCAATCCGGCTCTGATTCGTATGGGCGAAGAGCGAAGCAATCGCCCGATGCACCCCAACCAGAATTGTATAAGCCATCGGCACCTCCGTCTGCGACGAATGGCAAAGCGGCTTCTGCTGATTTTATCAATCATGAGAAAAATCAAGCCCAAGTACCCAGCAGTAAACAGAGAAATCCATCTTCTGACTTAATTCAACAGGAAAGAAGTCCGTCTCTCAATGCAAATAATCAAAAAACTTCGAGTTCGGATGATTTTCTTCAACACGAAAGAAATCATCAAACTGGTTCTCAAAGTACTGGCACTAGTGGGCAAAGACCGATTGGGTGGGATGCTGGACAAAATCAAAAGGTCGATGGCGAAGTGAATAAAAATGTAGGGTGGAACGTTGGAAATTCAAATTATAATCATAATTCGGGAACCTTAGGACATCAACAGCCACCGCCTCCTTACACCCCTCATGCGAGTTATCCAAATACCGGGGCTAGCAGTTATTACGGTACTGGAAATAACTACAATTATGGAAGTGCTCATCATCCACAACAAAGTTTCAATCAACCCCTTCAAGGACAGTATCCACATTCCAACATGGGAGGCGTTCCGCAGCAAAACTTTAACAATAATCCTTACCATAACAACATGAACGGTTACAACTCTGCTCCAATGGGTGGTAACCAATATGGACATATGGGTGGGGGAGGATATGGCGGTGGAGGATATGGCGGGGGAGGATATGGAGGTGGAGGATACGGCGGTGGAGGATACGGAGGATATGGTGGTGGAGGATACGGAAACAATTTTGGTGGATTTGGAGGAGGATATGGAAGCGGTTTTGGTATGGGAGGATATGGAAAAAGTTATGGGGGAGGTTTTGGAAGCGGTTTTGGTAAAAAATGCAGTTAGAAACGTTTTAGTTGGAGTGCTAGTTTGGAATTTAGTTTCGGGTTTTACGCGTCGTCCGTATCACGTTTACAATTATTACAATAGTCCCGAAAAGATACCCGAAGAAATTCCGTTGCCTGCTAACATGATCGTGTTGTGTTCTGATAATGTTACTTCTTTGTGTGCACCCAACACTGCTCCCCTTTGCACGAACGACAACAAAATTTTATGCGTAGCACTTGCTCAAGCAACAGTTCCGTGCGGGGAAAATTCCTCCCAAAAGTGTGTTAATAGCACTGTTACGTGTACGAATGATAGCGATAATCCTTGTGGGGATAATAATAAAGAGAAAACTTCTACAATTAACATACCTTGTGTTACAAATGCTACAATTATCGGTAAAATTTTGGATAACACCACGATATCGTTTTCCGGAACTGGCAATATCCTGAGCAATGATGGTACGACGAACTTGTGTGTTACGACTTTGGCTCTTCCGGAACCAGAAGAGGATGCAAATCAAAATAAAACGTTGTGCGTCGATAAAATGTGGAAGGCCAAAATGGAACGGCTCCTTGTCTAAACGATTCCGGCCCAGTATCATCGACACCCATACCGATAATAAATAACAGTACAGCAAAATCAGAATAAAAAGGAAACCCATTTGAAAATTGTAAATAATTATTAATAAAATAATAATAATTTTTTTTTCATAATTTATGTTTTAGATATTATGGAACATTGAACTAATTTATCGCAACACGTCTGTATCGTTCACATCAGGAAATTATTATTAATTTTAATTAATCGATAATTAAGTTAATATGAAATGGTTGAATTGTTTTTCTTATATTATTTGTATTTGGAGTATTTAAATAAAAATAAATAAAAATGAAGGAGTTTTTCAATTCCATGGTAGGTATATCTGTAAAATTGCAATAATTAGTTAATGTAACATAGAATATAATGTAACATAGAATGTAATATAAAAGAAAATAAACAATATTGAAAGAAATATTTTATTAACGCAACTCCGAATTACAGGCATTAAAACGAATTTTCCTTTCAAGTTTTTGTCGTAGTGACCATAAACAAATTTATTATCAATTTTGTGTCCTTCCAATCACAAAAATTAATCTTTGTCCAAATTCGAACCCATAATCTTGCGGTTAGATAAGAACTACATGTAAGTGAATTATTGCGAGGTATTACGTCATTATATGACTAGTGGTGGGGAGATACCTGTCACTCCTGAGATCCGTCGCGTCAACATCCATACTTTTTTGAGTTGGAAGTACTTGGGGGATGTTTTTAGATGTAAAGTGCTTATCAAAACTGCGTGGCTCCGGGCGCTACAAGCGGTTTTGATAAACGCAATTACGTCAAGAGTCGGACTCACACAAAAAGTGAGTTTTTTTCCGAAATTTGATGTCCGATCACAAATTTAATTTTTTTATTAGTTAATTACACCCTCATCCATCATAATTCCTTGTAAAAAACGAGATACTGGCTTCTTTACTGTCGCCACAATCTATTTCAATTTTGGTGGGCGGGGTTACAGTTCAAAGGAGCCAATGAGTTATTTGCATTGTTAATAAATTTTTAAAGCCATTTTTTTTTTCCAAAATGTGTAAGCCGTCTGCAAATTTTAATTTTTTTATACTCTAATTAGACCCTCATCTTTCAAAATCCACTTTAAAAATGAAAAAAATAATTAAGAAGCGAGAATAACGTCACTGGAAAATCAACTGAAAAAATACGAAAAAGACAAAAAAGCAGCCAACGACATTATTAAAAATATGCCCATAACCGGAGCTGTTAATGACAGAACTGTGGAAGACTTTCTACAACAGGAACTAAAAATAAAAATTAATGTTGTGGATGCATTTCAGATTTAAAGAACAAGTAATTGTGGCAAAGATGATGAATCGCAGCCAAAAATTTGAAGTGCTTGAAAACAAAACCAGATTGAAATGTACGAAGGTTTATATTGAGAATGATTTGACCACCAAGGAGAAGAAAATCCAAGATAAGATTTGGGAGGTAGCTAAAAGTAAGATGCAGGAGGGAGAAAAGATGAAAGTTGGTTTTTGGGCAAAGAAACGTACGTATGAGATTTTAAACTGGCGGTAAGATCAGCAAGACAAGTAAAAACTGAAAGCGAGCTTGAGCGGTATCACTGGAACAGCTCAGCCAGTGATACTGTACACAAATGGTGAGCATAACAAGACAACAAAGCAAGGTATAATGACAGGAGATGGAAAAATAGATAAAAACGGTAGAAGGGAAAGAATGAGAAATTGTGGAGATACAATGAGATTGGGAACATAGAATGTCAGGACGATGTTGAAGGTGGAAAGAGTGAAAGAGGTACAAAACGACGTAAAAAAATACTGGGTTGCAATATGCACAGTTCGGAAAGTGAGATGGAGGTTAATGGAGAGACGGTGGATAAGGACTATGTATTTCTGTATGCGGATAAAATTAAGCAAAAGAGTTCAACGTTTATTGCAAGAGATATTGAAAAACAAATAATGCAGTTTAAACCGATAAAAAAAGGTTTAAAGGCAAAACCATTTAACATCTCAATTATGAATGTTTATGCCCCAACAAAAACAAGAGGGAAAAAAAAAGATAAATTTTACAGTCTTTTGGAGAATAAAACTGAAAAAATACCGAAAAGCGACACGTTCTTAATAATGAGAGACCCTAATCCACAGATAATAAAGGAGATGAGAAGGAACATGGTACATAGTGTCACCAACGACAATGGCATACATTTATGTAATCTGGCTGCTGCTTTGGACCTTGTGATTAACAGTACAAGCTTTAACCATAGAGAAATATAAGATAGAGACGGTCATTGGCATGTTAGTTGACGAACTTCTAATGAGGACTGGTATCGATCCGGTAGAGTTCACTTTGTAATACGTTTGTGCTTCGAAGGCACGTAAAGACGGTGTCCTCTCACAAGATGCTTGCAACATCTTTGAGATATTAATTGCTAGAGTACCTCTTGAGGATGGGTAAACGACCTTGGTTGTATCTTAATAAGGAAGCCGAAATATATATACAGAAATATATAAGATTACATGAAAAAGGCCCGGGAAGTAATGAAGGAAGTCAGATTGACCATGTTTTGATTAATAAGAACAACATCAATAACAAATGTTGACCACTACTTGGTAATAGCAAAAATACAGCAAAAAGTGCTGAGGTACAAGAGAATTGCGAACAAAAATAAAACCTGGAATCTGGAAAGTTTTAATAGCGAGCGCACCAAGGAAAAATTACCAAGGAAAAATTAACCAAGGAAAATTAACAATCTGAGATATGCCGACGACACTCTAATCATAGCATCAACTAGGAAGAGATCGAATCAATAATGCAAAGGTTGAACGCATGCAGCGGACAGTACGGCTTGGAACTAAACAAAAGCAAAACAAAAATTATGGTGATAGATAGAGAGCTAATTAACGCACCCGAAATTGAAATTGCGGGGTATGAGGTGGTGGATAGTTTTGTTTATCTGGGTTCGCTCATGGGAAGAAATGGGGGATGCGAAAGCGAAATCAGAAGACGCCTGGCAATAGCCAGATCAGCAGTAACAAGGCTGGTCAAGATCTGGAAAGACTCCTCCATATCAAAAACGACAAAACTTCGACTGGTGAGCGCCTGATCTTTCCCATTGCAACGTACGCAGCGGAGACCTGGACACTCAAAAAGGCAGATGTCAAAAGAATTGACGCGTTCGAGATGTGGGTGTACAGAAGGCTTCTAAGAATACCATGGACAGCACACAGAACAAATATCTCCGTTCTAGAAGAGCTGCACATCACGAAAAGACTGTCAACAACAATTAAACAGTCAATACTGCGATATTTTGGACATATTGCAAGAAGTGGCGACTCAATGGAAAGACTTGTGGTGGAGGGCAAGGTGGAAGGACGAAGACCTAGAGGAAGATCGCCAACCCGGTGGTCGGACCAGGTGAAGAAGATGGCGGGCTGTGGGCTGGCGGAAGCATCACACAGGCGCATACCGGAGGACATGAACAACGCGTCTCTATAAGGTCACCATACTCTTTCGAGAGCAAAGGACAGAGGAGGAGGAGGGGACCAAGGAAAGATCACTAATCACTATATGCCCGTTTCTATCCACTGCTGGATAAAGACTTTCCCCATTGGAGAGTATTTAGCATAAAACACCACGCTGGCCAATAAGCGTCTTGGTGAGTGCATTTTATACTTACTGCCAAGTAAGACGGTCAGAATAAAGTTTTTACTCTGCCCGGGTTTGAACCGGAGCCGCTTGGCTTAATAATTGACGCATTTAAGCGCCAAGCCGCGATCGTCTGTCGTGGAAAGATATCGCAAAGAAATGCATGAGAGGATGGAAAATGAGTGGAAGATTATAAAGGAAGGAGTCAAGTCAATAGTGGAAAAAGTGATGGGCTACAAACAGACAAAATGAAATAAGAAATGGTTTGATATGGAATGCGAAGAGAAAATAGAATTGCCAATAAGGCGTACTACGCTAACAAAGATCTCTTCTTCTTCTTCTTTAATTAGTCATTGCCTGTCTTTCCCAGTGCGTCCTCATCTTGTTGGTGATTCAATCGACGATAACACCCAATTTTCTGCCCATCTTTTTGGAGATCTACTGGGAGGTCTTATTCCCGGATATACAAAGGTATAAACCTTATATTCAGCAAAAATGAAGAGGAGAGGCTGAGAGTTTTTGAACGGAAAATAATTAGAAAAATAGTGGGTCCCGTGAAGCTGAATGAAAACGAACTTAGGATAAGAACCAATGTGGAGCTGGATGAAATAATGCAGAACAAAAGTGTGGTAAGAAGTATTAAGGCTCAGAGAATAAAGTGGATGGGGCATGTGATGATGAGAAGGGACAAGAAGGAAACAATAAGAAGAGTAATGGAATGGAAACCAACAATTGAGAGAAAAAGAGGAAGACCCAGAGTGAGATGGGGGGATGAGGTGACCTAATGGAGATGGGTATCCAAAATTAGAGATTTAAGTATCAAGATAGAATCGCATGGAGAAAAATAACCAAGGAGGCAAAAACACACAATAGATTGTAAATGACCAGAAATACCGAAGAGTGATTCACCTCAAGTTTTGAATCTGAAATACTCCAAAAAAAGTACGGTAATCTTCCGTCAGGAATGATAGCCGCTTTCATTCATTACTTAGGGATTTAATGGAGTAGTGAAGCGCCTCTAACAGCCTCTCCTACTCAATTCCTACTCGCACCTCCAAGTTGATAGTCTCCGGTAACCTGCGGAGGACTCTCAGAGATCGGGTAACCAACCCTGGTGGAAGAGAAGAATTTGCAGGGCTAACGCGAGAGGAAGCCTTCCCTCGGGTTGTGCAATGGGCTAGTAACCCATTCATGTAAAACTTATATATACTTGCAGCACCTTAAATGGCCTCGGAATTGGACCAGAAATTAAAAAGACAACTAACGCAATGAAAACGGATAAGAATTGGATTTCGGAAAAATTGAAAGTGGCTTGTTGGAATGTTAGATCAATAAACAGCAAAGAAGATGAGTTGGTAAGAATACTAAATAAAAAGAATATCAATATAGCAGTAATATCAGAAACAAAGAAAAAACTGCGGGGAAGCAGAAATGTTGGAGAATACGTGATGCTGTACAGTGGAGTGAACCTCAGTGAAAGAGCTAGTAAAGGCGTGGCAGTATTTATTGACGACAAATGGAAATCACATATAAGAAGCTATGAATTCGTAAATGAAAGAATTATTACCGTCAGATTTAGAATAGATCGAGGAAACCTAACAGTGATTGCAGTGTATGCGCCGGAGAATGGAAAAACACAAGAGTCTGAAGAGCTATATCATACCCTACAGAAAATAATGACGAAATATGACCAATCAGACAATATCCTAATACTAGGAGATTTAAACGCAAGGGTAGGTAATCTAGCTATTTCAAAAGTAGTAGGGCAATATGGCGAACAAGTAGTAAATGAAAATGGAGAAATGCTAAGACAGTTTGCACTTTTCAATGAGTTAAAGATCGCCAACACATTCTTCCGCAAAAAAGACATACATAAATACACATGGGCGGCAAGGGGATCTAGATCAATAATTGATTATATTATAGCTAATAAGAAATTCGCCAAACAGATAACAGATGTGAAAGTCCATAGAGGATACGATATATACTCAGACCATTTCTTGGTAATAGGAAAAATAAACCTATATACAAGATGGAAGAAACCAAAACAACCCGCGCCAAGGACAAACACTGAGAACGTATATAAAATCTACCAATTAGAAAACGAAGATACGAGACTGCAATATCAGGTTAAAATCAACAGTTTGGTGACTACCGTTCCAACGAGCAACACTATAGAAAAAGAATGGCAAAACATAAAAAATATTATAAATGAATCTGCCCTATATACCATTGGAACAAAAAGAAAATACAGAAAAAGAAAAGGTCTCGGATATGGACACCTGAGATTGAAAATGCGGTGAAAAATAAAAACAAAGCATATAAAATATATTTAAACAACCCCACAGAGAGCAACAAACAGAACTATACCAGACTTAGAAACCGCGCTAAGAATACTTGCAGAGAAGTACACCAGAAGGCATGGGACAGATTTGTAGAAAAACTAGAAGAAGATGTTCATGGAAGACAAGCACTGGCGTATAAAACTATGAAAAGACTCAACCAAACCGAGAAAGATAGTGCGAAACTTAACTGTATAGCGGAAGACGAATGGTTAAAACATTATAAAGATCTATGGTTTGATGAGACAATCCCAAAAGATCAAAAACAAATACCAAATACATATGGACTGGACGAGATATGCATAGAAGAACTACAAGAGGCTTTAAGAAAAAGTAAAAATAGGAAAGCATGCGGATTAGATGGAATTAACATGGAACTATTCAAATATGGAGGTTATTTATTGCATCTTAGACTACTCCACTTATACAACATGTGCTGGAAGAATTTAGAAATTCCAAAACAATGGAAAACATCCAAAATTATACAACTGTTTAAAAAAGGGAAAAAGGAGTGAGTGCGATAACTACCGAGGAATCAGTCTGTTGAACAGCGGATACAAGTTATACGCTAGAATAATAAATGCCAGACTAAAAACAATATCCGAACACATTTTGGATGAAGAACAAATGGGTTTTAGGAAAGGAAGGTCCACTACAAATACAGTATTTACCCTAAAACAGATAGTAGAGAAAAGACTAGAATTCAACCAGGAAACTCACATTGCCTTTATAGACTTCGAGAAGGCTTTTGATAATCTAATCCGAGAGCAGCTCTGGGAAATAATGGAACATCATGGCTACCCACAACATTTAATAAAAACAATCAAAAGTCTATACAGCAACACCACAGTAATTCTAGACTTAGGAGAAAAGCTGTCTCAAGAAATACCAATAAACAAAGGTGTCAAACAAGGATGCTGCCTTTCGCCCACACTCTTCAATATATATATCGACCAAATCCTTAAAGAATGGAAAAAAATAATAACATCCGGCATACAGTTGAACAATTTAATAACGTTAAAGTTAATTTTATACGCAGATGATACAGTAATCCTACAAAAAAGTGAAGATGATCTGCAAAGAGCTATATGGTGGTTATACTGTATCTGTAAAAACTACAATGTCAAGATCTCAACCTGTAAAACGAAAACCATGGCTTTTAAGGGAAGACAGCCTATCAGAACAAAGATAGTTATAGACGGAAAATGTTTAGAACAAGTACTACATTTTAGTTATCTGGGATGTGATGTGTCTGTGGATAAAGATTATGACATTGACGACAAACTAACCAAGTTTGGACAGATCTGTGGAACAATACACAGATTCTTAAAGAACAAGACAAAAGCAAACACACGCATTAAACTATATAAAACAATAGCTGTCCCAACGCTAATATATGGAAGTGAAACCTGGGTACCGACATCCAAGGATGTAAGTAAAATACAAGCCAATGAAATGAAATTCTTAAGAGCAACGAAGGGCTGTACAAAGGAAGACAGAATCAGAAATGAAGACATTAGAGAAGAATTAAATGTCTATAAAATACACGATCAAATTAAAAACAACAATAGAAGATGGAATGATCACCTAGGCGAATGCAGATGAAAGGCTGCCGCTGGCAGCCCGAAGATACAAGCCACAAGGAAAGCGAAACATAGGTCGACCGAGAAAAAGATGGGTGCCGGAACAGGCTACATAAGCCTAATCCATGAAGCGAAGAAGAAGATTACGTTGAAGGTTATGTTTTTAGGCGATTAGAAAAAGTCCAAAAATTTGTTTGACAGTGCCTTCCTTTGTCATTTAATTTTCACGCCACAATTTATAGCTCGAAACAGATTATTAACAATAACAAGAAATATATAATGACAATAGTTGTTGCTGTCGTTGAGATTTTGTGCGCATATTTCGAAGAAAACAACTTAAAAATATGGAACGGAAGTTGTTCTTCAGCGTCATAATCCCAATTAAATTTGATCAAGTCAATATAAATATTTTTTCGACCGTTTAAAGCCTTATAGACTCCAACCGAAAGTACATCAAGCTTTATCAACATGTTTTCTAAATTATGGTGTGGATTTTTACTAATTTTATCGCTAAAATGCTTGCTATGCGTAGCCGGACGTGGTAGCATTGCCTCAATAGCTGGTAGTACTGCTGGAGCTACTTACAGCAGATATTTGAATTACGAGAGAAACTCAAATAACCACAATAATATGCGTGGAAGTAAGTAAAAATAAATTTTGTTCATTTTTAGTGATGTAATTAGTACACTAATTTTATGATTTTTTAATCCCAGTCTCATCCTCAAGTGTGGCCATGCAGTGTTCATCTCCAATAAATTCCACTATTCCACTGTATATGATTATTTATTTTGTACTGCTTGTTGCCTAACAATTTGTGTTCAATATTTGTTGTTAATAATAATAATTTATTGTTATGTAAGTAATTTTTAATTATTACTACTATTATATTTAGCATACAATGGGAATCCAATTTTTTATATTTTTTTAAGTGTTCAACTAACAACAATAAAATGTTATACAAAGATCAAAGACATCTTAATGTATTTATAATGGAGCAAAATTTAATGCGGATCTTCCAAATGGGGCTGCTTATTTAATTGCCTAGAAAATTATATGTCTAGAAAACTGCCGAGCACTAATCATACGACCAAACTCTCAGATGCGTTGTATTTGTGTAAACAATTTTGTTCCCAAAGGATTAATGAAGTTTAACTGATTTCAATTGGCAATTATTTGCTACACGGTATTCCAACACGTCCGTACGCTGATAAGGATGTCGCGGATATGTTCCATCACGTGCCTATTCCTCCTGTTATTAATTGGATTTGTAAATTTTATACAAATGGATAAACAAGTTAATCGGTTGCGTAGTGTGAAAAATAAAGTGCAAAACCGCGTAAATTGGCAATTTAATTCGGAAAAATCTCCTCGAATAAGGAAAACAAAATATGGTGAGTTTATTCTTTATTTTTTAATTTAAAAAACAGTCAATTATTTGAATTCGATGTTTTTATCTTCCATGTGATTTTCGACGTTTCAGATTTTCATAGTCCTGGAATAAAAGGAGATCATGGCGAAGAACATTTTTCATCTGGAAGAAACCGAAACGATCGATTTACTAATGCCAGGACCGTAGCCCATGGTGCTCCTACAGTTAAAGATTTATTTAAAAATATTCAAAAGCCAACTACTAAACTCTAATTTTTTATTTTTGTAATTAAGTTTTTTTTTTTTATTTGTCATAAATAAATATCTAAGTAGCAATAATTTATTATTCAGTCTGCAAATTAATGTTTAATGTATGTGTTATGTGATATTTCAGGGAACCCGGTGCTAAAAAATTAAATTTGAAGTTAATCTTTAATTAATTTAATTTTATTTAATTAAAAGTTAATTTGACGGACTGACGGCCATTTTTTAAATATGATGTCCCATCGTTAGGATAGCAGATGATTTATGTATAACAAAGCCGAGGTAGCAAAATTAATTTTTATGATCATTTAGGTCTACTCGTTTACTAGAACCGAAAGTCACAGGTTATTGATTTTTAATTAAGTTTGTAACTAAAACAAAAAGAATTTAATTTTTAAATATCATAAATAATTAATAATGTAGATAAAGTACGAAGAAATAGATATTTTAAACATTATCTTCTTTTTTTGTTTAATTGATAGAAAAATTAAAATTTATCTAATTAATTGAGTGCAATAAAGTATTAGATTGCAGATAATAATTGATGCGCACCAGTAAAGCTTGAAACAGTTTTGTTCTTCATGTCTATTTTAAACTATTGATTATTTTGCTACACTCAAATAACACGTGATGGTCTATTAGATAATTTATAATTTTATTTACATTTTTCAAATTTTCACATTCACGTGCAGTTTTTAAAATTATATTGTAACACGTGAGAATATACTTTTCCGAGAAAATAAAAATTATATGTTGGCAAGGCTTCAGATTCAAATCTACAAAAATAGTTTAAACAGATTTGCATGTGGTTAAACAGAGGGGGTCATGGGGAACCTAATTCGTTTTGACTGAAATCTCGTTTTGAAGTCCAATTTTGATTAATCAACATTTTGATTTAAGGGTTTATCCGGGGATTATTTTAATTAAACCTTCAATTAAAATTTTCTAGTTGACTGCAATCAAATTATTATCTCATAATAATGTTATTAATCTAATTTATTACGGTTTTGCTATTTTGTAACTACTTAGTAGAATTATCCTAGAATTTTTTATAAAAGTATACAATTTAAATTGAAAATTATGTTATAATTAAACATAATGCGGGATAGTTTCCGATTTATATTTATACTACGATAAGGCTTCTTAGCGTGAGAAAGAGCGCTTTAAGAAAAATTCAACATGTAATATTTTTGCAAAATATGTAAAAATGCTAAAAAAGGAGGACAGCAAGTTATTTTTTAATTTATATTTTAAGCCGTAGCGCCTCTGGTGGTCAGTATCTAAACACTTGATCTAAAGAATGATCTAACACTAGAACGTATTTATCTGACGTTGCTCGGGAAGAGTTTTGACTAATTCTTCCTAGTAATTCTCTGCCCACGAAATTTTCTAGGCAACAAGAATCTCGTTAATCCATTCATCATTTTTTATTGGTTAATAAATACAATTGACAAATCTAAATTGTAATTGCTTAATCTGAATTACAATTACAATTTCGTGTGATAAAACACCCAAGGGGATGCCTGAACAGAATTTAAATGTTTAAACCGAGGGGTTAACCGCTGGTGAAGTTTTTTGTACACATCTAATGAAGTACATGACATCTCATGTGAAGTACATGAAGCACTGGTAAAATACATGAAGTACGTGTAAAGTAGGTAAAATACGTGTTAAGAATATTGAAGTACAAGTGAAGTATCATGAAGTTAGCAAATTTTTAGTGAATTACATGAAGTTGAAACTAGCTTATGCGCTACGGTTAATGTGGATCATAGATACGAAAAGTGCAATCAATAATAATATTAATTAAATAATTAACAATAATAATTAACTTACATCAGTAGATTTTCTTAACATTTTTTTATCTTAAACGTTGAATAGACCTTTGGCGGTCATTATTTTACTAATTAAAAGTTTTGGTAGTTGCTAGTTTAACAGTAATTAATTAATTAAATTAAACTTAGATTTATTTAGTTAATTTTGTAATTTTTTTAGCTCATTTGTTTGAATATCATGGAGGTTTGGTAGCTCAATAAAAAGCTTTGGTAATTCATTATTTTGATCCCCCGGATTTAGAAGTTTCTTTTATCCCCCCCTCAGACCCCGCGGTTTAAATAATTTATTTTTATTTAAAGTGAATTAAATATTTAAGCATATCCCAAGTTTTTTAAAATTAACTATGGCCAAGTAAATGTGTTTAATTCATAATCTGACAATTAATCATAAACTGCATAATTATAAATTCCATGCCCCCTGGGAGGTAGATCTCTGCAACGGGAGATCTTCAGTTTATTTCTGATAAAAAATAAACTACTCAATCCGAGGGGTGTGTGGGAGATCTCCAGTTTACTTCTAATAAAATAAACTACTCAATCCGGGGGGTCTGGGGGGTGTGGAACACCCTCCAGTGCACATATTTTGGAATGAAGAACATTGCAGAACCCCCAGAACTCACAGACCGAGTAGTTTACTTTTTATCAGAAGTAAACTGAAGATCTCCCGTTGCAGGGGCACTGGAGGGTGTTCCACACCCCAGACCCCGGTTTAAATAATTAATTTTTATTAAAAGTGAATTAAATATTTAAGCATATCGCAAGTTTATTAAAATTAGCAATGGCCAAGTAAATGTGTTTAATTCGTAATTTGACAATTAGTTATAAACTGCGTAATTATAAATTCCGTATCCCTGGGAGGCAGATCTCTGCAACAAAATAAAAATAAACTACTCAATCCGGGGTGTGGAACACCCTCCAGTGCTCAAATTTTGGAATCTCGGTAAGTCTCTGAAATACCGATGCAGTACGTAAAATATAATGAAGTATCGATGAATTAGATAAAGTACCGTAAATCAAATTCATAAAAAATTCTAACCAGAACGGAAAATGGAAAAACCCCCTCAAAGTTTTCACGAATAACTCCGCGACGGTTGGGGTTCAAACGATAAAAATGGAAGCTCATTGAAGCTCAAACGTTTGACACCAATTTCACTAAAAAATTCGCGATAAAAGGGGCTGCATCCCCCCCGCCCCAAGTTTTCCCGAATAACTCCGCGACGGTTGTGGTTAAAACGATAGAAATTGAAGCTCAAACGTTTGAGATCAATTTCACCAAAAATTCGCAATGGGGAGGGATTTAATAAACAATTCAAGGTTTATTAAGGAAAAAATAATTCGCAAACCTCTAATTTGCCCTAATAAGAACTCGTTAAATTCAACATTAATCTCGTTAATCCACTCACACAAGTTGCACCTTTAGAAGGCAATCCTACCTTCCTTATGGGGTGAGTATAAATTTGTTATATTTAAAATTCAGATTTCAATATGCTTAATATGTTTCTGCAATATTAGTTATATAAGTATGACATTCCTAGTATTAGTAAGCATGACTGCTAAGCGGTTATGCTTTAATTCACTTCTAATAAATAATAAACTACATAGTCTGAAGATTTCGGGAGGTATGCAACATCGCCACCCCCCTTTTGTAGTGTCTCAAAATTGAAAGGTAGAACATTAGATGTTTAGAAGTTATCCAGAAGCTTTATAATACCGCTGTAATAGTTGAGAGAACAATATATACTGGAGGGTACTTTATAATCCCCCCCCCCCTTCCCAGACCTTGTACATTAAAAAAAAATTTGTATTGATCACTTTATACTGATGGACATAAGTTCGCAAATATATCTAATACAAAGTTTTTAGAAGCAATGGGGTTCAGATCACTAATCTCATTTTACTTTATCATATGTAATATGAGAAAGTATTGTTTTCGTGCAGAAAAAAAATTGAGATTTTGATGGATTTACACTTTTGAGGTCCCTGAGTAAAATAAGACCATTTCAAAAATGTCTGTGTGTGTGTGTGTGTCTGTGTGTGTGTATGTGTGTGTGTATGTGTGTGTGTGTGTGGTCAAATTTTGTGTGCGACCTACAGCAAAAACTAATAGGGAAATTTTTAAACAAAATTTTGGATTTTGTATCCTTATATTGAGACTTAGTGCTGATTAGATTTTGGCTAAACTTGATTCACGGGAACTATTTTTTTTATTTTTAAATTTTATTATTTAATATTAGTTTTAATTAATATTTCAAAACTAATAGGAATTTCAAAACAAAATTTAGGATTTAGTATACTTATGTCGAGATTTAAAACTGATTAAATTTTAGTTAAAATTTGTTTATAAAAACTATTGTTTTTATTATTTTAAATTTTATTATTTAATATTAGCCTTTATTTAATATTTTAAAACTAAAAGGATTTTCAAAACTAAAGTTGAGATGTTTATGGCAGGAATTAGAGCTGATTAAATTTTGGATAAAATTGGTTCATAGAAGCAATTTTTTAAATCTTTTATTTAATATTAGTTTTATTAAATATTTCAAAAACTAATAAGAATTTCAAAACTAAAGTTGGTGTTTTGTATCTTTATATTTACACTTAGAGCTGATTAGATTTTGGGTCACATTGGTTAATGGAAAATATTTTTTTTTTATTCAAACTTTTTAATATTTAATAAAAGTATGATAAAGTCATGGGCATGGCCACATCCGATTTTTTCATTTTATGTTGTTGACAGGTCTCCGCTTATTTCAACCGTTTTGGAATACTTCCTAGCCGCTAATGCTATTTTTCAGAACTGCCTTCTTTTGATTATAACTTTTTACCCGACTGCGCGACAGCAAAGAGAGGGTTATGTTTTCACGCGTATCTGGGTATATATACAGGATGTCCCCATGACCAGGGAGAACCTTTGAGGTGGTAATAAACAACACTTTTCTAAGACAAATTTTAAAATAAAATATTTGTTCAAGTCCAAACCCTTGGGAACCATCTCTCTTTAAAGCAATTTTTTGAATTACTGCCTTCAAACGGTCATATCACCGTAACTATTAATTTTATGGTATTAATAGATTAGTGATTTTTTAAAGACAATTTACATATCTACAAATAAGTTTATAACCTTCTATTATGTAGAATAAACGAATTTTGAGTTATGAATTAAATTAAGAAAAGAAATGTCAAAAAAATTCCAAGCTTTATTTCTTTCGTTTTTGTTGCATACCCTGTATCTTTTAAACGAAATTACTTACAAAAAAACTAACGCCCCAATTCGGGTAGCAAATTTAACGGGCTATAACTTTAGTCTACTAAATTTTTTTGGGAGACCAATCAATTTCACAGAAGATCTCAAAATAATGAACTAGGTCGGTACAAAAAATATAATAGTCATACAGGAGATACCCCTCTTTAAAGCACTTTTTTGACCTTGTTCATTATTTTAGGATTTTTTGTAAAATGGGTTGATTTTTTAAAAAATGTTACTAGATTAAAATTATAGCCCGTTAAATTTGATATCCAAATTTGGCCATTACTTTTTTTGTAAGTAGTTTCGTTTAAAAGATACAGGATTCGCAAGAAAAACGAAAAAATAAATCTTGCAATTTTTTAACATTTCTTCTCTTAATTTAATTCATAACTCAAAATTCGTTGATTTTACAGGATAAGAATTATAAACTCATTTGTAGATAAATAAATTATCTTTAAAAAATTACTAATCTATTAATACCACAAAATCAATGGTTATGGTGGTATGGCCGTTTGAAGATAGAAATTCAAAAATTGCATTAAAGAAGGATACCTCCCAAGAGTTTGAACTAGAACAAAAATTTTATTTAAAAATCACTCTTAGAAAAGTGTCTTCTATCACAACCTCAAAAGTTTACCGTAGACACGTAGACACTTGGTACAACTATTAAATTTTTTGTACCGACCTTGTTCATAATTTTGAGATTTTCTGTAATATGGGTTGGTTTTCCAAAAAAAATTAGTAAATTAAAGTTATAGCCCGTTAAATTCTCTAGCCGAATTGTACTGTTAGTTTTTTTGTAACTAGTTTCGTTTAAATGATACAGGATTCGTAAGAAAAATAAGAAAATAAAACTTGCAATTTTTTTGACATTTTTAAATGTCAAATGTTGATTAATCTTTAATCATCTTATTAAAATTTAACGATCTTGTCTCCAACTTGAGAGGTAATGGCAGACCATTAAACAACTTCTCTTAATTTAATTTATAACTCGAAATCTGTTCATCCTAGACAATAAGATGTTAAACCTAATTTGTAGAGTGATCTTTAAAAAAGTTATAATTCATTAAGTCTAAAAAATCAATAATATCGGAACTATGACCGTTTGAAATCAGAAATTCAAAAAATTGCTAAAGGAAGGTATTCCCCAAAGGTTTGAACTTGGACAAAAATTGTATTTAAAAAATTTTTCTTAGGGAAAGTGTTTTTTATCACCACCTCAAAGGTTCTCCACGGTCACGGAGACACCCTGTATGTATGTGGGATTCTTTATACCCTCGAAGCATCCCAATGGCAGGATGGATTTTAATCAATAAGGTGTCTATCGATTCGTCTAAACCGTGCGATGGTTATGCCCTAGGTTTTGCTTTGGATTAAATTAGAATAAAAATAATTAAAATTTGTAATAATAATTAAGTTAATTTAAAAATTGAAGGATGTGGTTGAAACAAACGTCAGATGTCATGAAACACTGAATTTGGTTGAAAGCTTTGTTGCCGAATGCAGCAGTAAGTTATGTTGTAACCCAAAATTTCTCATAAAAACAGTATTTATATAGACAGGAAATAACAATATTAAGGAAAAAACAAAACTAAAAAATCGCCAATAAAAAAATAAATTAAAAAAATCAAAAAATCCGACTACGTAAAAAACGATCTAAAAAGATGAAAACAAGAACACATAGTAAAAATCCTTTATCCTTAAATTAAAATAGTGATTGTTATTGTCCGTCTTAAACCTATCAATTAAAAGGTGATGTGAAAGGTGAATATGATAAATAATTTCAGTCGGAGGTTATACGGTACATGTGGCAGTAGTCGCAGCAAGAAAAACATTAATCTGGTGCCTCCACCTGAAATTTCACCTTTCAAATCACTTTTTAATTGGCTGATTCAAGACGGATAATAACAATCACTATTTTAACTTAATCTGATGACAGCAGTAACCATTGCTGAAAGCTTACGAATAATATTTTGTTTTATTGTTTATTTAACCTTTTAATTTTAAAGTTTTTAATCTAATATTTTAATTTAAGGATAAAGGATTTCTATTATGTTCCTACGTCTTCTTGTTTTCATCTTTTTATTTTGCTTTTTACGTAGTCGGTTTTTTGATTTTTTTAATTTTAAAAAGTTCTTTATGCATTAATCGCTTGATAGTTTTTTCAAAACTTATGCTCTTATTCAAAATAAATTTTGAATTTTAATATTGTACAAATCGGGGAAAAGAGAGGATTATTGCATAATGTAACTGTTTTTTCGTCGAGTGAGGGGCTAGGGTTTATAAAATTTTCTTTTTTCATTTTTTTCAACTCAATTTTTGATCAATCTTGGGCAAGAGTTAACTAACCCTGACTCAAAAATACATTTTTTCTATAAAAAATTGTTTCACCAAACCAAAGAACAAAAAAATACAAACTCTTTAGGGTAAGGATGAAAGTTGTCGGACTTGCAATAAGGCCACAATTTAATTTTGAAAATTGCAATTTTCCCATAAGAAATACATGCAAGTGTGTTATTGCGTAATATTGCGCAATAATTTTATGCATTTTGATGACCGTCCGTGCAGATTTATACTAGCGGTTCTACCTTAAGGCGGGGTCAACTAAAGCAGTGGTAGAAACGAGTCAGTCGCTCCCTGAGATCTGCCGCGTCAACTTTCAAACTTTTCGAGTTGGAGCCGCTTAAGGGATGTTTTTAGACCCTCATCCTTCATAATCCACTTCAAAAACGGTAAAAATCGCGATCCGGGAATTCGAACCGTCACCCATGTAAGTATATTATTGCGTAATAAAACACCAAATAAGAAAAACATTGTGTAGGCGGTACGTGTGCTATGCTTGGGTTGACAGTGACTAGTGGTGGGGAGATACCAGTCGCTCGCTGAGATCCGTCGCGTCAACATCCTAACTTTTTGAATTGGAGGTACTTGGGGCATGTTTTTAGTAAGTAAAGCGCTTTGCTAAAGTGGGCGGAATTACAGTTCAAAAGAGCCAATGACAAAATTGTATTCCAAATTAATTTTTAAAGCCGTGTTTTTCAAAAATTTGTGAACCAACCGCAAATTTTATTTTTTTTGTACGCTAATTAGACTCTCATCTGTCATAATCCACTTCAAAATGGTAAAAATCCCGATCAGGGAATTCGAACCGTCACCTACTACATAAGTGAATAATAATACGAGTATGCCAAATATGGAATACATTCTATCACCAGGCCGTATGCTGTATGTGGGTCGAGGAGTTGACCACCTGGTTTATTTGGTGTACATAATTTTGTAAATGATTTGCAATTGTTTGCAAATGTCTGCAAATGCTTGCAAATTTTGCAAATGTGTGCAAATTTTTGCAAATGCCTGTAAATCTTTGCAAATGACTGCAAATCTTTACAAATGACTGTAAATCTTTGCAAATGTCTGAAATTGTTTTGCAAATATCTGCGTAAATTTTACAAATGTTGCAAATGTTTACAAATTTTGCAAATGTGTGTAAATTTTGCAAATGTGTGCAAATTTTGCAAATGCCTGTAAATCTTTGCAAATGACTGCAAATCTTTACAAATGACTGTAAATCTTTGCAAATGTCTGAAATTGTTTTGCAAATATCTGCGTAAATTTTTGCAAATGTTTACAAATTTTACAAATGTGTGTAAATGCAAATTTGGTGTACACATTTTTAGTCAATGGTCAACCCCCCGATGTGAGTCGACAATCACAAGCGGTGGGGAGCTACTAATAGCTCTCTGATATCTGTCGGGTCAACATTCACACTTTACCAAGGTGGACTGTTCTAAAGGGATATTTGCAATAAGTAAAGCGGCTTGTAGCGGCCGGAGCAAAGCGGAGGTTTGCATAAATGCAACTAATTAAATCTCGGGTTCACCCTAAAAGTGTATTTTTTCTAAAATTTGTGGACCGACCACAAATTTTATTTTTTTAAACTGTTAATTAGACCCTCATCTTTCATGTTTTAAAAATTGAGATTCGGGTATTTTAACTGTAACCACAACGTATTTTAATATTGATAGGGAGCCAATGAGAAAATTGCATTCCAAATTAATTTTTAAAGCAGTTTTTTGACCAAATTTGTAGTCTGTCCGCAAATTTTATATTTTTTATGTCTATATGGCATTGTTATCTTTCATAATTTAAAAAAAGTGGTGAAAATCGCAATCAGGGTTAATTAACTTTTGTCCAATCTTGTAATACCTCCAAAACTCCCCCTCCCCCTGGCACTAAAACTATATTTTATAGTTTGAGCTGTTGGGATTAGTTACTTAAATTTAGCATGGAAATCATTTTAAATCTCATTTTTAAAAATTTTTTAAAAGGTGCTTCTGCCAAAATCTTGAAATCTGCTTAAGTAAAATGGAGGATATGACGCACCTTTTGAAATTTATCAATTTTCAGTTATTATTCACAAGTGTCTCATGGTGATAGGATTTTTGTACCTACAACCCTAACGTATCTTAAGCAGGAAGTATAGGTGATTCTGATTGTGCTAACTGTTATTAATTACATTAATTCTGAAAATTGAATTTTGCGTCATATCCCCGATGGGGTTGGGGATATGACGCTTCGAGGTTGGGGATATTGCTTATGGCAAAGAGTATATAGATACTATTTATATATACACCTATTTGCATAAGAGCTGTTCCTCTATATCTATATACTCTTTGCTTATGGCGATTTACATGTAATTGATTAAAAATAATAAAAACAATTTTATTTGAAAAAGTATAATAGTCAGATAAAAACTCAAAAACAATGAACACTTAAACTACGGTAATGGTTTTAGGAAATATAACATTAAATGTAAAGTGTAAAATTGTAAAAAATGTAAAATTAATGTAAACATAGGGTAACGTACTAGTCGTTGGACAATACTAGTCAATGGACAGCGCACACCTGCCTTCAAATAATAAGATTTTGTCTTGGTTAATTGCTTGTAACATAGCATTGTTGTGTGCATAAAGCATTTGCGTTATTAAATAGTGCAGTAGTTTTTGTACTAGATGGCAGTGTTAACATGAAAAAATATTTCATCTCGGTCGTCGCTGTGTGCCGGTCATACTTGTGGAATTTAAAAGAAAATATAAGGTAAATAGACTTTTTAATTCGAAATATTGTTGATCATAGATTTTGAAATCATGATTTTTGTTTTAAAATAGATCGATTATATCACATTTATGGTTTTCACAGAATTTCCAGTAATTTCAATCAGTATTTTAGGTTATTTTGAGACGTCCAACGATTGCAACCCTAAAAACATCGAAAATCAGTAATTGGACAGCTGTCCAATAACTGTGTTACGTATAAATTAGTTTTATGATGTTTAATATACCTTAATTCCATAGGATTTAGGACCAGAAAGTTAATATTTCATTCTTGTAGTACTATAACTTTGGGTACTAGTTTTTGGACAGCTGTCCAATTACTGTAATTTTAGTGTCCAATGACTGGTTTGTTGCAGATTTAGTTAAAAAAATGGCTCCAACGAATAAGAAAGTCATTCACGATCCAGACCTTATTAATTTAGCCATAAAGGAGGTTGCGGCTGGTAAGGAAAGGTGCGAAGTAGCTAGAAAATATGGAATACCCAAATCAACTTTACATTTCAAACTGAAAAAACCTGGACACAGAACTTCATTTGGACCACCGCCTGTTTTAACAGCTAAAGAAGAAGAAACTCTAGAAAATTGGATCATTTTATTGGCAAAGAAAGGATTTCCAATAAAAAAAGAAGACCTTCAAAGTAGCGTACAAAAATTTCTACGAGATAATCCTAGACCAAATAGTTTTAAAGACAATTACCCTGGTGCTGGATGGGTAAGAGGTTTTTTAAAAAGACACCCAGCTATTGCTACTCGTACCAGCGAAGGAGTTACTCAGTCAAGCGCGTGTGTATCAGAAGCAAATATTAGGAAATGGTTTTCGGAAATCCATCGATACCTAGACGAAAATAATCTATTAGAAGTTTTAGAAGACCCTAGTAGAATTTTTAATGGAGACGAAAGTGGTTTCCAGTTATGTCCTAAAACAGGAAAAGTCTTAGCTGCCAGAGGTTCTAAGAACGTATACACAATCGATTCTAATAACTCTAAAGAATCTATTACAGTGATGTTCACGTTTGCTGCAAATGGTCAGACCAGTCCTCCCATGGTGGTATATAACTATCAAAGAATCCCGCAAAAAGTGGCTGAAAGCGTACCGGAAGGTTGGGGCGTTGGACGCAGCGAAAGTGGCTGGATGACTAGCGAACTTTTTTTTGAGTATATCGCTAATGTATTTCATCCACATTTAGTGAAGATGGGTGTTACCATGCCAGTTATATATTTTCTTGACGGCCACAAGACGCATTTGACGTATGAAGTTAGTAAACTTTGCAAAGCGCTGAAAATTGAGCTCATCGCATTGTATCCTAATGCAACTCGCATATTGCAACCGGCAGACGTTGCAGTTTTTAGACCAGTCAAAGCAGCCTGGAAAGATGCATCGCGAATGTGGTTAATAGAAAATCCAAATGAAGTTATTACCAAAGTAAATTTTGCCAAAGTTCTAAACGTTGCTCTTGAGAAAGCTGTAAAACCTGAAACTTTAGTAAATGGATTTAAAGCTTGCGGTTTGTTCCCATTCAACCCGAATGCTATAGATTATAGCAAGTGTTTAGGTACAAATAATCAAGTTGATCAAGAGAACGTTGAAACACTAGTGTCAGAGAATGTTATTACATTGTCAAACTTTGTTGACATATTGGGTCCTTTGAAAATGGAAGAACTAAGAGCTTGTGAAAATGTTAATGACCAAGATGAAAATTTTCAACTCTTATACAAACTCTACAGCGTTTTAAAATTGCAAAGGCCAATGATTTCAGAGACTTATGCATCTCAATCCAATCAGGCTTTACAAAGTGAAGATTTGAATCAATTTGCTTTATCTACAACAACCATTGATGAAATGAGCAATATGGTTGATAATGAAATTAATGGAACATTAAGTACCTTACCACAACCAATGAGACTCAATGCTGATCAGCAAACACCTTCAAAAGATCAAACATCACAAATAGAAAACGATGCCATTGAAAATAGCCCAGCTTTTAAGATAATGACTGACAGTCTACTCGGAACTTACTTAACACTACCTAAGACACCTGAAAGGAAAGGAAAGAGAAATACTGTTAGAATGCCCTTTGCAGTTACATCTGACAGTTACAGAAACATGTTCAAAGAGCAAAAGAATAAAAAAGATACGGAACTGCAGAAAAAGGAAGAAAAGAAGAGACTCAGAGAAGAAAATAAATTGAAAAAGGTTAATGATATAATTAGTAAGAGAAATATGACTGGGAAAAATATTTCTGCTACTAATGCATGTTCAATTTGTGCAAAGGCAACAAAGTCAAACAATCGTCTGACTTGTGATATGTGTTCCCTATTATTTCATATTAAATGTGTGCCTAAACGACACCAAGAACATGTACCTGACGATATAGCTATTGATCTTTTTATTTGTCATAAGTGTTATGTAGAAGACAATGGTGATGATGCTTTGGGCGAAGAAATATTGGATGATGAAAACATTGAAGAGGACGTTGATTTAGAAGCTAATCTACTATATGATTTATACAGAAAAGAAAAAAATAACTAAGTTATTTTGGGTGTTATTCGTCACCTATGTTTCGTAATTAGAAAGATTTTATGATTATTTTTAAAAGATTTTGTTACATTTTAAACATTAGCTGATTCGAAATAGATAGATTTTCCCAACTTGAAACATTTTATTTGTTATAATTTCTATATAAATGATTGTGATTTTCAGACTGATTAAAGTAAGAAGTATTGATTTAGTAGGTATTATATGAATAACTATTTTATAAGATTTCTGTTGAACAAAACCTAGTTTATTGTTGGTAAAGGATATTTTATGTTACGTACTTAAAAAAAGTTTAATGATATCTGTTATTGTATTTACCAAAGTTTATTTATGTTAAACCATTCATTGCCTACCTAATACCTACAAGTTAATCTTAAGATTAAGCCTTGTCCAATCACTAGTTGATTGCTGTCCCATAACTCAATTTTGTGTCCAATGACTATGTTTTTTGCCAATATAATTTGAGGATGTTATTATTTACACTAATAGAAGGATATCTATGACAACAAAGTATATATTGTTAAGGACATTCATTACGATACCAAATAAACATTCATAATTTTTTTTTATTGAAATTTTGTATTTTTTGCATATTTTTTTTCAAGTTCCTTCTCTAAAGTGTCCAACAATTGGTACGTTACCCTATTACTATCTCACAATATGCGTCATATCACTAACTATCCACCATTTTATTTATAAAATAATTAAATCATAACAAAGACCATTATGACTAAATTAACTATTTATAATTAATTTTAGACGTTGTACAATGCCATAAAATTCAGAAAACAAATTAAAATCTATGAGGAAACATAATACAGAATTTTCAAAATAATGTAATAAAACTTTTGCATGTGCTCACCTGATTCAGACGAAGAAAATGCGTGCTCTCATGAAAACGATTCGTTCAACAATTAGTTTCTTGCTGTATATCTGGTTTTAGGCAATGGAACTAAGAGATATTTAGGTAATAAGGTTCATAGATAACAACATAACAGAGATCTTGCAATTGCGTCATATCCCCTACCGCGTCATATCCCTCGGTTTTACCTTATGTTAATAATAATTAGATTACTAAAAATGACAAAAAAATGTTGAATGAATTGTAAACTGACTGGGCTTTCAATAAATTTATTATATTGTCAAGGTCGTGGACCGCACCGTACTATTTGTTGTAGTAAATTAATTAATTAATACTGTTCCGCCACTAACCTGTCATCTCGTCTGATGTCGATATGACATCCATTACTTTCTTAACTTCTAGAAGTTCCTTTGGTTAAAGTGAACTTCGATTGGAACCAATGAATATCGTCAATTTTCAGTTAAAACTGACTTAAGTTTTATTTGTTACTAGCTGGATACCCGGCTTCGCCCGGGAAAATAAAATACTTTGCCTTTGTCTGAAGTATTTTGATTTCGCAGGGTGGCTTTACCCGAGCTTTTCTTCTCCAGTATTTCAAATCACTTATAATAGTGTAGATACTGAATGTGAATATACCAATGTAAAATTACCATATATCAATTACAGGTATTGGCGATGGGAATCTCGTTAATTCATTCATGCGCGTCCGCAATTTTTCCCTTTTTTTTTTAATTAAGCTTTTCGGTCCCAGTTTTTAGCGGAAAACCTCTTTAGGGTCCTAGAGAGTAACTGTGCAAAATTTGGTTGGGATCGGTCGAACGGTCTAGGAGTCTATAAGGAACATACATACATACATACACACACACACCCACATACATCCATTTATATATATATAGATAGAAGATATAGATTACCTATTTAATTTGTAGAAGATGGGGGAGGGGGGGTTAATATTTCTGTCGGCAGTTTCACAAATCCTAGCCACGCCACTGCCTCATCGTGGCTTAGTATATCAAGTAGTGAATATTTTTGCTTCTCCCTGGTCATCTCCAAAGTGCTTTTATTTGTGCTTCAGGAGGCAAACCACAGGATAATATTTTGTAATCTACGAAAAAAATGTCCAAAAACTAACTTTTCAGAAACTTGCTACATTTTTCAATAAAATCTAAAAAAACGAGGGGTTAACCGCTGGTGAAGTTTTTTGTACACATCTCATGAAGTACATGAAGTACTTCACGTGGAACATCCTCCAGTGCCTCTGCAACGGAAGATCTTCAATTTACTTCTGATAAAAAATAAACTACTCGATCCGGAGGGTCTGGGGAGCGTGGAACACCCTTCAGTGCCTCTGCAACGGGAGACCTTCAGTTTACTTCTGATAAAAATAAACTATTCAATCCGGGGTCTGGGGGGTGTGGAACACCCTCCAGTGCACAAATTTTGGAATGAAAAACATTCCAGAACATGCAGAACCCCCAGACCAAGTAGTTTACTTTCTATCAGAAATAAACCGAAGATCTCCGTTGCAGAGGCACTGAGGGTGTTCCATACCCCAGACTCCCGGTTTAGATAATTTATTATTATTAAAGTGAATTAAATATTTAAACATATCTCAAGTTTATTAAAATTAGCTATGGTCAAGTAAATGTGTTTAATTCTTAATTTGACAATTAATTATAAATTCCGTACCCTTTGGGAGGCAGATCTCTGCAACAAAATAAAAAATAAACTACTTAATCCGGGGAGGGTCTAGAGGGTGTGGAACACCTTCTAGTGCCTCTGCAACGGAAAATTTTCAGTTTACTAATGATAAAAAATAAACTACTTGATCCGGGGGGTGTGGACCCTCCATTGCTCAAATTTTGGAATCCCGTGAATTACTGCTGAATTATATGAAGTACGAAGAAGTATGCAGAATTATCATGAATTACGTTAAGTGTGAAGTCAATTGTACACGATTTCCTCTAGCGGTTGACCCCTCGAAAAAATACAATTTAGATTTAACAACTTTCAACATTCCTAATTTAAACATTTTTATAGCTGATGATGGCAATTTATTAATCCAGGGGGACCGATATATTTACGTGTCTTGAAAAACATGGAGACGGTCATAAAAAAGTTGACTTTCTTCAGATTCAAAGTTGGAAACTAAGTATTACTAAGCCAACGAGTGTCCAACAGTTTTGAAAAAGAAGAAAGCGAATTAATTCTGATGTTGACACTTCATAAAACTTCCAGATAGAGAAAAGTAATAATAAATCATTCATTACACATGGCTCTTGCATAAAATAATAAATTTACAAAAACTACTACTTTATTATAATTTAAAAAAAGTTTTCAAAAAATACAATTTCTTTCTGTTTAATAGCGACGCAATTACAGCTAAGGCAAAAATTCTGATAATAAGCACAAGTTATGGGTTTTTTAAAATATTACAAACAATTGTAAAAATTCTAATAGATGACCTAATTAATTAATAAACTTCAAAATTAGTTCAAAGGTTCTTGTACCATAATTGGAAAATTGTAACAAACGCGATAAGCGCAGAGATATGAGCTAAAAGGAATTTTTCTTTAATTCTGCCCTTTGTCCATGATTTTCACTTTTTGACCGAAAAATTGTTTTAGCCGGCGTTTGATCAAATTCTTTTGGGGTCTGCAGAAAAAAATTCACAGGTAAATGGCAATACAATGTTTGATTTTTGAAATCTGTGCCCAAATGTGTTTAACAAAGTCCAGAAAGATAAAAAATTTTTAAGTAAGCAATAAATCGTGCGGAAGATAAGAAATTCAAATATTAAGTTCACCACTATCGATTGCTTATCTTAAAAATATAGACGAATATACAAGTGAGAGTGAAGAAATTGGAATAGTATCGCGACGAGTGAAGCCTTACGAGTTGCATTTATCACGACCGACATGTTTTTTTTCACTTTACACCGGAACTTTTATACTTGCAAGTAGTAATATATTAAAAATTATCATAAGTGGTCAAATGAAGTTCAAAGATAATTCAGATATTATCTAAAAATATATCATTTATAAATAGTTGATTGTATAAAAATGTTTTAAAGTTAAACTTCCTTTAGTAAACCTTTTACATTAAACAATGCCGAGTTAATGTGAACTAGTGATGTGTGGTAAAATGATAATCCATTTAATTTGTGCAAAATAATAATATTATTTAAAAAATGGCTGACCCTACCATTCAAGCGTTTTGTGATATAAATTTAAATAGCACCGATCGGACTATTAATTTAATAAGGGAATTCAACACCCCTTCATATAATTCCGTTAGTTTGTTTTCTTCTACCATTGGAGTATTGGGAGCATTGTACCAGGTAAGAAAGGAAGAAACCTCGTGAAATTATTAGATTTTTCCAAAATTAAAACTTGTATACACGGTGATTAAGAGCCTCATCTACCCCCGAATTTATTTTTTATTTGACAATAAAAAGGGTATTGAAAGGTTTTAGGGAAATTGTTTTTTAAATTTCGAAAAAAATAAAGAAATCAAAATTATGGTAGATGAGACTTTTAAGGGTGAAGTTTCTTGATTTACTTAAATTATCGTTCCAGTATTGTTTTTTAATAAAAAACAATCGCGATATCAGATACCGCCCCCTTTGATTTGTGGGCAATAAATTTTTTAAAAATGATCAAATTGGATTGGATGGGCCCAAAAATTGTTGTTAATAATTGAAAACAATTTTAGATATTGCCAAGAAAGGAATATTCAAGAAACCACAGATGGATATCCTTTTCTGCCGAAAGGGGAGAAAAATTATACTATGGTTAAGCGTGTCCGATTTATTGGCTGCACTAGGTATATTCAATTTTTTAATTTTTCTGTTTGTTGTGTAGCAACATAGTAAATTACGTCAATTCTAAGTTTATATTATGATTCCAATTCGTCATGATGTGCAAAATTATCAACATCTCAATAATTGGCAATTATTCACAGGACAAAAAACTTGGATAATTGCATGCTGTTTTAGCAATAATGTTACGTTTATAATCCAGGAAACTCCTTATTTCTCGATTTAGCGTAATGGTTATAATAGCAACCATTTAAAAATTAAACCAATGTAGCTACCTACGAAGGTGGTTCAATTAAAATGATTTAAAAGCATTTATTTTGACTTGACTTTCTTGGGTCTTTTTCATACCGTCTTCCCCACATCTTCCACCAGGAAGAGATTTCAACACAAGAGTTTAAACAGCACCGGCATCAGGACCAAGCGGCAGCTTGCTTCTCAGCAAAATCATTTATGAAATATAAAAAACAGGAGAAAAATGTTCTTCATAAACAAACATTTCAAGATGGGGTAGAATTTATTCATAAAATGAAAAAGTTTAAGTCGTAAAAAACAAATTCGCTGACTTTTTCAGTTTTTCCCTGATTAAATTTGATAATTTTCCCTAATTTTTCGAATCGTGGTAAACAAAAATCAAATGTTTTGGCTGCGGGAAATAATCAAAATGTTCGTCTCGCGCAAAATCTTGACCCAGCTCTTATACCCAAAAATAGTTGAGTTATTATAAACAAACCAATTAAATTATTATTGAACAAAACAGCAGAATTATTAAACAAAAAGTTGAATTTCTTTAATAAAACAGTGCGTTTTTGAACAAAATAGTAGCTTTTTTGCATAAAACAGTAGAATTGTTGAAAATACAGTAGAATTGTTAAAAAAACTGTTTAATTCTTAAATTAAAAACAATTGAATTATTAAACTAAAAATAATTAAAATATTGTATTTAAATTATTACACCAAACAGCTGAATTTCTTAAACAAACCAACAAAATTTATTCAACCAAACAGTTCTATTTTTTGACCAAGTAGTACCTTTGTCGCTTGAAACAGTTGAATTATTAAAAACGCAGTAAAATAATTAAAAATTGGTTGGATTGTTAAACAAACAGTTGAATTACTAAATTACAAAAATCAAATTGTAGAATCAAGGATAACTGAGTTGTTGAACCAAAACAATTGAATTATTCAACAGAAAACAATTAAATTATTAAACTAAATATAATTAAAATGTTTACTAAAGCAGTTAAATTATTGAACCAATCAACAGAATTTATTAAATAAAACAGCTAAATTTATAAAGTAGTACAGTTGAATTTTTTACAAAGTAGTAATTTTTTGCTTAAAACAGTTAAATTATTAAAAACACAGTAAACCAGTTCCAAAATTTGTTGAATTGTTAAACAGTTAAATTTCTGAATTGCAGAAAACTGAATTGTTGAACCAAAACAATTGAATTATACAACGAAAGATATTTTAATTACTAAACTAAATATAATTAAAATGTTGACTAAAGCAGTTACATTATTGAACCATCAGTCGAATTTATTAAACAAAACAGCTAAATTTTTAGAGTAAAAGTTGCATTTTATGATAAAGCAGTAACTTTTTGCTTAAAACAGTTGAATTATTAAAAACGCAGAAAACCAGTTCAAAAATTGGTTGGATTGTTAAACAAACAGTTGAATTACAAAATTACAAAAATCAAATTGTTGAATCAAGGATAACTGAGTTGTTGAACCAAAACAATTGAATTATTCAACAGAAAACAATTGAATTATTCAACAGAAAACAATTGAATTATTCAACAGAAAACAATTAAATTATTAAACTAAATATAATTCAAATGTTGACTAAAGCAGTTAAATTATTGAACCAATCAACAGAATTTATTAAACGAAACAGCTGAATTTATTAATCAAACCGCTGAATTTATTAAATAAAACACCTAAATTTATAAAGTAGTACAGTTGAATTTTTGACAAAGTAGTAATTTTTTTTCTTAAAACAGTTAAATTATTAAAAAACACATTAAAATACTTGAAAAATCTGTTGAATTGTAAACAGTTAAATTGTGAATTGCAGAAAATTGAATTGTTGAACCAAAACAATTGAATTATTCAACAAAAGACATTTCAATTACTAAACTAAATATAATTAAAATGTGGACTAAAGCGGTTAAATTATTGAACCAATCAACCGAATTTATTAAACAAAACAGCTCAATTTATAGAGTAAAAAGTTGCATTTTTTGACAAAGCAGTAACTTTTTTGCTTAAAACAGTTGAATTATTAAAAAACGCAGTAAACCAGTTCAAAAATTTGTTGAATTACTAAAGAAACAGTTGTATTGCTAAATTACGGAAAATTAATTTCTTAAATCAAGGATAATTGAGTTATTGAACAAAAAACAATTGAATTATTAAATTAAATATAATTAAAATGTTGATTAAGCGGTTAAATTATTGAACCAATCAACCGAATTTATTAAACAAAACAGCTGAATTTATTAAACAAAACCGCTGAATTTATTAAACAAAACAGCTGAATTTATAAAGTAGAGCAGTTGAATTGTTTGACAAAGTAGTAACTTTTTTGCTTAAAACAGTTGAATTATTAAAAAGCGCAGTAAAATAGTTGAAAAATCTGTTGATTGTTAAAAAAATAGTTGAATTTCAAAATCACAACCACAATATGGTTGAATCAATGATAATTGAGTTGTTGAATCAAAAGCAATTAAATTATTCAACAAAAAAACAATTGAATTATTAAATTAAATATAATTAAAATGTTGACTAATGTAGTTAAACTATTGAACCAATCAGCTGAATGTATTAAACAAAACAGCTAAATTTATTAAACAAAACTGCTGAATTTATTAAACAAAACAGCTAAATTTATAGAGTAGAACAGTTGATTTTTTGACAAAGTAGTAACATTTTGTTTAAAACAGTTGAATTATTAAAAACGCAATAAAACAGTTGAAAAATCTGTTGAATTATTAAAGAAACAGTTGAATTGCTAAATCACGGAAAATTAAATTGTTAAATCTAGGATAATTGAGTTATTGAAGCAAAAACAATTAAATTATTCAACAAAAAGCAATTGAATTATTAAATTAAATATAATTAAAATGTTGACCAAAGCAGTTAAATTATTGAACCAATCAACCGAATGTATTAAACAAAACAGCTCAATTTATAGAGTCAAACAGTTGAATTATTAAAAAACGCAGTAGAACACTTGAAAAATCTGTTGAATTGTTAAAGAAACAGTTGAATTGCTAAATCACGAAAAATTAAATTGTTGAATCAAGAATAATTAAGTTATTGAACCAAAACCAATTGAATTATTCAACAAAAAACAATTTAATTATTAAATTAAATATAATTAAAATGTTGACTAAGCGGTTAAATTATTGAACCAATCAGCCGAATTTATTAAACAAAACAGCTGAATTTATTAAACAAAACCGCTGAATTTATTAAACAACACCGCTGAATTTACAATACAAAACAGCTAAATTTTTGACAAAGCAGTAACTTTTTTGCTTAAATCAGTTGGATTATTAAAAAAACGCAGTAAAACAGTTGAAAAATCTGCTGAATTGTTAAAGAAACAGTTGAATTACTGAATCACGGAAAATTGAATTGTTGAATCAGGAAAAATTGAATTGCTGAACAAAAAATAACTGAATTATTCAATAAAAAAAACCTCTGCATTTATTAAACAAAACAGCTAAATTTATTGAGTAGAACAGTTGAATTTTTTAACAAAATAGTAACTTTTTTGCTTAAAACTGTTGAATTATTAAAAACGCAGTAAAATAGTTGAAAAATCTGTTGAATTGTTAAGTAACAGTTGAATTACTAAATCATAGAAAATTAATATTTTGAATCAAGGATAATTGAGTTGTTGAACCAAAAAAAATTGAAATATTCAACAAAAAACAATTGAATTATGATATGAAATGTAATTAAAAAGTTGACTAAAGCAGTTAAATTTACTATTGAACCAATCAGCCGAATTTATTAAACAAAACAGCCGAATTTATTAAACATAACAGCTAAATTTATAGAGTAAAACAGTTGCATGTTTTGACAAAGAAATAACTTTTTTGCTTAAAACAGTTGAATTATTAAAAAACGCAGTAAAACAGTTGAAAAATCGGTTGAATTGTTAAAGAAACAGTGGAATTACTGAATCACAACAAAATAAATTGTTGAATCATAGATAATTGAGTTATTGAACCAAAAACAATTGAATTATTCAACAAAAATCCTCTGCATTTATTAAACAAAACAGCTAAATTTATAGAGTAAAACAGTTGCATTTTTTGACAAAGTAGGAGCCTTTCTGCATAAAACAGTGGAATTATTGAAAAAAACAGAAAAATTATTGAATTGGTAAAAAAATAGTTGAATTGTTGAATCAGGGAAAACTGAATTTTTAAATCACAGATAATTAAAATGTAGAACCAAAAACAGTTGAATTATTCAACAAAAACCAATAAAATTATTAAACCAAACAGTTGAATTGTTAAATAAAACAGTTATATTTTTGAACAAAATAGTTCTTTTTTTGTATAAAACAGGAATTGTTATAAAAAACCCACAGAATTGTTGAAAACTCTATTGAATGTTAAATCAAAAACAATTAAATTATTTCACAGAAAATAATTAAAATTTTGACCCAAATAAAATCAGTTGCATTTTTTGACAAAGTAGTAGCTTTTCTGCGTGAAACGGTTGAATTATTGAAAAAATAGGAAAATTGTTGAATTGTTAAAAAACAATTGAATTGTGGAAATACGGAAAATTGAATTTTTGCACCAGCGATAATTGAATAATTCTTGAACCAAAACAACTGCATTATTCAACAAAAAGCAATTCAATTATTAAACCAAACAGTTGAATGATTAAAAAAAACAGCAGAATTATTGAAGAAGAAAGTTGATTTATTATATTTAACAAAACAGTTGAATTTTTGGACAAAATACTAACGTTTTTGCATAAATTAGTGAAATTTTTTAAAAACCAGTAGACTTATTGAAAACTTTATTGAATTATTAAATCAACAATTTAATTACTGAACAAAAAATAATTAAAATGTTAACCAAAGCAGTTAAATTAGTGAATTATTCAACAAAAAAACAATTGAATTATCAAAGCAGTTAAATTATTGAACCAATCAGCAAAATTTATCTAACAAAACAGCTAAATTATTATTAATTTTTTATTTAAAAATCATCCGCAATCAAAATTCCTACAAACATTGTCAATTGAATATATTAGGTTGGATTTACTGAATTTTATTGCGAATTCTATCCTTTAGTTCTTAAATGGTATTTTATCTATTAAAATAAATAAAAATAATCAAGCGAAGTAAGATCTGGAGATCTAGATGGCCATTCGATCGTTCCCCTGCGATCAATCCATTTGTTGGTAAAAACTTAGTTTAAATATTCAGCTTTACGAGATCGCTGTATATTATTTTTTTAATTAACTTATAATTTAAAAACCTGAAAAAATAATACTTAGACGAAGATGTCAAAAGATAAACAAAAGTATTGTTAAATAAAAAGATTAAACTTTTTCCAGGATTGAAAATACAAAAATGCTAAATTTTTACTTAAACAACGGATTTTAACGATTCTTATCCATATTCGTAGAGCGACCTGCCCCGTGTATTAGGGAAATGGATTTTATGCTACGGGTTCAAACTTATTCAGTATTACAAGGAGTTGAAATGAAATAAAAAGGAATATTGCTTAAATGAGCAAGTAGAAGTGGATTTTATAGTTCTATTAATGTTAGATCGAGGTTTATAAATTCCCAATGATTTGTTCGATCAATTTTGTAAGTCAAGTAAAGCCGTCGGTCCCCCTGAGTTGATGATTGCCACCATTATCAATATGAAGAATATTTTTTGACTTTCCACCATTTTTCAAGGTGATGGACTGAGTACAGCTTACATTTATTAAATTTTTTGATATTTTCCTTACTGTGCCAAGTCTTCGGTAGTTTAAAAAATCAGGTTTTTTCATTCGTTTAAAATAATATAATTTAGCACAGGTTAAATGCTCTTGTAAGTTCATGGTAACACGCTACTTGACCTTTAAGACAAGTTCAAATTATATTTTTGGAATTTTGAAGGTCAGACCTTGCTTAATCAGCCCTGATCAAAAATGTTGTAATAAAAATCAATAGCGTGAAAACAAATTTAGCGAACTTTTGTTATCTGTGTGTATAAATTGGCAAGATTGTTACGGGTTAATAGAAATTTAAACAAATTTTGCAGATAAACAAGTAGCTCAAAAAATACGTCGCAATATGGTGAAGATAAATTAATCCAAAAATTCTGCACATATTCACAATTTTATATTAAATTTTGTATAAACAATGGCCCTATTTCAGGAGTCCTCCTGAGAGCAGGATTATGGTTAAATAATAGAACCTTGATGGTACCCTTAAGTGGAGACTCGCACATAAGCTTCTGCACCGTTTCATCGGTAAAAACTAATTTTCAAAGTTATCTTAGGTACTAATTTTAGAATTTTCTTCGTAGGCCTGGATACAGTATTTCTATACAGCGACGTGGCTGTGGACTTTATGTTACGCAATTGATATGCGGTTTATACTTCGCGAAAGAGAGCAAAAACTGAAATATTACCATATAGTGTCGTGGATTCTTCCAGCCATTCTTACCCTAGTTGGAATCATTTTAATTTATCTTCCTAACAATACGTAAGTTCCAAGTAGTTTCCTCGGTTTATTATTATTTCAAGTTATTTTAGCCACTTAACAACGAATAGCATAGTGATGAAAAATTTTCCCAATTATTTTGCTCTGTACATTCCCATAACAGGAGTGATGATAGCCAATCCAATATTATATCGACAGTCCTGCAAAGATTTGGAAAAAATTATCATATGTACTTCGGGACAATTTACAAAACGTGAACGAGAACTCATCGACTCCATCAAAATAAAATTTGCAGCCATCAACCTTGTTTTCTACGCTTGCTGGTTCGCCAACCTCATAAATGGTTTTCTACTGTGGTTTTTATGGACGGATCTTCCAATTCCACTAGTTTCACTACGTGGTATATAATGGTAAATATGTATATTATGAAATTTTAAATAAGTATCTATATAAAATGCAAATTTACAAAACGATCCGTAAGAATTAAGTAGTAGCGGCCAATGATCTGATGAGAAATACTTTTCATCTTGCCGATATCTGGTATATTCCTTTCTATTTCAGGCGTTCATGAATCCTCTTCAAGCGTTCTTCAATTGCTTGGTCTACAGAAGATGGAACAGCGACTCCGAGATTGTTATATTGCCATGGAATAGAAATAATAATAATAATACAGAGGTTATTAAAACTCGATCGTCGGCACACGATGCATTAAGTCAAGACAGCTTGCCCCTTTTGGAAAAATATCGTGACAATGCCTACAAAAGTTACACCTAAAAGAATTCCAAAGTTCCAAATCTACCTGACTGTGTTCAATAAAACTAAAATTATTTAAAAATAATTTATTGATCTGCATTTTTCGCAGAACATATTTAGTAAGTTTTACATAATGTGTATTTTAATTTAGTTACTAACTGGAATTTCTAAGTTGATATTTATAATAATAAACTCGTTAAAAAATTAAATCTTAACAATGCTGTACAATTTTTTTTATAACAGATATATCAGATGATCGTAAATAAAGCATTTATTTAACTTATTTTTATAAAGCACAAGCCATGACTCACATTAAGATTGACGTGCGAATATCAACATTAATTTTTCTAGAACACAAATAAAAATAACACAAACATAAAATTGTCAATAACAATAAAATAAAGTATTAATGTTTCGGATACAACGACATCGTCAATGCGCTTATCGTTTTTCACTGGTAAAGGTCACATTTTAATATTGGTCTACTGTAAAATTGTCACAATAAAATATTATTATGGAATATTGGAGAAATATTTTAACATATTCTGATACTAGCAAACTATTAATTTTAATAGAACTCTTTCTTATCAATATTGTATTGCACAGTTTGTTAAAATATTATATCTCATTTTAATAAATAGCAAATAAATTGATTACAGAACAATAAATACATTAAGATTCTTAATTTTGTTGTTGTGAAAAGAGCGCGTCTATTTTTTTTAATTTTTTGTCGATGGCTATTAGTGAATTTCTATTTTTGTCAATGGCTACTGATACGAGCATGGTAATGGGGTGCAACCCTCCCAAAACAATATTCAAATTAAATTGCCAACTCGAGTGATATTTTTAATGCAGAATTACACTTTAACCCCTCCCCTTAGTTACAGCTGTCGGCCTCCTAATGCAGCACCACCAGTCCGATGAGTATCTACTTGGATTATGAAAACAGTGCCTATCCCTGTGTCAGTAATTAATTGATTAGCATAACAATTTTCTATTGGTAGATGAAAACTGCGTCTTTCACCAGGCAGAAACATTAAATAGCATCAAATTATGCAAACCACACCGAATCTTTGGTGATGAGGTAGCCTGCTAAACTGGACACAAATGAGCTTCCGACCCTGTTTTATTCGCTAATGGTGGTAATCATTAACACAGAGGAACCGATGAGATGGCTTCGTGTATCTTCCAAAGCACCGAAATGCTTATAGGAAAGTTAAACTTTGATTGGACAAGAATCTAGAACCTTGAGCATGTCAAAAAAATGCGTATTACGTATATTCATTGATAAGATGGTTTTGTTCATAGATGAGATCAAATTTATGAAATGAGGCTGAAGAATTCAGTTCTCTACGTGAATGAATACTTTATTTCATAAAAAGATTGTAGTTTGAAAGATTGAGACTATAAACGGAACTTAACTCCTTACTTCGCTCAGAAGATTACCACAGTTGACTGTAAGCAAATTGTAATTACCTCGGTGGGTAGCCACTGCCTTCCGAGGAAAGACGATCAGAATAAATTTGTTACTCCGTTTGAGCTCAAACGGGTATCTCGATTTGGTAATCGACACTCAAGTGCCAGACCATGACCGTCCTCATTTCTTAATCCGTATTCTGTACAGAATTGTTAATGTCTAGGTTTGCACCCCAAATTAAGTTAAAAATAGGTGAAAATTTGAGAAAACTAAGTATGTATATTCTGAACGGTGATGCCTAGATAATCTATAGGTCCGTTCTACCTATTTCAATCCACTCGGGATGTAAGTTTTTCTCTAGAGACAGGTTTTAGCATTAAGATCCCACAGCTGCTGAAATCGAGTTGGGGAGTGTATCTGCGAATGTATCTGATAGTCATCAACACAAGGAGATCGTCATCTTTACGTGCCTTCCAAAGCAGGGAGATGGTCATAAGAAAATTAGACTTTCCCGGCTTTGAACTCTGTAGCTTGCTAACTACCAAACCATGACCATCATCACAGACCTTTAGCCTCCTGGAAACCAAAAAGCAGCTTGCCATGTTACACTACCTTCTGACACCTAATTTCGGAAATGAAGGTTTATAATGTTACTTCTAGAACCAGCAGGTATACATTCGATGAGCGGAGGATGGTACGCCGCAAGGGTCAAATCCATCCTGATACGATAAGAATAAGTTCTGGGCCATTTACTCTCAAAAATCTAATTTTCCAACAAAAATTCAAATGAGAGAAATCAGGTTCGTAGAAAATTTAGGCACAAAATGCACACATAAAGATTTCAGAATTAAAATGAGCGATATAAGGTTACAAAATATTGAAAGGTCAAGTGCACGTTTTGCTCACAGATAAAGTGGTCAAATTTTTTTTTTACATCTCTTTCACAAGAAGCTGATAACTTCGGTTAAAAAAAAAACTAATAATTTTTGAGGTAGGAAGATTTTATCACAGATAGTGTAATCCTTTCTTTCGACAAAATGTCCCTAATCAATAAAAAAAATCCACTTTTGCAATATCAAATTGTTTTCTTAATATATTCATTGCAATAACTTCGTTGCTGTCAAATAAAATTAAGAATTATAATGCCCTTAAAATTGTAAACATTTAAAATATTAATTTATGCGTGCATTAAACATTCAAAATGCTAATAATTATTCTATATACGTACAAAACAAAATAAAACTACTATCTACCAAAATTGTCATTACCATCACTGATGAGCCGCAACCAAAATCGAAATGATTAAAATGTTATTTTTTTAAATTTGTCTTAAGAGGGCACTTTTGTCATATACAAACGTACAAAAAATTATGACTAGTAACATTAAAATTATAGAAAAATTATATATTTTCATCAATATTCTTTACAACTAACAAACCACGCAAATTATTTCAAAAATAAAATCAAATCAAAATATTTTTCATTAAAAATTCCTGGATATCAAAATTATCACATTCAAATATACAAGATGTTTTTGAATTAAATTTCCCCAACATATAAATTTTAATTAATAAAAAAAAACTGTTATAGCAGATAATGCCACATTAATATTTTTTTGTGTAATTCCCAAATCTAATCTCAATAATAAAAATTTTATTTTCTGAAGTGGAAACATCCCATATATTTTCCATAAATTGTACATAGAATACTTACTCATTAAAAATGTTAAAAGGCTAAAAACATGTGCCGTCAATCAGGATTCAAACACTATTTCTTCGGGTAAAGTAACATCGGTAATATCTTTAACAATCATTTCGGCGACTTTCCACGCCATTTCCTCTTTATTTTTATCCTCTTCAATACTGACGAACTTCCTAACAGCATTTTTAAGACGAGATGCCGCACCTCTATCCGGTTCGGGTTCGAAGTTCCTTTCGTACCTCCCTAATGCCGTGATTCTGCCAAACGCCAACTTTTGACTTTTATTACGTTTCCACAGCGAATCTGGATCGTACAATTGTCGCGTATCGATATTCATGTCAGCCTTTTCGTTCCTCTTCTTCTCTTTCGGTATTTGCATAGCCAAAAACGTACTACTCATACTGAAACTTTTCTCACTACTGCCATCAGACGGTGCATACTTATCACTATCAGGTGAAGAATACGAAGCACAACTATTAACGGAATTTATTAATTCCGAAAGATATTTATAAAAAAGTTGCGAAACGCGAAAGTTTTTAAGATAATTTCTGCGTAAAACCTCCTCGACTATCTTTAATGGAAGATTGAAGCAGTCCAATGTTACGCCATTTTCTCCACATATATTCTGTTCGACCGCGAATCTAACCTTATCGCTGAAGCCGAGCGGACAATGAGCTTGCAAAGAAAAGTATTTGTCGTACAAAACGACGGCATCATTTTGCAACTCGACCGGATCACAAAATTCTCTCTGTTGGTCGAGTTGCAACTGAAAGTTGCTCGCCGCTATCCAAAACTCCAGCAGACCACGATCGTTCTCCTGTTCCAAAAATTCCATAAAGTAAAATAACGCGGTTTCGTTATACAGAATGTCGTCCAGCACTACTTTCCCGCTCGTCAAGACATCAATTTGATATTTACAAAAACAGTCGCTTCCCAAAAATGCTTGAAAATAGTCCCTCTCCAGAACATCGCGCACGTGGATTTCTAAGCAATCGAAACAGTTTGCCCTCACAATTTTCGACATATCACAAATACTTTCGACAATATCGTTACGAACTTGATCGCCGCACTTTACACTATCAGTCGCCTCCAATGAGACATAACACTTAAATATTCTTACAGCGTCATCCACCAGTTCCTGTTGATGGCGCTCTAATTTAGTACTTTTGTTATTAACACTATTATGACTAGTATCATTATTATCACAATTTAGGTCCAATTTTGCCATTTTATCACACTGTAAAGTAGCTATCGCCTTAATGTCCGAATAGTCGCATAAACTTGACGAATCGGCAGTAAAAGAATCGCAATCAGTACTAACGGACAGACTGTCATGTTCCGCTTCACGCGTGTTGTTGTAAAATTTGTGCGCGTGTAATTTGAATCGTTCAATGTCTATAAAACAATGAACGTAACACAACGCTCCGCGCAATTCTAGAAATTGTTCTAAAAATCCGAGCGCCACTTTATCGCCCAGCACTTCGTTTAATGTCTTCGATAATCGGGAACGTTGTTTACTGGCATCGTTATCACCTGAAAAAGTTAGCTTGTCAGTAAAAAGGTTCATAACATAGCGAAATATAGGCGGACTTAAGAAATAGAAATAAAAGTTCTTTAATTAATGATTACTAATGTACTACAGAGGTTCTTAAAATATTTGATGTCAATAAATGGATTGTGTGCAGTGTGGTGTTAGACACACAAGGAAGCTATGAAACAGGAAATCGCGGCATCATATGCTAGAATAAAAAAATTATTGAAAATCTCGTTAACCCATACTGCGCGTCTATTCGTAAATAAAAGTTTATCATTTGTTTTGTTATATACAGTAGAGCGTCGATTATCCAAACGTCGGTCAAACGAAAGACCGCTTAACCAAACTACTATTCCTTGCTCGCATATACCGCTCTTCCCCTTCCCGCACCTGCGCCAAATTCGAAACTAGTAAAAATGTTATAATAAATATGGTTTTTATTGGTAAATTGATAAATAAAAGTATTTAGTTGGATTATCTGAATAAATCGGTTTTCCGAACACCTATGCCTCCAATTAGTACGGATAATCGACGTTCTACTGTACCTATCAGGAAACTGCAAGGGTACAAGCAAAAATAATTCTCTTCAATTAGTAATTTATTTGTTTTAATAAATACTTGTCAATTAAAAATATTAAATAAATTCGGTCAAAACCGAAGAAAAATGTAAGTTTCCCCTTTTAGACATTGGGGGCGACTTGTTTGGAGACGACTACTTTTTTTGGTTTTGAACTGATGATTTTTTTTCCTATAAGACATGAACTGACGAAGACATTTTACTATGACTACTATTGAAGTTATAGAGAACTTGTGGTCGACCGAGATCTACGTCTTTGTAGAAACCCAATTTACAGCGACCCACTTAACCCCAGCACATTGAATATTTTTTATATTTTTTGTTTTTACTTTGGCCATTTCTTATGAATTTTAATTTTTAAATCTTAAAAATATACATTCAAGATCTTGTCGCAACCCACAGTTTGGGAAATGCTGGCTATAGATAATCGTTAAATAGACCTGGACTAATAATTGAATTTAATTTTAATTAATAAATTCATTCTTAAAACACATTTTACAAGTTAATAAAAAAATTGTATTATAATACTTTATAATATAATCTTACAATAGAAAAGTAAGATTATTATGTATGTAAAATGTTATTATATTATATTCTTATTATCTTATTATACTATCTTATAAAGATTATACATAATATTCAAGTGTTTTCGATTATTTAAATTTTTCTTTATTACAATGTCAAATGATGAGTTAGCAATATATTTATTAAATTCAAATTTTAAAAATTAACAGGTTAAATTGACAAACAATAAAACGAATTTTTATTTTTTTCCCGATTACTACATCCCAAGCAGAATTCATAAAAAGTATGGGAGAACTCTTTTTTCTTTGTTACTTGTGGCAGTGATTTCGCCAGAAAATAGGAAGAGAGTAAGAATCTCGTTTATCCTTCATGCGTGTCCCCAATACCCACAGCCAAACTCCCTGCAAATTTTTGTTTCCCTGCCTCCTTTCTGCACGAATAAAGCTACAGGGAAGTAAAGTGATCACTTGGTCCAAAGATAATTTTGACATTATGATAGCGATGCTATCGTCCTGACCATTTATTTAAACAACAGTTGGCACAATCTATTTTACATTATTTGAACAAAATATTTTTATAAAAAATATTATAAGGAAAGATTTTATTTTACTATAAAATTGGGGAGGGTAATTAATAGTTTAAGGTAAATTAATGAAAATAAAATTATTCTAGTAGGAATCACAAAATGTAGAAAAGGAGTATGTAAGTACATTACTTCTCTCCTAGCAGTTAACGTAGTCTCTACTTCCATTTATCACATAAATATGAAATTATTGGATACTTCCTTATAAAAATCGCCAAGACCATGTTTTATTATTTTTGTACTCTGCCCTAGAATGTTTTCCGAAGAAAAAATGTTCAGCCTTTACCCTAACATTACCCTAAACAATTATTTATCGGAACTTACACAAAGGAGTGGTTAGAATACTTTTAACTTCCTTCCGAAAAAATCAATAAGTTGACAAGATTTACTAGAAATTGGGTTTCTTATTAAATACTATCCCATGATCCTAAGTCCGCCAATGAAATAAAACAACAGAAAACTCACTGTTATCGAAAAGCTCTTCGTCGTCGAAAGACGCCAAGGGCCCTGGACGATTCGACTCAAAACAATGATTTCCATTTATTTTTGATTCTAGAGAATTATCTGAAGCTTGAAATGTAGGTGAATTCAATTCCGTTGTTATGTTTTGTCGACCTAAACATTACACAATTAAAAAAACATAACCTAAAAGCGTTATGTCATAATTTTTGTTAAACTCACTCGACTTTCTCCAAAAATTTAACATTTTTCATGTTCGTTAACGATTTTCTCTGTTTCCAAAGTGTCGTCAAATAGTGTGTTATATTTATTTATTTATTTAATAACACGCAAGCACCAGTTTATAAACACAAAACTGCGCAAGATTTATTAACCGCTAGGAGGATGATACAGGGACGAACATGTTCGAGCATACATGAATTTACAGAAATCACAAAGCGAGGAAAATATTAAACAGTGATTCATTATTGAATTTTCAATTATTTCCTATTTTTCCTACTCTGACACCTCGTCACCTTGACGTCTAAAAACATAAAATTAAAATCTGAAATGTCACGTGCTGTTTACTTTTTAAATTATTTATGTCCCAAGATTTTACTTAACAAATTCATAATATATTTACTTTATTATTTAATAAAAATTAACTCCGTGATAAGCCACTTCCGTTAATTTTGCGTTTCAAAATTTTGAAAATGCCACCATTATTGAACTATTTTGGCAACACCGCGCACACGTATGAAATCGCACCATATACGTGCGGTGTCAAATAAAATCCTTAATTAAACGCACATTTGTAGTTCAATTTTTGATTACACAAATTTTCAGCATGTCCAAAATATCGAAAAAAGGCCGAGAAAGAGATAAGAGCTACAGGGTAATATTAAAGATTCAAGTAGTAATTGGGGTAAAAATAACCTTGTCTTGTTTACAGGTGCATGAAGATGATGACGAATTTTTGGACAGAATCCGAAAAACTTTGTATTATGGCAAATTACCTTCCACCGAACGTTTAAGTTTACCTATGACTGGTAAGGGATGAATAATATTACTAACCGTGATCATTCGAACTGATAAGTATTTTGCATTCAGAATTAGCTGCCGAGTTGTTTTCGGAACCTCAACATGGTCACTCTTTGGATCGATTGTTCCATTCCGATGCTGCAAAAATATCAAGAAACGCGTGTGTATCCCCTTGTTCTTTCGTCCTAGCCATGCTATATCTGGAACAGCTGAAAGCTTCAAATCAGGAATACTTGCAACGGGTAGCTCCATCGGAACTGTTTTTAGTGTCTCTTGTAAGTAATACAGTTTAAATTTCAATTGACAAACTTGACATTTGTTAGATTATTACAGTTGCCATAGTTCAGTAAACAGGTGGTTTCAATGTCGATTCAATTAATAAGATCAAGCTATCTAAAAACGGACAATTTTTTCCTTTAATCCGTATCCCTCCACCAAATTTCAACCTAACGTGTCTTTTTTTTAGATGGTTGCCAGTAAATTTTTACATGACGATGGAGCAGAAGATAATGTTATTGTTGACGAATGGGCAAATTCAGGTGGAATTTCTAAAAAAGATTTGATCCAACTGGAGAAGGAATTCCTAAATGCTATTGTGAGTTACCGTTTTGAAAATACCTTAATTTTCGTAATTCTGGGGGGGGATACATTTTCTAGAATAATTTTCGAGTATTCTTATTGTTTTATATTCTTACAGCAATGGGAAATATTCATACAGAGATCTACCTTTTGGAAAAAATTAGGTGAAATGGAAACGATATTAGCTAGAAGAATGGGCACAAGTAGGGGTTGGTACACATACACAGAGTTTCAAACCTTACCAATGGTCGACGTTACAAATTTGATTCAAAATATTGCCACATATTTTACTATAATAGCAAGTACATACTTGCTTGGTATCTTTGCAGTAATTGGTTCCATTTTTATTGTCAGTAACATTCCTGGAAATTATTTACAAAAGCCAAAGAGTGATAATTTACTTTTGCCTATTACAAACGAAAATATTACGACTCAAAATGAAAGTTGGTACCTTAACATTGATCTGGACGACACCCAAGCCTGCAAAAACAACCTAAAATGTTTGGATGCAGCCGACGTGCTCAAGACTGGCATTTTTTTGGCTTCGATTAAATCGTTACCAAAAAATTGCTACCAATCTCACTGTGATACAAAATTTAATAATTCTAAAAACAAATCTTCAAATGTGGAAGAGTTTCAATCATGGGCATGGTGGACGAATCCAACAATGGATTGGTTGTCTCGCACTTCACAAGTAATAGAAGATTTTAACTTCGTACCAATGTTTAAACCCTTCATAGTGACACAATATATCGAATCTTTGGCCACTCACAAAGTTTTGGATTTAGAGGCTCAAATTGACAAAGCTACAAAGGTCAGAATTCAAGATCAAATGGAAAGAACTTGGCACATCGAGTGGACTAACACAATAGTTAGTTCGGTATTAATTTACAAATTCATTTCTTATTGTTTTATGAGGAGTTAAAATTATATTTGTAATAAGAAAGAAGTTGGCTCCAAAATCTGTTGTACTACAATTTTTTAAAAATTGTTATCTGAAAAGAATTTGAATTTTATTTTTCCCGCATTCCTAATGGAAAAGTTCAGTAAAAGAAATAGTTGGTAAATGTACAATTTTATTATTTATTAAATTAAGAATTATAAAAGTAACGTAACGAAAAAAACAAAGTGCCTTTGAATTACTTAAGGGCTTTCATATTTTATTTCCACTTCGGAGTCAAGTCTGTCACTTGAACCAGAGTGGTTTGCAACAGTGTGAGTTTCTTCTTCAGCTTGATATAAAAAATTGTATATTTTATGTCTGACTTGATTTGCCTTTGAAGGTGGTAGTTCCATCAGAATCTGATAGATATGTTCTACAAATGTTCGGTTTTTTTCTGATTGCCTATCATTATTTGTAATCTCAGATGTTTGTTCTGGTTCCAAGTCGTTCTCACAACTGGGCGATGCTGCATCAGTAGGAGAGCCTAATTCTTCGTTTAAAAATACGTCCTGAATTTCTTCATTGGTAGTTTCAGTGTTTTCTTGAACTTCCTGTAAAAGAAAAAATTATAGATTTAAATTTTCCAAGATGGCAGTTTTTTGTATGTGCATTTATTTAAAAGACGGAGTGTGCAAGTTCTAACTGGAACGGTCTCTACAGCTCCAGCGTTTTACAAAATTAAAAAACTTTTTGAAATTCTTCAACAGAATCGGAAATATATGATTTTCGACCATAAGTTTTAGGAGCGCAAGTTTATGATTGTCTTTATATTCCTTAATAATTTTATACACCGTTGAAGCATACACGCCCGTTTTATTCGCGACACATTTTACTATTTCATCAATAACTAAATCAGAGTTTTCGGAAAGTTCACTTTTATATTTAAAATCATATTTTTCTCGTCGAGACTCAAGTGAATTCTTTAAACTCTTTTTGGTGAGCTCACAACAAAGTGAGCTTGTCCGGATTTGAACCGGGTGCCTTAGCGTTAGCAGTTAATCGTGCTAACGACCAGGCCAATGACCGTCTCTTTTTTTTTAATTTAAAAATAATAAATTTAAAATAACGATTCAAATAAATTCATTTCGATTCAAATAATAACGAATAAAAAAAAACGATTCACCACATAAAAGTGGCGCTAGACATTCGGCGAATATCCAACGAACGCTTGCAGTGCTTGGCAATTGGCGAGCACCTTGAACTGAACATGGAGCTTCCCCAGCCGAATGTCTGGTGCTATCTTAAAACTAATTGTTTTACAATTTTTTGTTATTTTATCTTTTGCAAATTTTATTCGTTTCGTTCTTGTCGACTATTTATAAATAAATGGTTTTACATGCAACATGGCCGTTAAATCTGTATTTTTTAAATAATCTGAATAGCTTGAGCACGTACATATTGCATAGCTCTTGGATTTTGACTGGTGCAAATTAAGAGGTTTGTGATCTCCAGCTGCATTAGCCCCGAAAAGTAGTGTTAATCTGTATTTACTTGCCTTAAAATCAAATGCACTTCTTCCTTCCAGGGAAATGAAAGTTTTCTTCGGAAATCTTTTCGAGTCAAGATCGGTTTCAACTTGCTTTGCAGAACATCCACCTTCTGATGCGATAATGTCTTTTAACTCGTCTTGAAAACTTTCCGCAGCTACTGCGTCTCCACTGGCCGATTCTCCTTTCATCGATAGATTGTGCAGTTTAGCTCTCGATTTAAATTTGTCAAACCAACCTCGGCTAGCACAAAAAGTTTCACTTTTATGAATGTGTTCGGGTTTTGTTTTTAAATATTCAAATATGCATCGCGCTTTTTCTTGTATTAAAGCCCTACTTAACGGAACCTTCTGTTGGTTCTGTTCTGTTATCCAGTTAGAAAGAAGAGATTCCATTAAGACGTGCAATGAGCTTGTAATTTTTAAAATTTGTCCTGACATAAAAATGTTTGTATTTTTTGCAATTTCTTTAATTTTTGTAGCGTCACGATTTCGAATTGATTTAACTGTAGTTATCGGTAAGTTGACGCTTCTTGAAATATTGACCGCGTTTTCTCCAGCATCGAAACGCTTCAATATTTCTAACTTGGTAGCAAGTGTTATTACTGTTCTTTTATTTTTCTTTAAAATTTTGTTACTCATTTTTATCTAGAAATAAGAATTAACTTAAACTTGGAAAACATTAAGAACTTACCACTTAATTAAAAAATTAACAACAAATAAAAATGATTTTTTATGGAAGAATACTGTCTAAAATGTAATTGTATGCAGAAAATGCAACGTACACGATAAGATAAGATTTGTAAACCTTGCAAGTGGGCACGATTCATGCAGATATTAATAATTAAATCTACTTGCAAATAAAAACTATTAAATTACAGTTAGAATTTTACGTATGACGCAAATTGAATTATGCAACACAAAATTATAAGATTTTCGATACTACTATATTTTTGATGCTCCACAAATCGAAACGACGCAAATCGATGTGGCGCAAGCCCATGGCCTCGATTTGCGTCGGAAATACGATCTATTAAGACCGTGTTCGGCTTGGACGCTTACGCGCTTTAACGCTCACGCTGACGTTCCAAATCGAACGATATGACAGCACCATCAGCGCTGCAATTTAAAAGTGACAGTTGCTTAACCTATAAAATATTCAAACAATCTAAAATAATAATTGTTTTTAAATGCGATTACATTTTTAGCTATTTTTCACAAATTAATAACTATAATTTCATACAACAATTTATTTTGGGTCAATTAATTTCATTTACAATCTTGTCACTAATTTTTTTTATAAAAAATTGAGCGGTTAAAACAAGGGAAATAAATTATTGAAGTAATAATTAATATAGGACAACTAATTTTATGTTTAAATTTAAATATTGAAGTTAAATAGTAAACCTAAAATATTTAGGTTTCAAATAAATTCAAAAATAGTTACAATTTTACCACTACAGCGCCGCGCTTACGCTGCCCTACCGAAATGAAATTTGCGTTGTGAGCGTGAGAAAATGGCGAATCCATGACGTCACGGTTGCGTTTACACGATGCTGTAAGCGCCAAAATTCCCAAGTCGAACGCTTAAAGCGTTTGCATTTGCGCCAGTTCGTACTAACAGCGCTGTAAGCGTCCAAGTCGAACACGGTCTAAGACCCCACGGTTGCTAAGTCCGGGTTGGGGAATGTGTCTGTAACCCTTTTCATTGTTGATGTTGGCAGTCATCAACAACTTAAAAAACGTAAATAAAAATTTTCTTTTAAATTGTCCAATGTTGGCTCGCACTACTTTTGCGACTTTCATCTTCATCATAAAAGTTTAAAAATAACCATAGCTTTGTTTATCAACAAAAAGGCTTCCGCTAAATTTCTGTTACTTATTTTCTGTTTAACTTCTGTGTGCTCAGTTTTCTAACAGACATTCCGTTAGTTATCTTTTCGTGATCTTCATTTAAAACTTCTTTTATGTCGTTTACCTCCACCCCTTCAAAATTAAAGTTTTTGGCATAGTTTGCCAAATCCTTCACGAGTTTTTCAACATCTAGCAATATTACATCTGATTCGATATTGCGAGTTGATTCTTGGGCATAGATTTCTCCAAATCCCATTTAGACAATTTGATGTAATTTCCTTCTACGACTCTCCAATATTTTTTATTGCTTTTAAAATATTAAATTGTTTCCATATGTTTTTGGGGGAAATTTCACTTTCTGCAGATATCGAATAAGTTCTTTAAATGACCTTGATCCATAGGGCTGTATTAGAGCCGTAGTTGGGCTGTAAAAACACAAATTTAGTATTTTCCCAAATGCTGTCTACATCTTGAGGAAGCCTATTATAGATGTCATAAATTTTCAAAAATTTTTAATTTTTTTGTATTATATTAATGTTTTTATTTTGGTTAGTATTTTTAGGTGAGAGTGCAATTTATCTATGTAAATGTTTGTAAAAAGATTTACGCGAAACAGTTTTTCGAACAGTACAAATTCATACTTTGTACGTTGAATATAAATAGTACGATACTTACTTACTAAAAACATCCCCAAGACGATACAACTCGAAAAAGTGTGGAAGTTGATCGGACGGATGTCAGGGAGCGACTGGTATCTCCCCACCGCTAGTCACTTTCAACCCAGGCATAGCACACGCACCGTTAACACAATGCATAAATTATTAAGCAATATTCATGTATTTCTTATGGGAAAATTGTAATTTTCAAATTTAAATTGTGGCCTTATTAGAAGTCCAACTAAATTCATCCTCACCTTAAATGATTCGTATTTTTATGTTCTTTCATTTGGTTAAGCCAATTTTATAGTAACATGTACTTTCAAAACCTTTTAAAACAACTTTTAGGTGATGTAAATAACCTAACCTCAAAATATTTTGCAAATAAATTGTCATTGTATTGTCAAATATGAATAATTTGATCCGCACGCTGCGCGACCCTCCGGGCGCTACAAGCGGTTTTGACAAGCATAACTACATCAAGAGCGAGGGGTTAACCGCTGGTGAAGTTTTTTGTACACATCTCATGAAGTACATGATATCTCATGTGTAGTACATGAAATACTTGGGAAATACATAAAGTACTTGTGAAGTACTGGTAAAATACATGAAGTACGTGTAAAGTAGGTAATATACGAGGGGTTAACCGGTGGTGAAGTTTTTGTACACATCTCATTTAAGTACATGAAGTACTTCACGTGGAACATTCTCCAGTGCCTCTGCAACGGAAATCTTCAATTTACTTCTGATAAAAATAAACTACTCGATCCGGAGGGTCTGGGGGTGTGGAACACCCTCCAGTGCCTCTGCAACAGATCTTCAGTTTATTGAAAAATAAACTATTCAATCTGGGTCTGGTGGAACACTCCAGGGACTCCGGCAGAACAACCAAGTAGTTTACTTTCTATCATAAGTAAACCGAAGATCTCCGTTGCAGAGGCACTGAGGGTGTTCCACACCCAGACTCCCGGTTAGATAATTTATTGTTATTAAAAGTGAATTAAATATTTAAACATATCTCAAGTTTATTAAAATTAGCTATGGTCAAGTAAATGTGTTTAATTCTTAATTTGACAATTAATTATAAATTCCGTACCCTTGGGAGGCAGATCTCTGCAACAAAATAGAAAATAAACTACTTAATCCGGGGGGTCTAGAGGTGTGGAACACCTTTCAGTGCCTCTGAATGGGAAATTTTCAGTTTACTAATGATAAAAATAAACTACTTGATCCAGGGTGTGGACTCCATTGCTCAAATTTTGGAATCCCGTGAATTACTGCTGAATTATATGAAGTACGAAAAAGTATGCAGAATTATCATGAATTACGTTAAGTGTGAAGTTAATTGTACACGATTTCCTCTAGCGGTTGACCCTCGGTAAAATATGTGTTAAGAATATTGAAGTACAAGTGAAGTGAAGCACTGGAGGGTGTTCATAACTTAAACTGCGTAAATAAATTTTTGTACCTAAAGATTGAAATAAAATAAACTACTTAATCCGGGTCTGTTAAACCTCCAGTTAGCTAATTGGAATGAAGTGAAACCAGCTGTTTAATTTTATCAGTAGTAAACAAAATCTCTCGTTAAATCATGATTTCCACCAGACCCCTGTTTAAATAATTTCTATAAAAGGAAAAAATTTACTTACCAAATTTTTTACTTGGTAAAAATGTGTTAAATATCTGCAATTACATAAACTGGAACATCCTGGGAGTGTCTTTGCAACGGAAGAACTTCAGTTTACTTTGATAAAATATCTTGTAAAACCCAGTGTCTGCAGTGTTTAAGTCTCTTCAGTTTACTTTAATAAAAAAACTACTCAATCCGGGGTGTGGAACACCATCCAGTGCACAAATTTTGGAATGAAGAACATTGCAGAACCCCAGAACTCCTAGGCCGAGTAGTTTACTTTTTATCAGAAGTAAACTGATGATCTCCGTTGCAGGGCACTGAGGTGTTCCACCCCAGACCCCGGTTTAAATAATTTATTTTATTAAAAGTTAATTAAATATTTAAGCATATCTCAAGTTTTTAAAATTAGCTATGGTCAAGTAAATGTGTTTAATTCGTATATCGACAATTAATCATAAACTGCGTAATTATAATTCCATACTCCCTGGAAGGCAGATCTCTGCAACAAAATAAAAAAATATAATCTTGGGGTGTGGAACACCCAGTGCCTCTGCAAGTGCTCTGAAGCCTCTGCTTCAGTTTACTTTTGATAAAAAAAACTACTCGATCCGGGGGGTGTGGAACACCATCCAGTGCTCAAATTTTGGAATCTCGGTAAGCTCTGAAATACCGATGTAGTACGTGAAATACAATGAAGTATTGATGAATTAGATGAAGCACCGTGAATTATTGATGAAGTACGGTGAATTACTGGCGAAGTACGTGAAGTACCGTACATCACTGCTGAATTATATAAAGTACGAAAATGTATGGAGAATTATGATGAAGTACGTGAAGTTAATTGTACACAATTTCCTCTAGCGGCTGACCCCTCGATCAAGAGTCAGATTCACACAAAACGTGATTTTTTTCCGAAATTTGTTGTCCGAACACAAATTTAATTTTTTATTAGTTAATTATACCGTCATCCTTCATAATTCGTTGTAAAAAATGAGATTCTGGTATCCTTACTGTCGCCACAACCTATTTCAATTTTGAGGGGCGGAGTTACAAATCAAAAGAGCCAATGACAAAATTGCATTCCAAATTAATTTTTAAAGCCGTTTTTTCCAAAATGTGTGAACTGACCGCAAATTTTATTTTTTTTATACCAAAATTAGACCCTCATCTTTCATAATCCACTTCAAGAATGGTAAAAATTTTGATTCGGGAATTCGAACCGTACCCTATTATGTAAAATAAAGAAGTTCTTATTATAATTGATGGTAATAAATCATAAATTAGAAAAAATAAAAATGTTTTTATGCTTAATAAACAAATAGGTAATTAAAGTTCATAACTATTCGGTTATGTACTAATAAAGGGTGTCCCAACAAGAACGCAAGATTTAAATTTGGCGCCATTCGAAGTGTCATTGTTTGACATTTGAACAATTGTTATTGTTTGCTAGTAGAAGGTACGAGGTTAGTAAAAATGGAGCGCTACACGGTTGAACAACGCATTCTCATTGTGAAATTGTTTTACCAAAATGGTGAAAGTTTTGCGATCAATTTGGGGTCACAATAATGCCCCAAAAGAGTCAACTGTAAAGAGATTAATGGATAAATTTGCCAAAACTGGGTCTGTTAGTGATGTAAAGACAACAACGCGCCTTCGACCAGGACGATCGCCCGAAAATGTCGCAGCTGGGCTGGAGGAATCATTGGACCTTTTTTTTTGAAAATGGGCAGGTCAAGCGCAAACAGTCAATGGTGTTCGGTATCGTGAAATGATAACCAGTTTTTCGTGCCTAGAATTGAAGAAATGAATTTGGAGGGCATGTGGTTTCAACAAGACGGCGCCACGTGTCATACAGCCAGAGAAACAATTCAATTGCTGCATCAGTCATTTCCCGATCGTGTTATTTCGCGTTTTGGAGACCAGAATTGGCCGTCTAGATCGTGCAACTTAACACCATTAGACTTTTTTCTTTGGGGTTTTTTGAAGTCTATGGTTTACGCGAATAAGCCGACGACGACTCAAGCCTTAAAAGAGGAAATTGGACGCTGCATTAATGAAATACCGCAGCATTTATGCAAAACGGTCATTGCAAATTTCATTAAAAGATCGCGTGTGTGCCAGCAAAGCCGCGGCGGCCATCTGCCCGATATATTGTTCCATACATAACCTCATTCTGTCTACTTTACGATATAATAAAGTTTCACGATTTTTTTTTTAAATATCTGTGTTTTATTTACAATTTAAATCTTGCGTTCTTGTTGGGTTCTTGTTTTCTGTGTGTTAAAAAATTGTAAATATTAGTAGAAATTTTCTTAGTTATAATTTTATAAAAAAAATTATGCTGGGAAAATTTGTACTAATATTTAGAATAAATTTTAAATCGCCAATGCATATTATCCAACATTCGAATTCCCGCTCATTTTATCGCTCGATTGCTGTTGGTGTTATGGGTATGAACTATTACTTGGTCACAAAAATAGGTGGGGAGTTGAACATCTATACTATCTCTTTCATCTATGCGTACAACGAACAAACCGTTATTGGTGACCTTGATGTAATAAGTATTTATATTCTGTGAATAAGTATGCAAGTATAATGCAATTTTTTTGGCCGAGCTGTCACCGATTAAATAATTTTTCGTAAAATTTTGTTGTGAATTTATTTAATTAGTGCAATTTGTAAATTCTTCTACTTACTGTGCATGTAGTACATCGTCTTTTTGGGGCCGCATAAGTTTTTAAAATATTAATTCCAATAGTGCTAGGTGACCAAGGAATTGTTTCGCTCATAGTTTTTATTGGTTCTATTGGAACAGAGTACTTTATCGGGATTGCTCTTTTAATTAAATATTTCCTGACAGAATTACACATTATATCACTAATTACAAAATGTTCCTCACAAATTAATTTCTGAGATAGATCTTTATTATCTGCTGCTGCTATACTAATATTGCCACAATTTTTTTTCCATTCTTCACATCTACTTAAATCTTTAATAGGAAATTTAAAATACGTTAAATCACGCCTATTCTTCAACGTATTTTTACAGTTCATGTACACGCACGTGTGATTCGCCGTTGACATTTTAGCTGCACAAGTTCAGAAGACAACGATCACTAACCAAGTGAGAAATTGTCGATCAGGGTGATCGTACATTTTCGATTCACAACCACGACAACGCCACCTATATGTCGATTCTTTATAACCAACGTCCCACGGTCTTTGTAATAAAAAAGGAAAATTTCAGCGTCAAATAGCAATTATTTAGAAATACAGTCAAACCGGTTTTTATATGGAATTGTTTATAAACGGTTTTTTTATTTTTTTTGTGCGATATATCACAAATTCCATCAAATGTAAAATTTCGAAGGTACATACAAGGTGTCCCCGTGACCGTGAAGAACCTTTGAGGTAGTGATAAAGGACACTTTTCTAAGATAAATTTTCAAATAAAATTTTTGCCCAAGTCCAAACCCCTGGGGGGTACCTCGCTTTAAAGCAATTTTTGAATTTCTGATTTCAAACGGTCAACTTATTTTAAATCGATTAAAATTAATAACATTAATTAATTTTTATTTCATATTTGTTTATAAACCTTAGTTATAATGTTTTGTTGCTAAACCTAAACAATAATGATTCATTCCATGTTAATTGCCCCGATAAATAGTAATAAATAAGTATGTACTATCACTAAAATAACAAGATATTTGAATATATTTACAATAATAATTTAGTAAAACATTATAATTTATTTAAAAATAAAAAGATGGTTATTGAAAAATAAACTTTAATTTACTTATTAATGTGGTAATTGCTAATTTATTTAAAAATTAAAACAATGTTAATTGCAAAATACCAGTATGTAATGAAAATTTTCACTCGTATACCACGTCGGTAGTAATGACAAAATGCTGTTTAACTAAGACTATTAAAAATAAGCGTGTAAATGTAAGTATAGTTGTTATAAAATAATTATGAAATTATAATTATTTTCATTCAAACTTCACGTTTCGAATAAAATAGTATAATTCGAAACAATAATGGAATTGCTGACCTCGGTTCCCGTGGTAGAAAACTATTATAATAGACTCGCTTCATCAAATGTAATATATATTATTTACCGATCGTAGATTAGATATTTAATTAAAATTTAAATTATTAAATCGCAATCTCGGATTTTTCAATCATGACAAATTAATATATTTTGAATGGTAAATAATAGTTACTAATGATTCATTACTAAAATAACTTGAAACCTCGAGTTGCAATATGTATGTAAATAACAACCACGTTCGAGATATTTTGTAGTCTATGTATAAACTTATTATTTAGCATATCTATGAAATTGAGAATATTGGTTTCTGTAGATAAAAAATTAGATTTTATGGATTTAACTTTTGAATCCCATGGGTTAATAAGACCATTTCGAAAAAATGTATTGATGTTGTTGATGTGTAAATTGTTCAAATTTAATGATGTCATTACAGATAAAATAATAGAAATTTTCAAACAAAATTTTGAAGTTTGAGACCTATGATGATTAGATTTGTTAAAAATTGGTTCATGGGAATTTGTTTTATAATTTTTTAAATCTTATTACATATTTAATATTAGTAATTATTTAATATTTCAAAATAATAAATTTCAAAACCAAATTTAGGATTTGATACTTTGTATATCGATGAGTTTAATAATAAATTTTAATTAAAATTGGTTTATGAAAATATTGTTTTGTTTATTTTAATTTTATTGTTTAATATTAATGTTATTTAATATTTTGAAAACTAATAAGCGTTTCAAACCAAATTTGAGATTTCGTATCTTTATGATAGGAGTTAAAGCTGATTAAATTTTGGTTGAAATTGGTTAATGGAAACAATTCTTTTTAATCTATTAATTTAATATTAGTTTTAATTAAATATTTCAAAACTAATACGAATTTCAAAACTAAATTTGGTATTTTGTATCTTTGTATTAGACTTACAAGGGAGACCGCAACTTCCTTACTGATTATTAATTTTCATTGTGCTGTAAAGGTTTATGAAAACTATTGTTTTTAGTATTATTTTAATTTTATTGTTTAATATTAATGTTTATTTAATATTTTGAAAACTAATAAGCGTTTCTAAACCAAATTTGAGATTTCGTATCTTTATGATAGGAGTTAAAGCTGATTAAATTTTGGTTGAAATTGGTTAATGGAAACAATTCTTTTTTAATCTATTAATTTAATATTAGTTTTAATTAAATATTTCAAAAACTAATACGAATTTCAAAACTAAATTTGGTATTTTGTATCTTTGTATTGAGACTTACAAGGGAGACCGGCAACTTCCCCTCACTGAATTGATTCATTTTCATTGTGCGTGTAGGTCTTGTATTGGACTTCAACAGGTGGAAGTATAAAGGCACGCTTCTTTGCCAATTTTGAGAAAATTGAATTTGAATAATTATATATTACTGATGAACTGCATAAAAATTAATAAGATTGCAAAAAATAAAAACATATGCGAAGGGTACTGGGATCGCATCCAGCTCCTGCCAATTTGTTTTTTTATTTATTTGATTATTAATTCCCCAGTATAATATTTCATCGTTCTCAAGAAAACCAAAGCGCTATAATAAGCTCTACTCATAATCTGTAAACATTGAATGTTTTACCTTTTAGCAGTGAGGCACTGGAGGGTGTTCCACACCCCAGACCCCGGTCTCTTCAACTTTGGCTTATTAGGATATTAGTTACTTGAACGTGACTTGTTAAAGGATTAATTAGTTTTTTTAGAGATTTTTTCTAAATCGGTTATGCTGATGTCTTCAATTTATTACAAATAAAAAATAAACTGCACAAACCGGGGGGTCTGGGGGGTGTGGAATACCCTCCAGTGCCTCACTGCTGAAAGGCAAAACATTCAATGTTTACAGATTATTAGTAGGGTTTATTATAGTGCTTTGGTTTTCTTGAGAACAATGATATATTATTCTGGGGAATTCATAATCCTCCCTCTCCCAATTCTTGGTCACTGCTTTATATTTTTGTGCTAAAAACTTCCACCATTATCGCTTAATACTGATAACCATAAGTTTGCAAATTTATCTATTACAGTTTGAGTATGCCTGGGGGGTGCTCCACACCCCAGACCCCCCGGTCTAGACAACTTTGGTTTATAATTTAGGCTAATTGGAATATTAGTTACTTGAGTGTGACTTGTTAAAGTTAGGATTAATTAGTTTTTCTAGAGATTTTTTCTAGATCGGTTATGCTGATGTCTTCAATTTATTACTAATAAAAATAAACTGCACAAACCGGGGGGTGTGGGTGATGTGGGACACTTTCCAATGCCTCACTGCTGAAAGATAAAACATTCAATGTTTACAGATTATGAGTAGGATTTATTATAGCGCTTTGGTTTTCTTGAGAACGATGACATAAATTATACTGGGGAATTAATAATCAAATAAATAAAAAAACAAATTGGCAGGAGCTGGATGCGATCCTGTACCCTTCGCATATGTTTTTATTTTTTGCAATCTTACGCAATTCCATTAACAACTTACCAAATTTATGTTAATTTTTATGCAGTTCATCAGTAATATATAATTATTCAAATTCAATTTGCTCATAATTGGTAAAGAAGCGTGCCCTATGACTTGCACCTGTTGAAGTCCAATACAAAACCTACACGTACAATGAAAATGAATCAATTCAGTGAGGGAAGTTCCCGGTCTCCCCTTGTTAGACCTGATTACATTGTTGGTCAAATTAGTTGATAGAAAATATTTTTTTCTTTTTATTATTATTTTTTAATATTTAATAAAAGTATGATAAAATCATGGGCATGGCCACATCCGACTTTTATTCAAAAATTTGTATTTCGAAAATTTCTTAAACCGGTGGGTCTGGGGATTGTGAAAACTTTCAATGCCTCACTGCTGAAAGATAAAACATTCAATGTTTACAGATTAGGTAGGATTTATTATAGCGCTTTGGTTTTCTTGAGAACAATGACATAAATTATACTGGAATTAATAATCAAATAAATATAAACAAATTGGCAGGAGCTGGATGCGATTCCTGTACCCTTCATATGTTTTTATTTTTGCAATCTTACCACTTCCATTAACAACTTACCAAATTTATGTTAATATTTATGCAGTTCATCAGTAATATATAATTATTTAAATTCAATTTTCTCAAAATTGATAAAGAAGCGTGCCCTTATACTTGCACCTGTTGAAGTCCAATACAAAACCTACACGTACAATGAAAATGAATCAATTCAGTGAGGGGAAGTTCCCGGTCTCCCCTTGTTAGACCTGATTACATTGTTGGTCAAATTAGTTGATAGAAAATATTTTTTTCTTTTTATTATTAAAAAGTATTTTTTTAATATTTAATAAAAGTACGATAAAGTCATGGACATGGCCACATCCGACTTTTTATTCAAAAATTTGTATTTCGAAAATTTCTTAATACAAAGCGACAAGGATTCCTCCTAAGTAATAATGAGGAAATATTGATTTTCAATATAGTGGTGCAGTATTATCACAATATAGCACAAAATATTGGCTCTATATTGATTTACAATATAGCGCCAAAATATTTGGCAATATAGTAAATATTGTATAGGTCACGGAAAAAGTTCGTGGCGTTTTCCCCGATAGATGACATCAATTGCAAATAACTCAGGAAACACAGATCGCAGCGACACCATTAAACAAACATCGTAATTGGTGCAGTGGTTGGAAAGTTGTTTGCATTTGAAATAGGAAAAAAGGAATACAAAATTGCGCTATAATTTACAATATTATTACGACAAAGGTAAGAACGCTGCGTAGACTTCTGAAAAAATTTGTGCTGTGTACGGTGAAGGAACATTATTAAAATCTGCTGCGCGGAAATAGTTTCTGCTGGAAGAGAATCGTCCACCATGAGCTACTTCCCGTTTTTGAAAGAAAACGACCCGAATTCAATAATAGGAAAAGTGTTGTCTTCCATCATGACAACGCCCGAGCACACACTTCTTTGATGACCCATCAAAAATTGCGAAAGCTTGGTTGAGAAGTTTTGATGCATCCACCGTATGGTCCAAACATAGCACCTCTGATTATCACTTGTTCCGATGTCTGTAGAACTATCTCAATGGAATTAAGCTGGTTTCAAGAGAAGCCTGTTAAAACCACTTGATGAGTTTTTCAATCAGTAACCACACAAGTTCTTCACCGATGGCATCATGGTCTACCAAAAATAACGAAACGTTTTCGATAATAATGGAGCATATTTGGTTTAAATAAATTCAGTTTTACACTATAAGAAAACCAGTAGAATTTTACTAAAAAACGCCACGAACTTTTCCTGACCTAATAAAATTGAGGAAATATTGATTTTGAATATAGTGATGCAATATTGTCATAACATAACATTGGTAAAATATTGATTTACAATATTCCGACAACATAGAGCTGTGAACAATCACACAATATTATATAACGCCAAAGTGATGTGAATATTTGGCAATATTGTGGCAATATAGTAAATATTGTAATTTTGGGCCAAATATTGATTTTAAATATAGTGGTGCAATATTGTCATATATAGCATTGATTCAATATTGATTTATAATATAGCAACAACACAGTAGAGTTAAGTCATAAAATCCTAACTCGAAAACACACTTTTTTCTTTAAAAATAGCTTCACCAAACGAAAGAGCATTAAAATACATTACTTTTAAGATGAGGTAGTTTTCGGTAGGTCCTTTAATAAGACTCACAATTTAAATTTAAAGTTAACGTATTTCCATAAGAAAAATAGATGTAAGTGTATTATTGGGCAATATTACTTCATAATTAAACATATTTAATCATCAGTGCGTGCGTTGTGGGTGGGTCGACTTTTTCGGTCCAGGGGAATATTTTTAGTTAGTAAAACCTTTGTCAAAACGGAGCGGCTGGAGCGAAGGGAGCAGAAGCGGGGGCTGCGGAAAATCGGTTTTGACTAACGCAACCACAGCCAATCTCAAATTTTTAAAACTGTTTTTCTCAAAATTTGTGGCCCGACCTCAAAAATTTTTTTAATGTGTACAGAACAATGTTCTCTTTCATAATTCACTTCAAAAATCATGAAAATCCGAATTCGGGATTTGTGACCGTCTGTTCACAGTAATGTGAACAATTGGCGATATTGTGGCAACGTAGTAAACAAATATTAATAAAATATTGATTTATAATAATGATACATAAGAGTTCTATTTTGGTAATTTATGCACATGACGTCACGTGGATAGTGATATTCGGCGCAATAACTTATCTTGAACCAATGTAATGAGAGATGCAAATTCCATTTTGGTAATTAGTACGCACATACGTCACATGGTTAGTCCATAATCAGCGTAATATCATACCTTGTTATTATTGTACGTATCATGGGGCAAATTAGTGCATCGCGAGGAGAGATACAATGCAGACCGGCGCAAGCGTCAATCGTTCCCGACTATCTATCGAGTCAATATTCACACTTTACCGAGTAGGATCTGTTAGAGGAGGGATATTTTTAGTTAGTTAAGAGTTTGTCAAAACGGTCCAGCGGAGGGTCGGTTTTGACTAACGCAACCACGGGAAATCTCGGATTCACTCTAAAAATATACGTTAGATTACATTTTTGCTCGGCGCGGAGTTTAGAGAAGCCAAAGGATTCGCCCCTTCGGCAAGTATAAAATATACATTGCATTATAATTTTCGAAATAATACTTTTTAAATCGTCGCGGTTCAATGTTTTATTCAATTAGCAGTACACATACATACATAATATCTGCATCAAAAGTGATAAAATACAACTTGATTTTAATTTAAATTACAAAAATACCTTAAAATGGGCGGGGATTGAGGTTGAAATTTAGTCTATCTTCGAAACAAAGTCTGTATCTTCAAAACAAAGAGGTTTTTCAGAAATCATCATAGGACAAAATATTCTTAAAATAGGCCAAGGAATAACCCCTGGAATTTTTGCCGCATGTTTACCAAACACCCTGTATATCAAAAGCGCCATCTAGATGAAAATAAATTTACTTCGATTTAGACCTTGAAATCACAAAAATATTTTGATATTACGTAAATTTTGACGCACTGAGCGCCATCTACAAAACCAAGAAATTTTTTTTCAAATCTCAGATAAAAAACAACTTCCACTTCTACTTTTTCGCCTCGCCTTAATGATAAGATAACTATCATGATAAGTTTTTGCTTACGTGTTCATTGTCGTAAAGAATGCTTTTCGTGCGATTCACTTCATTTACAAAAGGTTTTTTACGGTCGCGGTAGCCCTTTCTCTTTAAAACGTTACGAATGGTTTCTGGATGCACGTCTTTCCCTAGGTCACTTAGCACTTTAGTTTTCAACTTGAGGGCACTAATTCGAGGTTTTTTAACTTGATTAATAATGTAATCCTCGTCTGCAGTAGTTAATAGACGCGGACGGCCGGTTTTTGGTTTATTATCGACTCGATCTTCCGTTTTAAAGCGTTTGATGATGTTACTTACTGTGCTCTTACTAAGATTTAGTAATTCGGCAATTTCTCGCAGGGTTTTCCCCATGGTCCCGTGATAAATAACTAACCGCCTAAGCTCGTAACTAGTATGTTTACGATTTGCACGCTGCATGTTGATGCAGGTTCAAGTAACGATTGCAACTAATTAAAATTTTAGTTGAAACTTCAACGATGAATTGCAATGTCTGCAGTAAATTGTTGATACGTGATTCCAAGAACCATGGTATTATAACTACTAAGCACAGAAACTACTAAGGTAGGATATGTCTGCCGTTCTGCGCATATTACCGCGCGTATTGAAATCGCGAATAGTTGAAGCATTATGCGCGCGCATTATCTTCGCCGTGAAACATAGCGCGCCCGTTTTGACTTTAAAATTTTTTGTGAAGTACGAACTGTTTATTTTAATTGTAGGTTATATAATTAGAGCCTTTTAGCTGCATTTAATTATTCTATTTTATTTTCTGTGATTATTATGTTTTCGAGTTATTATTACAAAATCGTTAACGTTGTTAGTGATTTTCGCAATTGTTGCAAATTAATTAATAATAAAAATAGGTAGTGGGAATTATGGATGAGTGAATTAAATTAAATAAAAAACTTTAATAAGTTTTCTTTTCTTTTAATGAGAATTTTTAACATTCCTTTACGAAGCTCTTGAAGCATCTTAAAGTACACATTTCAAGCTTAAAAATCGCACCTGCAAAATCCAATAACGCAATTTAAGTAAGAGTTACAAGTTAAATATCAAATTTTATTATAATAATAATAAAGCTACACATTCCAAAATGGAATTAAGCTGTCTCTAGCGAGACTTACAAATCCATTTCCCGAGGTCGATTATTCCTCATTTCTATTACGCACTATATTTCTTACAAATCATTTCATCTTCAAATTTTATCATCCGTTCTTGCTTTCGTCACTATTTTTTGCCATTCCTTTTGATTCTTTACCATCTCTCTCCAATCTCTCACTTTCATTTTTTTAATGTCCTCCGACACCTGGTCGTACCATCTCTGATTGGGTCTTCCTTGCTTCCGACTCTCCATTAGTCTCCATCGATAATCTTCCTTATCATCGCATTTTCATCGCCCTTCATAATGTGTCCTAACCATCTAATCCTGGTTGATTTTATGACCTTTGCTATATCTTCGTTACCCATCAGTCTCAGAATCTCGTAGTTCGTCACTTTTGTCTATTTTCCTGATAGTCGCTTTTCACTGATCCCAATATTTTTCTCAAAACCCTTCTCTCGTATACTCGCAACTTTTCCTCTTCCCTGCTACTCAGAGACATGGTCTCGCTGCAAACGTGATCACTGGTCTTATCATAGTTTTGTAAATCTTGATCTTTGTTGATTTCGATAACTTTTGTTTAACTTAACTAATAACTTTTCGGCAAACTTGTTCAATGTAATACTGGAAAAATAATCAGGAAAATAAAGTCAAAGGCACAATAGTAAACAAGGAGGTACAAGTGCTTGCATACGCGGACGATGAGGTTGTAATTGCAAGATCGACAAAGGCATTAATAGAAACAGTTGAAAGATAAGAGACGCAGAAAACCAATGGGTCTGAAAATAAATACGGACAAGACAAAATATATGAAATGTCAAAGGTGAGAATCAAAGAGGTCAACCGCTAAAGAAAACGAATACACTTCACGTACTTCATGATAATTCTCCATACTTCTTCGATTTCATATAATTCAGCAGTAACTCACGGGACTTTACGTACTTCACCAGTAATTCACACAGTACTTCATCAATAATTCACGGTACTTCCCTAATTCATCGATACTTCATTGTATTTCACGCACTTCATCGGTATTTTAGAGACTTACCGAGATTCCAAAATTTGAGCACTGATCTACCGTTGAAGAGGCACTGGAGGCTGCCCCGGATCGAGTAGTTTATTTTTATCAGATGTAAACTGAAGATCTCCGTTGCAGAGATCTACCTCCAGGGTGTACGGAAGTTATAATTATGCAGATTATGATTCATTGTCAGATTATGAATTAAACACATTTACTTGGCCATAGCTAATTTTAAAAACTTGGGATATGCTTAAATATTTAATTCACTTTTAATAAAAATAAATTATTTAAACCGGGGGTCTGTGTGGAACACCCTCAGTGCCTCTTCTACGGTAGATCTTCAGTTTACATCTGATAAAAAGAAACTACTCGGCCTGGGAGTTCTGCAATGTTCTTCATTCCAAAATTTGTGCACTGGAGTGTTCACACCCCAGACCCCCGGATCAGTAGTTTATTTTTATCAGAAGTAAACTGAAGATCTCCGTTACAGAGGTATTGGAGGGTGTTCTATGCAGACCACCCGGATCAAGCAGTTTATATTTTATAGAAGTAAACTGAAGACCTCCCGTTACAGAGGCATTGCAGGGTGTTCTACGCCCCAGACCACCGGATCAAGCAGTTTATTTTTATAAGATGTAAACTGAAGATCTCCCGTTGCAGAGAAGAAGAAGAAGACAAGTACTTCACATACTTCACATGAGGCCTCATGAGCTTCATGAGATGTGTACAAAAATTTCAGCAGCGGTTAACTCGAGGGGTCAACTTCACACTTCACTTACTTCATCATAATTATTCGCAATGGAGAGGACTGAGGACATGCACCTTATTCAAACTCATCCAATCAGACCACAACGAAATAACAAAACACACAACAAAACAAAACAAATCAAACACCTGATTGGTTATTTCATTAATTTAACTTTAATGTATTTTAACTGATAACTATAGTTAAAGAAAGATAGAAGCGCAAGAAGATAGTAAAGTATTATCATAATTATTTTGGAGCCGTATCTGTAAAACCGGGACAAGCGCGTTATTTTCGCTTCAATGTAATTAATTAATCATGACGAAACAATGAATTACCAAAGCTTTTATTGAGCTACCAAACCTCCATGATATTTAAACAAATGAGCTAAAAAATGTTTCATCATGTATTTTACCAGTACTTCATGTACTTCACAAGTACTTCATGTACTTCGCATGAGATTTAATGTACTTCATGAGATGTTACAATTTGGGAGCGAATGTAAAATTTTGGAACATTTATATAAGAGATATTCTTGGATCAAATAGGAATTTTGCTTTTTTTTGGAATTTTGGATAGTTAAAATGGTTTTCATTGCCCATTCTGGTAGCATTTTGCCCTAAATTGTTCCGAAGAAGCTCAAAATATTTATACCTGTGCAGAAAAGAGAAAGTCATACAAGAAAAACAAAACAAATATGTAAAAATTGGAAATAGAATTAATTCGAGAAAAAAGAAGATAAAAGGAATATTGAAGTTGCACCAAGGACATGGAACGTGACCTGTGTGGTGTACAAAGCGAAGTTGGAAAATACCAATAAGTAAGCTCCTTATCCGCGGTTCCGTTATTCGCGGTTTCAGTATTCCGGAAGAAAAATTGAGACCACTTTCTGTATTCGGCCGAAAATTTCATTATTCGCGGATTAATAATTTACGATTTTGAATATTATAATTTATATTCAAAACTCAAAATTAAATAATAATATTTAAACGAAAAAATTTAGACTTCAAGGAGGTTCTTGTTTTGGACAATGCTCCGGGTCACCCTTGTGAGCTTGAAACTATGCATCCGAATATTAAGGTGATATTTTGCCTCCGACACGACGACTTTACTTCAACCAATGAACCAGGAATAATTCAAGCTTTGAAGTTCTTTACATTAGGCGAACCTTTAAAATCATTCTGGATATCATGGAATGTGATTCTGACGTGAGTTTTATGGAATTCTGGAAAAAATTTAACATAGCAATGTGCATTGTTAACATAAAGGAATCGTTACAAGAGCTCAAGCATTGATACACATTGCAATCATATTGGAAAAAACTATAGGTTGATCTAACAGTCTGTGAAAGTGAGGATTTAAACAAATTAAAACATTAACTGACACAATTGTACAAATTGCTAATGGAATAGGACATGATGGTTTTGAACAGATAGATTCGAGTGACGTTCAAGAGCTGCTTCAATCACACGATGAAGATTTAAGTGAAGCCGACTTGCAGGAAATGTTAAAACCCTTCAAGCTTCAACATCTTACAATGATACGATGACAATCACCTTAAAAACCAGACCGCAGGTTTCAAATGGCAAATGAACTGTGAGATCACTTCATTAAAATTGACCCGTTTTGGAAAGAAACCTTCCTTTTAAAAGGAAAATTGAAGTTGCCACAGCTGAATACCATGCGGAATTAAAAGGCATTTTAAAGACGGCAAAGCAAGAAAAATTACTAAATATTTTAAACCAAATAATTCAAACAATAATAATTAATAATAATGATAGGTATGTGATTAAACTGATTTTATTTTTATCTATTTTATTTTATTTTCGTACCTTGGAACCCAACCCTTGCATTTCCATACAAATCACTATTCCATATTCACGGTTTCCTTATTCGCGGCATAATTTTGGAACGTATACCCCGCGAATAAGGAGCTTTCTTATAAACAAATAGTTGTATGTGTGCCAACGCCACGGACATTTTTGTAAGAAAAGGTTTTACGATAAGCATACAAAGCAAGTTTCCAAAAGGTAACTTTATGTTTATGAATCATAGTTCTTTTTATACCAAATAAATTTCATTTATAATTTTTTCTTTTTAGAAAACTAATTAATTTACTATACAACTTACCCTTTTAGGAATCATGAGAATTTTATCATCTGATGCATCGTCCACTGCGATTAAATCCGTTTTAATATCCAAATGTGAAACAAAATCGGAAACCTCAAAATCTTCATGCGCTGTAAAGTATAGAGAAGATATTCTGGGTTCGGCACTGGACGGTCCCGGTTGGTCAGAATTGTCAAATTCGTTACTTGCATTTAATTCTTCCATACATCTAGGTGCATGACTCACCGAACTCATTTGAAAATCGGCATCAGTTTCTAAAATATTTTTATCTAATGGAAAAATGCCTGTGTTCTTAAATCCAAGTTTAATACTATCTGGTGTGAAAGCGTTTGAATAGGCTTCACAAATACATGGTGCTACTGCACTAGCTGTAAATGGAGTATCTGGATGATTTAATACCCACGAATCCATCGCCACGTTGTAATTAGTCTTAAGCTGTGCAAAAATGGATACATTCAGAGGTTGCAATTTATTGCTGGTGTTGGGTGGGAGCGTAAGAAGAATTATTCCTACTTCCATAGCATACAGGACCGTTTTAATGGATACATAACTTTCTTGATTGTCGCATATCAAAAGAGTTGGATTGCTTTTGCAACTGCCAGAGTGAACTTGGAAGATAAGTAAAGCTTTGCAGAAAAGATCCTGCGTCATGCAACCGTTTGGAGTGGCAAAAGCAAATGTGCCGTCTTGAATCCCGTTAGCAGTCATTACGTTTAAATGAAAATACTTTCTAGGAAATACCAGGAATGGCGGGAAAAATGTACCGTCAGCACGAATAACAGCGCAAGTAGTTACTATTATACCTGCTTTGTCGCCAGTTTCCTTTTCGATTACATCTTCATTGGTCGTTACGCGTAGTTGGCCAAAATTATAAATTCTGTTTTCGGTTAACAAAGAAGGAATTCTTGTCAAAATTTCTTCCAAATTTTGAAAATATTTATTTACATAATGTGGGTTAATGAAAGGCAGGCGAGATAAACTACAGATACTTGGTGGTCTTATTATGCTTAATCTGCCACATCTCTTTATAAAAGCCAACAACCAATCTCTTCCAGCACATTTATTATTAATCCAGCTTGTAGGTACTTTTATTTTGTAGTGTATGGCCATGTCATAGGCCAATTTTTTGACTTGGCGGCTAGTTAAACCGTAACTCATGTAACTACATACTTTTAAGTATTTGGATAATTCAGTTTCTTGCTCTGGAGAAAACACAAGTCGTGCTGCATAATTGGGCGCCATCCTAACATTACTTTCCGGATTACATTTCTTCTTACGAACGTATCTCTGCAGAGTTGAAAACTTTACTCCGTGCAATTGTGCCGAACTGCGTAAAGATAAGCCATCTTCGACAACCGATTTAACGGCATCGGACATCATGTCTTCCGTAAAGCATGCTTTGGAGCGTGCTTTAATCCTCCGTCGTACCATTTATTCCTTTAACAAAATTTATGTTACAACAAAGCCAAAGACGTTTGGATACAAACGTTTTGTTATATTATTTTAATGTTATCTAAAAATTTCTTGCAGAATGAGAAATTTATTCTGACCGTCTTCCGCACCAACATGTTTGGGCAAGCAAGGCGTGTAACTGCCAGAGCTTCAAGAGAATCAAACCAATCTTTTAGTGAGAGGTTTGGGGAAAACTGGGAGAGACCTATATCCAGAAATGGACAAATGCGGGCTGATGAAGAAGAATTTCTTTAGTACATTGTATATTTTCCAACCTGGGTTGACTAACTCTACCTGCGTCGTAATATCTCTGCTTGGAAATGTCCCAGCGTCGAAACGGCGATATCGAAACGTCCCAATCCGTGAATGTATAGCATTTGTGGATTTAAGTTTAAATAAATGTTTAAATGAACTATCTTTGTATCACCACAAAGAAATGAAACTCAATCCATTGCTTCCACGATCAAGAGATGAAAGGAGATTAAGAAATTTCATATGAAGCTTATGGGAAAGTCGTTTATCAAGATTGTTATGGTTGCATGTTAATCTCAGGGGCGACTGGTCCAAAAAATAGATTGCCCCTTTAATGGTTCGTAAAAGCAGGAGATGCAAAAGATAAAGAAAACAGCCAGTAGGTACTTTTTTTGCAATGGTGAAAAGTTATACATGGAGATTCTAAACGATACACTCCGGAGGAAAGACCTTTCTATGAGGAGTATTTAGAATAACCAACCAATCAGATGCGGTTCAGATGTAACCTAGTGTAATCTGAGATTCATAATAACGCATGTGATTGGTTTAACTTCAATTAATCCAATCCGCTCTTGCTTCAAAGAGCAAGCCAAAAAGCCGTAGTTTGAGGTTTCAACTTTAAATAATACAAATAAACGCAGTAATGAGTGTGCACGTCAAATCTGACGTCACAAACGAAGATCTTATCTTTAGAAGTCAAACGAACTGGGAGATTCAATCAAACAAATAGTAGCAGTTACGATAATTGCATTGAGTGTATAATCTATAAATTTGACGGGAAGAGACGACAGTGAAGTCAAAAATATCACCAATGAAACATCGGTCTAATTGAACTAAAATAGTCAGATGAAGTAGGGGGCTATTGCATGGTGTAGCTTTGAGACTAAAGAACCGTTCAATTTACCAGGATGGATCACATCCCAAGAGGAAAATAGGGAATAGCGACATACCTACTGTCAGAACCCAATGCAGGATGTTTCACTCCAGAGTACTACATCAGGAGTAGCCCAAGGCTCGATGTTGGCACCGGTACTCTGAAACATTGGCCACGACCAAGTTTTTTCCCTCAACGTGGCAGAGAGTAAGTCTGCTGGGCTTTGCAGATGATCTAAACGCAATAGTCGTGTCAAAAACAAAAGAACAAAAAGCCACAGAAACCATCACAGCTATAAGAACTTAGATGAATACTAAAGGGCTCACCCTGGTACCTAAGAAGACGGAGGCGGTGCTGGTGTGCGGAAGACGAAGGCACCGACCAATAATCATCCGACTTCTGGACTCAGAAATCGTCTCAGTTAAATGCATCACGGTCCTGGGTATCCGGATCAACAAAAGCCTCTCCTTTGGAGAACACATAAAGAAAGCGGCAGAAAAGGCGGCAATCAGCATTGCGAAGCTCCTTTCAAACATCGGTGACCCGGCCGAAAACAAGAGAAGAGTCCTCGCATCGGTGGCGGAGTCCATCATGCTATACGGGGCTCCCACATGGGTGGACTCACTTCGAACCCAAAAGTACACAAATTACCTTTGCAAAAGTCCAAAGAAACATGGCGCTTCGTATCATAATGAGCTATAGAACAACTTCAACGGAGGCAGCGAATGTGCTGGCATCCTATACCCAAGTAGTTACTATTATACCTGCTTTGTCGCCAGTTTCCTTTTCGATTACATCTTCATTGGTCGTTACGCGTAGTTGGCCAAAATTATAAATTCTGTTTTCGGTTAACAAAGAAGGAATTCTTGTCAAAATTTCTTCCAAATTTTGAAAATATTTATTTACATAATGTGGGTTAATGAAAGGCAGGCGAGATAAACTACAGATACTTGGTGGTCTTATTATGCTTAATCTGCCACATCTCTTTATAAAAGCCAACAACCAATCTCTTCCAGCACATTTATTATTAATCCAGCTTGTAGGTACTTTTATTTTGTAGTGTATGGCCATGTCATAGGCCAATTTTTTGACTTGGCGGGTAGTTAAACCGTAACTCATGTAACTACATACTTTTAAGTACTTGGATAATTCAGTTTCTTGCTCTGGAGAAAACACAAGTCGTGCTGCATAATTGGGCGCCATCCTAACATTACTTTCCGGATTACATTTCTTCTTACGAACGTATCTCTGCAGAGTTGAAAACTTTACTCCGTGCAATTGTGCCGAACTGCGTAAAGATAAGCCATCTTCGACAACCGATTTAACGGCATCGGACATCATGTCTTCCGTAAAGCATGCTTTGGAGCGTGCTTTAATCCTCCGTCGTACCATTTATTCCTTTAACAAAAATGTATGTTACAACAGAAGCCAAAGACGTTTGGATACAAACGTTTTGTTATATTATTTTAATGTTATCTAAGAATTTCTTGCAGAATGAGAAATTTATTCTGACCATCTTCCGCATCAACATGTTTGGGCAAGCAAGGCGTGTAACTGCCAGAGCTTCAAGAGAATCAAACCAATCTTTTAGTGAGAGGTTTGGGGAAAACTGGGAGAGACCTATATCCAGAAATGGACGAATGCGGGCTGATGAAGAAGAATTTCTTTAGTACATTGTATATTTTCCAACCTGGGTTGACTAACTCTACCTGCGTCGTAATATCTCTGCTTGGAAATGTCCCAGCGTCGAAAGGCGATATCGAAACGTCCCAATCCGTGAATGTATGCATTTGGGATTTAAGTTTAAATAAATGTTTAATTGGACTATCTTTGTGGCACCACAAAAAAGAAACTCAATCCATTGCTTCCACGATCAAGAGATGAAAGGAGATTAAGAAATTTCATATGAAGCTTATGGGAAAGTCGTTTATCAAGATTGTTATGGTTGCATGTTAATCTCAGGGGAGACTGTCCAAAAAATAATTGCCTTTAATGGTTCGTAACAAGCAGGAGATCAATAAAAAAATACAGCCAGTATGGTACTTTTTGAATGATTGAAAAGTTTAATGGAGATACTAAAGAACACTGAGGAAGACCTTTCAGAACAGACCCTTGCTTCAAAGAGCAAAAAAAGCGTATTTGAGTTCACTTTAAATAATACAAATAAACGCAGTAATGAGTGTGCACGTCAAATCTGACGTCACAAACGAAGATCTTATCTTTAGAAGTCAAACGAACTGGCAGATCTCACATCAAACAAATAGTAGCAGTTACGGATTAATTGCATTGTAGTGTTTTAACTCCATAATAAAATTTTGAGCCGGAGAGTTATCAAGTAGAAAACATCAAAAATATATAATTAATAAAATGGCGGTTTTTAAATATGTCAAATAAAATTTTATTGTCAGATAGAAGTAGGTTGGGCGTAATTTGTCATGGTGATAGCTTTGGACGTAAAGAACGCGTTCAATTTCACCAGATGGGAGCACATCCTCACAGAACTGGAAAATAGAGGAATAAGGGACTATTCTGCCTACTGTCGGACTACCTCAATGACAGGAGTGTTTCACTCCAAGAACCACTAAAACGTCCCGTTACATCAGTGCCAAGGTCTCGATGTTGGCAACCGTACTTTGAAACATAAGGCCACGACCAAGTTTCTTCCCTCAACGTTCAAGAGAGAGTCTGCTGGGCTGCAGTCATGATCTAAACGGAGTAGTCGTGTCAAAAACGAAATACCTAAAAGCCACAGAAACCTTCACAGCTATAAGAACTTAGATGAATACTAAAGCCTCACCCCTGGAACCTAAGAAGACGGGAAAAGCAGTGGATTGCGGAAGACGCAACAATACTCGAAGACTCTGGACTCAGAAATCGTCCCAGTTGAATGCATACGGGGTCATGGAGTATCCGGATCGACAAAGCCTGTCCTTTGGAACCATAAAGAAAGCGGCAGAAAAGGCGGCAACCAGCATTTCCAGGCTCCTTTCAAACATCGGTAACCCAGCCGAAAACAAGAGAAAAGTCCTCGCATCGGTGGCGGAGTCTATCATGCTATACGGGGCTCCCACATGGGTGGACTCACTTCGAACCCAAAAGTACACAAATTACCTTTGCAAAAGTCCAAAGAAAAATGGCGCTTCGTATCATAATGAGCTATAGAACAACTTCAACGGAGGCAGCGAATGTGCTGGCATCGCTACTACCCATCGACCTCCGACCCCAAGAGAGGAAATACAGTTACGAACACCCACTGGAGAATAAACATGAGATCAGAGAACGCGCAATAGAAACCTGGAAAAGAAGATGGGACTCCAGTAGTAGCGGCAGATGGACCTACCGCCTCATACCTATAATAAGGGGCTGATGTGAGAGGAAGCATGGCGAACTGACATGCGAGCTAACCCTGGTCCTATCTGGACATGGGTGCTTCGAGGCCTATCTGCATCGTTTCAAAAGATCACTAAACGACAAATGCCCTTACTGCGAAGAAATTGACACTGGGGAACACATACTTTTCCACTGCCAGCGATGGGTAATACAGCGGCAGAACACCGAGGCAACGTTGGGTGTCCTCCTTTTCGTGCAATCCATGCTTGAAACACCCGAGGCATGGAAAGCGGTGTCAAAACTGGCTAAAAGAATCATAGCTACTAAAGAAAAAGACCAAAGAGAAAAACAACTACACCAACAAAACCCTACGTTAGCGATAACGCAGAAATTCAAGAATAGTCAAATGGAAGAACTACGACCCGAAAGAAAAATACGCGGGTTCGTTACGGAAGAAATGCTTGAGCGAATCCCGAACGCACAAACGAGGAAGAACGCACAAACCCATTTTTAGTGCGTAAAAATGCCACACTACCACCCAGCACGAGCTGGTGGTGTCTTTGTGAAGATTTTCCCCCTTCTGACGCAAAAAAAAGGTGGGGCGTAATATTAAACGTCAAAATTTAAATTAGGTTAGTTATCGTCCGAAATAAATGCCAAAGTTAAAAGATAAAGTGAACCTCAGAAACATCTGATCATAGGAACTTTCTAAGTATTCGCGGTGGCAAAAAACCACCCATGTCGTTGGTGACGAAATGTTGACCCATTCCGACTAAGCCGGAAGCTACTTATTAAAAAATATTACTGAAATTACACGGATCTCCCAGTGGGGTAGTGGTAAGTCAAACAAGTTGGAACTCGGATGATCGTAGTTCTTAGGCTTCTATACAGCTACCATTTTGGTTTACAATAAATAATATGATTTACATAATCTTCAAGATAAGCAAATAATTATAAAATATAAGAAAATTTCGGACTAAGGTGATTCGAGAGTGAACTCCTGTTATATAATTGGCACTTAATTAAAAAGGGGAAGAACTGCATATAGACGCATAAAAGTGGGGCTCTTCCCCACTCAGGTAAGAAAGTTTAAGAACTGGTATTCTAATTCATGCATAGATTATAATTTGGCATAGGAAAAAAAGAGGGAGAACGAGAGCATATTACAATTTCAGCCGTTCCATTTTTTAAATACCTGGAGTTAAAACTGCGAGGAGTCATAATGGGGTAGTTTCCCCTTGCCTTCTAAATTATGGCATTAACCACATATATTTTTCTATAACTCCATTAATAGGGGGCGTTCCCTGATCATGTAACTATAAAAAATGTAGTATCCTGTATACGTTAACTCTAATAAAAGCAGTCCCGAAGCTTTTGCCATTCAGATCACAAATTTTACTATTTTGTGATATAAAAAGTCGAAAATATTTTCTTGTAATTACATAACATTCGCATTAAATTGCGAAAAGATACAAATAACCTCTAATTAAAATAATTTAAGTCCAAATCATTGAAACGATCGCATCTAACCGTTCTATATATAACTTACAATTTTGGGGTACACAATGAAACATGTATCATTGTGTACCACATTATTATGCATTGAAAACAATTTCTCACCTTATCAATTTTGAGGTTATATTTACAAACTAACAAATGCGTTTTCACTTGAATCCATAAATTACATGTAGGTATGTAAATATCAACATTTTCTTACCTTCTTTAGCGATAATCTTTATAATAATACAAATATGGTACACTGGTATCATTCAATACCGCACATCCGCACACAATCATACACTGTCAAAGCCTGCTACGTGCTGTCAACTTGTATGAACCACATGAACTAAAAACTTACAGTTTGCATTTTACGAAGGCGCTAATTTTAAACAGATTAGCGTTTCATTGTGTACTACCCGTTGATATACATAGATTAAGGTAATCTTCCTTTCGCTTTTCTTCAATTATTTTTCTCAGCTTCTAAAGGTGCCGTTAAAATTACATGAAAACAAATTTTGCAAAATGAAAACAAAATCATGTAAACAAAACTCCACCGTATTTGCAATAACAACATTTCGAATTCGAAGTATGACGTCAATGTCACAATACGTCAAAAAGGGCGATAGTGGGGTTATTGCATTTCAATAAAAATGTTTTTTTGCGGTTACTAAATTTTCAAGTTATCAAATCAATACATCTAAATTCATCAGAGTGAATCAACAAATTAGAATGAATAAATTGTCTTTCAAAATTGCTAGTAATTATCAAAACATACTTAACCTCTCTTTTCGATCCCTAGGATCAACAAGTTCTAGTAAATTTTCAAAAAATTTGAATAGCAATTTGTTGAAGAATCAAATAAATTTATTGAATTCGTTAGAATGTGTGTGCAATTTTGGATTCAGTTCGCCATTGGGAGGTACTGCGGCCCATGCAGAAACTACCAGTACGACACAAGGACTCAATAAGCTTCAGGCCCAGGAATTGGTTTTGAGATTAAACAGTGAGGAACGTAACGTGTTGTATTCGGCACTACAAGAATATCAATCCAAATTAGTTAAAGATGAGTACCAAGGTAAAGATTCAGTTTAAATTTACCCCCAAACAACAGCTTGACATAAAATATTCTACCTATCTACACAAAATTAGAGTCTTAAATTTCCTTCTTGTTGAGGTATTATTTCAGTATACAGAGAGGGTGATGTGTTTGATAAATTGAAATGTGAGGTTCTTAGTTGGGTCGTTATTTTTTCGTTACAATATTTTATTAAACTTCAAGGTCAGTTAGCTGCTTCGAGGTGGCGAAGTAAATTTGGACGACCGGCCAAGTTACCAAAATTAGGGGATGTCGATCCGACAGGTTCTTATTGTGCCCTACCGGAAGATTGGCTGATGAAGAAGTGTGGTAGGAAAACAGTTTTAATGACGTTTTGAGCTAATAAAATTACTAACAAAATTTTGATCGTTTTTGCTTTGTGCACGATACTTTAATGCTTGTTAATCAGGTGGAAGCTGCTTTGGTGTTGGTTCGTTCTAGCATAGTAAGACTGCTTTAGGTAAAGCAGCTGGTTGCATGGTATTGGGGCTTTAATTGAATTCGTTACATGGATGACAATTATTATTATTAGAAGGTTGTTGAAAAATTTATACTAGGTAAATGTGATCATAGTTGGTTGGTTTATTTTATAATTGCAGCAGGGGTGGACTGGCCAAGCGAGAATGTCAAAGTTCCGCATGGGTTGGTCCTTTTAAGAGCAGCTTTTAGATTTGTGTAATTTAGAGCGGTAAATTTTAGTTTAAATATGTTGAAAGATAAAAAGGACCACTTGGGTTCATTTCCTATTAATTATTTAAAATTAAGTTTTCGTTTTAAGTTGAAAACAACATTTTATAAATTATATTTTATTTGCATGAAATAATTTTATCTCGGCATTAATGCTAACTAAATTAGAGGTCTTCGTAAGACCGCATCCCCGGGTTATCTTATAGTATGATTTATTTCACTGCGAAAATGAGACTGTACCTTGAAATTTACAAGAAAATCATCTGCAGCGTTAGATTTTGTAAATCATTCAGCGATTTTAGAAATTAGCATGTATTCGAGGTTCTCGTGAAACCCGAAAAATTAGAAATTTAATATCATGACAAATGGTTTTGATTGTGATAATAAATCAATAGTCCTAATATTTAGATTCATACTCATGGAAATTAATTAAATAATGGAGTTCAATATAAATAAAGTAATCAGTAGTTTATCGCTTAGATAAAACTATAATAAATACATGGTATATTTTATTGTTCAAATTTGAAATCTTCTCTCTTACTCTGTTGTATTGCCAGGAATCCCATTTATCTTAAAAATTCTAAAATTTAATTAAAATTACAATTAAATATCTTTTTTTTTCTTTGGCTTAATTATTTGTCCTATATACAGTGAAACCTGTTTTTAAGCGGTGTTTTTTAAATGATTTTTATGTGAGAAATTCTTTACGAACCATTTTTTTGTGCGATATATCATAAAATTTCATCAAATGCTATGAATAAAAAATGAAATATATTTTTGAAGGGATTCCTTTTATGCGGTCCCTATCCCCCGCACAAAAACAGGTTTAAGTGTATTAATTGAAATTTTTAAATTAACAAGTTAAATTGAACAATGGAATGAATTTTTTTTCGTGAGCTTTCAGTAATGGGTTTTTACTATTCTGGATTCTGGATTTTAATAAAATGAAATATTAAAAGAAAAACTAATTTATATAATATTATGTAATTGTGGCATATTAACCTTTGGAGTACCACAATAATTTCCAATCTTTGGATACCAGAACCGGGTCATTATTCACCCACTGTTAAATGACTAATTTATATTTATTAAAAAAAAAAACTAAAAATATTATATTTTTAAACAAATATAAAAGAAAATTAAAACCTTGTGAGAGGATCACCGCCTTATGTGCCTTCCGAAGCACGGAGACGACAACATTAGCAGTTAATCGGCGCTAACAACCAGGCCAATGACCGCCTCTAAAAAGAAAATTTCATTAAAAAATTTTACGTGGATATTATGTAGAAAAATGTAAACTCTGGGTCAGAGTTGACCCGGTTGTAGTATTCCAAGGGTTAAAATCCGTTTCACATCATCCATATTTTTGAAAAAATCGCCTGCAGTATTAATTTTTACAAATTTATTCTATATGTTATTGCTAGGGGGCTGTCAGTATTCGGGACCGCTTAGAAAAATATACTTTCCAATATTTTGGTGCCAGTCCGTTCCTGCATTGCAGTGTAGTTTTGAACATCAAACGGAGTTGTTGCGTTAAAATTTAAACCAGATTTCTTCTCTACTGCTCTCCTAAATGAAACAAAATATGCTTAGAGGTGTAAGCTTTGTTGTATGTTTCATTATCCTTAAAGAAAGGGTTCAGTCTTTCCTATTTCTCTAAATCTTACTAACACACTCCTCATATAATGTAACCTTTTTACTAATTTTTAACACCATAACAATTTTAACTACAAAGAAATTCAAATGCCTTTGCAGTCAAAATTGAAACGCTATTTTCATTACAACCCAATTTATTTACTTCTGATTTTTCTATAGTCGAGTCAGTTCCGGTACCATCAATGAACGAGTTAATCAACAGTAAGTTTGTCGACCCATTAATTCCAGTTACATTTTTACCATGAATATCGTTTCAGTTGCTGTTGCAAATTCCATACCATTCATTGGTTTTGGTTTTTTGGACAATTTCTTCATGATCTTGTTTGTAAGTAAAAATTTTCGTTCAAGTATTCTTTTTATTTGTTTCTTTTTTTTTATAAATAGGGAGATTACATAGACTGGTATTTGGGTTCCTACTTTTGTATGTCTACAATGGCGGCGGCAGCTTTAGGCAATACTTTTTCGGACGTTTTAGGAATAGGATCGGCGTTTTATGTTGAAAGATTAGCCAACAAAATTGGTTACAGACCGCCCAAGTTGTCGCCAATCCAAATGGAAATGCCCATTTCGAGACAATTCGCCAATCTTGGTCGAGTTCTGGGCGTCACTATTGGATGTCTCTTGGGTATGTTTCCGTTATTGTTTAAAAGCGGCGGGAAACCAGACGGAAAATCAGAAAGCGCAAAAGAAAAAGCCGAGATTAGTACTTCCAAGTGAGGTACATTTTGGAATGGTTTAGAAAAAGAATGCGAAAGTATTTCTAAAATTATTTTTGCTGTTGATTTTTTATAAAAAATTTTAAAATGTTTTAAAAAAGTATATTATTTTTAGTTTAATTGCCATTTTAAGTCTGAATTTTTTTTAAATATATTATTTATTATATTATTTTTGTTGCTTATTATATAGAAAATGCAATAATTTATTATTAAATTTAGTATGTAGTTTATAATTCGTTTCACTTATGTGGAAGAATAGACAGACAATCTTGTATTAGACAGTACTAGTTAAGTACGAAATAAAGGATTAGCCCAGGTCTACAAAATTAAATATTTTAAAGGAGTTTGCTGGTCTCCGAGTTTTTTATTTGTTCAAATTGTTATAATTATGGAAACTTTTCGGACACAAGAAAGTGCGTCAATTTTTAAATTGAAATGTATTTTTTTATTGAAAGAGCTTGCAAACTCCAGCTCTGTTGTAGACCTGCAGTATAAAAATGAAAAATATTATAAAGTATGTCACTTGGACAATATTTTGAAAATCAAAAAAGATTTCTTATTAGAAATTGCTTATTTACATTAAATTTAGTTGATATAAATGAATTTGTATCAAATTTCGACTTTAGTACAATAAATGAAAACCTTCCTTAATTGTATGTACATATATTGGATTTGTAGGAAAAATATGCGCAAAAATTGTATTCTTCCTTTCAATTTTTTTCTCTTAAATTTCTACGTCAGGGCCAGAGCGTAATTGCATGAAATTATGTTTTCACTGTAGAACGAAAACTGTTAATTTACCAAAGCTATATTCAGTAATACGAATTTTATGTGTAAAACTAAAACTAGAGTTTGGAAATCTTCAAAATTGTATGGAAGTTTTAACTTGAACTCCCTCAAGCAATGTGGAATGAAATACTAATATTTTATAATATCGCAAAGATTCCAAATATCCAGAAAGGAAAGTCGAACAAAACAATTTTCACTTTTTATGGCATTTCGTTCCACCGTATTAACTCCGCGCTCTGCTACGACTCTGATTTTCCTTTTAAAGAGATGCTTAATTATAACATTTTTCCATTCCTAATGTAAAACCTTAAGGGCCTTATCTACTTCTAATTTTTTATTGGGATATTGAATACAATATTCCATATCATTAAAATTGTGGTAGATGAAGCTCTCGAGAGCAATGTCTAAAACCATCAAACTATTTACAATGAAATCTGTATTATACAAGAGTAGATCCATCCAAAGTTCGTGAAGGAATAATTAAAATTTTCATCAAAAAATCTTTTTCAAATTCTTGGCAATTTTTTAACCTTTTTCGTTTAATTTTTGAAAATTTATGGAAGGGGGAATTACCCCCTATCAGTCAAGGACTTAAAAGTTATACGTTGATAGACATTGCTCGTAACTCTAATTATATCGATTGATTTTCTCAAAATTTGGTACAAAATTAATTTGTAATTTAAAACAAATAAGTTAGATTTTTGTTTAATCCTAAATTACCCTAATATCTTCCTTAGCTGAGCTTTCCTTGCATTAAGCATATTTTATTCTCAATATCTAGAATCGCTTGCTCAAAGCTGTGATTTTTAAACCAGTGTATGGTCACTTAGTAGTAATTCAAATTTCTAGAATTTAGTTTGCACTTAATTAAATGAAATTGTAATAATTACACAGACCAAAGTAGTGAACTATATAAATGAAAAATATTACAGATGTAGGGTAGGCATTGGCGTATTATTAAATGGACTACGAGTAACGAACCAATATATTATGATTTTGTTTTGTTGTAATTGCTTCCAAACGCACTTATTTTTCCATAAGTGTGGTTATCTGCAGTGAGTTTAATAAGGATGGAAAACAATAGAATGTGGCAAATGTCAAAGAATAATATTATAGAACTACATATTTTAAGTACACCAGGGTCTCGTTTTGCGTCGCATCGATTTGCGTCGATTCGATTTGCTTAATAACACGAATATAGGACCGAAAATCTTATATGCGTCACATAATTCAATTTGCGTCTTTTAAAATAATACAAATTCAATTTTTTGCTTCATGCGTAAAATTCTAACGACTGTAATTTAATAGTTTTTATCTGCAAGTAGAATTAATATCTGCATGAATCGCGCCGCCATGCCACTTGCAAAGTTTGTAAGTCTTGTAATGTATACATACTACTACATAATATTATGAATAATTGTGTACGATGCGTTTTCTACATGCAATTACATTTTCATTATTTAGTTTAAAGCAACCGTCAGAGAAGCTTTAAAATTAGCAGTATTCTTCTGTAATAAATAATTTTATTTATCTTTTTATTTGTTTTTACCGATATTTTACTAAAAATAAATTTTGTTAGCATAATATGTGATTTTATTACCATTGTGAAAAAGTTTTTGATGATTGTAGAACGCATCTCGTGAATTACTATGGAATCTTATGGAAAAATGTGATTCGATTTGAGTCGATTAATTGGTAGCACTTTTACAGAACGTATCCCCGACGCAAATCGAGACCCTGGTGTAATTATATTATGTAAACCAGATTTAGTTGTCATGGACTTTGGTATTGTAAGATCTAGAAAAGATAATAATACGTTCTACACTAAACAAACTATTTATTTTTTTTATTTAATGGTTACTATCTAATTTTTATGATAAAGGAACTTGCATAATGCAATAAAAATTCGTTCGTTTACTGTACGATGCAATATGATAATATGTGTTCTAGATCGGACTAAATTTAAGATATTTAAATTCAAGTTTAGATTATGTTAAATGTACATATTTTATATATGTACATATGTACATATTTTGACGGAAACTTAATTTTTGAATATTATTTTTAATTAGAAATTCAATTTACCACATTGCATTTTTTCCATTCTTACTAAACAGCCTAAGTTAATATTTGATTAATCACGGTTTGCTCAATTGTTCGGAAGTGTAAATTTAATTTCAGTCTCGACACGTCAGTAGGGGTGGACTGGTTGCGTTGCATTCTTACAACATACTTCTCCCTTGTTTTAATTTACAGTGGCAGCATTAATAAATATTTATTATAAATTTTGACTAATGAAACCCTAATGTAAAATTAGGAAATATTTTAAAAAGTAAATTAACATACATTATTGTGTATAGTTATAATGTAATCAATGGTGGCAGCATAAAATATTCAGAAGGTTTAATTAATTTAAGACGGGAAACTTTCTTGTACCTATATGTTAATGCCAGTCCGCCCTTGTCGGTGTATAGTACCTCCCTAAATGCGAGATTTAGATTAATATGTAATGTAATTTTTAGTCAGCAATAATACATTTTTATTCTAAATTAATTTTTAAATTTTAACTGCTCCTTGGTTTTGTGCTGTTCAGCAGTTCTCAACCTTGAACAAAAACTGTAAAATTTCAGTACTACCTCTATATGGCTATAAACTTCTTTAAAGGCAAATAGTCAATGTCCATCGGTTGAGAACCGCTGCCTGTAGTCCATTATAGTACATCAATGGAGGTAGATGCAAATCAAAAACGTGACGGAATCGTTTCAAGATTTCTGCTTGGTATGCTTACTATAATTCGTTTTTGTGTGCTAGAAAGTGGTACCATTATATAGCGGTGGGTGACGTCACAAAAATTGTTTCATGTAATATAATAAAAGTGGTTTCCTCGAAAGCGGTAATGCACCCACAGTTATGTTACAGCCGCTATGTGATGGTACTGCTTTCTGGGAAACCAATAAGACTTCACACAATACAGTAGTATTCCTTAGCATCAATTTGATGCCATGTATATTAAGAGAAGAAGCAGTAATTTTACATATCAAACTTTTTAACAAAAGATGTTTTATTTAGATAATACCGGGGTGCAATTGAGGAGACGTAAAAAGCAACTAATTAAAAATCTCATCCGGGCTGAATGAATTTACCCAAAAACTATTTTAATGGATTTTTGTAATCGTAAATAAAAAAGTTACCCACTTTTTCTGTACACTAAAAATGCTCAAATTTTGAAACTAATAATTTTGTACTGAAAATAGAAGTTTTCGAGAGCACTGAATACAAATCGGAAGTTCTTAAAATTTTATTTGCAGGAAATTTAATTTTGCATCTTATTTGTTAAATAAATACTGAACAGAAGATTTTGGGTAACTTTTTATTAGCGGCACAGAGGTAATTTTAAAGAACAGTCTCATGCAAAAAGATTTGAGGTCGGATGAGAATCAAACCAAAATTCTAATTGCATTCCATTATAAATCCAATTAATTAAGACGTCCTTAGAATTAAAGCACCCCTAAGTCGATCTTGTGGTTAAAATATTTCCAAAATGATGTAAAATATAAGTTTATTTATATTAAGAATAGGTGTTTCTTGCTAATTGGTAATTATGAGCGAATTATTATACCAGGTGAGGCAGGCCACCCGTACCAGACATTTTTTCAAAAACGGTAAGTCATAGAGGGCCGACATGAATCGAATGGTGATGTCGGCATTCCTCAGAAATGTTGGCTTCATGAAAATGTCGAAAACTACAAAAACAAGGTTTTGTAGGAAAATAATGTTATTACCCCCATCCAACCCAAATTAAATTCTAGACAATTAAATAAAAAAGTTTGACGATATCACATGTGTTCAAACTGCCTTCCATTTAATTCTAAACACTTTTAGCTCTTCTGGTAATACTATCAGCGGCTCAATAAGTATTTGATAAAAGTGCTTGAGGTGGGTAGCCCGCCTCACCCTGTATAGTTTTTTACAGTTAGTTTCAGATTCTGAACAACTGACGATTGCCATTTAGAATAAAACACGTGTTAAAGGTTAATATAAATAAACACAACATTGTTATATGCAGCTATGTGCTACCTATATAAATATGTAATAATTATTTTTATTAAATGATTAGATAAATTATATTTTGAAAAATTTTGTCACGTTTTGATGTATTGCAAATATTATAATATTCCTAAAAGGAAATTTGCAACTTTTAGAGTTTCATTTCATATTTTTCCACACTTAAACATAGCTGTAATCTTTTCTTCAAATTCAATGAATTTATGAAATGATGTCTTCCTTGAAGGATGTACTTTTAGCGATGCTTGTGCGTATTTTATTGCACTGGTTAATGTATAAAGAACACGTCCATTAAAATAAGTACTTACCTAGCAAATGATGCCTATTAGATATGTACAAAACTAAACAGTGTCCAAATACGAGCTTAATATATCACTTACTGTACCTAACGCAATCATTCATTGTAATGAACACATTACTAGAATAAAAATAATTCTTCTAGATGTTTTGTTTTTACTTATCCCACTTCTGATATGACATCCTTCAATTCCTCAAAATAATAATATAGTCCGTTGGCTTACAGAACCAATAAGTGTCGGGAACAGGCGTCCTGGCATACAATTTATTGAAAATACCAACGAGAAGAATTCAACATATTCTAAACTTTATTGTAATAAAAATAATGCTATTTCACATGCAACAATAAATATCACGCTGTATGGAAAACAATTTCTAAAATATTTATCTACTATTGTCAATATTTTCTTTAAAATGTAAAGTTTATTTGTCGTATATTTAAAATTTATCTAACTTATAAATTAATCAACTTTTAGAGCTACTTTAGATGGATACACATAGCATAATGCCACCTGGATGCCACATATCAACAAACCCAGGATGTTTTGGATCTGAAAACATGCAAAATATTAAAATTTACCATAAAATTCAGTTACAAGCAACTTACGACCATAAAATGATTCAGTAATATTATGCCATACACTAACCACAAAACGACACAATAGTTGCCGTAAAAGTGATAGGAAATGGAATGGAAGACGAATCTTGCTTCGCTATTATTTGATTCTGCAAAAAGTCGTTTAGATCGTGTTTCAAGATGAAATCGTCAAAACCTACCAGTTCAATTAGGGGGCTTCCCATTAAAAACAACATTAATATTGTAAGGATTAAACCATATCGCTGTTCGACCAATTTTTCATCCTCCCACTGTGTATAACCTAGAAGAATTGCCACTAATGCAACACCGTATGCCAATGGTTTATGTACTTCCGCAGTTCTGTTTTGTGAATAGGAATAATAAAAGAGTGTGTACATCAAATTTAAAATTATGGCAGCTGCATTTACCACCAGCATAGCAGGATCGCCCAACATCATCGAGTATTGCAGCATTAAAACACCTCTAAAAGATAATTACAATCAATTTTGACTATAGTCCATTTGAAACAAGAATGCAGTAGAAAATTGTAGGAGCGATTCCGAGCGAAGGAAGGTTCCCACAGGGAAACGTAAAAAATTAAGGTGAATTCTTCTTAGTCGTTAATTTGATTTCGAGTGTTATGACCCCTCCCTATAAGTTAGGGCTTTCTTGGCTAATTATCTCAGTGGGTAGCCACTTCCTTCCGAGGGAAGACAGTCAGAATAAATTTTTTTACTCCGCCCAGGCTCGAAGTGGGTATCTTGGTTTGGTAATCGACACACTCAAGTGTCAGACCATGACCGTTTTCAACTCTTTCAACCTCTTATGACAAACAAAAAGAACTTAAATTTTTGTATTACTTAACTTTTAAAAAATCTACAAAATGTCTGATTTACAATCAAATCGGAAAAATTAAAATTTTTATTTCGTTAATATTCGATTTATGAAATGACAATTGTAAATGAAATTTCACCAGTGTAAACTTGTATAAATCTTAATTACGGACATTGCAAGGTCGTATTTTTAGTACCAATTTTTACTGCATTTTTATTTCAAATAGACTATAATATCGACAAAAAAACATTTTAATTCATGTAACATTTAAATTCAACAAACAATTTAATTTATCTGCGTAATATATTATTCAATCAACACAATTGATTTACCAATCAATTAAATTGTAACGAAAAAAATCAACAAACATTTAAATTAACAATGATTTTCTGTTGTTGCTCTTACGTGACGGATGGCAGTATAATTTATTAAATAAGTGATTGATTATTATTTTGTTAAATTGCCGGGGTTGTGCGGCCTTCAGACCGCACTTGGACGAATAATTTTAAAATTATTAAGAATAAGCATTACAAACAGAAATTCAATCTTGTAGCCAATAGAATGTATTGGTACATTTATGTGTGGCCAATTTTGCGAACCTTTTTTTCAATTGTGCTGAATTATTCCCTAACAGAAAAATTTACTTTCATTTAATTTGAAAATGATCCTCATCCCATTTTCAAAATTAGGCGTAGAAATAAAATCAAAATGATTTTGATAATAAAACTAATCTATTTTATTGACTATTCAATTCACATGTCATCTGTTAAAAGTGGACTAATCAAAAAGCAACATTCGCAATTTCAGAGCCAACTGAAATGAATTATAGTGACAATTGCACTAGTGGAATTATATCGACAATTGCACTAGTGGTTCTAGTGACAATTTTATATATAAATACAAAACTTTGCGAATGACAAAAGTTTGTTTACTGGTTGTAATGGAAATGAAATCATGTGCAGCTCAATTTTTTAAATTATAATTTTTTGAAAAATGAAATTTGTGAATTGAATAGTCTCTCGAATACCATTCGTAGTCAAAGTTTAAGTAGACTATTTTTGAGGTGGTATCACTCATGTTCATTGCGCTTGTGAATAGCACTCGTACTAACGCACTCGTGCTAACGCACTCGTGCTATTTGTACACAAGCGCAATAAATATTCGTGTACCACCTCAAAATAATCGACATAACTTTGACTACTTGTATTATAAATGAATAATCAATTACGTTTAGTTTTTTTTACAAAAACTGGAATTTTATATTATACAATATTGCACTCGACAGGGTACTTGACCTTACACATTTTCGATATTTTTTATCTCCAATTTCTGATTATATCTATTGTGCTCTGCGGCCTTCATCGATATCAGCCAGGCCTTTGATAAGGTGTGGCACGAGGGTTTATTACAAACTTAAAAGTGTCTTCCGTACCACCTTTATCAAATATTAAGATCATACTTAAGTAATAGACACTTTTTAGTAAAATACCAGGAAGAATATACCGAGATTCACCCAATAAGCTCAGGAGTACCTCAGGGCAGTGTTCTGGGTCCGGTGTTGTACCTATTGTACACGGCTGACCTACCTACCTCTAGATTAACAACAACAGCTACGTTTGCTGACGACACTGCTGTACTGGCGTCACATGAAGATCCCACACTCGCCTCCAAAAATCTTCAGGATAACCTGGATAAAATTCAAAACTGGCTCCGTAAATGGAAAATTAGGGCTAATGAAGCAAAATCTGTACATGTGACGTTTACAATGCGTAGAGAAACTTGTCCACCAGTGAAATTAAATAATTGTACCCTAACCCAAGCTGATGATACAAAATATCTTGGCATCCATATGGACAGAAGATTAACGTGGAGGAAACATATCCTTACGAAACGCAAACAACTTGGAATGAAGCTTAATCAAATGTATTGGTTACTTGGCAGAAAGTCTCAATTATCACTCGAAAACAAAATACTACTATACAAATCCATAATAACACCAATATGGACCTACGGCATACAACTGTGGGGAACTGCAAGTAACTCCAATATTGCAATACTACAGAGATTTCAAAACAAGACCTTGCGAACGATTGTAAATGCTCCGTGGTACGTACCTAATTATGTCATCCAGCAAGATTTGCGTGTCCCAACAGTTTCTGAACAGATCCAAAATTTCTACAGAAGGTATGAACATAGATTGGAAGTACACCCCAACGAATTAGCAAATAAACTGATGGACACCACCGGCGAGGTACGAAGATTGAAGAGATTCAGACCTACTGACCTACCTGTTCGATTCGGCTAACTAAATTATATTATTTGAATCATTGAATTGTATATAATATTTTAGGAAAGCATTCATTGGAGTGTTTTCTGCATGACTTATACATACATCACCAGATTTACTTATTGTTTCTTTGAACAGATTGTAAATATAATTGAAAAAAATAAAAAAAAAAATATATCTATTGTGATATGGACTAGTTTGAAAATTCCTCAAAAAAACTGATTAAAAACTAAAATTATCCTATAGAATAAAACAATTTTATTGCATGGGAAATGCAGAAATAATAAAATGTTATTGATCACTTTCAATGCCACAGGTATGCTATATTTATCACAATCAGTATATTATAACCTAAACATTTAATTGTTCCCATAATATGCATAATTTGTGGATATATCATGCCGCAGAATCAACGTTTTTTAAATATCTACTAAATAATAGTTAGTAATATATAAATTAATACAAAATTGTGTTCCCCTAAGGGGGAAATGTAGTAATATTAATAATGACCTAAGTATATATCTTTCTATCTATCTGTAACGCAGCACTGATTGGTCAATTTGGTTGAGAATTTGAAAAAATTTAATTTAATTATAATTTTAATAATATTAAATTTAATAGAGACGGTCATTGGCGCGATCAACAGCTAAAGTAAGGCGTCCAGTTCGAATCAGGACAGAGGCTTACTTTGTGTAATCGTTCCCCTTGCTTCGGAAGGCACGTAAAGCTGGTGGTCCTCTCACAAGGTGCTAGCAACATCTTTGACGTATTAATTGCTGGAGTACCCTCTTGGGAGAACGGGTAAACGACTTCGGTTGTATCCTTACATAAGGAAGCCCGAAATATATATATTAAATTTAATAAAAATTAATATTCAAATAAACAAAAGATACTAAATAAATAATCGAATGTTATATTTCCATGGAAAGGGTAGGAATAAAGAAGTAAATTCAAAATTATCTCCCCAAGTGCGGCATTCAGACCGCACAACCTTGGCAATCCAGTAATACTATACTACTAGAATAAATAATAATGATCATTATTAACATTATACATATTGAAGACAAAACACGCTTCAACTTTTGAATTTTAAGTGCTCTAATTTTATTACGCAACGTGTTGTAGTGTTGTATAATTTCAATCGTAAATAGATTATAATTCAATTAATTTTATTTTAAAATTATTAAATTCGGTGTTCGTTTTCATATTTCAAACTTGCAATTTTAGAGAAAGAATCAGAAGCATAACTATGATCAACGCAAGGTGGTAGCCTGAGAAAAACTTGACCTCCCCCTCCTCCTGCTGCAAACAATTTCTAGACCTAAATAAAATATTTTTTGTAAAAAACACAAGATTAAATTAAATTAAAAAAATTAGCAAACAAAAAATGATTAATAATAATAATTTATGCTTGACTTGCAATTTGAAAAAAACAGTAAACTTGTCGGGTTTTGATTTTCTAACTTATTAAAGGAATCGAGAAGATAGCTACCAAAAGTATGTAAAAAAAGTTACCTTGATTTACTACAAATTATTCACGGATAATAGAGCTCACTTATAATTAGTTATCAAGGTCTGTAAATAATTATGTGAATGTCAATATAAAAAATGTTTGTGCCTATCCAATCATGCGTGTATTTTAATTATATTATAATATACATATTATATAATTAATTACAAAACTTCGAAAAATCTTCTTTTTATCTCATTTCAGCGAAAAATTTTCCCTAATTCATTAAATTTTTTGCGATTTCAATTAGCACGAGTCATATAGCAAAATACAATAGTTTTACAAGTAGCGATTTGTAGAAACCCTTCCCTTGTATATAATCTATACATTACTGAACTGTAGTAGTAACCGTGACATTACTGAACCTCCACAATTTTTTAAATATTAAAAAAATAAATTTTGTTTTCATTACAAAGCAGAATGAACTTCGTCGCTGTTATATTTCAGCAATATAAATAAATATGAAATTAATGCTGATTTTTATTCTTATACATCCTGTATGATAGTAAAAAATAATACAAAGATTAATGTAGAAAATACTAATATTCTGTAATAGCATAAAGATTAACACGAGAAATTTTAACGTTCTATAGGATACAGATTATCCTTGCTACAGAAGATATAATACAATTTTAAAAAAAATTTGTAACTAATGTTTAAAAAAAATACAATAATGATTCTTCGAAAAAGTTTTATTAGATTAAAGTTGTAGCCCGTTAAATGTACTATCCAGATTAAGTCTCCTTTTTTTAAAACTTTGCATTTCAAAGTTTCAGGGTTGTTTATCATTTTTATAGATAATTTTATCTTGAGCTGAAAATGCGTTGATTTTGGACAACTAAGTTAGAATCTAGGTTTTAAATAATTACACTCCCAAAGACCCTTTATGAACCTTTCTTACATTAATTTGATATAAAAAAATAGATACACGAATATAAGAATTTGGAATTCTCCCGATTTATAATAAAAATTATACAATTTAACATGCTCTCTGCTATAATCAAGTTTGCAGTTGGAGTATTTATCAACTACTACCCCCGAAGCCAATAGCAACATCATTATAAATAAAACTCTTTTGCAAATTAGTATAAAAGTGTGGCGATAAGGGTTTTCGGTCTCCTCCCCAGAACCCTGCCCCGGGATGAACCGAAGCAGCAAACCTTAATTTGCTTTGTTATTTTTATATTTCTAATGACCCGTACAACCTAAATTAATCAACTACTCTGTGATTTTTCCAACAACGTTAAGGGAGAACTACCTCTCCCATGCATTCATCCTTGATTATACAGAGCTCTGCATTAGAGCATTTTCCACTTCAACCATTTAGAAAAAAAGAAACAAATTGAAAGGTAGATGATTTCAATTTCATTCTACACAAAATGAAAAGACTCCGCCGTTCATCAAAATATTAAGATTGGTTGACAACGGACCAATTAACGAGCTCAATTGGTTAATTAGTAAATTAAGACATTTATCAATATAATCTCTGTTAATTGCCTTACACTGACAGTGGTCTAATATAATATCCTAGGATTATCAATATAAAATTCTGAACCACCTACACTCGGTTATATAATGTTTTTTCATTAATTGATAATAAAAAAATATTGTCAATATACTTATGGGAAAGATAAATCGAAAAGGATGACGTCCTTGTTTTAAACGATTTATTATTGCATTTAAAAATAAAAATTGATATAACCCAAGCATAATTGAAGCAATTTAAATAAAGCTAATGGAGCCATTGGATAATTTATGTAAATAAAATAATTTGGTGTCAACCTGTTTTTTTGTATCGTAGCGATTATAAATACAAATATTTATTGTTAAAATTAATATAACCTGGTTCGGTGGAGATGTACTTACATGACACAACCACCAAGGAAGGGCATCGCAGAAATCCCTTCGGTCGACTTCTTATTATAAATATCTTTACATATTAGGCTTCCGGCAAAGAACTGAGCGATAGTGACCACGCTCGTAACGGCACCTACGACTTCTTTATAAGGTTGCAAAGATTTCGACAAGTCTTCCATTATTTAAATTTGAACTAAAACGTAGTTTTTATCACAAAAAATGATGAAACGTCATGCATAATATTGATCTACTTACCGACACGAGTTTGAAATTGTACACAAGTAATTTGCGGATATCTAATCACTATCAATTTACTATTTAAATCGAGGGCATGATAATCAAACAAAAATTAAAAATTTATTCGAGAAATGTTAACGTTTACATCACCACATTGCTAAAATGACTGAGTAGTAAATAAATAGGTAAGTACGTTACGTTGGCCTCCCTCCCGGCAGTTAACATATTTTAAACTTTGTGATAAGAAAAACCGTATATAAACTTATCTCGTAAAAGTTATGTGTGTCACTTGAGATAAAATGAATTCGTGGAGTAGGCTTTGCAAGAGAAAGGTTACTTTGACGCAACGTCATCTGTTAACCTAAAATTATTTAAATTTTGCAGCGAAAATTATTATATCCGATTAACGATGATATAATATCGAACTCACCCGAAGAGATGATATTATGACGTTTACAACTACACTTGCAATGATTCTTTTGAAACCTTAAAAAATTAAACTGGCAATTTTTAAAAATTGTTTCACCTTAATAACAATAAGTGCAACCGCACATCGTTTATTGTTTTAATTTCATTCGAGTTTTTTTCAAAGCAGTTATTCCACTTTACTGCCGGTGACGGCGGGCATTAAAGTACTTTGGTGCCGCCCGCCATTTTTATTATACTTTTAATATATGTTGAATAAAATATTTTAAAAATTACAAGTTTAGTGAAATATGAAAGTTTTCCAATTTACATTTTAGTCTAACAAGGAGACCGGCAACTTCCCCTGACAGAATTGATTCATTTTCATTGTGCGTGTAGGTCTTGTATTGGACTTCAACAGGTGCAAGAATAAGGGCACGCTTCTTTGCCAATTTTGAGAAAATTGAATTTGAATAATTATATATTACTGATGAACTGCATAAAAATTAACATAAATTTGGTAAGTTATTAATGGCATTGTGTAAGATTAAAAAAAATAAAAACATATGCGAAGGGTACTGGGATCGCATCCAGCTCCTGCCAATTTTTTATTTGTTTGTTAGTTAATTCCCCTCTAGTATGATATGTCATCGTTCTCAAAAAAACCAAAGCGCTATAATGAACTCTACTCATAACATGTAAACATTGAATGTTATACCTTTTAGCAGTGAGGCACTGGAGGGTGTTCCACACCCCCCAGACCCCCCGGTTACTACAACTTTGGCTTATTGGGATATTAGTTACTTGAGTGTGACTTGTTAAAGGTAGGACTAATTAGTATTTCTAGAGATTTTTTCTAGATTGGTTATGCTAATGTCTTCAATTTATTACAAAATAAATAAACTGAACAAACCGGGGGGTCTGGGGGGTGTGGAACACCCTCCAGTGCCTCGCTGCTGAAAGGTAAAATATTCAATATTTACAGATCATAAGTAGGGTTTATTATAGCGTTTTGTTTTTTGCGAACGATGACATACTATTATACTGGGGAGAATTTATAATTCTCTCCCCCAATTCTTGGTCACTGCTTTATATTTTTTGTGCTAAAAACTTTCACTATTATCGCTTAATACTGATAACTATAAGTTTGCAAATTTATCTATCACAGTTTGAGTGTTCCTGGGGGGTGCTCCACACCCCCCAAACCCCCCGGTCCCTACAACTTTGGCTTATTGGGATATTAGTACTTGAGTGTGACTTGTTCAAGTCAGGATTAATTAGTTTTCTAGAGATTTTTGAAGATCGGTTATGCTGATATCTTCAATTTATTACTAATAAAAATAAACTGAACAAACCGGGGGGTCTGGGGGTGTGGAACACTCTCCAGTGTCTCACTGCTGAAAGGTAAAACATTCAATGTTTACAGATTATGAGTAGGGATTATTATAGCGCTTTCTTGAGAACGGTGACATAAATTATACTGGGGATTTAATAATCAAATAAATAAAAAAAAATTGTCAGAAGCTGGATGCGATCCCAGTACCATTCGTATATGTTTTTTTTTTTTTGCAATCTTACGCATATCCATTAACAACTTACCAAATTTATGTTAATTTTTATGCAGTTTATCAGTAATATATAATTATTCAAATTCAATTTTTCAAAATTAGCAAAGAAGCGTGCCCTTACACTTGCACCTGTTGAAGTCCAGTACAAGACCTACACGCACAATGAAAATAAATTAATTCAGTGAGGGGAAGTTGCCGGTCTCCCCTTGTAAGGCCCTCTTGCGCAATGTGGTTTTGTCTTTTCAAGAACCCGTCAGTTCATTTTAATATATACCATTTATGACCAACATTAAATGATAATATTTTTACGTTTGAAGTATTCGATATAAAAGTTTTTATGCACGGACGAATCATAAATTGATAATTATACACGAATTTATATGTGATAAACGTCTTTTTATAGCTCACGGACCTCTTTATGCCCACGGGCTATAATGAAACGTAAAACAACGTTATCATAGGTGCATAATAGAAACAGTTGAAATACTTGCAAAAGGAACAGTTTTCATTTGAAATCGAAAAGTTTACTTTTTATTGCAAATTTCTTGTGGGTAATTTATGTTAACAATACAATTAGAACAATAATTAACCATATTAATATTCGGAGATACAACTCGACTGGAATTACACATCAAATTCAAAGAATGATTTATTCTTGTTTTAGTATCTCGCCAAGTGATCAGTGATGAGGATTGCAGATCCCCGATTTTAAAGTTTGGTAAATTAGAGGTAATATTTTTGAAGTTATTTGGAAAAGCGCCTGCTATTTTTCAAAAGTTGTTTTTACAAATTTCTAGATATAACATTAATTTTAAAGACAGGTAGGGGGACTTATAGAGCCTACCCTTTGAATTTGTTGTTTTGTAACCAAAGTATTCATCATTGATTATTTTACAAACCATCGAATAAGCTGTTCTTACAGAGAGTAATATTTTGTTAAACAAAGACTACCCAAAAGGAGCGTGAAATTTTAATTCGATAGTAACAATACAATTAGAACAATAATTAACCATAGTAATATTCGGAGGACAACTCGACTGGAATTACACATCAAATTCAAAGAATGATTTATTCTTGTTTTCGTATCTCGCCAAGTGATCAGTGATGAGGATTGCAGATCCCCGATTTTAAAGTTTGGTAAATTAGAGGTAATATTTTTGAAGTTATTTGGAAAAGCGCCTGCTATTTTTCAAAAGTTGTTTTTACAAATTTCTAGATATAACATTAATTTTAAAGACAGGTAGGGGGACTTATAGAGCCTACCCTTTGAATTTGTTGTTTTGTAACCAAAGTATTCATCATTGATCAGTTTATCAAACCATCGAATAAGCTGTTCTTACAGAGAGTAATATTTTGTTAAACAAAGACTACCCAAAAAGAAGCGTGAAATTTTAATTCGATAGTAATTAATAATCACGTTAACATTGAATCTAAAAAGATTGCAATATTTGTATTCCCTCTGTATATTGAAAAAACAAAAACAACAAATGTTTATAATGTTGGCATATCCCATTGTCGTTATATGAATGTCAACGTAAATATCATAAATATTTGAGTGCTAGTTACTTTAAAAGTAGCTTTTATTATTGGAGAGTTACCTACACAAAGTGTTTGATATAAATCGATTGATAAAATCAAATAATTCATTAATTTTGGGTGAACTTAAATTTGAAACTTTTATTTTATAACCTCAAAGTTGTTAGTGCAACAAAACACCGAAATGTCAAAGCCTGGTCCATCTTCGGACTCCCAATCCAACGTAGCTTTAAAAAACTGGGAACTATCAAATAAAGTCGAAGGAATTAGTTCCATTGATGAAATTTATCGTTATGACAGAAAACAGCAACAGGATATTTTGGCAGCCAAGCCATGGGAGAAAGAGTGAGTCCTACATTTTGATCACAAAGGTTACTTTAATAATTTTTTGTTTTAGTCCACACTTTTTAAGGATATTAAGATCTCCGCTTTAGCCTTGCTAAAGATGGTGATGCATGCCAGGTCTGGTGGCACCTTAGAAGTTATGGGTTTGCTATTAGGAAAAGTTGATGGCAATACTATGTTTGTCATGGACTCATTTGCTCTACCCGTTGAAGGAACAGAAACGCGTGTTAATGCACAAGCTCAAGCTTACGAATACATGAGTTCATATATCGATGCTGCCAAACTGGTAAGAAGTTTTCAATATTCCCCGAAATTTTTTAATTTCGCTTTTTTTAGGTGGGTAGACAAGAAAATGCAATTGGTTGGTATCATAGTCATCCCGGTTATGGATGCTGGCTGTCTGGTATCGACGTCAGTACTCAGATGTTGAATCAGAACTTTCAGGAACCTTTTGTTGCAATCGTCATCGATCCAGTTCGTACAATTTCGGCTGGAAAAGTTTGTTTGGGCGCTTTCCGAACATATCCTAAAGTAAGAGCACTTCAATCATGTTGACTTTTAACTAACTTAATTGCTTTTAGGGTTATAAACCTGCCAACGAAGAACCATCCGAGTATCAAACAATCCCGTTAAACAAAATTGAAGATTTTGGTGTGCATTGCAAACAATATTACTCGTTAGATGTGTCTTATTTTAAGTCGGCTTTGGATAGGCGATTGTTGGATTCGTTATGGAACAAATATTGGGTTAACACTTTAAGTTCGTCAAGCCTTTTAACCAATGCCGATTATACCACTGGCCAGATATTTGATTTATCTGAAAAGTTGGAGCAATCAGAAACTGCACTAGGACGAGCAGGATTTATCGTGGCAGGGTCAGACCCTCATGAAAACGCATCGAAGATCGTCTGCTAAAAGCGACCAAGGACAGTTGCAAAACCACCATCGAGTGCATCCACGGTATGATGGCACAAATGATTAAAGATAGGTTATTTAATAGCGTTTATACCAAATAGTAATATGTTTGAATAATAAAAGTCCTTTTGTATTTATTTACATTTTTTTTAATTCTATACGTGTGTGTTTGTGTATGGACGCAAATAACATGATAAATATATACAAACATAACAAGCAAGTCTTGAAAATAAATTATATAATAGAATTTTTATTTTAATGCAAAATGTGGTACAATATTAACTATGTATTCATACAAATCGATTCACAATTTTGCTTTCTAGTATATCTTGCAATAATTGTGAACGTCGATCAAGTGTCCTGTTTTGAAAAAAGGATTAAAATAATAGCAATAAGGAATGTTTGCATCGTAAAAAAAAGGTAGTTCCTTTTTTCAGTACCAGGTACAATTTTTTTTGATAAAACTATGTACACTTACGTGTTTGTGTTGAATTAATTTTATTTCTATGGATGGACACACCTAAATCACAAATTAACCGATACATATCTTGCAAACTGTTTGAAATGCAAAGGTGGAGTTACTTATTAATGAAACAGAAATTTCCACTTCGATTTCAAGTTTGATGTAAAAATTAAAGCAGATGGGCTGATAAATAATGTTTGATCTACACATTGAAAGCACCATTCGTCATTTTGTCAAGTTTGTAAACAGAAAGCTACATTTACACTGTCGAAATGAAAATATTCTGATTGTATCAAATTTCGGTTTCATTAATTCACAGTTTTCAAAAAAATTAAATCGGATAAATTAAAAATCATTTTAGTAATCGTTAAGTACATAAAAAAGTGTTAGAACTTACAACTGTAATATGTACAAGTGTTTTCCTAATATATTATGTCAATCCCAAATATGGGTAGGAAAGTTATTCACTTCTGTTTGTTCTTGAACTGCGGCGCCATCTATTGTGTAAGATAGTCGTATTCGCATGCGCAGCACGCCCTAATAAAAGTCGGTATTATACAAAGTAAGCAAGAATTAAAATGCAACTTACTCGATTAGGATTGGTGACTCTCAGTACTTGTGTCACTTGCCCATTTGGTGAAATAACTGTTCCCGAAGGAGATAACATTTGCAGTTGAAAAGCCTTAAAATAAAAAAGTGTAATAAAGGGCAAATAATTCAAAAAACAAAATTACTTTAGGAACGGCAGCTTGGAACAGAAATTCTGTCATATTTGATGAAGTGCTATTAGTGGCTATTAAGTTGATCGAAATCATATTCGATTCGGATAATTTTTCTAGAGAAAATATGAGTTTAAGTCCATTTTTTTCAAATGCTGTTAGCGTAGGCACATGTTTTTCTAAAACAAAAATAAATTGTTAGTGTAGATTTGACTTCGAGTGGTACATATACTTTAAAGCATTACAACTTGAGAGGGGGCTCAACAAGGAAAAATGTTGTTAACAGGTGGCGCGACTATAGAAAAACCAAAAAGTGGACAAATGGGTAAGTTTTATAGACGAAAATATTTTTGCCAAATTAGAGTTCATGTACGTCGAATTTTTTTGTATAATTTATAAATTATAACCAGCAGTATAGCGTAAAGTATTCACCTACCAACTAGAAAGCGAGAGACCGCGGTTCAAGTCCTGGTCGCGTCAGATACACTGCTGTGATCAAAGGTCCAATATCAATCTTTGGAATGTGAGGAAGGCAACGGGAAACCACCCTTTAATTATATTCCCTGGTAAGATCAGCTTGGCTTCAGCTAAGTTGATCGCTTATGTATTGTCAAGTGTATGGCACTTCAAGGTGATAAGTAATTAACCGATTTTAACAAAACTATGTATTATATTCATTGCTTCACTACCATGTTCGTTAACGCGAACAACTGCTAATGCTAAGGTACCAGGTACAAATCCTGGGGAGAATCTAACTTTCTTACGACTGTGTCCGTGCTTCGGAGGGCACGTAAAACCGTATATGACCCACCGTTTTGATGATTGCTACCATTAACAATAAAAAAAAAGGGTTACAAGTACATTCTCTAACCCGATATCACTATCACTATATGCCTGTTTTACATCCACTGCTGGATAAAGGCCTTCCCCTTTGGAGAGTATTTAGCCATAAAACACCACGCTGGACAAGCGTCTTGGTGAATGCGTTTTATACCTACTGCCAGGTAAGACGGCCAGAATAAAGTTTTTACTCCACCCGGATTTGAACTGGGGCCGCTCGGGTTAGTAGTTGACGCATTTAAGCGCCAAGCCGTGGCCCGATATAAGCCCCAAAGTAGGAAAATTAAGGGGTTTCTTGCTTGAGCTCATCCAAGGAAATGAAAATTTGGCGAGAGTCGATTAACCCTGATGGCGATTTTCATAATTATTAATGATAATATCAACACCCCCATCAAAGAAGTAACTCAAGTTACGTCCAATTTGAGTTATAAGCATTTCTGTAATCAGGAGAAAAACGCAAATGGGTAAATTTTCCTTATGATTGACCTTATGAGTTATTCCTTATGATAAATCACTTAGCCTAAAAAACTGCTTATGTTTAAATCATAAGAAAATCGTATACAAAATCACAATTTATTTTCGAGATATTTCTGTTATTTTAATATTTGAAAACTTTTGAAAATATGCAATGCTTATTTTCCAAACTTACACCCACTTATGACTTTGATGTTTTGCAAAAATTGTACTTCAAATTTGGAGAAATTTAAATTTTGAATGTATGATTTCTTAAAAATTAAAAAAACTCATTGAAATACTTTTTGATAATTAATAGTAAAACCATTTTGAAATTTAATTTTACTATCTGGAAGATTATTAAAATTTACCAGAAAAACCAACATTAAATATATTCAACTCACCATTGATTAAATTTGTATTTAAAATTTCTCCACTTATGAAATTAGTTGTATTATCTAAAGGTGTAACTGAGCTGTTATTATTTTCTACAATAAAACCTAAACCAGTGTTGTTGGTGGGCGTGATAGTGGGCAGATCCAATCCACCCAGTAAGTCCAACAGATCTTGATTATTACTATTAGAAATAGGTTGATTCAAAATAGAGTTATTAGTTTTGATTAAGCCCAAATCGGAATTTTCTTCATCTCCAAGCACAACCAACAGCGACAACTGAAATTTAAAATTTTAAACACTTAAATTGAATTAAAAATAAAACTTACCGGATCATTTGCGGTGTGTTGCGGACTATTATCAATAATTTTATCTTCGCTTTCATCCATATCACCATTCGATTGCACCTCGTTGCCTGATTTTTGCACTTCCATAGGGGGCATGCGTTCCAGCAAAGCACCACGCAAATTATTATGCTTTCCAAACAATTGTGAAAATTCTACTCCTCGTTGTTGCAACTCGACGTGCAAACTCGAACAAAATGAGTTAACTATTTGCTGTATTTTCCTACAAATTAACGACTGTTAAACTGTCAAAACTCTCGGTGTATAGAACATACGAATTCGTCCGAGTGAATCTCGTGCTAAGTTTTGTTAAAGACATTAGAGCAAATTGCTTGGTTGTTACTGTATTTTGGGGCGACCACAATAACTTGTGGTAAAGATCAATGATGTCTTCTTCGGTGGGTTTATCAACGTTTTGAACGTCATCGGCTGCGGCCGTTAAAATTAAATCACCATATTCGCCAATAGCCCAAACCGCAACTTGTATTAGCGGTTGTTTATCCATGGTGTCTTGTGATAAGGCGTTCCACAATTGTAGAGTAATGTAAGCTTGTTGAGTTGTACTTTCCGAAATTAACTGAATTGTAGAAGAAGAAACATCATCTCGTAAGTAATTTCCCGCCTGAAACAGAGTAGATTAGGTGGATGCTTCTAATTTCAAAATTTAATTCAAACTTACTGCCACCAAAACTTTGAGCAAGGTATCCAGGTGCCACCGTTTATTAGGCGAGTAGCGTTCGGCGGCTAAAACGATACTAGACGAACAGGGCGCCTTAAATTCGGCTTCAGATTTTTCTAAAAACGTCAATAGTTCCTTCATCATAGTTCTACTATTTTGGGTATTTATCAATGCAAAAGATAATTCCATCGCCCTTCTTCGTATCGACACATCCGGATCTTTTAAACATTCTAGTATCGTCGACCTGTGTCTTTGTACGGCGGATGTGTCAATGTGTACAGTTTTTAGTAAAGTGTTGAGCGCTACATAACGAATATTTTTATCATTATTTAATAAAAATCTTCCTAATATGTTGATGGCTAGCACCCGTAAACTGCTCTCCGATTTTATGTCCATTATTGACAATACCGTTTCATACAAGATCGAATTTCCTACGTTTTTACTTGTTTCCGTGTTTGTAGCAACTTGGGCCAAAATATCGTTCATTGCTTCTGAAGTATCGGCGTCGTTTTTTCCCAAAACTCGTAACAACTTCAAAATTTTTACCTAAAATTTTTTGATGTGGTCAACTTTTGTACAAAATATTTTAATAATTGCAAAAAAAATGGTTGTACGAACTTGTAAAAAGGGATCGCTCACGCCTGAGACGTCATGTTCTGGTGAATATCCAGCAAGAATTAAATTCTTCAAAATGCGAACTAAATTGGGTACAATCTGAAAAGTAACTATATTATTCCACATGTACTCGAAAATTGTTTCTGAAGATGAAAGATAAAACCCACATATTGGCCAAGTGATCCAACTGTAATAGATTTTTACTCGACAAAAGGCATAAGCATGCAGCAATGCAAGGTTGAATAGTTATTGGAGCTGTTGCTACCCAACACCATTCGCAATTCAAATTTACTTTCCAACTAATTGTATAATGGTAAGTCAGGGATATGAACTGTTAAATGAGAAATCTTCAATGTAACGTCATGACAATACATATTCCCGATTTACCATTGGCTGGAAAATACAGATCCCCGACTTGTTCCAATATTTAGATTCTTCTTTTTGAGTGCCATACACTTACGATCAACTTGGCTGAAGCCAAGATGACTTTACTGCGGAGTTTATTTAACAAATTAGATGATCAGATTAATTTAAATTAGAAGATTTGAAAAATGCAGCCAAACATTTTACTCACGCCATATCCAGTTTGCAACATGACAAGCTACTCCTAAGCAAAATATAAGATATATTAAAGAATCATGTCCTATTCTAATTATTCAAAATATTGCTGAAAAGCCAAAACACAGCAAAGCAGTCAAAGAACTTGCCAAAAATTATTTTTTTTCAATTCAAATGCAATTGACTTTGGAAAGTCTCAAGAAAACTTAAGCGTCCACATAAAACAGTGACATTTACCCGAGGTGATCAAGGAAAATAGGTTACACGTGATAAGTGTGTGTTGTCCCATTTTCTTTAATGACCCTAGAGAAGGTAACGAAATACATGATTATCTAAATGTATCATTCCAAAAGGAGCTCCCAATACAGCATTCAGAAAAACCAAAAGCATCTGCCTGTGATTGATGACAGATGAAGTGATAGAAAAAATATCACCAATGGTTAAAATTCATTAAAACTATCGGGAAAAAAGCAGAACTGACTTCATATTGGCTAATATATCTGCTTCCGATTCTATTAAAGATTTTTGAAAAATGTGATATACAACTATGACAATTTCTGAGTTATTATTATTATTTTAAAGTTTTTAATAAAAAACATGGCCTAGGACATATCATTTACCACTTTTTTTCTTAGGTTATCAAAAACAACGCAATTTGCATATTCTTAAATAAATTACAAAAAAAGCAGGTGCAATAATTACAATAACGAAAAGACAAGCAACAACAATGTACGCAGAAGAAAGATAAAATTTGACATTTAATACGGACAGCATACCTCACAATTAGAGCAGTCCTAAACAAAACACTAACATTAGACGAATTACTATAACTCGAGCAACTAAACACTAGAACATTATGGATTACTTGAGCATTAAGAACTCGTTCTTGATTCTCAAATTTATTTTAAAATACCATTTACAAACACACAATATATACAATGAATTTTAAAATGCCATAATGTGAAGTTCAAACCGTGCCCAAGACATTTATGTTTAGCAGCATTTTTAAAAAACAGCAGAAAAGGCTTACCTTTTTAAAGTGATTCAAAGTATCTGGACTATTTTCGCACATTTCTGTTATAAGAGTAACTCCCGTTATTAGCACACCTGTAAAAATAAAAAGTTAATTTGTGTTCCTAAATTGCATTTTGTATTAATAGTTTAATTGCATTAGCCATCAAGCCCTCCCAGGTTGCAATCACTAGGAATTGTTTTAGTTTGAGATGATATAAGTGGGATACATTTTGTCTACCAAAATTAATGGAAATTAAAAAGTTAGCCAGTTTAACTTGTATTTTTTATTTGTGGAGTTTTCGTGTTTGTGTTTTCACTTAATTTTGGAATTCAAAAATTGTTCTTTCTTTCTCATAAGAATAAGAAATTGAGTTTGTACAATTTGTTCAGCACATGGAAAACCATTTATTTGGCCTTACCACTATGGAATTAAGCAGCCGAATGGAAATTAGCCGAAAAGGAATAATTTAACACACAATTTTAATCGTGGCGGTGAAATAGAAGCCTGGATTGGCTGCAAGGTTTTCTTAAATTACACCATGATTTGTCATTAACACATTGTTGCCTGGTCACGAGTTAATTCATGTCAGCATGCCCAAATATTGGTGATCGGCCACAAGTGAAATCGTGATCAAATTGTTTTATAATAAATAATTATAAAAAGTTCCTAACCTAAAAGAGACGGTCACTGGCCTAGTAGTTAGAGCAATCGACTACTGATGCTAAGGCACCCGGTTCGAACCCGGGAGAAGTCTATAAAGGAAAGTTTTCTTTCTGACTCTCTTTCTATGACCGTTTCCGTGCTTCGGAAGGCACGTAAAGCCGGTGGTCCTCCTATGTTAATGAATTGCCATCATTAACGATAATATAGGGTAACAGGCACATCTGAAGCAAGTCTAGCAAACTACTTCAGATGTAAAACAAATAATATGCTCACAGTACCAGCAGTAGCTTCGGATCTTTGTCGAGGTTACTGTTGGATATTACAGGACCTAGTCCTAACTTAAGAGGAAGAAGAAGAAGAAGTTCCTAACTTCCACTGCTAGATTTAAATATTTCAAAATTATTTACGGTAAATTTGAATAATTGGCATCTAAGCCATTATGACAAGAACCCATTCTCAGAAATTCCAGTTTTTCAAAAACATATTTTCTTACCTAGGATTAAGACAGGTAAATTTTAACTGTACTATTTTTGAAAATTGAGAAAAATCTTTAAACAAGTCGGACGCATAAGCAGGTTAAAATTTTGCAACTTAAAATTAATGCAAAGTATGCGTTTACAGTTTAAGGAAATCTAACGAATTTTTCAAGGGAAATATAAATATTAGACCTGTCAACGCTGATGGTGTCTGACAAGGGAACATATGAGTTGTCAGTCGCCGAATTTGTTGACATTTAGAGTGTATGTAGGTCAGCATAAAGCTTCAAAGCAGTAAGGAACAACACTGCGTTCATAATAGTTTGCACGTCCGCACGTTGAGTAGCAGTAGAGTGACTAAACCTACGGTTTGTTAGAACAGTGAACGACGCATAACTCATGATCAGTTGAACGCTGCGCACATCTGCTGAAATTTAAATCATGTTAATGTGGGGAAATGGTTTATTAAGTTCTGCTCGGGTGCGCGTATTGCAGGCTGACAGCAGTGTACGTCGGCAGAGTGCGTCGAAACCTATTCGATTTTGATTTCGATGCAGTAGTTCATAGTGACGAACATACTAAAATATTTAAATTTTCTACTTCGTTATAGTCGAAAATATTCCCAAAATTTATATTCGTTTCCAAACAATCTTCTTTCCACTGTTACATTGTATGCTCCTCTGTGTTTCGGCAGGAAAACATTTCGTCGGCACTTTTATTTTGTTGAGAAGAATCTAAAACCATTAGCAATTCTTCTTCCTCCTCTTGCATTAAAATTATCGCTATTAGTGCATTATTTGATTTTCGGAAACTCATTTTCCACTGCATGTGTCGACAGAATAATTAGAACTGATTTATTTATATATTTAGATATTAGTAAATCGAGAAATGAGAGACAAGCATTCTATGAAAATCTCCAAAATGAAATAAATTTAATACAAAATTTGTTGGTGGAATTCTGCAGTCAGAGCGTATTCAGAATCAACAACAACCAGAGAACTAACATCAACATCGGATTATATAATATAAGTCGTAGCATAATGCCATCGAGAATAGTGGATATAAGAACACTAATTTCGCTAATGTTGGGAGCGATCATGGTCTGGTATTATGCAAATTAAGATTGACCCATCCATTAACATTTAAAAATGGTCAACGCCCCAATAGAGAAAACTTCAACATAGAAAACTTCAGATGCGGGAGCACCAGATGGTTGTACGAACAGAGACTGAAACAAAAATAAAAGCCAACAGAATCACTACGACAGACTCACTAGATACATCCTGAGGTAAACTAAAACAAATATAATCCAATCAGCAGATCTGAACGAGCACCTCGACTTCAATAAAATTAGCGCGGCGCAGTGGACCAAATACTTCCAAAGGATGTATCAGCAGCATCACAATTCAAGCGAAAACGATTGGTGCCACAAAGAAGATCACACCGAAGCAATGGAAATAAATAAAATAGAAACAACAAAAGCATTGAAGAGTGGAAAAGTGGTGGGAGCTGATGGAGTCCCTAATGAACTCCTGAAAAGCGCTGATAAATAAACTGGTGATATTCATTCAAAAAGTTTTTGACCTCCAAAACATTCCAGAAGAGTTTAGAATCAGCTTAACCATCGCAATCCACAAACAAGGAAATGTGAATAAACCAGAAAACTACAGAGGAATCACACTGCTCAGCTGTGTGCTTAAACTAATTACTAAAATAATACTCTCCAAGATCAATGAAGTGGTACAAAATAGCGAAGAACAGTTTCGTTTTTGACTGACACATGTCAGTAGAAAACAAGATCAGAATTTACAAGACAGCAGTAAGACCGGTGCTAACATATGCCGCAGAAACCCGTGCCGAGACATCAAAAACAAAGCAATTACTCAGAAGCACCGAAATGAGAACAATCAGAAATATCGCGGTAGAATTCTGATGAATAGAATTCCTAGTAAAGAGATTCGTCAACAATGTGGAATAATGGACACCATCAAATTTGTTAAAACCAGAAGAAAAGAAAGGAATGCACATGTGGATAGGATGGGCGAAGAGCGAATACCAAAAATCGTAAGGGAGGGACCCCCACAGAATAAGGCCATAGGAAGACCCCTAAAACGATGGAGAGAGCTGGATATCCTCCTCTATAGAAACACCACCGAGGTAAATTATCTAAAGAAAAACAGGTCATAACCTAATAAAAGTGGAAGAAGAAGATTTCTTTATAATAAACCACTTTTGCCAAAACTGATGTAAGTCAAGCGCGACAGATTCTGTCATACATCTACGTCATGCATTATTCTAACAAACCTTAGCTTAAGATGTAGAAATGCCTAGCAAGAGTAACCAAATTATTTTCTTTAACCCCTTAACATACAATATTTTTATTAATTTAGGGTAAAAAAACAATTTTTGTTCTTGTACAAAATGAAAACTAATTTTATTTTTATTTATTTTATGTAAAAACAATAAGCAAAGTAAATGAAATACAACCCGTTATGTACATATACAAACCTAAATTATTAGATAAAAGCAATCTAACATCAAACCTGACATAAACAAATTTAAAATATTTGCATAATAAGCACAGTTATGTGCGTTTGTGACATCCACGGAGTTGTACAATTTTGCAGGTACACGAATTCCATGTACGTCACGGAGCTGTGCGTTAAGAGGTTAAAAATATACTTGTTACACGTTAATGAGGTAATTCTTCCCAAATCTGATTTGGATTTAAAAGTTTTTGGTTACATTGAAATTATTTTGCACTTTGTTTCAAATTATGTGAATTTTTACGATCGAATATGATGTTTACATTTAAATTTTATAATCTACGTTTCCAAAGTTATGAAGTCAAGATCTGGAAATTCTGTAAGTTTCCAGTCAACACCTTCTGGTAGTTTTAGCAAGCTTCTACAGACCGATTCAAGGTGTATGAATCAATAACTTCTTATTTTTTGAGTTCTGTTCATTATTTTCTTACAAAGTAATTCATTAACCTTTGAAATTTTTGCCATAGATGATCAAGAAACAACGGAATTCTAAGTAGGTTTAAATTTTGTACTTGATTCTTATGTTTTGATAACATCAATAAAAAAATTAGTTGGGTAAAACTAATTTTTCGCCCCTAAAAGAGGGGTAAATTTTGTCCAAAAAAGTTTAAAAAATTTATAGCACCTCAAACCGACAAAATTCATATTGTTTGCCAACTGGGAAAACCAATTACATTAATTTCATACGACCGGCATATTATATTACACAAATTGTGCAATAAATAAAATCAGCAAAACAATGCAGACATGTGTGCAGTACAGAGAAACGGATAATTTATTTGTTTTTTTTTCATTGTATTACCAAGTTTTGGATAAAAAATCTTAAAATTATGAAAATACATAAAAGATTTGAATTATAACATTAGTATAATTGATTACCACTATAATGGTAATGCTAATAGTTCATTGGGATCATAAAATAGATAACGACACGCCCAAGCTGTTAAATAAACTATGTGGTAAATCCTCCCACCCCAATAAAAATTTTAATAGAATTTGTCACACATACATAATTCGTTTACCCATTTAAAAGCAAAAAAATTCTTACCGTGATTCTTTTCCGACAATAAACTTCTGGTTGCAGGTAAAAATATTTCCATAAGATCAGGCACTCTTTTAATAATTCTGTAAGCACACAAAGCTGCTTTTTTACGAATGTAAGCATTTGGCGACTTCATGAGTCGTTCCACTTCGGCAGCCAAATCTCTAGCCATCTCCGGCGAAGCTATGGCACCTAAAGTACACAAAGCAAGGCCGACAACAAATTGCGTGGTCGAATTTAAATCACTAAAATGAAACGATTAGAGAGCAATTGACTTAAAATAGTGTAAGTTACTTTTTTAAACAATTTGTAATTAAAAGATGCACGTCTTGTCTCTCGTCTAATAATAACATAGCACCTAAATATCCGATACGTTTATCGGTAAATCGTGGACTTGCAATCAGTTTCAAACACTCCAATTGGCCAAAGTGGGGGATAACCTAGCATGTGAATGTATAACAGCTTGGCAATGTTGCGGCATCTGGAAGTGTCACAATGATTATTTACAACTAAAAATAAGCATAGTTTATGTTAGTTACCGCCAAACGGAGTCTTCTTCTCTAAACGTGGATCTAATATAAGCACACTCTTTATTAACCACACTTCTTTCTTCAGCCGCAGTCCTAGCGGCACGGATTTGTCTTATGAGGTCACGTAAACGCATAGGAGTTGGCATGCGAACTAAAACATGAACATATTACTGTAAATGATCGTACTTGTTCAATTGAAGTTCAAACCTCTTTCGACTGCCTCATTAATAGCTTGCTTAATGGTGGCCATGTTAAATGCAGGATTGAATCTAAAAGAAGTGTCTCTTTAGAAGGTGTGACGTTACTTTCAAAGCTGGTTATTTACCCATGTTCGGAAGCATTCATCGTGAAAACTTTAGACGAAAGCGGCACACTTACAATTAAATTATTTTCAAGTCTTAAAATCACAAATCACTCTTGACAAGCAAAAAAGTGAGGTTAGTCAAAAAAGCGAAAATAAAATCAAAATTACGTTTAAATTTAAACAAAACTTAAGATCGATGTTCACCTGTCTCGCGACCAAAAAATCACCTCGGCACCGTTGACAGGTGTCACATTGTACGATTATGTGGGTCTCAAACAACAATTTTTTAAGTTATTAACAAATTTGTGTTTAACACTCAAAAAGACTCGCTCAACACCAAATTAAACTAAAAACTTAACAACAACATCAATTTCGTGTTAAAATAAGAATTATTTACAATTTTACGCATACCATGTAGTCTATGACAATTCGCAATATGGCCGGCTCGTGACGTCACACATGTAGACGTTTCAAAAATTTTTTCCACCGGCGTCGACAATAAAAACGCAAACTTTTATCGACGACATAATTTGCATAACAAAGACGAACAAAGCGACATGAAAATTAAACGTATACACTTTTGCCACAATTTAAAAAAAAATGATAAAAAACTTTACCTTCTGTTTAATTCGGGGGGTAAAACGCTCCACTCGGGTTCATAATAAGGATACATTTTTAGTTGAATAATGAAAAAATCACTAGAAAAAATAAACAACCAAGGAAACAAATTTTACGACATAGAATTAGGGTCACAATATTAAAAATACCTAAACAAGATAAGAGTATAATTAATAACACTCCACTATCGCTTTATCAAAAATTATCTACTTAAACAAAATTGAAAAGAAAAAATAACTTTATTTTTAAAATATCAAAAAAGCCAACAAATATGTACAAAATAAGCAAAATCAGTTGCTGTCGTTCATTCTAGGCGGTCGAATGTACGTATTCCTTTTGATGCAATCCACCAACCACAATATTCCTTCATCGATGCCTTCCCTAAAACAGTTTATATAAAAATGTTTGTTTAAGGAAAACAAAAAAATGATTGATTTTACCCTGTTAAAGCAGATATGGGCATAACCATACAATCACGTTTTCCTATTAAGTGGGCGTTTTTATTAAATATGGGCTTCACATCACGTACACCCATACAATCTGGAATGTCTTGCTTATTTGCTAATACTAATAAAGGAACACCTTGTAAATTTTCGTTTGCTATCATCTTATCTGTAACAAAAATTATCAGAATTACCAAGTTTAACATTAAATTAAAACTAACAAGCTAAACAAATACAATAAAATTATGAAATAATTTGAATTCTATTGTATTTGTGTACCACTATCCTAAATTATATTTAATTATTTTAAATGGAAGGTCAATCAAATAAATAGAAACTATTTTTATATATTTTATTAGTGTGTTTGCTTAGCTTGTTAGTTTATAAATTTAAGTGTATTTGTATTCTTTGTTTATTTGACTCAAGGTTTATAGGTTCATCAAATTTATGTAAAAACCCACTCAAGATTGTCTTATAATTTTGAAATTAAATTAAACTAAATCCAAGCGTTTATAGACATATTTGGAAAATTAAATAATTACAATAATATTGCCGGGAAAACTGTCGTAACATAATTATTGCTTATGTCATTATGAACTTGCTAAGTAGCAAAAACATTGCCAGCTCATAATAGCTTAATAAAAATTGTTTGAAAAAATATCAATTGATAATGTCAACAAATAATGATTCAAATGCCAAGCAATGCTTGGCTGTGCTTTTAAAAACTGCGATAAAACTATTTAATTAATCATTATCAAAATTCTTGCGGTATACCACTGATAACATAAATTTAACGTAAATTTTGAAGTAAAATTATCAAAAATTCACTGGTTAAATTATTGAACTTCCGTTTAAAACTTTTTTTTAAAGAAATAAATTGCTTGGATTGGATATAATCTTGAACAAATATGATGTGTTACGTTTTTATTTAACCTCGTCAGATGGATAAAGCACTTAAATAATTAAAAATGAAAAAATTAAACTGACATGCTTTGAAATTTACTGATAATTAAAGTTTAATAATTTTGAATTAAAAGTACTAATCAATTTAATTACTACTACTACTCTAGTTAATAACTACTAATCAAGTTAATAACTTAAATCTGGAATGCTTTCTTCACGTATTTTCCAAAATCAATGCATCTATTTTAACTAAAATCATGACCTTACTTTTTATTCTGTAAAAAAATATTTGCCTATTTATGTTAATATAACATTTTCACCGTTTTGGAATTTTTAGAAAAACATTTTATAAGCCACACTAACGAATTACAAGAGAGTACTTTTACTGCCTTGGAGGAGAGAGAAAGCCGGGTCAGGGTCCCCACCATTTTGAGCTGAGTTGTCGTAGGTTATTAAAAGTTCCTAAATTTTCCTTATTATTTCGACTAAAAACCAAAAATTAAAAGGACCAATATTACGGGTCCGATAGAATCCCCTCCCGTCAAAACACCAAATAAGTGTGTACAAGTGGACAATGTTTTTAACCCATACCTCCTTCATTGCAAGGGCGAAAATCCTATAGTTGTTGAATAATTTTGGAAATAATTAATTGGGCGCAACCAGTGAGAATGGAACATCTCGTCAGCGCTGTTTAGCTGTCAACTATTTCGGAGTCAATACTCAAGTACATACTATGTTTGTTATTGTTTATTAAATTGTGAAAAACAAAAAACAGAATTTGATCTTCGATCAGCTTAGCAACTTGTAGCTGGAAATCAATCTCTTACTGAAGTGAAAAATAATATATAACTAAATAAATAAAAGAAATTTCAAGAGTACGAAGACGTAACAGAACACTCCATGGTATCGCTCACAATTACCAAATGGGACAATAAATATTTTATTTTAATTTTATAAATTATAAAAGAGACTGTCATTGGCTTGGTTGCTAGTGTGATCAACTGCTAACGTAAGGTGCCCTGGTTCGAATCCAGGTAGAGGTTCACTTTGTAATGCCGTCTCCGTGCTTAGGAAGGTACGCAAAGACGGTGGTCCTCTCACAAGGTGCTAGCAACATCTTTGAGGTATTAAATGCTCGAGTGTCCTCCTAAGGGAATAGGTAAACAACGTAAGTTGTATCCTTGAAAAAAGGAAGCCGAAAATATAACAATAATAAATTACAAAAAATTAAAATTAATTAAATATGTCACTATAACAATTGAATTTTATTTTGACGTTGAATTTATTTTTACATACTAAATTTAGCGACGGCGAAACGGCGCCGGCGAGATATCCTAGTAATCTGCATCTTAACCTCGATAGAATATTAGACCGTTTAGTTCTACTGCAAGTTACACACACTGATGACAGAAGATAAATAGTGGACCGACCTTGTTAACCTGGAACCCAAACCGCGACATAAAAAATTTGACGTCGACCATTTTTATAATTTATCCAGAAAAGAGGCTAAAAGAGAACAGAAGCTGAAGCCGTATTCTTCTATGTATGAGTAAATGTGATTCATTCCTTACTTTGTTACAAATTTGTACAAAAATGGAAACAGAACATGGTATAAAACCTGCAGCTAGAACCGCAAGAAAGCGTTTAAATGAAAATAAAGGGAAAAATAACTTTCGTGGTTGTATTAGTAAGAAGTAAATCACTCGTAACCAAAAAGAATATAAAAAAGATAATTGAATTTGCCAAATAATACAAAATTTAAACACAAACACAATACAAAAACACAAAGAATAATTTGATCCAAGAGGTATACAAAGAAAATGTTAAAATGGGGTTCATCGGTAATGGTTTGTTGTTATTTTATGCCATTTCGAGTTGGTCCATTAGTAAAAATTGATGGTAAAATGAACGCTCAAATGAATCTTGCCATTTTAAAAAACAATTTAGACAAAGATTATTCTGATGATATCCCCCTATTGCGGCAACGATCCAAAACAAGTCAAAGAATTTTAACTTGCACTAGGGCTTTCGAGATTTCTGTAATTTTTTTTCAGAATTAGATAATGTTAATTACTGAAAAATCGATTTTAAAGATGCTAAATTTTATCATAGAAACAATACTCTCTCATTCCCACTAAATTTAAGAATTATTTTAGCCCAGTTGGAGGATAGGTCATTTCTATGCAGTGAAACAAGGCTTTTAATTGAAATAACTAAACAAATTATTAAAATAAGAATTTCTTGCAAAAATTAAAAGAAAAAAACTAATTTAGAAAAGTAAGTGCTGGTTAATCAGTAAACGGCATTTGAATTTGGTTATTCAAAATAGTAATATATTAACAGCAATATATTCGAGTACAAGATTTGCAGCTCTGCGAGCAGAGCGATTCAATGCATTCTTAGATCCCATACCTTCAACATTCCCCTTTTCAGGTTCTATTTTGACTCGGAGATGTTTTCAACAAGTTTATGACCACCGTAGATGGTTGTACCTTCAGCGGCTATATTATAAATACAAAATATTCTAATTCAAATTTATTTTTAACCTTAGAAATTTTTGTTATTGTTCAGGTCATCAAGATCGTAACAAAAATGAAAACTAGCCGGCAAAACTACTGACCGAACTATAAAACATTTGAAATAAAATTCAACTTCAAGTTTGTGTCAATGCAAAGAAATGCCATTCATTGGCAAAAATTGTAAACTATCAAAGTGATAACCTAATTTATTGTCACCAGAAGAGCCTACATTTATAACTAATTAAAATTTCTTGAAGCTTACCAAATGTTTCCTTTGAATCGGGTATCCTGTCACGATCTGAAGAATCGACTATGTAAATAATAGCGTGAGATTCGGCATAATACTAAAAAATTGGATTGGTTTAGCGATGAAACGATAACATTAATAACGACTTACTTTATCCCACAAGGACTGCAATTCGGATTGGCCACCAAGATCCCAAAAGTTTAATCTTATACCGTTGACGTCTATTCTACCTATATTTAATCCTACCGTAGTTGTAACTTTACTCGGATGTAGTCCTTTATAGTTCTTTGTGAATTTGTTTTTGCCGATTCCAAGTAAGTCTACAAACCTTTTTAAGTAAAAATTTCTACAAGATATCTCGAATCACTTACGGTTTTACCAGCATTATCCAGTCCCAAAATGAGTACACAGAAATCATCTTTCTGGACCATGTATTTATAAAAACCATACAAAAGTGTATACATTATTTTAGAATTTCATTTCCGTTTTATCAAAAATACTTAAATAATTTTATTGTAATAATTGTATGACATATTGCAAAAAATTAAAACGATTATACATTTAGTAACAAAACTTGCAAAATGTTAGGTTAACGGTTAATAAATTTGTCAAAAAGCGATCGAGGCGTCATCCAAGGACGTGAGAAAATTTAGGAAATGTTTCGATATTTATAGGCAACACACGTTACACTGGCTAGAATTTAAATTTTTCTCAAAATAGTAAAAAATTACTGTACAATTTCAACATTGAGAAAATTAGATTGACCCCGACTTCCTACACTCAAAAATCCGTTCTTGCTAGTTAGAATATCGTTCTTGAAATTGACCCAACATAATTAAGAATGTCGTACTAAACTATCACTGCAGAAAGCAATCCTTTAATTTGATATCCTACATTAAGAATGCCGTGTTTGAATTTAAGAACGTTATCATGATTGGGTCGATTTCAAGAACGGTAAGAATGGATTTCTTTGCGTGTATAGATGTTGGAGTCTAACTAAAGCTTAAAGAACACGAATTGAAGATGCAAAACTCAAAACTCCAAACTCAAGGAAGAAAAACAGAAGTGTAAATTTAAGCGCTCCCGAAGCTATCCTCACAAGTGATGACCATGTCTCTGTAAACGTAATCACCAGGTCAAGGACAAGGTTAGTTCAGTATTTTCTGCATCCATCGGAAGTCCCCAAGTGATTATCTCTCGCGACACTCCGATCGTGAGTGAATGAGTTGATCAACAACTTAACAACATTTAGTTAGTCCAGATTCCTACGATTTTAACCATGAACGTGGAACTTTTCAAGTCCACGATTTTAACTATTTGGTTTAACATTTGGGCTAATTGTTTAGGTTATCTTGAAAAGTGCAGGGAAGAAAGGAAAATTTTTTCAGAAGAAATCTGTCCCATCTCCCATCTACTTTTTTTGAACTGCTTTCGCTTCTTCATCAAATTGACATTTTTTTCAGTTTTACCTGTGTATTTGCCCTCCAACTGTTTGATTTAATATTTGGGTTAATTTAGGTTAGTTAGATAGCATTTAGACTCTAATCTCCACCAACAACATCGCCCTATGACACTCCATGAAGGCTCCGTGGTTCGCCACAAACAGGAGGCTGCAGGCGGAGTTTGGTGTGGAGTCCATCGTAGATTTTATCAGTCACCTAACGGAAAAATTTTACGAAGCCTTTGGATCTTTCAAAAATCCACTAATCCAAGAGCTTCGTAACTACCAACTCGAAGATTTTTTGCGGTATAAGAGACCCGGAGCTATTTTAGAGCCTTCCAATTAGATTTCCAAATCCCACAGCGACACCCAAATCCCATCTCCGCAAGCCCTCGCCTTCAAAGGGCGAGATGGGACTTTCTCAAACTCAACTTTACTCGCGAAAGGATTCTGCAGGAAGACTGCGTCGCGGTACCAGCACCGCGACCCCCTTTTGTAAAATCAGAAAACTCGCAACGCGACCCAGAGGTACCCACTATGATACTCTAAATTTATAGATATGTTTACTTGGTGAACGCATTTTAATCACTGCCGCGCATGACGTCACTGAAAGGGGAGACCGGCAACTTCCCCTCATTGAATTTATTTATTTTCGTTGTGCGTGTAGGTCTTGTTTTGGATTTCAACAGGTGCAAGTATAAAGGCACGCTTCTTTGCTAATTTCGAGAAAATTAAATTTGAATAATTATATATTACTGATGAACAGCATAAAAATTAACATAAATTTGGTAAGTTGTTAACGGAATAGCGTAAAATTGAAAAAATAAAACATATACAAAGGGTACTGGGATCGCATCCAGCTCCTGCCAATTTTTTTTTTTATTTATTTGATTATTAATTTCCCCCGGTGTAATTTGTGTCATTGTTCTCAAGAAAACCAAAGCTATAATAAACCCTACTCATAGTCTGTAAACATTGAATGTTTTACCTTTTAGCAGTGAGGCACTGGAGGGTGTTCCACCCCCCCAGACCTCCCGGTTTCACAACTATCGGTTATGCTGATGTCTTCAATTTATTACTATTAAAAATAAACTGCGCAAACCGGGGGTCTGGGGTGTGGAACACCCTCCAGTGCCTCACAGTTAAAAGGTAAAACATTCAATGTTTACAGATTATAAGTAGGGTTTATTATAACGGTTTGGTTTTCTTGAGAACGATGACATACTACACTGGAGGAATTAATAATCTCCCGATTCTTGGTCACTGCTTTATATTTTTTGTGCTAAAACTTTCACCAATATCGCTTAATACTGATAACCATAAGTTTGCAAATTTATCTATCACAGTTTGAGTGTTGCTGGGGGGTGCTCCACACCCCAGACCCCGGTCTCTACAACTTTGGTTTATAATTTGGGGTAATTGGAATATTAGTTACTTGAGTGTGACTTGTTAAAGTTAAGATTAATTAGTTTTTCTAGAGATTTTTTCTAGATCGGTTATGCTGATGTCTTCAATTCATTACTAATAAAAAATAAACTGCACAAACCGGGGGGTCTGGGGGGTGTGGAACACCCTCCAGTGCCTCACTGCTGAAAGGTAAAACATTCAATGATTACAGATTATGAGCAGGGTTTCTTACAGCGCTTTGGTTTTCTTGAGAACGATGACATAAATTATACTGGGGGAATTAATAATCAAATAAATAAAAAAACAAATTGTCAGGAGCTGGATGCGATCCCAGTACCCTTCGCATATGTTTTTATTTTTTTGCAATCTTACGCAATTCCATTAACAACTTACCAAATTTATGTTAATTTTTATGCAGTTCATCAGTAATATATAATTATTCAAATTTAATTTTCTCGAAATTGGCAAAGAAGCGTGCCCTTATACTTGCACCTGTTGAAGTGCAATACAAGACCTACACGCACAATTAAAATGAATCAATTCAGTGAGGGGAAGTTGCCGGTCTCTCCTTGTGAGTGACCCAACCTGCAAATTTGGCATACTGAATTTATACAGGGCGCACTTAAAAATACTATCTTTCATGTTCATTGGTCACGGCAAGTTGAGTCACGGACTGACGTCATCAAGATATGCGCGTGAGCATATCTCTAGAGATGTAGTATCATGGGTACCCACCTTGGTGAGACTCGCAGCAACGAGAAACTTTTTTTTAATTTTCAGAGTGAAATACCAGGCAATATGCCAAGCAGATGAAGGAGGTGTGGGGCAAATCTCTGGTACTCCACAATTCCAAGAAGACAAGGCAAGGCAACTAGAGCAGCGCGAGGAGGGAGTCAGCCGCTTTCTGCTATCTGTCGGGTTAACATCCACACTTTTCCGAGTAGGACCGTTCTAGGGAGATATTTTTCTCCCTAGTCAAAACGGCTTGGAGCGGCCGGAGCATAGCGGAGCTGCGGTAAGTAAGTTTTGACAAACGCAACTACAGAAAATCTCGATTTCACCTTAAAAATTATTTTTGTAAAAGTACTTCTTAAATCATTGCGGTTCGATCTTTTATTCAAATAACAGTACACGTACCAACTCTAACAGTACTCTATAAGAGGCATCTTATTTAGATTAGTGGTACTTTCGGTATTTTGACTTCGGCGTTTTTATTTTCGATGTTTTTGTTTTCGGCGTTTTGACTTTCGGCGTTTTTGTTATCGGTATTTTGACATTAAATTTCAATATTTTGAAAATTAAAAAATAAATATTATTCTAACCCTTCTAACATGTCGTGTTTATTTCGAATTTTTCTTTTTATCTGGTGCATCCAAAAATTTGGGTTAAGGTGAGTTCAATGGTTTCAAAAGCGAAAATGTCTAAAAAATGTTTGACGAAGGGTTAGGATAATATTTATTTTTTAATTTTACATAGAATATTACCTCAGGAGTGGACTGGTCAGGTGGGGTTGTAGCATGTCGGGGGCGGAATTGTGACAAACCAGAACTTTTCCAACGGAAACAATTCTGTTTACGTTAAATTTTTTATTGTGGGCCTTAACAAAAATTAGAGTATTCGAAAAGAAATTGCCAGTCCGCGCCTGAATTATCTGGTTTAATTTAGTTTATATTTATTTGAGCCTATCAGACATTTTAGGGATCATTTTCAACTAAACTAAATAGTTGAAGAAAAAACATTGCATTTCCTAGTTGTTTTTAAGCCAAAATACCTAATGACCGGGCCAGCGCACGCTATTTTAGAATGTTAAGATGAAAGCGCCGCAGGCGATTTTTTAATAGCAGGCAGCCACGACGACATTGTTTCTCGGGTTTTTAATTGTTTTTTTTGGCGCTAAGCCAATCCTGGATTTATTTTTAATAATTAACTAGAAAATATAAAATACGGCAGCAGTAAAGACGAAAACGAACATTAAACGCTCATCTGCTACATCTGTTTCGCCATTAGCATTTTTAAATAAAAACTTGTTAAAATGGAGAGGAGGAAGTTATGAGGTCACGATTAAAACTTCGGGCATCATCACATGTGCGATTTAAAAGTTTATTGTGATGGTAGTCGCTTCCTGTTGTGTATTTACCTGAACGTGTGCGTGTAAAATCGAATTTGTGTGATATGGCGGTGACGAATGTTTGTATTAATCGTTTTAATATTTAAATGTTAACTTAAAATGCCAGTGTCGAAGAAGTGCAAAGAACTATTCTGTCTGTTTTATTCCGCTATTTTATTTGTAAGTGCTTTGTTTATTTTTTTTTCTCACAATCAACACAAATTGTGTACCTGTACCCTGTACCTACCTTCATTTTATTTATATTTTTTTTGTGGTAATAATATAATAAATTATTACCTATAATAATTTAAAATTCAAATCACTTGTGGCCTCATTGTTGTGTCAAGGTACGAACGTTTTGTGGTGCATTTGACCTTTATTATTTTAGTGTTTATCGCATATCGTAAAACAATTGCGCTAATCTTATGCAATTTTTGTTTTTTTAGATTTCTGGAATATTGCTAATAATTTTGAGCATATACCTGGGCTGCAGATTAGCAAGTTATTTTAAATTTGTGGTTACCTTAAACATAGCACCGTTTATTTTAATATTTTTCTTTGGTTTCCTTCATATCTTGTTAACATGGTTAGGTGTAAAAGGTCCGACAAAGGAGCACCTGTTTCACGTTATTTTGGTAATTAATATACTTCTTTGTATATTTTTGTAGCTATAATTAACTCGATTAGGTAACTATTTATTTTTTTTTATTAGTTTTTGGTATTTACCCTGATTTTGCTAATATCAGAGATGGCTATTGGAATATGGTCTCTTGTTTTGAGGGGACAAGTGACAGATAATTCAATTCAATTGATGAAAAACTCGTTTCACGGCCTCGTTAACAACAAATTCGATATCGATTCCAAGGATTGGGACACTCTTCAAATGGGGGTAAAGTATTTCGAATTTTTATTTAAAACTTCACACAAGGCAGCGTGGCCGAGCGGTCTAAGGCGCTGGTTTTAGGCACCAGTCCGAAAGGGCGTGGGTTCGAATCCCACCGCTGTCAACTTTTTTTTAATTGTTTTAAATAACAAAAAACTTTTGGTATGTGATGAACTACGCATAAAATTAGAAATTTTAGCAAAAACTTAACCAAACACTGCAATATTTAAATTTTAACTGTAACTTATATTTTGTTAATGTAAATTTTGTTTGCCTCTTTGCAATTGATACCGCTAATCCTGAATGTTTGTATAATATGTTCGTTTCATAAAATTCTCCCCAACGGAAAGCTCTAACGAAGTGAAATTTTAAGAATTCTTAGGTCAACGCCGCTATTCCCAGCTCGAAACACATTTCCAAAAAATTTTATTAGTAAATCCTAAATTTCATCGCAATTTTTTTTACCCAAATCCCTAAAATGTATACAATTTTCGTAAAAATTTAAATTGCGATAAAATGCGATGTCTCAAATATGTTAATAGTTTATAAAACAGAAAGTTTGCTTTTTTATAAAGTTACTAATAAAACAAACACTGCTATTTACTTTGTACCAACTACCAAGGACGTTCTTTTCGCGATATCTACAAACATCAAAATTGGAATTCTGGAACTAAATATATCCTTATTGGTTAAGTTTTTTTAAAGTTAAAATTTAAATTGTACAGCCAATCATACCAAGTAATTATAAGGTGGAAATGAATAAAAATTGAACCCACAGTTTTCATATAAATTTAAACCCCGGGCGAAGCCGGGTATTCTGCTAGTATAATATAAAATGGCAAAAGAAATTTTTTTAAACAAACTATGAAGGCAGTGCCGACACCAGTTTTTTCACCCCTACAAGCAAGATTGAGAATTTGCCACTCCTTCTCCGAGTTTAAATGCCATATAGGGTGAATGTGCCTGTTTGCGGCCTGTGGCCGTCCTCGACCTAAGAAGGATAAAATGAAATGATAATAATTCCATTAATCAATAAATAGTTTTCAAAAATCACATTATCAGTTTTTGACATCATTATTTAATTAACCTTTCATTAGGTATGTGGGGTGGCCACAACACCCCAGGCATTGTTTTCTCATATATTTCATACTTACAGGTTTATTATTTTTTTACCTTCCTGTTATACATTCCTTCTAAGATTACGATGACAATCGCATATCAAAATTAAACTAGTGAACAGTGACGGAGTGTTAATTGTGCTGGGGTGCTGTCACCACCCCACCTACCTACTTACGTTTTGTTTTCAGAATTTTTTTTTTATGAAATATAGTTATAGGGGCACTAAATACAATCTTAAACTACAAATCGAACAAATACAGACATAAACAAAGAAAAAATATAAAATTGTTTAATTTTAACAAAAAAATGTTATAATTTTTTTAAATTTTTACTTTATCATATGTAATATGAGAAAGTATTGTTTTTGTGCAGAAAAAAAATTTGAGATTTTCATGGATTTACACTTTTTGAGGTCCTCTGAGTAAAATAAGATGATTTTCAAAAAATGTATGTGTGTGTGTCTGTGGTCAAATTTGCGACCTACAGCAAAAACTAATAGGAATTTTCAAACAAAATTTTGGATTTTGTATTCTTATATTGAGACTTCGAGCTGATTAGATTTTGGTTAAAATTGGTTTATGAGAACTATTTTTTTTATGTTTTTAAATTTGATTATTTAATATTAGTTTTTAATTATTATTTCAAAAAATAATAAGAATTCTAAAACCAAATTTAGGATTTAGCATACATATGTCGAGATTTAGAACTGATTAAATTTTAGTTAACATTGTTTTATGAGAACTATTGTTTTTTTTATTATTTTTTTATTTTTTTTATTTAATATTAGTCTTTATTTAATATTTATAAAACGGAACAGAATTTTCAAAACCAAATTTGATATTTCGTATCTTTATAGTAGGAGTTAGTGTTATTTAAATTTTAGTTAAAATTGGTTCATGGAAACTATTTTTTAAATTTTTTTAAATCTTATTATTTAATATTAGTTTTTAATTAATATTTCGAAAAGTAATAGGAATTTTAAAACTAAATTTAGGTTTTCGCATATTTTAATCGATATTTAGAACTGATTAAATTTTAGTTAAAATTCGTTTATAAAAACTATTGTTTTTATTATTTTATTATTTAATATTAGTCTTTATTTAATATTTTAAAACTAACAGGATTTTCAAAACTAAAGTTAAGATTTGTTATTTTATGGCAGGAATTGGAGCTGATTAAATTTTGGATAAAATTGGTTCATGGAAGCAATTTTTTAAATCTTTATTTTATTGTTTTTATTAAATATTTCAAAACTAATGAGAATTTCAAAACTAAAGTTGGTATTTTGTATCTTAATATTTATACTTAGAGCTGATTAGATTTTGGCTCACATTGGTTAATGAAAATATTTTTAATATTTAATAAAGTATGATAAATGTGGCATGCACATCCGATTTTTTGTAAAATTAACCAATTTAACTTTTTGTTGTTAAAATTAAACAATTTTATTTTTTTCTTGGTTTTTTATAAATCTGCAATTAAAACATTTATTTTTTTATATTTATTCCCTTATTATATGCAGGCTATTTGCCACAATATTTTGTATATATGAAAATTAAATTTTTGTTCAATTTTTAGTTTAAGCTATTATTTAGTACCTATATAACCACGTGCTTTAATTTTGTTGTCTTCATATTTTATTTTCTTTATAATAATTGATATTCTTTAGTGACGCGTAAATGCAATTCATTTAATGCTGCCATATGAAAAATATAAATAAAAGTACCTAAAAGCAGTAAATTCTGATAATTTTTACATTAATCTATCTTGTAAAAGTGCAACTAATTTAAATTTAACTATAACATAAAACAAAAGTAAACATTATAACTAGAAAAGTAGATTTTACTTGGGGTGTTCTGAGCACCCCACCTACCTACTTACGTTACTTTAGACCACCTACCTACTTAAACGTTAAATTATTATTTTGTCTAATTAACAAAATATAATCTAATATTATTAGGTTTCATTATAGCGACGTTAAGATTGACACGCGTAGCCTAGTATTTTATACGACGAAATTGGTACGTGCGTAATTTTATAAAGTAAGCTACAATTTTAGTATGCTTAAACATACATACGTGTCAATTATTCAAATTGTGTTTTAAAAATTTATTAAACTCACTTTTGTTTTAATTAAATTAAAAAAAGGTGGCCTGTGACAGGAATTAAAAATTATGTGTACGTTCTGTGGTCGACCATCATGGCCGACAGCAAAAAATAATGCTGTTAAATATTTTGGTATTTTGTGGAGCTTCTAATAAGCTAAATTTCTTTATATTAATTATGACATGCTGCTTTAAAATATCGTACCTTGAAAGAACCAGTCTTGCACTCGTTATTCGTTTCTTGACGAATCGTTATCAATTCCATGATTTTCACATAAAAAGGAATAAGCCGAGAAGGTAAATAATAATAAATTACGACAGTTAAATTTGAAAAAAAAATATATTTTCAACTTTAAAATATACCTAGTACATATTTTATTTTCGAAACTTAAATTTTTTTCCTTTTAACATTTCGAGTGGGAGGGGGGGGGGGATCTATCACCTCAACTATAATTTCTTTTCAATTTATAATTCAGGTCGACTATGTTTGTCTTTTTTGCATTTCTAAAAATTTTCAAAATTATTTTAATATTTTGTTTTAATTAATTTTTCTAATTTCTCCAAATTCAAATTTTGGCGCTGCTATCAATAATTACAACATTTTAAAATATAATATTATCTCTTTGTTTAGGAAAAAAGGAGTTTTTTTTTGTCTGCCAGATGTTTATTATTACATACTAGGTAAGCAAAACGGATGTTTATAATAATTATATAATTTATGAAATCTTGTGAAAAATCAAAGTCTTGTGGGCCGCAGAATTATACACGGGGTCACGGGTTGGCCATCCCTATTTTTGATACATAACTTGGCAGTTAGCATAAACAACTGCTAACTCTAAGGTCTTCTTTTTCATCCTTCATTCGTCTACTCCTGGACATAGACCTCCCCAGTTCCTTCACAACCTTTTTGTAAAGGATTAGTTTGGTGTTCTTCTGAGAGGTTCTGGCAGTTACACGCCTCACTTGCCGAACGTGTTGGCGCGGAAGACGGTCAGAATAAATTTCTTACCCCGGCCCGGATTCAAACCGGGGCGCTCGGCTTAAATTCTGGGATAACTGTCTTATGACCATATCCGTGGTGCGGAGGGCGGTGCCTCTGTGTTAGTAATACATCAAGAGAAACCGGTTTAACCATCCGTGGGGTCTTAATGCTGTAACCTCTCTTTAAAAGTACTCGATTGTCAAAGTAGTGCGGCCTGAAGACCGCACTTAGAGGAATAATATTGAATTCAACTCTAATAATTGTAAGATCAATAATTTAAACTCTTATATAATAATATTATTTATACTTTAATACAAATTTGTTTTTAATTTGGTTAGTTTGGTAAGGGGAAGGGAGGGTTAAAAGCAGTTATCTTCTCACTTGATTACTAATATATTTATTGTAACTTAATATTTTACAGTTTTTCCACTTTTTAAATGCTTAGAGATGGGGCCCTCCCACTGTTCTTTTGTTTTACTATTTCAGCTCGAAAATATAATAATTCATGTGGCACATGAATTATTATATGTTCCATAACACTTCTTCAGTGACGATGTCGGGAAAACCTCGATCGTTCGGCATTAGACTTTTTACTAAAAATTTTTTTAGCTGTTGGTGTGAGAGCTTCATCTAGCTAGTGCTGTAAGCACTTAGTATGTTTTATTAAAATAATTATTGCCATGTAAATATTCAGTGGTGCCGCATTGAAGATATGTTATTTCCCACCTAAATGTAACAAAAAATAGATTTCAAATTTAAATTTTCCGCAACTTGCGTTGTGATGCGTTTCAACCACAAGTGGTCATCGTGGGACACAATGTTAAAATTTTAAACCACAAGTAATTAAATTGAAAATAACAGCACCTTAAATTATTCAAACTAAAATGCTTAAATTAAATTTGAATTGTAAATTTTAATAATCCAATGTTCTGTTATTTTTAATTTAATTATTTGTGGTTTAAAATAATATTAGCATTGTATCTGACGATGACCGTTTGTGGCTGAAACCGTCACAATTTACTGTAGAATTTAATTTTTACGAGAAGTAAAAAAAAAAAATATTAAATAATTAAAACAATTTGAATTTATATTAATTTATTATAACCAAAAATTATAAATAATTTTATAATACAAAGTACACAGTATACCGGGTGTTCATTTTGAAACTTCCAGCAATTAATATCTCAAAAACCAAAAGTCAGATGAAAAAATGTTTCGAACGAAAGTTGTATGATAGCGAAGGGGACAGAATATGGCATAATTGTTTTCTTAATTTATTGACCTTTTCAAGGTCATTTGAAGGTCAACTTTGGTTTTTTAAATGGCACCTTAATTTTTTTTAGCAGATTCATATTTTGCATAAAAAAATAAACAACTTTTGTAGGAAAATTTTTTTTATCCCACATCAGGATTTTCGAGTAAGATGCGTTGAAACAAAATAAAACATTATTATCAACTAACCATTGTTAATCAAAATTTAATATTTACATGTTTTAGAAGGCTATTTATTAGTATTAAACAGTAGAAAAATGTTTGTAAGCGAGTGTTTTCATAACAAGTTTTCAAAATGTTCCCCATTTACAGCTAAACAATGATACAGCCTTTGTTGAAACTCGTTTCTAACATTTTCAAAAGTTTCTTTCGTAATATTTTGCAAGCCACTGTGATTCGAAATTTTAACTCTTCAATATTAGCTGGTATTGTATCATAAATTACAGATTTTAAATGTCCCCATAAAAGAAATCAAGAGGAGTTAAGTCAGGGGACCTAGCTGGCCATTCTATCGGTCCTCGTCTGCCGATCCACTGCCCTGGAAATTTATCATCTAACCAGTTTCGAACAGGAATAGTATAGTGAGGAGGTGCGCCATCTTGTTGAAAATGCAAAACAGTTTCATCGAGCTCCAGGTGTCCTTCTTCGTCACTTTGACTTTCTAACGCATCAACTATTAAAGGATAGATTGTATCTTCAAGCATTTCTAGATATTTTTGACCTGTTAAATTTCCATCAATAAATAATGGTCCAATAATTGTATCACCAAGTATACCAGCCACACGTTTACCTTCTGCGGCCACTGTGTATGTCCATCAGTAAACACATGAGGATTTTCATCACACCAATATCGACAGTTGTGTTTATTGACAAATCCATTTAAAAAAGGTTGACTCATCAGAAAAACAAGTCGATTTCAATAAATGTGGATGTGTAGTTAATAATTGAAGCATTTCTTCACTAAACTCCACTCGTCTGTCTGGATCATCCTCGGTCAAAGTTTGATGAATCTGCATTTTATATGGGTGAAATTTATGCAATTTTAGCGCCTTATGAACAGTGCCCACTGATAGACCACTAATAGCAGAAACTTCACGCACCGAACTATTAGGATTTGAAGCATAATGGCCTATAACTTCAATTTGAGCTAAGTCATCCAATATTCTAGTAGAATTCTTGCGTGTTTTATTTTGACGGATCCTGTTTCCCGAAATTTTGAAACAAGGTCTATAACATACCTATGAGAGACATTTCTACCAGGTTGTCTCGCGTTATAAGATTCTGCAGTTCTTGCAGCATTTTCATTTTGAGCTCCGTACAAGAAAATTAATTCGATTCTTTCTTCTACAGTATAAACCATTTTAATGATCTAATTGCGAACTTTTATCAGATCTAAAGCGAACGGAAAAATAAAACTCACTGAAAATCACAAAACTAACAATAGTTGAAGAAACTAATGTCAATTTATTTGTTTTGACAGTGTTTTGTTTTCATTGTCCTAAAATTATTCAAGTTGAATAATAACAAAAGCAATAACAGCCTTCTAACTTTTAAAAAAATAAATTTCGATATAATCAGCTGCAGTTTATTAAAATGTTTTTATTTTGTTTCAACGCATCTTACTCGAAAATCCTAATGTGGGATAAAAAATTTCCTACAAAGTTGTTTATTTTTATGCAAAATATGAATCTGCTAAAAAAAATTAAGGTGCCATTTAAAAAACCAAAGTTGACCTTCAAATAACCTTGAAAAGGTCAATAAATTAAGAAAACAATTATGCCATATTCTGTCCCCCTCGCTATCATACAACTTTCGTTCGAAACATTTTTTCATCTGATTTTTGGTTTTTGAGATATTAATTGCTGGAAGTTTTAAAATGAACACCCGGTATAATACATATGACTTTTGCTGTATAATCTTGTGGTGTTATTTTAATTAACTGTAAATTCTGTAAAAATCTGTGTTTGGTTTTTATAAATATTTTACCACCTCTGTGTTGCATTTACCACCAGGTCGATGCTTGAGTTTATTTTTATTTAATTTATTGCTGCTGGGGTGCACTTGCAGCCCATAGTAATACTTTTCCAAATTTCTCTGCTGATGTAACAAATTCGACTACTGTAAATCGACTTTGAAATACAGAAACCAATACGAAGTTATACATAGAGTCAATTCTTAAATTTTTTGAAAGTTATTGGAGGGGGGGGTTAATAACTCCCTTTTGTATCTGCCCTTGTGGCAAAGAGAATTTTCACAAGCTAGTAATAGTTTATACCATACCATAATAAAATTTATATTTATTGCATTTACAAATTTGTAAAAAATATTAAACGACGATAATTTTATCATCCGTGTAATGATATGCATGCATATTTTGTCTATGTAAATACCTAGTACTTTAAATTTGTTACATTTCTATTAATCTATTATATATTATATAAATCGTAAACAAGATATATTATATGTCTGTAAATAATATGTGCAAATGAATAATATTTATTGTTGAATTCAAGGTTGCCATTTAACTGAAGGAATGCTTCGGTATAACTGATAAAATGTTTTATCAGTGCAAAAAGCGCAATATAAGGAAATAAACTATTGCATTTTATTTCTACAACCAAAGCTACAAGTTACAAATTACAAGTAGTTGATTGTAATTACTAATACTAAAATTGGATAATTAACTTTAGCTACCTTTGTAAAATCAAACATTTTATTAATAATATCAAAGCAGTAACCATTGTAAATTATTTCAAATTACTTATGAGTCATTATTTGGAAATTATTAGTCTAATAATCACTGTGCAAGAATTCCCAGGCGATAGAAATTTCTGAGTGTCGAAATAGCAAATTATTCCCATGTTATAATTTTTGTAACAAAGTAAATAGATTTGTGGTCAGTTCAATAGTTGTTATGAAATTTCATGAAAAATTATGAAAATGAAATGAAAATCTTCGAAATTACTATTACCAACCTTTAATTTCCCATGATTTACATAAAATTATATTTAACATGTAATAAATCGGCGAAAATATCTTAATATTAACATGAGCTGATAAGATAAGCACAATTGACATTTTACATATTTGAATAATTATAAAAAATATTGAGCCAATTAGATTTAACATTTAGTGTAGCAATAAATCATAAATGATGTGGTTAAATATTTTGGAATAATTTTTAGAATAAATTTTCTGAATTATATACAGGGTGCCTTTTTTCCAAAACGATTAAAAATATAAAATACAAAAGTTATTGCTGATCAAGGGGGACAGATGGGGATATCCCATAGATTAAGGAATATTCCGCTATAATAATATATACCCAAGGTAAACAGAAAATATTTTATTTACCTACATAATACCTACCATTATAAGATATACCATACATAATGTAAGCAATAGTGACATATTTTCGGGGATAAGGTAAAATTTACAGATTGAACAAAAATAAATGTTTTTGACATTATAATCAAACAATCAAAGTCTGCTTGAAAGTTTGTTTATTTTATTTAAAATTTACGAAATTACAATTTTTTTAAATTTTAATTCACATTATAACACAGGCTTTATGACACACCCCGAAAAACAACAAAATATAAACAAACAACTTGACTGTTAATCTTGAACAACTTGATAATTATTGGTTTACGAAATCAAGTTGTTTGAGCTTTCAATGTTGAATATTTTCTTCATAAAACCTGATAATTATGCAATATAGTACGATATAATCAGCTGATAAATAGTCATTCCATCCTTGACTAAATACAAAATTGAATTCCAGAATTTCGGGATCATATCAACAATATTTTGGTTTAATTCTTTAATTTTATTTGGAACTAGTCGGGAACTTGTTAGGCACCATTTATTGCTCTCCAATGAACCTTTTTTTGAAATAAACCCATATAACAATATTTTATTGAGTATTTTATTTTTCCAATGAGGAAAGAAAAGGAGATTCACTTTCTTACAGTTGCAAGAGAAAGAATGAATTTATAACACAAGTCCTCTCGCTTTATTTTATACGGATTCTTTTTATATTGCTATGGTTCAATTTATTTTTAATTACTGTTAGTGTACTGTTTGAGCGACTAAATTTAATTTTGTGTTGCTGATGATGACCTTCTTCGGGGGGTTCGAGGTGGGATTATGGAATTCATTACCAAAAAACTAAAGCAGTATCATAAAGCGTTTATATAATTTTGAAACGTTTTATTCTAAAAAATAAATAATACATAAAAGAAAACCTAAAATAATCAAACAAGAAATGAGAAAAATAGAACAAAAAATTGTACTTAGCAATTTTCCTGGTCTATGACCCCATACATTTGAAACACTTGAACAGTTGATTAAGTTTTAGTTGGATACTCCATTTTTATTTTTTTAATTTTTTCTAGTTTTTTAATTCTTTTCAAGTTCTATATTAAGAAAATGCATTTTATTAGGACCTACCCAAGAGGTAAAAGCAGATTTCATAATAGTAGTTTCCGCAATGGGTGGGAAAAAAGATGAATTATTGAACTAATAATTCAAATTAAAATTTAATTATTGTAATAGTGAACAATATGATTTTGATTTTAAATCTCTTCTTTGTATGTAACAAGATCAGTTTTTATTTTCTTATTTTTATACCCGTAGAAATTGCAGGGAAAATAAAAATAATGCGATTTTTTGATTTTTCAATTTTATGATTTAGATTCCATATTTTGCGACCTCACAATCATGTGAATTTTAAATTCAGTCTGGCGTTGCTTATAAATTCTAGGATGCACTATTTTACTTTTAAATTTAGACACTACGACATACTTTGATGCAAAAAAGTTATTCTTATTAGAATTGGAACAAAAGCATAACCTATTACATATTGTACAACTTTGTTTATAAAAATTATAAAATAAAATTGTTATTCAAGACCAAATATAGATTCAATAATTAGTGTTTGATTTTTATTTGCTAAAGTAATTCTAAGTGATAAAGTGGAGCACACATTGTTGTGTCGCTTTATTTATAGTAATGGATAATAATTGATTGTTTAATAAGTGAGTTAATAGGCTTTTAAATGCCATTGAAACCAATAGCGATTGTTAGCATGATACATTTAGATGTGGTTTTTAAGCTACAATTTTGATTTTTTTTTAGAATATTTGCTACAAAAAAGTTTATTTCTATTAATTTGTTTATACAAAAAAGCAGGGGTATTACATAAATATTAATGGGGTTTGGAGGGGGGGAAGCTTAATTTTATAATAAATGTTTCTTATTAAATTAACAAATAAATAATTAACAAAAAATTAACAAATAATTAACAAATAAATTTTTCTTTTTGTTTAGCTACACTGCTGTGGAATTAACAACGTAAGCGATTATATTTCTTTCCATCATTCCTCCATACCAATATCGTGCTGTAACAACACCGTGGGTGAATGCTTAACGATGTATCAAGATGGATGCAAAGATCCTTTAACTCAATATATTCGAAAAGCGTTACTGGATATAGGATTAGTGGGTTTCTGTTCTGGATTATTTCAGGTATTTCAGATAAAATACAAAATGCATTTTTTAATACTTTTATTCAGATCGTAGGAATTGTGCTATTTTACTACTTTTACAAGGCGGTTAAGCAGGACATAGCTTTAAGAGCTGAAATCAGGAGAGCTTCCAGAGTCCAAGAAGGAAATCCTCTTAATAGACAAAATTCCCAAGTCGATAAAAGAGCATCCGTAACGACCAGATAGGTTTTACCTACCTTCATAAGTCCAAAGAAAAATCTAAAACTGAATGTACTATTGGTAACTTGGACTTGGGTAATTTAATGGGGATAACAATGGGTTAATAATTTCAATTGTATTTATAATGTGACACAGAAGTTAAAATATAATTTCTGGACCTAACTAAAAATATTATAGTATTGTACCACTGCGTAAACCATGTGATTATTTTTACTTCCATAAGAAAATTTAGTAATATAAGGCCTTTTGTACTTTTTAACATTAAAAAATTGTTATTTTTACAGTAAAATTTTATTTGGCGGTTACTAAAAGTGGCAAATTTCATAGAAAGTTATAATTTTTAGCCGAAACACACTAACTGCACACACTGTACCAATAACTTGGTAGGTTCAAAGGGATTTTCAAAGAAAATCGTAGGTATTTGGAATAAAAAGTCTACATACAGCTTTAATAGAATTACTAAGATAAAAATCACATCTCGAGTTTGTACGTTTCATTAACGTTGGCAAAACAGAAACAGGAAATGTTTATTTGGAGCACCCGAAAGTGCCCGAAATCGAAAATCTTTAAGAAATGGAAGAAACAAGTGTAGAAAAACCTTCGAGAAAATTTGGTTGTATAAAGCGATGGAAAGAAAATTTGGTTGTATAAAGCGATGGAAAGAAAATCTATCCACAGATTACGGAAAAGATAAATCGATTTAAATTTGTAATATTGCAACTAACATTTTTAATTTTCCGCCCTATTTCCTAAATAATAAATTTCTCCAAGATCTAACTTTTAAATTGTAGCTAACACAGACTTTTGAATTTAGATGACGGTTTTATATTTGTTATTATAATCGATACAATGGAAATCCTTCGTAAGCAATAAAATATTTAAAACTAATCAACTTGTAAATTACATATTTACTTTCTGTTTTGCTTAATATACTAATTATTAACTAAACAAGCACGTAGTAATTATCGGGGTCTGTAACAAATTTAAATTGATAACTCAAATAATAAAATTGTGAATACTAAATATTTACTCTGTTTACCCGAGAGTTAAAATTTTAAAGTTTACGACTTCATGGTGACATGGTGTGTGAACAGATAACAGTTTATGATGTCTACAGCTCTCGTAGGATAGCTTTAGCCGTGATTTTCATCAGCCTTAGAAAGACCAGAACTGAGAGCTGCACTATACGAGTTCGGAAAACATTGAAAACATAAAGTTGAACTTTTCTGACTCTCAGATATATTTAATTTGATTTTGACTTAGTAAACAAGGTTTAAAAGTCAGAAATAAGTTCTAAAAGGTACTGTAGTCGTAAAAATCCAATACAGGTTTAAAATTTCAATATTCTTATCAGGAAGAAAGGAGTGGGATTTGGTAGACAGAATGATTTAGTAAAATAAATAATATGCTTGAGAAATTAAGGGAAGAGACTAATAAGTATACATAAAAGGTTAAGATGAATAAAAATCTAATGGAGAACATATTAAAAACTGCATCAAAAATATTTTTGGAGTTGTTACAAGTATTTGACAAAACCGAGGCGTTCTGCCAAGAAACTTTTATTGGTGATTATCAATGTTATTGTAGACGATGTGTTAGTTTTAGCAAAAATTTTAGGGAGCATAAATGAGGATTCTCTGTAGAGAGAAAATGGAATTAAAATTAGGCATAGGGAAATATCAATCTGTGATTAAAAAGTAAGATATTTAGGCAATAAAATCAATTAATCAGCGATTTTTATAGAAATTAAGAAGTTCGCGGAAGTCAGAAATAGGAAGGAATCAGAACACTATTCCGGTTTGCGAAAAAAAAAATTAAGCGTTTTGGTTGGTGAAAAACATGCAAAAACCAAGAAACTTGCGAAAGGGAGCTTACGGAAATGGTTAAAATAAGAAAAACATCTAAAAGGTATCTTATTTTATTTGGAGGCAGGGGGGGGGTTCTAAAAGACGATCATCTTCCTATTTATTATTATTTTTTTGGTGTGGGTGGCAGTGGGGTAACCTTGCATTTCTTGCAGGAGCAATTACTATACTTTTATCAGATCGAAATTTAAATACCCCCAATGGGTGGGGGAAAGTGTCAGATTACTGCTGACTAAAACCCACTCCAAGGTTGTGCCGGGAATCCCTAAGCATTTCTTCCGTGCACAACCACCTTTCTCTATATGTTCTGCTCTTTCGGGACTTTTTTTTGACGTTTTTAACCTTATTTTGTTGACTGTCACACCGAGCTTTTCGGGTTCTTGTTCCTTTCTGTTCTCTGTACACCCTGGATAGGTGGCCAAGCTTTTTGCACCTTCAGCATCTTCTATTACTTGCGAGGAATTTTGGACAAGTGTTGATGACCTTTCTGTATCGCCGAATCGAGTCTGCGCCGAACTGGATCGTTCTCTAAATTAAGTGCTTACCGTTCGATGATTAATAAAATGTTTAAATTTTGAAGATAAAGTCGGATGTGAAAAGCGGAGCTCACATACCAATTAAATTTAGTTATTTTGATATATCTGAACGATAATTTCAAGTGTACACCGATTTGAAAATTATAAATTGTTTAATTTTGCTAAAATGCAAAGAACTGAGTTTTAATTTTATCAAAAAAATTTGTTTGGTGCAAATTTAAAGAGCTAGGTTGAAAAAAACATCAAAAGGTAATACGGTAGGAAAAATAGTGTTAACCTATGATTCAAATTCTTCTAAAACTTAATAAAATTAAAAGTTGGATCATTATCATGATATTAGTGATGCGCATGAATAGATTCAAGAGATTCTAATGAAATTTGTTCCGGTTTGTGCAAAAAAATTTTTTTTTAAGTTCTGGCCGAGGGGTTAACCGCTGGTGAAGTTTTTGTACACATCTCATGAAGTGCATTAAATCTCATGTGAAGTACTTGTGAAGTACATGAAGTACTGGTAAAATACTTGATGATACATTTTTTAGCTCATTTGTTTAAATATCATGGAGGTTTGGTAGCTCAATAAAAAGCTTTGGTAATTCATAGTTTCCTCATGATTAATTAATTACATTGAAGCGAAATTAACGCGCTTGTTCCGGTTTTACAGAGACGGCTCCAGAATATGATAATACAATTAAAACTATCTTCTTATGTTTCTATCTTCAATCTTTCTTTAATTATAGTTATCTATCAGTTAAAGTTAAAAGTTAAAAGAGACGGTCTTGGCCTAGTAGTTAGAGCGATCAACTACTGATGCAAAGGCACCGGTTCGATCCCGGGAGGAGTCACGGAAGGAAAATTTTCTTTCTGACTCTCTTTCTATCTAGGACCGTCTCCCGTGCTTCGGAGGGCACGTAAAGCCGGCGTCCCCTAGTTGATGACTGCCATCATCAACAATAATAAAGGTTACAGGCAAATTCCCCAACCCGGACTTAAGCAGCCGTGGGGTCTTAATGCTGTTCACCTTTCTCCTAGAGAAAGAGGCTGATGCTCAGGAGTGGGCGGAAAGAGCTGAGAAGATAGAAGAAGATAGAAGATCAGTTAAAATACATTAAAGTTAAATTGACGAAATAACCAATCAGGTGTTTGATTTGGTTTTGTTTTGTTGTGTGTTTGGTTATTTCGTTGTGGTCTGATTAGATGAGTTTGAATAAGGTGCATGTTCTCAGTCCTCTCCATTGCGAATTTTTAATTTAAAAAAGTCTAAATCTATTGTTTTCTTTCTTTATTCTCGGTTGAACCTTTTTTGGTTTTTAATTATTTAGAAAATTAGTTGGGGGGGGGGGGGGAGCTGAGACTTGCTGGCTCCCCCTCCCAATTTTGAAAATAATCTTAATAATCGTTTGTGCATGATTGTACATAATTTATTTTTGCTTTACGCTTTAATTAATAAAAATAAATTAGTTAAACCGGGGGGTCTGAAGAAGTAAACTAAAGATCTCTAGTTGCAGAGGTACTGGAAAGTGTTCCACATTCCGCAGACCCCCGGATTAAATAGTTTATTTTATATCAGAAGTATACTGAAGATCTCCCGTAGCACCGGGACTGAAAGGCGTTCCATACCCCCTAGATCTCCGGATTGAATAGTTTATCTCCCGTTGCAGAGGCACTGGAGGGTGTTCCACACCCCCAAGACCCCCCGGTTTAAATAATTTATTTTTATTAAAAGTGAATTACATATTTCGCTATGGCCAAGTAAATGTGTTTAATTTGTAACCTGACAATTAATTATAAACTCCGTAATTATAAATTCCGTACCTCCTGGGGAGAGGGGGTAGATCTCTGCATCGGAAGATTTCAGTTTATCTCTGATAAAAAATAAACTATCCAATCCGGGGGGTCTGGGGTGTGGAACACCCTCCAGTGCACAAAGTTTGAAATCTCGGTAAGTCTCTAAAATACCGATGAAGTACGTAAAATACAATGAAGTATCGATGAAGTAGGTGAAGTACCATGAATTATTGATGAAGTGCGGTGAATTACTGCTGAAGTACGTGAAGTCCCGTGAATTACTGCTGAATTATATGAAGTACGAAGAAGTATGGAGAATTATGATGATGTACGTGAAGTGTGAAGTTAATTGTACACGATTTCCTCTAGCGGTTGACCCCTCGGTTCTGGCTAAGCCAAGAATGAACCTAACAGCAATGAACATATACATATATTAATTGAGAAATTCGAAAAGCACGGAGAATACAATTGGCTATTCTGAGGGAAATACCAATAAAAATTGCTTCTTGTTGGTACTGTGATGGTACTTCCAGTAAATATTAATAAAAATGCACATCGAAGCAATGGAACCACTATTATTTTTCACTACAGTTCAGCTGTCGCCAAATAAAAATCTCCCAGATTATACCGTGTAGTTGAATAAATACAATACCTTGTAACTTCCGGTCTGATCATAAGAGAAAATCACGAGAAAGGCCTAATACAAAGTAGAAAAAACTTTATATTTAAATCAAGAAGCTTCCGGAATGAAAAACAAAAAATATACAAATCCAGGTTTATAAAAAATTATTTCGACGTTAAACTTGGAAACCACAAATTTGACTTCTGAACGATAACGTTTGCGGTTATCTGAAAACTACGTATTTCTAGAAATGTGACGTACTAAAGTGGCGTGACGATAACTGTAACACTTCAACCAGAGGAAATAACACTACTTTGTAACAAAACTATAGAAAAACCAAACCTGACCTGTTAGAATGAGTAAAATGAAAAAAAACATAAATTACAATTTCGCAATAATTCAATTACTCATGAATATAAAATTGAGAGGCGATTTTTTGAAAATTGAAAGTTTACCAAGACATCATCGAAAACAAATTTCACGAAACTTACCATAATGAATTCCAAAATTTATTTTAAAAAATTTTTTTAATTTTAAATTTATAAATTTAAAATCAACCACAAGCGCAGTACAGTGATGACCGATGACCAATCCGATGATCATCAATCCGATATTTTACAAAATGTATTGCGGACCCTTCCTGTAGAGAATTTTAACCTAACTAATTTTTACTAACCATTTTTACCATAACATTAACGTTTAACGAAATATTTACGAGAATCCCCATTTTGGTGTTTTACGTCAAAAATGCGTCAAATGTAGACTTCTTGCGGCTATAACTCGGAAATGGCTTATTTTACGAAAAATATGCTTAGGACCTATTGTATAGAGAATTTTATTACGAATAATATAGATAATCACTCTTTTCGCCGTAAAATTAATGCTTAACGAGATATTGACAAAATCTCTCCTATCGGAAAGGTAAAACTTGGTATTAGGTAATTTTAAATATTGCACATTTACTTAAATTAAAATTTGTTTTCGTTGAATCATGACCCTCGTACATAAATATTTTTTTAAATTTAATTTCAAGTTAACTCGATTTATTTTAGTACACACCGAACCCCTTCTTGTCTTACTGTTACTGCTAATGATGTGCTTCATTAGGCGGAATTGCCAAATGTTTTAATTGCCTCTAAGTTTAGTAATGACAAATATTTAAAACTATTTTTTAAGTTTTTAATCTAACGATTTTTGTTATCAGAGCGTTATCTTATTTTATCAATTTTACCTTATATTGAACATTTACCCAATATATCGATATAGTTCAATTTCAAGTGCGTGTGTGGGTTCTATACTTGATTGAATCTTTTTCACCAACAATTAAAAATGGGGTGTGGAACGGCGCTCGTTAAATATTCAGTTTTTCTTTTCAATTTAGTATTTGTTGTAAGTTAATTATTTCTATTACGTATAATGCAATATAATGCAAAATCAATCCCAAAAAGTTTGACTTGGTTAGCATCACGCATATTGACTTGAGTTGATACTCTCAGTGATGAAAATAATTATCAAAATTCGTTCGACATTGGAACAATATTTTTACCTTGAGTGAAGGCTAAACTACCATGATTTCATAGAACTTTGTACGATCAATGAAACTAAAATAATCAATTATTATTTATTTCTCGTATTTTATAACAATTTAATTCTCATTCGGGAAACATAACTAAACTATTTCAACTTGTTTCTTCTCTAAATTTGATAATCAAAAATCGGATAACCGAGACTCGGATAATTTTTAAAAATTTATATGTACATTAATGATTCCAAAATTCTGTAAAATATTATATCTATTGATAGTATAAGATCTAATGTGCTCACGAAGGAAAACACTTTTTCAAAATTCGAAAAGAAATCCAGCAGACAATGAGACTCCATAGAATCAACGTAAAGGTTGCAAAATTATCTTTTTTTAAAATTTTGACAAAATTTATTCATTTGGTTTCGAACAAAAATACTTTGTGTGGAATAACTTCCACCGGAAGGTACAGCATGCTAGCAGTAGCGGCGAAAAGACGGCCGGTAAATGTAAAAAAAATTTATTATATTTGCCAAATGTTTGATTTATCGTAGGTTGTTTTTTACACTGTGTTTGCATGTTTAAAAAATTCTATTTTGGAAGAATGTTGATTAGTCGTAATAATTATTAGTCTTATCTATTGCTGTGTCTATGTTGCTTTTGCAGAGGGGGCCAGCTACTGGACACCAATTTAATTTTGATTGATTTTGAAAAAAAACTGTATGCTCGGGTGTCGAACCACAGGCTTTGTTACATTTCCTGCTTAATCCAAGGGGAAAACACTGTGCAATCTCAATTATTTCAAAACAATTATACTAGGTAAATGATTCATAGCTTTGAATCGAAGTAGATACCTAGAACATAAATAAAAAATTTTATTTGCAATAGATATTGCTCTATCTAATCGCCTTTCAAGTATCAGTTTCATACTTATTGATGTACTTATCTCTTTATGTCAATTTTTAGAAGAAAAAATTAAATAAATTTATTTTTAAAATTTATCAGTAACTGAGAATCTTGGAATTCCGCGTATTAGAGATTTATACCATTTTCAGTTATGCAATAATTCAGTAATCTATACTCAGTGGCGTAACGTCACAACTTGTACCACTTGTAGCCCTTCCCAATCCAATTGTGGTGAGAATAGCAAAAAAGGCCACTCTCTTTTGTCTGTATTTTTTATCTTCCTCTATCCAGCGTGTAATTGCCAAAACCTCCCAGGAGAACCAAACGAAATTTTAGAGAGAGCAGGTTTGGGGAGAATGGGAGAGTCTTAGCAGTGGACGAATACGGGCTGACTTGTGAAATGGAGATATTTCCCTGTAACAGTGTACTCTAGTGCTGAGTTTCAGACTCTTCTCAACAGATCATTTCTTCTAGCACCTCCTTCCAGTTAGGTTTTTGACCGAGATATATTTATTTTGCTGATCCTAAGTTGCCCTTGACCGCTTCCATTTGGTTCTCTCCTTGCCCTCGTCCTTTTCTACAAAATCGAGTTGGTAATTTTTTGATTTGAAGACTCCAATACAAAAATTCTAAGAGGGCCTAGTCTAAAGTTGCAGTGGGCTAAATTTCGTAAGATCTGCCCAAAATTCTGAAAAATGCCTCAATGACAGGAAAAGAATTGAATTGATGAATAAAGAAATGTGGCAGAGTGAATTAACCGAATACTGGCGAAAACATGTAAACATTATCTGGACAAGAATTGAGCACAGCATGTGGATGTTCATTGTTTTTTTAGCTAGTTTACACCCGTGCTAAAGTACTTCAGCTGCAGCTCGATTAGATATTTCTTGTACATTTAAATATTGATCTCAAATTTAGCCTGCTCAAATATTATTTTGAAAAAAAAATTTTAAAACTATGATATACAGACTGTCAGTCACTGAAGCTTACTTTGAGGGAGAGAATTGCTAAATAAATTTTAATTTGGTATGAAGCATTAATTGATGGTTTTAGCTTGCAGGAATTGCATTCATCGCAGTTGGAGTTGTTTTTAAAATAGGAATTGACGAATTCACAGAACCTTTAGGAGATTTTGCAAGATATGTTCAAGTAGTGCCAATCGTAATAATCGTAATAGGATGCATAATATTCTTCATTGCATTTTTGGGATGTTGTGGAGCTATTCGAGAAAGCATATGTATGTTATCTACGGTAATATAATTTTTGTAATTTATTTATTATTTTTCAAAGTAACCACGAAAAGATGCGACTATGATGAGGAGAGAAATTGTTCTTAAATCACTTACTGCAAATTTTGAATTGGCTCGGTCTAAAATTTTTGTTTACTATTTGCTTTTTAGTATGGAGTGCTAATGTTGATTCTGTTCCTTATTCAAGTTGGAATTGGAACTACAGCGTATATATCGTATAAAAATGCGTCTGATGATGTACAAGCTGAAATCTCTAAAGGATTTAAGGCCGCCATAGATAAAATCGGTTCAAATCAGCATGTGAACGAAGGAATTGATAATATACAACAAAAAGTAAGACATTAAGTTTTTCAACAATAGACATTTAACCTACATATTTTACTAATTCAAATCTATATTTTAGTTGAAATGCTGTGGAGCAATTAGCCCTAAAGATTGGAATTTTGTACCAAAGAGTTGTTGTGTAGATTCAGACAAGTGCTCGACTCCCCCTCTGCCATCCGAAATCTTTAATAACGGTTGCACTTCTAAAATATTCGATGAAATTGATTATATAGTTAATATTGTAATAATCGTAATGTTTACAATTGCAGCCATCGAGGTAAGATTTTGCTTAATTAGCTGACCCCTCCCCCCAATGATGAATTTACTTGAAATTTAAAAACTTAAGAATTTTAATAATTTTAAAAGAATTCTAAAAGCTCAACGTTTTTATGAGAGTAAAAACCATATTTTGGGGGTTAATTCCAGACTATATTACGGCATTTTTTGAGTGGGTTTTCTTATAGAAGCGTCGTGATTCATTTTTTTTATGTTTGTGATGTGTGGTCGTAGTAAAGTGTTTTCATACACATACATAGAAGATCTATGTTTAACGTGGGCTTTGAACCACCAAAATTGTATTTTTAAATAATATATTTATATTTAATATTATTTTAGCTTGCTGCAGCCATAGTAGGTTTCTGTCTAACCAGCTGTATCCGAAATAATATAAGAAGAGGTTATTATTAAAGAACAAACAAAAAAAATGTTCATCGAACAAGAAGTTCATTTATGCTTATTTATGTAATTATTACATGAAACATATAAACATTAATTTGTATATTATATTTTTAATTATAAAGTTTTGGCTTTTACTTGTTTGGTTAGCGAATAATATAAATTTTATTATTATACTTAGTTGTAACGTTGTATTATCCCATTTGAATTACCGCGGAATAACAGCCATTATATTTAAATTTGTGAACGAAAGAATACTGCCATCTGTGATTTGGCACTTCGAGTGATAATACGTAACGGAGTTTTAGATTGGTCATGACATTTTTTGAAAGCACTTCAATTTATGATATTTAGATAATAAATAAAAAATTAAATAATTAATTTATATTTAAATATTGATAATGTGTACCGTAATGAAACTCTCATTTTGGTAAATTTTTTACTAACTTAAAAAAATTGAATTTAAATTAATTTAATAATTATATTATAAAAGCTGTTATTATATTATAATATTTATCTAACTTATTTCTCAAGTGCGGCCTTCAGGCGTTCTAGTATAGAATAATTACGGATTAATATTTCCTGTAATTTGGTTCGTCTGTTGAAAATTATTATTAAACTGTACATTTTCTAGACTCATTATTTCCGCTACAACATGCCGAATTTCAAAAACGTGCGCACACTTTATAGAACAATTTATGAATCCAAAATCCTTCAAAGTAATAAATTTTAGATATTGACTTAAACAGGATAATATGCTAAACAACAGCTGATGGATGGAATGTTATTAATATAATGACTGTTGTTCACACAGCTTGTTCAAAATCTTCAATCAAGAGATCTAAAATAAAAAGAAAATGCAAAGAAAGGAAGGACCTTGCAAGAAAGATAAGAACTAAGTTGTCTTAATTTGATCATTTTGGATTGTCAAAAAGACACAAACATTTCCGAGGAGAAACCCAAAGGTTTAGCAACCTTTATAAACTGAATGAAAATGGTAACCACTTCCTAGTGCTAATCTACACTTTTGCATGAGGTTCAAGCAATAGGAATGTTGCATGGTATCGAATTTAGTGATAATTCCTATTAATTCTTGAAAATAATATCAAATGAAATTTATAACCGAAATAAAATATTTTGAAATGCGGTCTGCGCTGAGAAAATCAAATTTGAAGTTCAAAAATGAATCGGTCAGCCGATTACGCCTCTGACGTCAACGCGTGATCCCGAACGTTTTTATGGAAATTTTACAACGTCGCAAAGACCTGACAGTTAAATATTTGACTTGTATTTGACAGTTGTAAACAATGTAACGTTTACCATTTAAATTGTATTTTTTTATTAATATAATATTTATTTTAATACAAACTGTAGTCACAAGCAATTATAAGAAAAATGGTTTATTCCGAGTTTTCTGTGTTTTTATTAAAATTCATTTTTCAATTGTTACACAAACTATTTATAGGTTACATTATCAACACAAATTGCATTTGCTGTGTTGCCAGTTGTTAAAAAAAATAGTTTGTCACGTCATTCGCGCTAAAAACCCGGTTTCAAAAATCATTTTTTATAAATTTTTTTTGAGAAAACTAAAGGTCTCCTGAACTTTTTATTTGTCCAGTGCTGTTTACCAGCACCTAAAGTTTATAAAAGAAAATACTTCAAAAATCATGCAACAACCCTATTGCGGAATTTTAAATTAATAAGCTAAAATTCTTCAAAATTATGAATATGAATACGTATCTGACTCATCTATGGCCAATTTTTGATCTCATGATATCTTCTAGGGAACTACTCATTCCAATAATTAGTTTTTATTAACCAAATAACTCATACGATTAGTCTCTCAGAAACCAGAAATTAATGAACTGGAAACTTTTTTGGTAATTCCCAATTTAATTAAATTAGTAGGTTAGGCAACTTTTCTTACTCATAGTTTGTATAATAATTATTATGTATGCAATTTCTTGGTGGCATATTTTACATTTCTTCTTTTGTCATGACAATTTTGTATAAGCGCTGAGTCAGCTCAAAACGTCACGGGCAACATTTATTACTTGGAGTTACTATTTGCAGTCTCACTCTCTCCCTCTCTCTAAAATTGTATTATCCGCAAATTATCTACTGATTTGGCAATTGGTATTTTTTTTATCAAGTTTTGTTTAATAACACATCAAAATCGAGGGGAAACCATTGGAATAACGTACAATTTTCTTAAGAAGTTGACGAACCCGAATTGTGTATGAATCCTTGCTAACTTATTATTGCACTTCGTTGTTCGTAACCTGCCTGCCTATGGTAAAAATTAGGTAATTTTTTAAACTTGAGCATATATTTATTATAGTAATCTATAATAAATTATGATTCCAGTAATGAAGAACAAAATTTGGTTAGAGTCCGTTAACCCTGACTCGAAAGTACACTTTTCTCTATAGAAATGGCTATACCAAACGAAAGAACAGAAAAATACAAGCATTTTAAAGGCAGGAGGAACTTTGTCGGACTTAAAAAGTCCGAATAAAATCACAATTTAATGTTGAAAATTGCAATTTTCCCATAAGAAATACATGTAAGTGTATTATTGCGTAATATTACGCAATAATTTTATGCATTCTATTTACAGGACGTGCACATTTATACTACCGGATCTACCTTAAGGCGGGGCTAACTGGAGCAGCGTTAGGAAGGAGTCAGTCGCTCTCTGAGATCCGTCGCGTCAACTTTCAAACTTTTCGAGTTGGAGCCGCTTAAGGGATCTTTTTAATAAGTTTAACGCAAAACATTTGCAAAATTTGCAAACATTTGCAATAATTTACACAGATATTTAATTTCAGACATTTGCAAAGATTTACAGTCATTTGCAAAAATTTACAGGCATTTGCAAAAATTTACACACATTTGCAAAATTTCCAAACATTTGCAAAATTTGCAACATTTGCAAAAATTTACCAGATATTTGCAAAACAATTTCAGACATTTGCAAAGATTTACAGGTATTTGCAAAAATTTACACACATTTGCAAAATTTGCAAACATTTGCAGAAATTTGCAAACAATTGCAAATCATTTACAAAATTATGTACACCAAATACTAGGTGGTCAACCCCTCGATTTGAATATTATTATATTATTCACTTACTCGTAGCCAAGGGAGCATTTGAGGGCACGTGCCTCCTCTTGAAATGTTGAAAAAAAATTTTTTTTTTAAGTAAAAAATTTTAGTAAAATTGATTAAAAAATTGATAAAATAGGTATATTTTAAAGTTTGAAAAACCATGAAATTGATAATTGATAACAAGAAACCACGTAACGGTAAACAGAAAAAAATACCTCCTATGACGTATGCATTCTACTCTTATCCTTTCTTATTAAATTCCACCCTTAAAAACAAAGCATAAATTGTAAACTTTTTAAAATAAAAATAAATTAAATAATAAATAAGTAACGAGTTAATTTTATAAAAAAAATTTAATAAAGTAGTATAAAATATATAAATAAATAATACTTAAAAAAATAATTTGTAAATAAAAATAAATAAAAAATTTTACTTAAAAAAAAGGTTTTTTACAAGTGCCCCCTCGAAATGAAATTCTGGCTACGGGTCTAATTATTCAATTTGTATGGGTTAGTATAATTGTGTTTGTTGTGTTACCGACTTAAATACACTAATGCCTTCAAATAGTTCAACTGAAAATTCAAATGATGAAAATTTGTCCATTATCGGCTTATTGCTTAAAATGCTGTTATGAATGAATAAGATTTAAAACGTTGTTTAACCTTAGTAAGCATTTTAACTAATAGAGGTTTAAAACACGTTTCACGGTATTTTTATGAATATTAATGTCCTTGACTTACTTAAAAATCAGAAATTCCCGGACTTTTCCATGACAAAAATTTAAATTCTCAGTTTTTTGAAACGAATGGGAGCCCTGTGCTATTTTCTCTTGATTTGAGGGTGGGGTAAAATCTGGCGTCAACTCTGGGGATTCCCTTCAGTGTCTTAGTATACATGGGAGGGGGAGGGTTATTGTATTCCTTTCTCAACCTTCGGCATTCTCATGTTGTTTTAAAAAGTTTAAGAAAAGTTAATATTGAAACCCAAAATTCGCTAACCGGTTTCTAAAGCTATATTTTCTAAATAGCAGCGCCAAAATTTGAATTTGGGGAAATTAGAAAAATTAAATAAAACCAAAAATATTTTAAAATAATTTTAGAAATGCAAAAGACAAACATAGTCCACCTGAATTATAATTTGAAAAGAAAATATAGTTGAGGTGATAGGCCAATGAAAATCTAACAAGTAGATACCTTTTTCGCAACACATTATCAACGCAAACATTCAAAAAAGCACGATCGCATTCAGCAACATCGTCAAATGAAAAAAATAGCAAACAAAAAGTATAATTTCTATAACTAACTGAATGACCTAGGTTTCATTCTTATCCACAAAGTGGAATTGAACTCTTCAGACCCAGATACCTCCATCAAGTTAGCCCCCTTTCTATCGATTTTTTAACTTTTTTTACGCCAAACGTTTGATAATCGTTAGGTAATGATTGGTAGTTCAATGAAAAGTTTTGGTAGTTCTTAGTTTAAAGTAACCAATTAATTAAATTGAACTTAGGCCTCATTAGTTAATTTTTGATTTTTTAATTCTTTTTTATACCAAACGTTCGGTAATCATTGGTAGTTCAATTAAAAGTTTTGGTAGTCTCAATTCTCCTTGGTAGGAGAATTGTAATCTGACCGTCTTCTACGCTAGTACGCTCTGTAGCGCGGCGTGAACTGCCGAAACCTCTCAGGAGAACCAAACCAATCTTTTAGAGAGAGGTTGGGGGATAGGCTTATGTCTAGCAGTGAACGAATATGGGCTGACTAAGAATCAGTAAAAAGTAATTGAATAGAACAAGTACGAAATATAATTTACTCTTTACTTATAAAGCCACACCAATTCCTGATTGGCTCTTTTTTAAAAATCATTAGAGGAAAAGGTTTGGTAAATTAACAGGATTGGATGATTTTTTAAATGTTACAAAAGTCAAATTATATGTAACACTTTGTGTATCTGTAATGTAGTAGGCTCAGTACAATATAATGTAAGTCAAAAGTAAAAAAAAACTTTCCATTAAAATTATTTTATATTGTTAATTTAATTATTAATGACGCGAATATTAACAAATTATATTTTTAGAAATAATTTAGATTTATTAGCAGAATTAAACAAAACGCTATACATCACTCGTGGAGAAACCGTTTCGCTCACTTATAAAACTGGAAAATGCGTGAGCGAAACTTTCAGTTTCTCCACTTGTAATGTAATATACTATTAACTTGATTGTTTTTACCTTTGGATTATTTTTCCATGGATTATTTTACCTGGATTTTTTTACTATGGATTATTTTACTTGGATTTTTTAACATTGGATTATTTTATCTGGATTATTTTGCCAGTGGATTTTTTTTGTGGATTATTTTACCTGGATTATTTTAACGTGGATTTTGACGTGAATACGTCTTTAAAATCGGTAACGTGTAACGAAAAGTGTAACGGATGGTGGGTGGTGTCCGGATGTCCGGACTAAATAAAGTCGGTAGCATGTTGATAAATTTAATATAAACATGTAACGAAAAGTGTAACGGATGGTGGGTGGTGTCCGGATGTCCGGACTAAATAAAGTCGGTAGCATGTTGATAAATTTAATATAAACATGTAACGAAAAGTGTAACGGATGGTGGGTGGTGTCCGGATGTCCGGACTAAATAAAGTCGGTAGCATGTTGATAAATTTAATATAAACATGTAACGAAAAGTGTAACGGATGGTGGGTGGTGTCCGGATGTCCGGACTAAATAAAGTCGGTAGCATGTTGATAAATTTAATATAAACATGTAACGAAAAGTGTAACGGATGGTGGGTGGTGTCCGGATGTCCGGACTAAATAAAGTCGGTAGCATGTTGATAAATTTAATATAAATATGTAACAAAAAGTGTGTGTAGGTGTGTAAAAAAATATGCACGACCAATGTTAAAGTCGTTCAATGGTCACTAGAAATTTTTCTCCAATCGGTAAATCCGGGCAAAATGGATGTACTGGGTAAAAGACGTATTCACGTAAAACCTCTCCGCCATGTCAGAATATGGCCTCAATAACCGCGATACCACGACCGACCTTTCTTTCTTCTTCTTATTTATATGTTATTTTTAGATTTTATAAAAATGGCCACCTTATGTTACAAGTATAGATGAAGTATGGGAATGGAAAAACAAAAAAAAGTAAATTTTTTAATTTTTAATTATCAATTAAAACAATATATAATTTTATTATTTTGACATACAATATTACAAATAATACAATTATTAATTATTATTAAAATAAATAAATAATTTGCACTTAGTGCTGTTGTTTATGCGGTTGCTCTTTGGGGCAATCCATGTTTTCCCATCCTTGCGCATAAATACTCCATCCGGGGAACTCTATCGGAGGTTTGAAACAAAACCCATTTGTACTTGCTTCTTCTGCTCCATTATTCTTAATGAAATGGGTTCCATTACGATTATACGGACATGGCTTTGGAGCAACCGCGTTGTGTTTATCGATATTTTTCTTTGTTAATTTTTGATTCATTGTGTATACGTTATATCAAAATGTTTATACCAAAAGTTATAATGGTTTTTCCCTTATATACAGAACCAAACTAATTATTTTTAAGTTGGCAATTTATGGTTTAAGTTTTTGTGGTTTAAGGTGGCAAATATAATGTTATTTGGTCATAAGAACAAACCACGGTTAAAAACAGAGTACAGATAACGTAGCGTGCTGAAATTTACAACTTAATATATTTGAATATTTGCCAATAATATATTTTAATTAGAAGTAAAAAACATTTATAGTTAATGAATAAATAAATAAACAAAACAGGTCTACGAGAAACTGAATCGTTCCGCCGTTAAATTGCATTACTTGTAATATTGTTTATTCACAAAATAAAATTATTTGTTATATTTTAATTGCTTAAAAAATGTTATTTCTGTATTGTTCCTTCTTCTTCTTCTTCTTCTTCAGCCTTCTTCCGTCCACTCCTGAACGTAGGCCTCTTCAAAACCTTTCCACTCTTTTCTGTCTTGGGCTATTTGGTACCATCTCTTTCCAGCTGTTTCCTTGATGTCGTCCGTCCAGCGTCTTTGTGGCCTACCTCTGCTTCTCTTTGTTTCACGTGGCCGCCACTGTACTACTCGGGTTGTCCATCTATCATTTTCTTGTCTCGCGACATGCCCCACCCAGCGCCACTTTAGCTCCGCTATGCGTTTCATCACGTCTGTAACCTTAGTTCCTTTCCTGATTTCCTCATTTCTGATGTGGTCTCGTAGAGAAATTCCGAGCATTGCGCGTTCCATACCCCTTTGCGTCGTTCTTATTTTATTGGCATGTCGTTTTGTTAGAGACATTGTCTCCATGCCATAGGTGGCTACTGGCAAAACACAGGAGTCGTATACTTTACGTTTTAGATTTATCGGGATATCTTTGCTCTTCAGGATGTAGTGTAGCTTGCCAAAGGCGGCCCAGGTGAGTCCTATTCTTCGGGTCACTTCTGCTCCTTGATTTTCCTTTCCCAACCTAATAGCATGACCCAGGTATATATATTCGTCCACGTTTTCTATCTCATGGTTTCCAATTTGAAGTTGGATATCACTTGGACTCATCATTTTGGTTTTGCTGATGTTCATTTCCAATCCTATTTCTGTAGATGTTTGATTCAACTGTTGTAGCAATTCTTTCAGTTCATCTGGGTTGCTTGAGATGAGGACTATGTCGTCCGCAAAACGTAGGTGGTTGAGATAAGTTCCATCTATTTTTTTACCTTTCTCTTCCCATTTTAACTTTTTGAAAACATCTTCTAGGACTAAGGTGAATAATTTTGGCGAAATGGTATCTCCCTGACGAACTCCTCTCTGTATCTTAATTTTATTAGTAGTTATGCCTTCTTCGATCTTGACATGCATTGTCGCATTTTGGTAGATGTCCTTTATAATTGCCGCATATCTAGAGTCGATTCTGGCTTTATTCATTGACTTTAGGATAGACCATGATTCTATCGTATCGAACGCTTTATGGAAATCCACGAAGGCTAGATGAACGGGTATGTTGTATTCGGTTGTTTTTTCAATCAGAGTGCGTATAGTTTGGAGGTGGTCGATGGTACTATATCCCTTCCTGAATCCTGCTTGTTCTACCGGCTGGTAGAAGTCCAGTTTTGATAGTCGATTTGTGAGGATTTTTGTGAAAAGTTTGTAGAGGTGGAATAGCAAGCTGATAGGGCGATAGTTTCCTATGTTTGATATATCTCCTTTTTAAATAGGAGGATAACTTCTGCGTTATACCATTTTCAGGTATTCTATTTTCTTGCAAACACTTGCAAGAACACTTGTTCCTTACTAACCTTTAAATTAATAATTAAGAGATAAATGAATTAAACTCTTTACCTATCACATAGTTTGTAGCACACAAGGTATATTACGTAAAAATGACCTCATATTGGAGCATCGGATTAGTGGCATGATTTGCCACAAAAGAGGAAAATCTGATTGAAGCAACAAAGATATACAGAGTGACTCTATATTTAACAAAGAGCTTACAGAGTGACTCACAAAACCAATACAGTTTTGAAATTTTCAGAACTTTATGCTCTAATAACGTGAAGATAGAGAATTTTTTTTCTTGGATTATTTTTCTTAGAATCATCCTGATCATCGTCGGTGGAATCGTTCATTCTAGAGCCGTCCCAGCAGAGACATGCACGTTATTTTAGCTTTAATATAATTAATTATTCACGGCTACACAATAAACTACCAAAGCTTTTAATTGGACTACCAATGATTACCTAAGGATTATCAAACGTTTGGTGTAAAAAAAAGTTAAAAAATCAAAAATTAACTAAAGACGCCTAAGTTCAATTTAATTAATTGATTACTATTAAACTAAGAACTACCAAAACTTTTTATTGATGAAATAACGACCGCGAAAAGACTTTTAAGATAAAAAAAAAAGTTAAGAAAATCCACTGATGTAAGCTAATTGATATCAAACAATTATTATAGCATCCACGTGAACAGTAGCGCATGCGCATAAGCTTGTGTTCAACTTGATTAATTAATTGTTAAACAATAAACTACCAAAAGTTTTTTTGACTACCAAACCATTATACATGATATTCGATCAAATGAACTAAGAAAAAGTTAAATATTTCACTGTAGGGGGGCTAACTTGACGTTATATTTTGATTGATTAATTACGAAAAAATAATTAACTACCAAAACTTTTAATTGAATTACCAATCATTCATTACCTAACGATTACCAAACGTTTGGGGTAAAAAAAAGTTAAAAAATTGATTGAAGGGGCCAACTTGATGGGATTCTAGGAAAAATAGTCCAAGGAAAAAAATGCGCGGTAAAATAATCCACGGAAAAATAATCCAAAAGTAAATAAAATCAAGGTAAAATAATTTTAATTAAAAGTTTTTCTTTTTACTTTTAGCGTCCCACTATATCGTACTATAACTAGTACATTACAGATACACAAAGTGTTAGATAAATTTAGACTTTTTTAACATTAAAAAAACCATCCAATCCTGTCAATTTACCAAACCTATTCCTTTAAAGGGTTAAAAAAAAGAACCAATCAGGAAATTGCATAACATAACGATTTCAATATGCGTGTCACAGCATAGCAACAACGGTTCATAAAAATTTTATATAAAAAGGTTTAGGTTTTAAGTAAAGAATAGATTATATTTAGTATTTATTCTATTTAATTACATTTTACTGATTAGTATTAAATAGGTACAGTGGCAATTACAAGGGGGGGGAGGTTCCGTTTAAACCAGTGTAATTCTTTTTTATTCAGCCGACATTTATGTGTAAGAAAATGCTGTAATTTGTATAAAATATTGAATAGCGACGTTTTATAAGAACTATTATTAAAAAAATATAATATGGTCTTTATATTTAGAGCGCATCCAAGATTTTCCGTGGTTACGTCAGTCAAAATCGACCCTCCCCAGCCTCCGCTCCGGTCCCCCTCCGCTTCTGCCGCTACGGGCCGTTTTGATAAACGCTTTACTAATTAAAAATTTCCTCCTAGATCGATCTTACTCGGCAAAGTGTGGAAGTTGAGCGACAAGCGAGCCACTAATTTTAATATTTTTTAACCTTATTCCCTTGACCCCACAACCCCTCAACTTTAGTTTACCATTGGTGGAAATTACATGTTGGATTAAAAAGGTATCGACCCACCGACCGATGGAACTTACAATTAAAACTTAAAAGAAAATACAAAATCTACTAAAATGCCACGTGGTACATATGCGTGAGAAAGTTTAAAAACGTCCTGTAGTAATAGGATATCACATTTAAAAAAAATAGTTTCACCTTTGACGAGATAATAAATAGCAGCGCCAAAATTTGAATTTGGAGAAATTAAAAAAATTAAAAAGATGTACAATTGTTACATCTAACACACATAGAAAGCCTAATATTCCTGAGGTGAATATTTCAATAATAATTACATAATATGTATTTAGGTTTTTGCGGGCGATAATTATTTTTTTCGCATGTAGCATCTGCAGCCGGCCCGGTCCTGGCGTGAAATTCGAAACTAAAAACATTTCCGTTTCCGACATTTACTTGAATACCGTGCGTTTAAAATTTTACCGTAATAAAAGTTTAGCAAAGACGTAAATTCACTTTCGGAGGTATTTCTATTGAATAGAACAATTTGTGCGGCTAAAGAAACCATTGACAGTTGAACTAACAACCAACAGTCGGCCATCGTTACCTAGCATTGTACTCTAACCTTGTAAAAAGATGTGCCATTATTAGTTGTAGTTCCTCACTGCTTGGCTTGCTTAGGCAGTTAGTTGCTGGTCGCTGTTGGTGATAGACGTAGTTTCTCCATTGTTTACTTTACTCGATTGGAATAAGTACTCAATTTATTGTTTTTCTACCTGTTGATTCTGATAATACAAGGAATAAAAATGGGTTGTGCAACTTCTTGTGTTAAATACCTCCTATTCATCTTGAATTTATTGTTTGTGGTAAGTTTTTTTCATACTATCAAGTTTTTTATTTATTTTATTTTAAATTGTAAACTTGTTGTCGGACCAACAATAAAAAATACCATAGCTTAATAATCTTTATCAACATTTTGGTTAACGAGTAGGTTAAAATGGTTTAGAAAAGGACAGGAACGGCTCTTTTCAGTGATTCACTGTTGGTTACGTAATCAACAAGTTAATGTTGTCTTGAGTTGACCTTGTTTTTGGAAAAATATGTTTCATTTTGTTTTTTTCACACCGTGGAGTATCCATCCCCATGCCACTATGTAATTAATTTTTCCTTTCATTTTCATTAACTTGGCACCAAAACAAAATAATTTATTTCAATTTTATTACATTATCAATGAAAATCGCTTTTCAATTTATCGATTCTTTGTGAAGGTTATAAATGAAGGGTCAAAAACTGGGTTATGTCTTTTAATACAGAAGCTCTAATTGCAAGATTTTCCGCTTTCGGAATTCGTAATTTCGTTTTTTGATTAATGTGTGCATTTTTCCCCAAACGTACTGAATAATTTATTATTCGTAAACGTAAATGTAATTCTACACCACACGCACGTCAAGTACATGTAAACCAAAATCATACAGTTTGTTTCAATGAAACTGAAATTTAACCTTCACCCAAGTTATTTACCAAGCGTAAATTTGAAGGAAAATTTTTGTCGTGCAAGTTTAGTAGGTCGAAAGTCGATAGATGTTTTTCTTTAATTTTAAAAAAGAAGAGAACCTTGAAATTGACATTGGGAACATCAATATCCAGATAATAGTATTCGTCCATTCAAATTTCAACGCACTTTTGGCGACAAAATGTTTGGCATTATTTTGGAACTCTCAATCCACTTGTTGAATGGTATCGATCCATGCCAAGTTAAGGTCACCAATGTTATGCGTAACATTCAAAACAAAAACGAACGAATTTGAAAGACGTAAAATAAAAATCGATTAATGGAAAGCATTTTTATCTAAGAAATCTTATCAAAAAACTGTTAATTTTTAAACGCGTTTTAAGTGTTCAAGCATCATAAAGCCATCATAAATACTATATATTTTTTGAAAGTAAAAAATTGCAGCACATTCAAATACTATAATGCAGCAGAGCGGCTTTTGTAATATAGCAGCTGTCTCGGCTATAATTTTTATGGTATCGATATGTCGCCTCGTTCGTATACCATTGAAAACTTGGTCGGTTACGTTACATGTCTGTCTGAATTTATCCGGAAAGGGAAAATAATATTTTATAAGCTATTGTTACATTAGCGGGGGGCAGAATCGGCATTGCATATTTGGCAAACAAGTAACTCATGAAATCTTCAAGATAATTATTGGCCCGAACGCCTGCTAATACTAAGGCACCGGGTTCTTGTCTAAGGTACCAAGTAGAAGTAAGCCAGTTCTCTTATCTGGGAAGTATAATCACGAAATCTGACGAAACAAAGCAATAAAACTGAGAGAGAGAGAGAGAGAGAGACAGAGAGAGAGAGAGAAGAACGAAGGAAGATGTGTTGGTGTTGTGGGGATCGAAATAGAAATGCTGATGCTTTGCTTGGTGATGGTAAGAAAGATTGCGGAAATGAATTCAGTGGGAAGGCCGCAACTGCAGTATTTGAAACAAACAATGACGGATGTAAACGGCGAAACATGCGAACAATTGAAATTTGATTGACCTCGGACAGAAGGTATGGAAAGCTACTACAAACTAGTCCATGGACTAACAACCGAGAAGTACCAAGAGGGTTTCTGCCTCTTTGAGAAAGAAGTTCAATAGTTGACAAAAGAAGGATGAGAACCAGGGCTGTGCTTTAAGTGCTAAATTTAATTTTTATTTCTACACTTCTAGCCAATTTTATGTTTTCTAAGATGTATAAACCTTTCTTGGTGACAGTTACGATACCCGAATGTGAATGTTTACGATTTTTAAAGCGAATTATGAGAGATGAGGGTCTAATTAGTAGATAAAAAGTAAAATTTTGCGGTCGGTCCACAAATTTTTGAAAACAACGGCTTTAAACATTAGTTTGGAATGCAATTTTCTCAACTAAAACCTTACCCATCGAAAATTAAAGAAAAGTTTTTAACGCTAAAAGTAATTGTAACTCATTTTTTTTATATATATAATATAATTACTGAAGGGGCATCAGTGGCGTATTTAAAAAATGCCTATAGGGAACCAGATTTTTCGAATCTCGTTAATCCTTTCACGCGCGTCAGTGGTAAAGAGGAACTGGTAAATTCCAAAAATAAAAAACTGAAATAAATTCAAAACTTATTTCAAACTCAAACTTATTTAAATTTTAAAACATTATTTTTATCATAAGGGGCTTCAGGGATACAATCTTGGGGGGGTGCCTTTTGCCCCCTTGTTCACCCCTAACTACGCCACTGAGGGGCTACAATTTTTAAAAATATCCCTTAGTTTGGCAAAACACGGAATTTTCCAAATTGACCCGGCAGATCCTAGGACCGGCTATCTGTATAAAACATTTATTTTTGCACTTGGAGTCGTAACAAATTTTTTACAGAATTAATGAATTTATAAATATAAAATTATCAATATTTTTATAATTATACTAATTATAACAAAATTTTATTTATGATAACATAAAATGAAACGTAGTAACCAGCGATCTTGTGGGGGTTATGAAATAATCCCCAGTATGTCATCTTTCCCAAAAATTAAAATCAAAGCCGTATCATAAAAGCATCTTCGGTATAATTTAGATACATTTAATGTTCTGTCTTCCAATACTAGTGCAGTACCCCCCCTCTCCCCAGGGCTGTTCAGTGTACAATCAAAAATGTTAGCATATTTACTGGGCCGTTACCATGGTGACGTAATTTATTTAGGAATTTTGAAAACTTGAAATTTTGAAAACTTGGCTCCCCAATTTTGCAGTAAGTGGGAATCAAATCTACTCCCCTTGCAAATTATTTTCAAAGGACTTTGACGTCCGTCGTCTTTTAATTTTAATAAAGCATTAATTACTTTTGGCTGGAGGGTATTCCATCCCCCGGCCTCGGTATGTACAAGTTTGAAAAGCGGGATTTCTGTAATTATTCTTCCCACTTCGGACCCTGTTCGAAAAAAATATTTTTCTATTCCCGCATTACTGATAAAAATCAACTGCATGGACTGGGGGCTCTGGGGGTGGAAAACCCTCCAATGGCTTATTAACCAGTCTCAGAACATTGAATTTTTAAAAATTAATTGTCTTTATGATATCACTTTTTTTTTTGAGAATTATATGTACACCCACCAGATTTTTATTCTTGGATTTCGTTTTGACAAATCTGCCAATTTATTGACACTATTTTTGAAATACATTTCGGAAGATTTGTTGTCGTTAAGGTTCAAGTCTTAAAAAATGCCTAAAAGTATATCATTTTTTTGGTCGGAGAGGGATGGGGGATAAAAAAGTAATTTTTCTACTTTATTACTAATTTGCTTTTAACTGATAATTTTGACTAATGAGAGCTCTACGAGGGTTAACCGCTGATGAAGTTTTTTGTACACATCTCATGAAGTACATGACATCTTATGTAAAGTACATGAAGTACTTCACATGGAACATCCTCCAGTGCCTCTGCAACGGAAGATCTTCAATTTACTTTTAATAAAAAATAAACTACTCGATTCGGGGGGTCTGGGGGGCGTGGAACACCCTCCAGTGCCTTTGCAACGGGAGATCTTCAGTTTACTTCTGATAAAAATAAACTATTCAATCCGGGGGTCTGGGGGGTGTGGAACACCCTCCAGTGCACAAATTTTGGAATGAAGAACATGCAGAACCCCCAGACAAAGGAGTTTATTTTTTATCAGAAGTAAACTGAAGATCTCCTGTTGTAGAGGCACTGAGGGTGTTCCACACCCCAGACTCCCGGTTTAAATAATTTATTTTTATTAAAAGTGAATTAAATGTGTAAATAAGTAAATGTGGCCAAGTAAATGTGTTTAATTCGTAATTTGACAATTAATTATAAACTGCGTAATTATAAATTCCTTACCCCCGGGAGGCAGATCTCTGCAATAAAATAAAAAATAAACTACTCGATCCGGGGGGTGTGGAACACCCTCCATTGCTCAAATTTTAGAATCTCGGTGAGTCTCTGAAATACCAATGATGTACGTGAAATACAATGAAGTATCGATGAATTAGGTGGAGTACCGTGAATTATTGATGAAGTACGGTGAAGTCCCGTGAATTACTGCTGAATTATATGAAGTACGAAGAAGTATAGAGAATTATTATGAATTACGTGAAGTGTGAAGTTAATTGTACACGATTTCCTCTAGCGGTTGACCCCTCGGAGCTCTATGGCAGCGGTTTTTAACCTTTCGTTTTCTACGGACGCCTGGACTTATCAATTAAAAACAAAATCATGATCAATAATAATTCTTAACTTATATCGTTGTGAGTCCTTTAAAATAACACCGTAGCCCCCTAGGGGTTTTGTGTATTTTTTCACCTTTCAAGAGTATCGTAAAAGTCTTTATATTAAAAAAAAATTAATATGAGATTGCAAAATATGTATCGTATGATTCACCGAGAATGATTCGTCGGGGCAATTCGCTGGCCACTTTTTTGTTAGAAATTGTGATTCGATAGTAATGGAGGAGTTTCTCTAGTTTTAAATTTTTAAAATAAAAAATGAATAAGAAAATCGGATGAAAATGCAATTGGTTGATCTCAAAACCCTCCGTACAATTAAAAAAAAAACTTGAATTAAAAAAAAAACATTTAATTTAGCCGCGGCGATTAACCAATCAAAATTAAACGTGGTAGTGCGAAGTTGGTCGCTGTCAGATATGTCACGAGTTTTAAATAAAATAATGATTGTGCGTATTTAACGATTATTATCTTCACAAAATGAAAATGCATAACGTACATAACCAAATAATTTTATTTGCAAACATTTGACGGCCATTACAAAATTGACATGGAAATTATCTGCATTACCAACAGTTATTTCAAACTCACTTTGCAACATGATATTTTTCTTAATTCTGATTGGTGTTTAGGGCAAGTATGTCATAACCCTGACTTCTTGAATTTCCATAATTTTTTCTCATGATAAAAAATCTAAAAAAAATTGACGTTTCAGTTTGACTTCTACTTTCAAATAATAAAATAAAAAAAATAGCGAAACTCGTCCATTGTGATTCATCGGCAATTACGTTTCGTCTCGACACGATTGATTTGAAATTTGTTAAATATTTTAAAATTTTTATTTTTCTTATTCTATAAAATTTAATTTAAATTTTGGAATTTTATATTGGAGCTGTCATTTTAAATTTTCGCAATTTTCATGAAGGTTTGAGATTGAACTCGATCCACTTGCAAGATATGCAGTTTCTAGCATAGTGCGTTTTAAGGCATCGAATTAAATTAAATAAATGAAGATAAATGTATGCTGTCGTAGACTTTTTGTACGAAATTCATTTCTCTAATTTACTATTTTCAATTTTAATCTTTGTAAATTTATATTATATTTAATTTTAAATTAAATAGCTTGAAATAAAAACGAGCGAAAACAAATCGTTACCACAAAAAAAAAAAAAAGTGTGGTCAATCTATCAGTAAATTTAATTTACCACATTTAAAAATTCAACTGTTAATCGAGCTTGAAAGTCACAAATTAGTAGTTTACGTAAAGAATATTTCATTGTGCAATAAATCGTAATTTTTATTAAAAGTTTAGTTTTACAAGCACTTTGGCCAGGGTGTGAAAAATCCTAGATTCGTTACTGGTTTTCCCACAGATTTTTTTCCACGTTTCGAGGAGAGAATCTAATTTATTACTTTGGCTCTTGCCAGAGAACTTAACAATTAATTCTTAATTTCTTCAATTCATTTCATTTTCTTCAATTCTTCATTTGTTTTAAAATTATGTCACTCCTTGAAATCTTCTAATTTATTTTAATTTGGGTCGCGATATCTCAAATCTTTTACACAATGTTATAGTTTTCTTTCAAATTCGATCGATAACAATATTTCTTTTGTCAAAAATTTTCTTTATTTATTCTTATCTTTTAATTAGATAAAATTTTATATTATTTTTTTGAAATTTATTGGAAATTTTCAGTTGTGTTAATTTTTTGTTTTTTGGAATATTTTTTTATAACGATTTTTGAAAATGCTCAAGTTTGTTGTAAACTTTTGTTTGTACTGCAGACTATCAGACAGAAGTAGGATTGACCCCTTGATGTCGACAAAGTTGGTGTACATTGTTTTTGTACGTTAATTTCGGTGTTTTTATGCAAATTAAACTAATTAATAATTTTTTCTGACATTTAAAATTTTAAAATATGTAAATAGGATGTCGAAAAGGTTTATATATTATTTGTTTCACAAAATGTTATTTAAGTTAGTACCTTTGAACTTTTAAAAAGTGATAATGAACCTAAGCGCACTTGCACTCCGACTGAATTCTTTTGACTGGCTTGCGCTGCCCCTGACGAATCCTAGTTATAAGTTCAAGTCAATTTAAAATAAAATTTTAAATTGTAGAATTATAGATATAGATCAGCAGTGCAAGGTTTACAAAAAAAAACACGCAAGATCGGTGATCTGTATATGAACGGTTTTTCTAATTTTCCCACTTGCGTTTTTAGTATTGATTGTCATGCGACGCTGGTGTACATGGAATTTTATATAGTACATATAATATTAAACAGATCAAATAAAATATTTATTTTCGATAATGCCTTGTTTTAATGTTGTTATCTCGGAACTTTGTTTACAACAGAAGATACTGCGTTATATTTAAATTGGAATTTGTAATTTAGCTGAGTGGGTGGAAAAACTAAAAGTTTTGATTTTCGACTACGCAATATTTATTAATTAAGGGTGCTGTCTCTGAAATATATTCTTGCAATTTTCGAGTTTGCTTGGCAGATCAATTTAAAATTTAAGTTGTTTAAAGATGAACTTGATGTAATGTTGAATTGGTGACTCCGGTAATTAATAGCAAAATTAAGTCAAATTAATAATTAAACAAATTATTTTAAAATTAAGATTTACATTCAGGAAAAGCCAAAGCTAGTGGAAAACTTTGGGGGTATCCCCCGTTTCCTCAACAGAAGTTCTGCCCCTGAAAAGTATTTTCCAGCTATAGATCATGTATATTTCGAATTTGACAATTTTCATCAGATTGATTTTAAAGATTAAAGTACAGAAAAAATGTACTAATTTTTTTTAATTCACAAATTAATAAAACAATTATTATATTAACATTTTATGCTATACATTTCAAATATTTCGCAATAGATAATATAAGCAGAAATTTTGTCTGTTTATTAAAATTGATTAAATTAATCATAAAATTTTAATATATTCTGTGTATTTTTCGGTTAATGATTGCTATTCAAATCTACATGGTTTTCCGTTCACGTCACACCATCATGTCACATTGCCAAAATTACACAATTTCTCTTTCCTAATAGATGAATGATGAATCACGGTTTTAACATTTAATTTTGAATTCATTTATTAAAAATTAGTAGCAGTAACACAAATTTTCTTCAATTCTTTTAATTTTACTTTTTTTAACAATTAAATAATAAAATAATGATCGGGGTTATCCAATATATCTCCTTCCTTTATTATTTCATTTTAGTTTCTTCTAATTTCAATCGTGAATAATCTGTTGTTTTCTAATGAAGCAATGTACTTTTTTTTTTTTTTTAAGTCAATGTTCTTATCTCAATTTATAAATAATGTATTGTGTAAATTATAAAAGTTTAGTAAATAGCTTATATTTGTCATCGTTGAATCGTCGACTAATTTAATTAGAATAAAATGGAATGATGGTATGTCTATGTTTTGATCCAGATATTGATCAGCAGAACTTGTGCCAAGAAAGATGATTTTTGAAACCCATGGGTTTATTTCCTGTCGAGTCATAGCCCTGCGTCCAAATTGATGTTCACCCTCCCCCTTTTGGGAAATTTAACTCGCTCACCAGATGAAATGTGTTGCGACTCGGTCCATTAAATGCGTCACGTGGTGCAAATCAGCAACGGGGTAATTCCGAAATACCTGGCTTACATTATTTTTATGAGAAAGCTAATTTTTATACGATGTTCCCATAGATAACATTGCAATGGTGACGTTATTTCACGAATTATGACGCAGTCGGATTAATCATTGGAGCGATTATTCTTCTAATGGGTAATTAGCAATCCTAATTGATAATTCTATTACTTAGCCGAACAGTTGCGTGAGCACGAAAGGAAAAGCTGCCTGTTAAAATTGCACGTTATTGGTTTAATTTGTAGGTGTTGGTGTATTTATAGGATTTTATATCATAAAACAAGAATGAACTTTCAATCATAAATTCAATGAAGCATGTGTAACTTTTCAACAAATTGAAGCAATTGATGCCAAAATAAAAGTGACCCAATTTTTTTATTAGGTATGCCCCACTCATGAAATTTTTTTTAAATGTGAGAAAAATGTTCTTCAAAATTTCATGCTTGATCTCTTGTATTAATAATAATTTCAAGGCTTACAATACAAAATAGTTTTTTTTTTACCGTAATTTGGTATTTATAATGCAGCGAGGATTATTATGGAACAAGGCTGTACTTATTTGTCCAACAAGGGCGTATAATTTTGTCATTCCTCGAGTGTGATTTTTCTAATTAAACAAAATGGCGTAACGTGCATTAATTCGACGAGGTCGTTTGTTTAAATGAGCAAAGTCGGTGTCTCTAATTAAACCTTACATTTACGTAACGAATTGATCACTAAATGAGATGATTGATTATTCACATACTGATGAATTTGCATGAATTGGATGAAGAAATTGAATTTTTCCTTCATTTAGATTTCCGAAAATGATGGGACTCCGTCGTGTTGAAATATCAAGTTTGGGAGATTATTATGGGTGTTTAAAACCCTCGATGGTAATGGTGGGTAATATTTATGTTGTTGTTTGTAGAGTAGCTTGATAAGTGGGCGAGGAACGTCAACGAGCGGTTAGATTATATGAGGTAATACTGGTTTCCTGTTATGTATAATTGCGGTGACAACAAAATAAGATGTCGGAGGATCACACCGGCTGATAAATACAGAAGCAATTCGCTAAGAAATTGCAAATGCCCAAAATAATTTTTCAAGTAGCAAAAAGTCCCTGCAGTTTTTGCAGCGTTTCGAGTGCAAGGTCGCCGCGTGTTTTTTTTCTAGTTTAAAATATTTTAATGTAGAAGCAAATTTGACATTGATTGGATGGAAAGCCATAATGCATTTCTTTTGTTGATTTTTCATGTCACAAGTAATTACACGGGCAATTAATAATTAATCAGCAGTTTATCTGTATGTTTTAGGAGATGGCTTTAGGTATGTAGGTTTACCTTGCGGAGCCCCAGACTAGAGATATCGGATGTTACAATCTTCCGAAATTGTGACATTGTTTTGGGCGTTTTCACGTAGATCAAGATCACGAATCGAAATAACGCATATACTTAAGTAAGTTAGCGTTCCAAGTGATTGAATCTATCACGGAAGTCCTTCGGCTGATGCTCTCCGTTGAATCCAACGTGGTTTGATGATTAATGCACACTAGGTTACTTTTTTAAAAAAGCAAAGTTCAATGTTGCTACTTCCCGTTGAAAATTATATTTTAGCTCCGAAGGTACTAAATGACTAGATTCTTGATTTTTAGTCTTGTCTGGAAGTTCTGTTTCATTTTCTATTTATAGAATACTCTATCTAATGTAGAAATAAATTATAAATGAGTAGAAAGTAATGGCATGTTCCGTCCATTACGAAAATGACAGTAATATTTCGCATGTAATTCAAATCTAGGTCGACCGATTAGGAACGTGACACTGGATTTTCTTATTAATATTAAAATTTTTCGACGTGGCTTGTCCGTTCCAAAGATGATTACAGCCTATCGATTAGTGCGTGCGTTATTTGGTAATGCCCAGATACTCGACTATAGAATATCGGAAGACAAGAACCCTTCTCTAAATGAAGAGCCTACACCTCTGGTGGCTCAAACCCATGATAAACGGGAGGAAATCTTCGTGAAAACAATTCGTCATCCCATTTTTCAGGCGAACAATAGCTCAGGAGTCCGTCCCTGTTGGTTCATTGATAAAATTTGCATCAATAAATATTAAATTCATACTTGATGGATCGTAATGTCTATTTTAATAATTAATATCACACGTTGAAGTTGAATGCTCTCACTTTCACGACAGTGATATAAAAAAATAATGCTGATAGCAATAATATTATCAAAAACGCATTTTGTTCAGTTATGTTTTGTATGTGCCTTTATTCATGTGATGTTGCTTGTCTAGAGATACCACACTCAGTTTCTGCAAGTTTGTTTGAATATTAACAAACTAGATAAACTTGCATCCTGGTTCAACTGATAATGCTTCAAATTATGTTTTTCAAAATTATTGCTTTATTTTTCAGATTTTATCAATCTAAATTGATCTTTAGCCAGTGGTGTGACCAGACCACTTGGCACATCAAAATTTTGGCTCGAAACTTACAAAATCAAAACAAAATTTAAAAAATATTAGTAGGATGATTGATTGGTGCCGGTGGGTGCACACACGACCAGTGATGTGTTACGCCACTGTCCTTAGCGTAAAAACCTAACGTTGGGTGTGTAAAAATACCACAAAACCTGTTCGACTAAAATTTAATTTATGGTCAATTAAAATATTCTTCCAAGTGCCTTATCGGGGTTTCCGACACTGACTCCTTCTGCTATTATTAAATTATTCTCAAAGACTGATTAATTTAATCCCATAGAGGATGTTAAAAAATAAAAGATGGAATATCGAGAAATCTGTGCCAGAATCCATGGTTAGATTGAAATCTTCAAATCGCACCAAGGACTTGGTTCACAAATTCGAAACAACAAGTGAATTTTTTGCTTCATTTTAAGTTGCGAAGGGGGAAGCCCCTACAGCCCCGCCATTGAATCATTAGTCAATATGTCGTATTGCTGGTCAAATACGAGGCCAAAAACTATTTATTTAAAAATTATCCGATAGAAATGTTTTTAGAAACTTGGTAATATGATTCCTGTGGATGTAACTGTTAATGAAAATTGTTGCAGATAAAACCCATTGCGTTGGTTAGCCTGAATTTTACTTTTAGTTTCAGATAGCGTTAAAATGTTATTATCTACTTAATAAAATTCATTTACAATTGAATAATTTCTATTGCTAGAATTTAACGTTGTAATTTCTTATTACAACACGAAAATGGTTGGAATGCGGGTGGTCGGCCACTGTTAAAATTAATGTTCAGATCATAATATTTGTACCTATTGGTGTTAGCAAACTGCAATTTATTCTAAAAACTAAGAATAGATTCAATAGATCCACACGATCCAAAAAATGTATGCTTTCACTTTCCTATTTATTTTGCTACTACTATTTTTAGTTTTACGGTTTTACATTGAAATTCAATTGTTATTTTTACATAAACATCAAAGGATTTATAGCAGGGTACTTGGGTCATAGTAATGCCATTTAGGTACACCAGAGATTATCAAATTTGCCTTACCCAAATCGTTGAACGTCTTCACATTTTATGAATTTTCTGCACCACTTTCACCCGAGGGGTCAACCGCTAGAGGAAATCGTGTACAATTAACTTCACGTACTTCACCAGTAATTCACCGTACTTCATCAATAATTCACGGTACTTCATCTAATTCATCGATACTTCATTGTATTTCACGTACTGCATCGGTATTTCAGAGATTTACCTAGAATCCAAAATTTGAGCACTGGGGGGTGTTCCACACCCCCCGGATCGAGTAGTTTTTTTTTATCAAAAGTAAACTGAAGCAGAGGCTTCAGAGCACTTGCAGAGGCACTGGGTGTTCCACACCCCCCAGACCCCCCGGATTAAGTAGTTTATTTTTATTTTTTGCAGAGATCTGCCTCCCAGGGGGTACGGAATTTATAATTACGCAGTTTATAAGTAATTGTCAGATTACGAATTAAACACATTTACTTGGCCATAGCTAATTTTAATAAACTTGAGATATGCTTAAATATTTAAATCACTTTTCATAAAAAATTTAAATTTTTTCAACCGGGGGTCTGGGGTGTGGAACACCTCCAGTGCCCTGCAACGGGAGATCTTTAGTGTACTTCTGATAAAAAGTAAACTACTCGGTCTGGGAGTTCTGCATGTTCTGCAATGTTCTTCATTCTAAAATTTGTGCACTGGAGGGTGTTCCACACCCCCCAGACCCCCGGATTGAGTAATTTTATTTTTATTAGAAGTAAACTGAAGATCTCCCAGACACCCCTCGGAATGAGTAGTTTATTTTTTATCAGAAGTAAACTAAAGATCTCGCGTTGCAGAGGCACTGGAGGGTGTTCTACGCCCCCGACCCCCGGATCGAGTAGTTTATTTTTTATTAGAGGTAAACTAAAGATCTTCCGTTGAAAAGACACTGGGGGTATTCCAGATCCCCTGGATTGAGTAGTTTATTTTTATTAGAAGTAAACTGTAGATCTCCCATTGCAGAGATCTACCTCCCAGGGGGGGTATGGAATTTATAATTATACAGTTTATGATTAATTGTCAGATTATGAATTAAAACATTTAGTTGGCCATAGCTAATTTTAAAAAATTTGGGATATGCTTAAATATTTAATTCAGTTTTAATAAAAATAAATTATTTAAACCGGGGGGTCTGGGGTGTGGAACACCCTCCAGTGCCTCCACGGGAGATCTTTAGTGTACTTTTGATAAAAAGTAAACTACTCGGTCTGGGAGTTCTGCAATGTTCTTCATTCCAAAATTTGTGCACTGGAGGGTGTTCCACACCCCAGACCCCCCGGATTGAGTAATTTTATTTTTATTAGAAGTAAACTGAAGATCTCCCAGACACCCCTCGGAATGAGTAGTTTATTTTTTATCAGAAGTAAACTAAAGATCTCGCGTTGCAGAGGCACTGGAGGGTGTTCTACGTCCCCCGACCCCCCGGATCGAGTAGTTTATTTTTTATTAGAGGTAAACTAAAGATCTTCCGTTAAAAAAAGACACTGGGGGTGTTCCAGATCCCCTGGATTGAGTAGTTTATTTTTATTAGAAGTAAACTGTAGATCTCCCGTTGCAGAGATCTACCTCCCAGGGGGTATGGAATTTATAATTATACAGTTTATGATTAATTGTCAGATTATGAATTAAAACATTTAGTTGGCCATAGCTAATTTTAAAAAACTTGGGATATGCTTAAATATTTAATTCACTTTTAATAAAAATAAATTATTTAAACCGGGGGGTCTGGGGGTGTGGAACACCCTCCAGTGCCTCTGTAACGGGAGATCTTTAGTTAACTTTTAATAAAAAGGAAACTACTAAATCCGGAGGATCAATGTAATTAATAATCACGACGAAATAATGAATTACCAAAGCTTTTAATTAGTAAAATAATAACCGCCAAACATTTCAACGTTTAAGATAAAAAAATGTTAGGAAAATCTACTGATGTAAGTTAATTTGCTATCAAATAATTATTATTGATTGCACGTGTCGTATGTATGATACACATTGACCATAGCGCATGCGCATAAGCTAGGTTCAACTTCGTACTTCACAAGTACTTTATGTATTTCACAAGTACTTCATGTATTTCACATGACATGTCATGTACTTCATGAGATGTGTACAAAAAACTTCACCAGCGGTTAACCCCTCGCTTTCATCGTTCCCTAATTTTTAGAAACCCGAACCGGCTCATCGCACACACGAGAACCCCCTTAAAATATCTCATTTAACAAGACGATTTACATTATAAATTAGATTTTTTTACCTATTCATAGTCCCAGTAGGTAACAATAATTTAGTATATTAATTTTTAAGATTTGAATGTTTAATTACTACTATTTTTTAATTTTTGCATTTTTTTACAGCTCGCAGGAATTGCTTTAATAGCAATTGGCGTGTTACTAAAAATAAATATCGATGATTACACAACGGCAGTGGAAAACATGGATAAACACTTCTCTTTGGCACCTACCCTGGTAATCGTTATCGGAAGCGTGATATTCGTAATTTCGTTCTTCGGATGTTGTGGAGCAATTCGGGAGAGTACTTGCATGTTGACAACTGTAAGGAACGATTAAACGTCTTGTTTATTAATATTAATAAGTATCATTTTAGTATGCAATAATTTTACTTACAATCTTCATCGTTCAAGTCGCTTTGGGAGTGTTTGCTTTCCTCCAATTCAGGGATTCTGACGAAGGAATAAGAAACGAAATTGCGAAAGAACTTAGAGCAACATTCGAACAATACGATAGAAACAACGTGGCCAGGGAAGCCGTGGATTCATTGCAATACGGCGTAAGTATGTGGTTGTAACTTTTAAACAAATCGTAAGTTTTAAATTATTTAGGTACAATGTTGCGGTTTGGAAAATGCCAATTCTTGGCACAATGCAACCCTTCCGCCAAGTTGTTGCGCCAATAAACCTGATATATGTCACAAAAGTATGGCTTTCCCAGAGGGATGTGTTCCAAAACTTTACCAATACATCACCAAGAGCGTTAATATTATTGGTATCATTGTGATTGTGATTGCTGCCATAGAGGTAAAAGTTAATTGAATGTTCATTAACAAATATTAATTCTAACAAAAAATTTCAGCTTGCTGGTGCAATTGTAGCGTTATGCTTGTCAAGTTCAATTCGAAATTACGAAAGAAGAGGACACTACGCATAAAGAATCTGATTGTGTATTTTTAACTTTATAATTTTTTTTTCAACTAATTTTGAAATACATAGTTATACTTTTTTTATTTTCATTACTTATTATTATTTATAAGCGTATATTACTTATGAGTTAGTTTTATTTAGAAGAAATATTTTATTATTAAGGAGCTTACAGTAATAAAAATCTTGTGCTGTTTGTTATCACGTGCTTTATTTTTTAAGTTAATGAGTTTCAAAAGAGTAGTCTGCAGTGTAATTTAAATTTACCTTTGAATCTACTGTATTCCTCCATTATTATTTTGTATCTATCAGATTATTTTAAACAAAATCTTACATTGTAACGTAACTTGTGGTTACTACATTTTTAGAGCTAAAAATAATTTTGAATTGAAATATTTTCTGTTTATAATAATAATCACAGAAGAAACGCTTGTTGAAAATAATCTTGAGTCAGAACAAATCTCTAAAATGTTGATCTTGAAGACTTGGAATCTGAGAAGGAACTGACCGCTCGGATAACTGCAAATTTCGACTTAAAGAGAGTTTGCTAAAAAAAATCATTTGCGTATGTGCTGCGTACAACGGTTTTTTATATTGGCTCTGCAAAAAAGATTTTCTTGCAATAAAATATGGGTAACTCAGATTTCTGGTAGAAATAATACTTTTAATTTTTATTTATAATTTAATATCTAATTTAATTATTTACCTACAATTACGTCTTACATACAATTTACATGTTTTTACCTTAAATTACTAAAAGAGTCACCATGGAGAAACTCGACTCTCAACCCTTCGGTGTACTCGATCTCTTCGATTCCAGAGCACACACGTAACTAACTCTTTCATTGATTTCCGATTTGTCTGTCGCTTCTTCCACATGCACTGCTAATTGCTGATCTTAAAGATCTACATCGATTACTCGTCAATCCCTCTTATTTGTAACAGAAGTGCCTTTCTGCGACTTGAACTTTACCTGTATTTTTACTTGAAGTTTATGAACTTTTGATTTTTAAAATTATTATTTTTACGTGTGACAATATCAAATTTGCATTAAACATTATGAATCGTTCCATAAAACTTTATTTTGTGGACTTGTGTTTAAATACCAGGCTGTTAAAATAGCATTTTGAGGATTTGAAACGGTATCAAAAGTAACCATTTTGAGGAGCCAATACCAATACAATAATAAAAAGGAATTTAAGGAATTTTTAGCTTTTAATTTTTTTATTCTGGTATATTACTTAATTTGATTAATGTATTCTTTAACACCCAGCAGCAGAGTGGTGTAAAGCATATACTTTAAACAGCGAAGCTTCTATTCCTGGTCGCGTGTAACCCACTGCTATCGTCCAGTTGTAAAATTAATTGGTTCCAAGTTAACTTACTTTTCGGTTTTTCAAGCCGAAAAAACATTCCATAGCATCAGGTTTATCCGAGGTTCCAATAAAATAAAACTCCGCTTTGACTAACAAAAACAAATTGTATTAAAATTACTTTATTGATTTGAATTTATTGGAAAAATTTACGTCGTTTATATTAATTTATAAATACTTTATTGATCCTTCATTACTCAATAAAACAATACCATGAATTAATAAAATATTCTCGTAAAATCAATTAACTCAAATGAAAGGACATGCAGATAAAGCGGCTTCGATACAGTCATTCTTGTGCAACCTACAGGATTGATTTAAGCAATTAACACAGAATGAACATTTGATTTATCACCCAATAATGTTTTAAAAATAACTTAACGCATCAAAAATGTTCTCACAATGTCAATTTACATATCAATTTATCTGCCATAATTTAAATCAAATTAATTAAACTCAAATTATCCTGTATGATTTATTGCTTTCGTGAGATCTTCACAGTTAATGCTTTTATATTTTAAATTTAGGTTTTAGATTCGAGAAAATCTCTTTCTAAAAAATGTTTGTTTTTACTTTTTTAAAATTGCAAGATCATTTCTTACCTCCCCAATGGGGACGCTCTACTTCCAAAATAAGGCCATCGGTTACTAATCGTAGGTACCCCTTTTTTAATATACCGAGTTGGAGAAAATTAACTATAGTATATGGTAAAATAAAAATTTAATTTATTATTGCAGGGGGGACAATGTAAAATTCAAAATCAGATTTTTCCAAAATATGCAAAAATAAAAGTGCGATAAAATATTTTTATTTGAAAATTAAAAATATTAATAAAAATAATAAATAAATAAAAATTTTGTATTTGTAATACAAATTATGGCAAAGTGGGGATTTCCTCTAAGTAAACAAGTAGTCAAAAAGTACTTTCAGAATATATTGTAATTTGATTACTGTTTTTGGAAAAATGGGCATGGAGACCACTGGTTTTGAAAAATTGGTAAAGCGAACAACTTATCATTACAGAAACCAGAACGATTAAAGGCTGTAAGAAGAATGGCAATAGGTGATCCGTTTATAACTTATAATTTTTATGATATGTATTTTGAAAAAGGAAATTACTAAGTTTAAACTTAAAAGATAAGCCGCAACAAATTTGGAATCCAGATGAAACTGCGTTTAATTTTGATCTATCTCGGGGCAGGTATGTAGGCGAAAAAGGGAAAAAAATGCAAACATTCGAAGTTCTAGGAGAGAAAATATTTTGGTTTTAGCATGCGTTCCTGCGGTTCCAGTTATTGTTGACCAAGCCTTATTCCATGATGAAATTTGAGAAGTTAATGCCAAAAGTAAACATATTCTGAATACGGCTACGTTGTCAAAGGGTGGGAAAACAAAATCATTTTTTATCATCAGTTTGGACAAATCTGAAGATTTTAGATACAACTTTTTTAGTTACAAACTGATGAAACGGCTCGTGTACAACAGAATCGGTCCTAGGATAGACCCTGTGGTCCCTCTAGTGGAGGTGGGATTCAGAAGAAACAGAAGTTGTACGGACCAAGTGTTTTCACTCACTGCGTTCATAGAGCGCGGTGTCCAGCGGAAATTAAAGACTTTCGTGGCCTTCGTAGACCTTTTTTTTAGCTTGAAGCAGGGATGTGAGAATCTTGAAAAAGACTTCGGTTTGATCTGAATCGGGAGTGTGGGGTTTCACCCACTAAACTCACCCCCCTCGTAGGCTGTTAGGCCTTTGTAAACCTAACAGGGTCTGCAGACACGGCATCATATTTAAATTGCTGAAGGTCATCCCATGCCTGAAGATATCAAGGTTAGTCAACAACATACTCAGCAACAGATATTTTGAGATTCATATTATTGGTGATAAATCGAGTAGGAGCAGAGTGCTGAATAATGAGCTCCCCAGGGCTTTGTCTTGACTCCACTACTGTTTAACTTGTACATCAGTGACCTCTCTGACACTTTGTCATGTAAATTTATATACGCAGATGATATCTCATTGGCTACGGAAGATCAGTAGATTAACACCACGGAGGCCACTCTGGGTACCAACCTCGGGCTTCTCGATAACTATTGCGGCAGATGGAGACTGCTGCCCAGCTGGTTCAAAACGGAGGTGTGCTGCTTTTATTTAGACAATAGTTTGGCAAACGTGAAGCTTGATATCAGAGTGGGGGGAAGAGAGCTGAATTACAACCCCAACCCAAGATATCTGGGTATCACTTTCGATAGAGCACTCACGATTAGACAATATCTGACGAAAACGTCAGCTAAGCTTTTTAGTAAAATTAACTTGTTGCACAAACTTGCGAGTACATCGTGAGAGGTGCGTCCTTCTGCCTGAGGGTGGCATGCCTGGGGCTGGTGCACTCGACTGCTGAGTATTGTACCTCGGTGTGGATTACCAGCGCACAGTACATAAGATATACACCCAATAACTAAACGCTGCAATGAGGGTAATTACTGGAACCATTAGATCCACCCAGTAAAATGGTTGCCCGTCTTGAGCTATATCGCCCCTCCGCATCTTCAACGCCGACATTTGGTACATCCTATATTAAGCCCACAATTTAAATTTGAAGTTCACCAAATTCCCATAACAAACAAATGAATATTTAATTTTTGACAGACGGGGTTACAATTTCAAAAGAGCCAATGGAAAAATTACATTCCAAATTGATTTTTAAAGGCGTTTTTTCCAAATTTAAAATTTTTTATGCTTATATTGCATTATTATCTCATAATTGAAAAAATGGTGAAAATTGCAATACAGTTTGATCGACTCTCACCCAAATTTTGATTATTTTTCTGTGCCTTAAAAATTTTTACATTCAGAAAATATGTTCATTCAGTACAAGTGCTTTATTAAGCTTTTTCTTTCAAAAGTACATTCTTAATCTGCAAAACATAATTTTTACACTTTTCATCACATTTAATGTGTGCAGACAAGACAAGAGCTGTATATCTTCTGCATTAGATCATCAGAAGATTTTCTCACAAATTCTTCAGGGAGCTGATGGTTCATCCAGATATAGGTTTGCTCTGGAATATTGTTTGTCCTCGTGACAAATACACCGACAGGATTTACGATAAACTTTGAACATAAAGAAAATTCTGCCAGTGCAGATATGAATTTAACATGCAATTTTTCTGTTTCTAATGTTTTTTATTATATTAATATTTATTTATGTGAATAATTAGGTTTGTTCGTTGTACGTGTTCTGAACAGTTTCCCATTACGTCATACTGACAGCTTTCGGAACACTTTTTACTTTTGAACAACTTATCATTAATGTAAATAACCTAACCTCAATTTTTAAAACAAGTTGTCATTGCATTGTCAAATATGAATAATTTAAGTTATAAGATATTACTATTGAAATTGAAATATCTTGTGGTTTAAATTATTCATATTACAACTTATTTATAAAATATTTTGAGGTTAGGTTGTTTACACTAACGATAGGTTGTTCTAAAAGTGTTCGTCGGATGTTGGCTCTGAAAATCTGTCAGTGTGACGTAATCGGAAACTGTTCAGAACACGTACAACGAACAAACCTATGATTTAATTAAAAAGTCGTTTTTTGACGTTAAAAATGTCAACCGAAGTGAAGATATCAGAAGGTTCAAGATATTTTCAAATGCGTTGATTAGCTTGAAATTAGAAAACTGTTTTTGTTAATTTTTCATGGGGTATGTAAAATTACACTTTTTGTATATTTTGTTTTGAAGTAGCTTTGATGTAGCTAAAAGGTGGGTTTTAACCAAATCTTGACTGAAGACATTAAAAATCGAAATATTTGTATCAGCTTTTAGCAGTAATTTGGGTTGTTGCTTAAGAGAATTTTATATATTTTCTTAATCAAGAAACACAATAAAAATAATTAGATGAGATTGAAAAATCGCAAAATATGTTCCCATAGCTAAATTCAAATTTTTAGCTTTTAATTAGCTGGAAGCTATTTTACAGCTAAAAAATAGCTAACAGATAATATAATGTTGTTTTCACTGTTAATGCCTTTTAACCAAAAATTTCGTAACTGGTCTTTGTAGTTTCTGCTGAAGATTTAGCCGAAAAATTAAATTATTCTTCATTTCAGGTTTTTTTTAATGAAAATCAAATAAAATGTGCGTGACTTTAGGTATAAATCTTTTAAGACATACATTCTTTTTCCTAAACATAACATTGCTGGTAAGTTAAACTTTTTACATTTAAATTTAACTTCTGCAAAAGTCCTTTTCAGATTTTTGCATTTGGATTCATCGGATATGGTGTGATAATCAATATTAACCTAAATTTACTCCTGAAAACATTTCAAGATTTAGATGCGTATTCAAAAACGGCGCCGGTACTTCTCGTGTTAGTGGGATTTTGTGTCTTTGGGGTCACGTGCTTAGGTTTCTGTGGAGAATTACGTTCAGACAGACGTTCACTGTATATGGTAATAAGATATTATGCACCAGGAACTTGATAATTTAAACTTATTTTTTAATTTTTTCAGTATGCTATAACAATTTTCGTGTTGTTGTGTCTTCAGACTATTCTGGGAGGATTGGCATTTATTCAATTTAGCGATACTACGTCCATGATTAAAAAAATGGGCAAACAATTTCAAGAATCGATGGGAAAATATAATATAGATTCTAATGTACAAGCCGCGATAGATTCCCTTCAATCAAAGGTTTGTAAAATGATTTCCAAACAGTGGAAAAGAGTGGCGCTCAATATGTCCTCAGGAAATCTCAGTTATGTTAAAAAATAAAAGGAAGGCTTCCTGGACCTGTACGCTGATTTAAACTACAGTACCTAATATCAGTAAAATCGGTAGGATTGTATAAGTTAATGTTTTAGTTGAAGTGTTGTGGAGTAAAAAAACCAAGTGATTGGACTTCAGAATTACCAACCTCTTGTTGTAAAGATAACCCAGATTATTGTAACGTAACGGCAGCTTATAAAAGTGGCTGCGTACCGCAAATGTATATTTACGTAAAGGATAGCACATTCTTTATTGGGACAATAGTTTTATTGGTCGCGGTGTTGGAGGTGAGTTTTAGCACAGTTTCCCGCAGTAATATATAGTATGATTTTGCTATGCCCATGTGGTGGGAATAAATCAAACTACAAGTTTCACCAATAGGTGTCACTTTTGGATATAAATAGACAGACAAACTTTGGGTTCTTGTAAAAGACACCCCATTAATTAATTTTGGCCGAGGGGTCAACCGCTAGAGAAAATCGTGTACAACTAACTTCACGTACTTCATCATACTTCTCCATACTTCTTCGTACTTCATATAATTCAGCAGTAATTCACGGAACTTCACGTACTTCACCAGTAATTCACCGCACTTTATCAAAAATTCACGGTACTTCATCGATATTTCATTGTATTTCACATACTTTATCGGTATTTCAGAGACCTACCGAGATTCCAAAATTTGTGCACTGGAGGGTGTTCCACACCCCCCAGACCCCGGATCGAGTAGTTTATTTTTAATCAGAGGTAAACTGAAGATTTCCCATTCCAGAGGCACTGGAGGGTGTTCCACACCCCCCAGACCCCCCGGATTGAGTAGTTTATTTTTTATCATAAATACACTGAATATCTCCTATTGCAGAAATCTACCCCCCTCATCCAGGGGTACGGAATTTATAATTATGCAGTTTATGATTAATTGTCAGATTATGAATTAAACACATTTACTTGGCCATAGCTAATTTTAAAAAACTTGGGATATGCTTAAGTATTTAATTCACTTTTAAAAAATAAATTAGTTAAACCGGGGGTCTGGGGGGTGTGGAACACCCTCCAGTGCTTTTGGAACGGGAGATATTTAGTTTACTTCCGATAAAAAATAAACTACTCGATCCGGGGTCTAGGGAGTATGGAACGCCTTCCAATGCCTCTGCAACGGGAGATCTTCAGTTTACTTTTGATAAAAAATAAACTACTCAATCCAAGGAGTGTGGGGGGTGTGGGAGATCTTTAGTTTACTTTTTAATAAAATTAAACTACTCAATCCGGGGGGCTGGGGGTGTGGAACACCCATTGTGGAACAAACATTGCAGAACATGCAGAACCCCCAGAACGAGTAGTTTACTTTTATCAGAAGTAAACTGAAGATCTCCGTTGCAGAAATCTACCCCCCAAGGGGTACAGAATTTATAATTATGCAGTTTATGATTAATTATCCGATTATGAATTAAACACATTTACTTGGCCATAGCTAATTTTAAAAAACTGGGATATGCTTAAGTATTTAATTCGCTTTTAATAAAAATAAATGAGTTAAACGGGGGTCTGGGGTGTGGAACACCCTTCAGTGCTTTTCGTACTTCATATAATTCAACAGTAATTCACGGAACTTCACGTACTTCACCAGTAATTCACCGCACTTTATCAAAAATTCTCGGTACTTCATCGATATTTCATTGTATTTCACATACTTCATCGGTATTTCAGAGACCTACCGAGATTCCAAAATTTGTGCACTGGAGGGTGTTCCACACCCCCCAGACCCCGGATCGAGTAGTTTATTTTTTATCAGAGGTAAACTGAAGATTTCCCATTGCAGAGGCACTGGAGGTGTTCCACACCCCCCAGACCCCCGGATTGAGTAGTTTATTTTTATCATAAGTACACTGAATATCTCCCATTGCAGAAATCTACCCCCCTCATCCAGGGGGTACGCAATTTATAATTATGCAGTTTATGATTAATTGTCAGATTATGAATTAAACACATTTACTTGGCCATAGCTAATTTTAAAAAACTTGGGATATGCTTAAGTATTTAATTCACTTTTAAAAATAAATTAGTTAAACCGGGGGTCTGAGGGGTGTGGAACACCCTCCAGTGCTTGGAACGAGAGATTTATTTCCGATAAAAATAAACTACTCGATCCGGGGTCTAGGGAGTATGGAACGCCTTCCAATGCCTCTGCAACGGGAGATCTTCAGTTTACTTTTGATAAAAAATAAACTACTCAATCCAAGGGTGGGGGTGTGGAGATCTTTAGTTTACTTTTTTAAAAAAATTAAACTACTCAATCCGGGGTCTGGGGTGTGGAACACCCTCCAGTGCAATGAAGAACATTGCAGAACATGCAGAACCCCAGAACGAGTAGTTTACTTTTTATCAGAAGTAAACTGAAGATCTCCGTTGCAGAAATCTACCCAGGGTATAGAATTTATAATTATGCAGTTTATGATTAATTATCCGATTATGAATTAAACACATTTACTTGGCCATAGCTAATTTTAAAAACTGGGATATGCTTAAGGGTTAGGCCACCCTAGAGGCTGAAAAAGAGGCTTTTGGGAATTTTTCCAGAAGTATTACGAAATAAATCGAGATTACACAAATGAAACTTTATTATACATATCATTAACTGTATACAATATTTTTTGAGGCAATTTATTTCAAAATGGCAGCGGTACAGCGTTTTGCGACAACGTCTTTTTTTCAATGCTCCACGGCCGGAAGAACAGCTCCGTAATTTAATGAATCATGATTAGGGCGTTAATTTTTCGATTATATATACTATAAGCTAGAGAAGTACGTAGGATTTTTCGATACATTGATTTTTGACAAAATGGCGCACTTCTAAAGTGGAAAGTGAAAATTTGCCTAAAAATCGTCAGATAATTGTTAATAACAAATGAACTATGCAATATAAAAAAAAAATCCTACGTACTTCTCTAGACAATGTATTTTCGAAGATATTTTCCAAATTTCAAGTCAATCGGTTGAAAATTGTCTGAGTAATCTTTCCGGCCAACTCCAAAAAAGTAGTTTTGAGATAAACGCGTTTAAAGTTTTGAGTAGCAGAAAAGAGGTATAGCATTTGCCGTATACCTGCTCTAGTCCCCTAACGGACCTTCTTGCTAGCGCAATCAAAGGGACTCGCTGCGGACCACGCGACCATCATTCATCATTCTTGAGGCCTTAAGGGACCCTTTAAGACAAAAAAAAATAAATTGATTTCCCGAAAATTCTAGGGTGGCCTAACCCCTTAAGTATTTAATTCGCTTTTAATAAAAATAAATGAGTTAAACCGGGGGGTCTGGGGTGTGGAACACCCTTTAGTGCTTTTGGAACGGAAGATCTTCAGTTTAATTCTGATAAAAAATAAACTATTCAATCCTCTTCTACCGCCTTCCAGTGCCTCTGCAACGGGAGATCTTCAGTTTACTTCTGATATAAAATAAACTCGATCCGGAGGGTCTGGGGGGTGTTAAACACCCTTCAGTACCCAAATATTACAATGCAGGCAAACATTAAATCTTTGAAAATTTAGTAGAAACTCTCCGCTACCGTTTTAGTTTTCTAAAAAAGTTATGACATATTCTTATTGATTTTCTAGCAAAAACGGGTAAAGCATAAATAAATTATGTACAATCATGCACAAACGATTATTAGATTATTTTTAAAATTGGGAGGGGGGAGCTAGCAGGTCTCCCCCCCCCCCCAACTAATTTTCTAAATAATTCAAAAACAAAGAAGGTTTAACCGAAACTAAAGAACGAAAACAATAGATTTAGACTTTTTAAATTAAAAATTTGGAATGAAAGGGGACTGAGGACATGCACCTTATTCAAACTCATCCAATCAGACCACAACGAAATAACCAAACTCACAACAAAACAAAAACAAATCAAACACCTGATTGGTTATTTCGTTAACAAAGTGAACTAAGAAATCAAAGTTTAATTTAATTAATTGATTACTATTAAACTAGCGACGACCAAAACTTTTAATTAGTAAAATAATGACCGCCAAAGGTCTATTCAACGTTTAAAAAAAAAAAAAAATGTTAAGAAAATCCACTGATGTGAGTTAATTTGCTATCAAATAATTTTATTGAATACACGTGTCTTATCTATGATACACATTGACCGTAGCGCATACTCATAAGCTATGTTCAACTTCATGTAATTCACCAAAAAATTTACTAACTTCATGATACTTCACTTGTACTTCAGTATACTTAACAGTTTAACACGTATTTTATCTACTTTACACGTACTTCATGTATTTTCCAGTACTACATGTACTTCACAAGTACTTCATGCATTTCACATGAGATTTCATGTACTTCATGAGATGTGTACAAAAACTTCACCAGCGGTTAACCTCTCAATTTTGGCCTTTGAAAATGAGTCATGGTTGGTCTACAGCAGAACTTTTTTTAAATTTTGGTTGCTTCTACTGTAAATTTTGCAATATTGAATGGGAAGGGGCGCCAAAGGTTGTTAAGGGCTTGAGGGAGGGGGTGACTAACCACTGAGGAACGAGGAAATTTGCGATTCTCTAATGTTTTTATTCACATCTGTACTGATTTTTAACCTAACATTTCTATTCTTCGTCAGGGTGATGTTTTATGGCTAAATACTCCCCAACGGTGAAGGGCTTTATCCAGCAGTGGATAGAAACAGGCATATAGTGATTTCTATTATTCTAAATACCAATTAATTATATAATATGCAAAATGGCACTATGTAATTTATTATTATTTTCAGCTATGTGCCGGAATATCTGGATGCTGTATAGGATGGTATGTGTGAAATTTAATTTTATCCACAGAAATAAAATAAACTGGAAAGGCATTTATTATTATAAGGACATACTGAACAAAATTAGGAATATATTAATATGGTTAGTGTAAATATTCAAAAATTATCCTATCAACTATTTATATTATTTTTTCAAGGGGTGTAATGTGATAGAATGCTGCTGTGGAGCAGTATCAAATGTATCGGGAACCACCTCGTGTACGATTTTGATATACATTTTTTTTTGATTAAGTAATTATAAAATTATTATTTTGATTAAACATGAAGATATATTTATTAATTAATATTATAATAGAAAATCACAATTTCTTTTAACAAAACAACAATAATTGTTTGCTTTATTATTTATGATTAGTAGTAAATTTTATTCGATGATAATAATTATTATTAAAATTTGGTTAATTAGTAATAATAATATTTACATTATAATATTTATAATGGAAGTAACATTGAAAGTGCTTCATAATATATATAATATGTAATTCACAATTTGTGCTTAATGATATAATTAATAATACGAAATTCCCCATTCATTAGTTAAAAGCATAGTTAAGGCATTAAAATAGTTTTCTCACAGATCGTAATTATTTTGGCTAATATTATAACAATTTAAAAACGTCTATGATAATAATCGAACGATATACATTTTCGTAGCATACTGAAACGCTAGGGTTCCGATGCCATCCTGATCCTCGCCGATTCTCTGGATTTGCTGTGTATTTCAGCAGTTCGTAACGTGATTCCGAAAATGTCTTCGTGGTACCGATTTTCATCCTAAAAACAATCAATTTTCGAATCAAACATCAATACTTACACCATATAAAATACCCACTCTTAGTGAAAGCATGAAAGCTTCAGACTGGGTCTCATTCATTCCACCATAACGCAAAACAATGGTTTTCAACGTATGATACACGTGTTCGGCCATGGTACAATCACCACACACATAAAAATGTCCCTTTTCTATAACAATTATTTTGTATATCTCTGCAGCTTCTTGCAATATCAAATTTTGCACGTAAGTCTGCAACATAGAATAAAAAATAAATGGGCACACAAAAAAAGAACGACAATACTTTTGGAATATCCGGTTCTCGCGATAAAGCCAAAAACACTCGGTCCAATACACCACTTTGCAGCATTAAATTCTTTTCTTCCTTGTAGAGATCCAACTCCCTTTGTCGACAGCCAAAGAATAACCACATTTTTCCAATTTTGGTTTTAGACTTCAGCTGAGTTAGGCGATGTTGCCAAAATGCTCTAAATGGTGCAATACCTGTTCCTGGCCCAACCAATATCACAGGAGTTTGCGGATTTTTTGGAAGATAAAAGCTTGGAGCGCTAAACAATAAAAATTAATTTCACTGCATTTTAATAAGTAAACTTTGATTAACCTTCTAACGAACAAATAAATTTCCTCTTTTACCGGAACGTCTTGCAGATAATTAGAACAAACGCCGTAATGAACAGGACCATTATCGTCTAAAGTAGGAAGCGTTATTAAAACGAAAATCTAAAATGATCGGGACATACAACCTTCTGTTTTAAAAACGACAACAGCAACGGTGATGTGAACGGAATTGGGATACATTGCTGGACTAGACGAAATCGAATAAAATCTCGGCTGTAAAATACTCAATTGCATCACTAAAAGAGGTGCGTAGGGAGCTACAGATTTAAATTCTTCTAAAACTTCTAGCAAGTTTGGAAACTTCCAATGTCGCCAATCTTCGTAAGCGGACGAGTCCTGAAAAATTAAAACGTCAAGTCACATCATTACCGTTAAGTTACTCACCGAAGCCAATAAGGACAATCTGGTCTGGTCTTCTGGATCGGTCGCAATCGATGCAAAATGTTGTAACAAATTTGGCGTAGGGGGAGTTGTTATATCTAAAAACCGCGAGAACAAGTCCCTTAGAGAACAAATTGGTAGTTTTTCATGAGGTGTCCAAGATTTGACCACGCCTAAAAATTTGATGTATATTTAAAAGGTTTACTTGGTGAGCTACTATAAGCGATGAATAAGCAAAATCAAAATCTCTTCTAAAAGGAGGAAAAAGGAGAGACTACAGTTGCGAGATATTTTCCAAAAATGAAGGTGACGCGATGGTGTAGCTATTTTGGATAGGTTATTCTAATAAATTACCGTTAGACGTATGACTTTCTTTCAAAATTTGGAGTTCAAGTATCGCGTCTGGGTCATCGACCCCTTTTAGTCTTTGGATAATTTTATCAACCAATTCCGGTTTGTTTGTTGGGAAAACTCCAACGTGATCGCCCGGATGGTACATTAAATCGCTCTCAATTTTTAATAAAAGAGTAGCTCTGGTCGATTTATCTCCATGCAAATTTTGTCTCTCTACCAACGCACAAGGAGTCACCTAAACGAAAATTTACGTATGATTATTTTGTTAACGATTCAGAATTTTGATGAACCTTTCTGTTGTGGCATTTCAGGAAAGCAGAAGGCATAGTTTCGGCCCTGGCGTCTTTAAATCGGACTGTTGCTACTGATAACGGATCACCTTGTAAAGATAACGTTGCTTCCAAAAAGGTATCGTCATCATCAAGACAGAATGATTCACAAGCCAGCTAAAAATTAAAACTTGTAAAATGGAACAAAAACACCTGAAGCTTTTACCTGGAACACTTGTGGAGCCCATTTTTTAAATGCCTGTTCTTGACCACACATTTCGTCTCCACAAGCCATTTTCAATAATTTTTCCCCTCCCAATTCACCTAAAAGGTTATCTACGTACTGTCCGAAAGCACAAAAATTTGGATAAGCACTTGATCCAAGTGCAAACACAGCAAATCTAAAACCAAGACGTTGTAAGCAGATCATCAATTACAAAAAATTGGTTTACCTGACATTGCTGAGTGGTCCAAAATTGTCTTCAATCAAGCCGTCACTGACGGACCCTCCTCTTAGTGAATCTAAACGATCTAACTTTTTGATATTCTTTGCTATATCGCTCTGGCTGTTTACTTTGATGAATGATTTTGATGATGCCATGCTGATTAAAGTAAGGTTGTCTTTAATTTTTTTTGGCTGATTGTTAAAATACTCACCCGAATTTTGTGTCATTGCTGTGACCACTTTCGTTCATTTTCAAGGTGTACAGATTTTTTGCAAATTCCTAAACGCAGAATAAATTATTATGTAAATCGGATGACACTCTTTAAACCCTGGTCTTTTAAAATTTCCTCTTCCCATTGTAAGAGATGAAAGATCTCAGCTCCTCTTCAGAAAAAATTTTTTGCTACACTTAAATCCGTTACAATGGAAAGCAGGGCCGAGTGTGCATCAATTTTTTGGGTTGAAGTACCTACCTCACCATTTTCGGGTGGATCGCCATTACCAAACGTAGATGTAACAACTAACAGCAAAGCTTCGTGTTCGATGCTGGAAATGTCGTAATCAGCCATGCAGTACACTTGTGCGTTAAAAGCATGTCCAAATATTTCTACTAATTTTTTAGCGTAACTTTCAGATTTTCCAGTTTCCGTAGCGTAAAGTATGGTAGCTTTAATACGTCGAGATAAAGCACGTCCAAAAAGTTTCGATGTAAATTTAACAGCCCTAAAAAATCGAAAAATTATCATTTTTGTTGTTGAATAATGGATTGCTTATTATTTAATACCTGGCTATTTGTTTAAAGTGAAATTTTCTTCTCGGCTTTTTACTCGTTGCAGATTCTCTTCCCTTCTTCCATATGTGGCATTTCCAAGCCGGTTCCTCGAATTGAAAGAAAAATGTAATATTAATGTTTTGTGTTGTTTATAATAAAAAAGCAATACGGAAACTCGAAAATAAATTTTAAAATTCTCCAGCACTGAAAGCTTTTTGATGCACTAAAATATTTCAATCGAATATCAAAATAGGAATATTTTATTGGTTTAGTGTAAATATTCTTGAGTTAATAAAAGATGTTAAAAAAATCTGTCGAGATGTTTCAAATCAAGCCCTTAAAGCGTCAACTCGGAAGTGAAAATTAAATTAATGTAAGAATAAAAATTTTATAAAAATATTCATTATCGACTTAATTTAATCTGGAACGAGAATGTAGGTAGCACAGAAAGTAACTTTTAAAAGAATAACTTAAAATAAGTTCCTTTATTATCTATAAAAGGAGCATCTCAATCCTTGAAACATATCTGGTCATGACATTTCGACGAAAGGTACAGGAATAAAACGTAATATTTCAGCAATTTGTTTCCAAAAATTTTTATTTGTTGCTTTTATATTGTTATTTGATGTATTTTGTAAATTATACAATGTATGCACTGCGTTTTATGGGTGCACGTAAAACTAGAAAGGAAAAATGCAGAATGAATGCTTTTATGATAAACGAAAATGAACAAAAATTATTTCAAAAATTCCAATAATCATTGCAATATTAAGAAGTAATAAAGATCTCCATGTCCTGCACGATATTCAATTTCGTAGTTTCAATTTTGTAGTTCTTTTGCTCTGCTAAGAATTCGGTTTTCATACTTCACCGAATTAAAGAATAAAATCTATAAGACTTTCGATTTCCAAAATACGACATTTTGTATCCAGGTTACTAAGGATAAAAAAAACAGAAAAAGAATGTTTGTCATAAATAAGCTTTTTAAGATTAGGTAAAATTATTAAAAAGAAAAACGTAGAATATAGAAAAAAAATTATGGAAATAGAGGAATTGAGAAACTGTTTGGTCAGATAGATGTTACAGGGTTTCCACCGAATTTTCTACACTTTTTCAGATTATCCTGATTAAAATTGATAATTTTCTCTAATTATCTGGATATTTGTAAACATAAATCAAATATTTTCGAGGAGGGAAAAATTCGTGAAGAAACAGAAAAAACGCGGTAGTGGAATTGTTGAAAAAACAGTAGAATTGTTGAAATGTTGAATCAAAAACAAATGAATTGTTCAACGAAAAATAAATGAACTGCTAAACTAAAAATAATTAAAATGTTGAACAAAGCAATTAAATTATTGAACTAATGCCCGATTTCTTCACCTAGAGATATCTTTTAAATAATTTATCATTAAGATAAATTAAGGAAGTAGCCAATCATATTTTTGTTTTGCTGATTTCTGATTGGTCACTTCGTTAATTTATCTAATAAATGAATTATCTTATCTAAAGAGATATCTCTAGGCGAAGAAATCAGGCATAAGTAGTTGCATTTTTTGACAAAGTAGTAACTCTTTTTTTACATAAAACAATTGTTGAAAAACACAGTGAAATTGTTTAAAAATCCCGTTGAACTGTTAAAAAAACAGTTAAATTGCTAAATTACGGAAAATTAAATTGTTGAATCAAGGATATTTGAATTGTGGAATCTAAAGCAATTGAATTCATCTTCTCATCTTCTCATCTTTCAGCCCTTTTCAGCCTTTACAGGACTGGAGCCTCTTTCTCTAAGAGAAAGGATTAAGCATTAAGACCCCACGGTTGCCAAGGCCGGGTTGGGGAATGTGCCTGTAACTTTTTTCATTGTTGATGCTGGCAGTCATCAACTCAGGTCATCACTCAGTCATCAAAGCAATTGAATTATTTAACAAAAAACAATTGAATTATTAAACTAAAAATAATTAAAATGTTATAACAAAGCGGTTAAATTATTAAACCAATTAGCCAAATTGATTAAACAAAACAGCTGAATTTATTAAATAAAACAGTTAAATTTATTAATAAAACAGTTGAATTGTTGAAAAAAACAAGAAAATTGTTAAAAAATCTGTTGAATTGTAAAAGAACCAGTTGAATTGTAAAAAAACCAGTTCAATTGTTCAATCATGGTAAATTAAATTATTGAATCAAGCATAGTTGAATTGTTGAACAAAGCAGTTGAATTATTGAACCAAACAATTGAATTAATTATTCAACAAAGCAGTAGCATTTTTGGACAAAGTAGTAGCTTTTTTACATAAAACAATTGTTGAATTGTTGAAAAATCCGTTGAACAGTAAAAAGAACAGTTGAATTATTGAATCACCGAAAATTAAATTTTTGAATAAAAAACAATTGAATTATTTAACAATAACATACCTAATTAGATTAAAAATAATTAAAATGTTGGACAAAGCAGTTAAATTATTGAGGCAATCAGCCAAATCAAACAAAATAGCTCAATTTATTAAACAAAACAGCTAAATATTTAACAAAACAGTTGCATTTTTGCCAAAGTAGTATAGTTTTTTTGTATAAAACAGTTGAATTGGTCAAAAAACAGAAAAATTATTAAAAACTGTTGAATTGTTAAAAGACAGATGAATGATTGAATTACGGAAAACTAAATTACTGAATTAAGGATAATCGACTTCTTGAAATAGCGAGCGAGGTAGCCAATCATATTTCTGATTGTTTTGTTTTGTAGTAGTTGCATTTTTTGACAAAGTACTAACTTTTTTTTACACAAAACAATTGCTGAAAAACACTGTGAAATTGTTTAAAAATCCGTTGAACTGAAAAAAACAGTTGAATGCTGAATCACAAAAAATTAAATTGTTGAATCAAGGATTATTGAGTTGTTGAATCTAAAGCAATTTAATTATTTAACAAAAAAATTAAATTATTCAACGAAAACTAAATGAACTGGTAAACAAGAAATAATTAAAATGTTGAACAAAGCAATTAAATTATTGAACCAAATAGTTGCATTTTTGACAAAGGAATAATCTTTTTACATAAAGCAATAATTGTTGAAAAACACAGTGAAATTATTTAAATATCCATTGAAGTGTTAATTGCTGAATTACGGAAAATGAAATTGTTGAATCAAAAATAATTAATTGAATTGTTGAACCCAAAGCAATTGAATTATTTAACAAAAAACAATTTAATTATTCAACAAAAACAAATGAACGGTTAACCTAAAGTAATTAAAATATCGAACAAAAAAAAGTTGAATTTACTACAAAGTAGTAAATTTTTTTTACATAGAATAATTGTTGAAAAACAACGAAATTATTTAAAAGTTTGCCGAACTGTTAAAAAATCATTTGAATTGTTGAATCACGTAAAATTAAATTGTTGAATCAAAGATAATTAATTAAATTGTTGAATCCAAAGCAATAAATTGAATTATTTAACAAAAAAAATTTAATTATTCAACAAAAACAAAACTGTTAAACTAAAAATAATTAAAATATCGAACAAAGAAAAATAGTTGAATTTTTTTGACAAAGTAGTAACTGTTTTACATAAAATAATTATTAAAAACGCAGAGAAGTTGTTTAAAAGTTTCCTGAACTGTTAAAAAACAGTTGAATTGTTGAATAACGGAAAATTGAATTGTTGAATCAAGGATAATTATTTAACAAAAGGCAATTGAATTATTCAACGAAATAACGAAATGGTTTTAACGCGATCAACTGTTAGCGTAGCAAGCTACTTCAGGTGTAAAACAAATAATATGCTCAGAGTTCTAACAGTGGCTTCGGAACTTCGCCGAAGTTACTGTAGGATATTACAAAACCTAGTACTAAATTAAGAAAAAGAAGACAATAAAATTGTTTAAAAATCCACTCAACTGTTAAAAAAATAGTTGAATTGCTGAATCATGGAAAATTAAAGTGTTGAATCAAGGATAATAGAATTATTGAATTCAAAGCAATTGAATTATTTAACATAAAACAATGGAAAATATTAAACTAAAATTAATTAAAATGTTGCACAAAGCAGTTAAATTATTGAATTAATCAGCTAGATTTATCAAACAAAACAGCTGAATTTATTAAACAAAACAGTTGAATGTTTTGTCAAAGCAGTAGATTTTTGTACAAAACAGTTGAATTGTTGAGAACATTGTTGAATTTTTTTTGCAACAGTTGAATTGTTGAATCATGGAAAATTAAATTATTGAATCAAAGATAATTGAATTATTGAACAGAAATCAATTGAATTATTCAACAAAAAACCTAAAATAATTAAAATGATGAACAAGGCAGTTGAATTATTGAACAAAACAGTTGAATTATTGAACAAATAATTGCATTTTTGAAAAAACTATTGGATGGTGAGACCAAAAACGACTAAATTATTGAACCAGAACGAATTAAATTATTATCATCTCAAATATATCTCAATTGTTGAGTTATTGGACGAAACAGTCTTATTGTTGAATCAAAAATAATTGAAATATTAATCCAAAAGCAATAAAACAGGGCTTCCACAAAACTTTGGAAATAAATTTTTTGGTTTCTTTTCTTCTCTTAGTTTTCTACGATTAAAATTGATAATTTTGGCTAACTTTTCAATAATTTTTAATTTTAAAAATTAAATATGAATCAACTGTACAAAATACATCTTAGATTACAAATAGTAAAAACAGCTTCATACAAGTCTAAAAAAAGTAAATCAAAACCCAATTTTCATAATTATTTTAAATAAAATTTTTATTTTTTTGAAATTTTAAAGAATTTCCATGCCTAAAGTATTAATTTCCTTGACTCATTGTCAGTAGAAACTGTACTATCTTCTCGTGATTCGGTGGAAGGAGCAGAAAATGCCAATTTTGCTTATGTATAACGGCTTAAAACTTGTCAAAACGAAATTTTCATAATTATTGTTAATTAAATACTTATTTTTTTTGATTTAAAAAAATTTTTCATGCCTTATTTAATTATTATTAATTATAATTATTATAATTAATTATTAATATTAATAAATAGTATTAATTTCCTTGACTAGCTTAAAATCAAAAATTCGCTATTTTCAGGTATTCTAGGTTTTAAAACAAGTGGTAACTCTGTGGCATCTTCTCGTGAGTCGGTGGCGGGGAGCAGAAAATTCTAATTTTGCTTGTAGCGGCGTAAAACCTGGCGTGAAACTTGTCAAAAACGTAATTTCATAATTTTTTAATTAAATTTTTATTTTTAAATTTCCAAGAATTTTCTATTCGTGAAGTATTAATTTCATTGACTTGTTTAAAAGCAAAATTTTCAGAATTTTAGGTATTCCAGGTTTTAAGGCAGTGGAAACCTTGTGCTATCTTCTTGTAGCTCGATGGGGGTGGCTAAAAATTCTAATTTTGCTTGTAGTGGCGTAAAACCTGGCTCAGACCCTGTGGCTGCATTCTCAAATTTGATAATAATTAGTAAATTAAGGAAGAGGTAACGAAAGTTTCAAAGAGTTCATAATTCGCAGATAAAATTTCAACATCAACTTAAAAAAAAGTGCGTAAAGTTCCCGCTGACTCAATTTGTTTTCGCCCCTACATTTAAAATGTGTACATAAGTAAATTATTGTAAAATTAGTTTTAACTTTTTATTGTATTTTTTTGTTTTCTGTCTTTTTTTTCAAAGATAATTCTGTTTTATATTGAGTTTTATTAATTTTCTTGAGAGTGCCAGTTATCTCCTTATTCAGCAGGCGAGAAGGGGGGGGAGATTGATAATACATATTATTATAAATGTTAAAATATCTATCGTATTTGATAAGCAGGGGATTGAATTACAAATTTCATATACATTTACATTTTTAATATTTATTTTTCATTTGTTATTATATTCACTGTTTGTTTAAATCAGTGATCACATTTTCCTTAAGACTTACGTTATAACTAAAATTTACAATTCCTTTCTAGGTGAAAAATGAAGAAGCTTGTAGATTGCCAGCATAATTCAAATTTTTTTAAATTGTTATTGCAAATATTTTATTTTTATAAAGTGAATAATTCCCCCCCTCCCCCCCTTCAATCATATATTTTGTATTTTAGTTATGAAATCGATCTCTGGCCATATTTAGACGTATTCATTGGATTTTTTTATGTAGTTGTAGTACCTTTCCTGTAGTTGTAGTGTATACACTTCCTGTGGTTCAAAGCCCGCGTTAAACTGTCGGTCTCCCGTGGATGAATATAATATAACACATTTACCATAGATATAGAAGAGAAAAACCAGACATCATCCTTGCTTCGGCTTGGATAAAAATGTGAACCAAATGTTTTTTTTAGATAATTACATAAATATTTTATATTCGCAATTTCAAATTTGGCGGGAGATTTGTTTGTAAGTGTAGTTTTAAAGAGGTCATTAAAAATATTCTATTAAAAGAAACAACCAGAGATGTTTGAAAAAAGTCATGAAATATCATTAAGATAATAAAATTAATTAATGTAAGTAGAATTTATTATTTAAAAACAAATTATCATAATAAGATTTAAATTTAAAAGAAGAAACGAGAAATTTACAGAAGCTAAGGAGAAATAAGGTAATAGAATTTAATTAAAATTTAACTACGACTTAATTCCGTAAAAAGGATTAAAAATATTCAAACGAGATAAAAATAAATATTTCATAATATTAAAATGTATAAACGTAGTAATAAATAAATTAAAAAATTTTCCTTACCTGATATTCATATGACGGTTTAAGATAATACAAAGCCATTTCTTGATGAAAAACTGGAGTTGCAGATCCAGATAACGGTGGAACTATCCAAATCCAATCTGCTGGACATCCATTGCGCAATCGCACTTCATTTTCCAAATGTTTTATGAACGATTCGGATGCGGTATGGTGATCAACAATAGTAACACCTTTGTTTTGGAAGCTATGCAAAACAGCCAAATTACATTCGATCATTGCTTTATCTTTCCACAAAGAAACTGGCGTGTGGGTTTCCAGCCCCATTTCTAAAGCTATGGTCTAAAACGTTTAAATTAACTTTTGTCACCGAATAAAAAACAGTTAATTACTTCTAACATATTAAAGCGATAGGTATCACAGAGATTTCGGCAACCAATTTCTGTACTCATATACCATCCATTAAATGGAGTAGCCGTAAATTGGAGTCCTCCACAATCAAACATCATATTAGAAACTGCTGGCAGTGCGTACCATCGCAAATTCAATTTTTCAAACCATTCGTAACTGTAACAAAATAATACAATCATCAAAATGTTTACACCATTGAATTTTTGAGTAAGTCTTACTGTGGATGGGACAACGGAATTTCTAAAACAAGTTCACTTGGAATGTCGAAATAATCTGGATCGTGACCATTCGCTGATAACACTAGCGGTAACATATCGAATTTTGAACCACTGCTTCTCCATCCTAATTTTGTACACACTTCTGTAAATTCGACATTTGCAGGATCTCCCACCACACTTCCATCTGGTTGACGATAACCAGCGTAACTGATCAATTGTGGATTCCACACTCGATAATCGTGCTTTATATCGGTACGTTGTGGAAAAATTGTTATTGCCGACCTTAAATTAAAATTATTTTATTTTAAAAGGTTCCAATAAGAAAACGCAAACTTTGTGATAAATTTGGGTCAGAAATATTTAACCTCTTCCTATAAATCTGTTTCGTGAACGCCTCGAATAGATATGGCGCTTCAGAAGGATTATTGTGATAACATTGAAGTTAAATTATTTCAGAGCATCGTGGAATGGACGAAATTTTTTTGCAACAATAAACGAATTTGTTTATTTTAAAAATGCCGCATGGTAAAAAAACTGAAATAGGACAAACTAATGAACATCAGCAAAAATTTAATAAAATTTTGCCAAGTTTAAAGTTGCAGACTTGTAAAAACTATAAATTATTCAAGCTTCTCTAGAGATCGACATTTAAACTTTTAATCCTTATCCATAACTTAGGTAAAATTTTGCATTATTTCTAACTCTGTAATAGAGATTTGAAATCCCAATTAACCGCTTCTTAATATTAACAGTTTTGTAAATTTTAAATCATAATTTGTTAAAAATAACTTCTTGATAATTATTTCTCAGTTACGCACAACTTTGGTTAACCGAATAATAAATTTAGAAGTAAAAGATATTAAGGAAGAATAGAAATTTTGCATTAATTTAGCAACTAAGAATGGCAAATGGCTTGTTATTAACTTTTGACATTTAAATATATTATTAATTTATATCAATATTAAAATTATGGGGTGATAAGCGCATATTTTCATAATTTCTGTTTAAAAATTTTGAAGTCTGTCTTACAATGATTGTTTTAAGTTGTATTTTTATTTTGCGCTACCCGGCACTACGAGTAAAATAAGTTGGTATGTTTGGCATTTTTGAAATTCTCTTCACCTTGATTAACAAAATTCTTAAAAAAAGCAAAGTTTATTTTAGAATTTTTTAAACTGATAGTCGATCAGTTTCTGTGACTTTTAAACGTGGTAATTTAGTCGTATTCGATTTATTTGATAATATTTAATTAAGATTGATTTATTTTTGAGACTTTTCGCCAATTGGTCTTTTTGAACAATACATTGTCACGTCGGGCGCCATATGACAGCATTTCTAATAGAAACTTACTAGATTTTATTAGTTAGTCTAAATATTGTACGATTATAGAAGAAGTCTATTACTGTGGTCAGTGCCGGAAAAATGTGAAAATGTGCCGGAACGTTAGGAGGCAGACTCAAAATTATTATCATTTTCAACAAAAAGTCGTAAGTTGAGCGGTTTTGTCTAAATAATAAAAAATTCTGTCAAAAATGTTCTTAGCTAGGTATTTTGGATAAATATGAATTAGCAGCAACCATTGCGTTTCAAGAGCAACTCTAACTTGTTAAATTTTAAGATGCTTTTTCCTCCTGGTAAAAAATATGAGAAAGCGATCTTCACCTACTGGGACTAATAATGATGTCAATTTTGCTCTGTATGCACGAATGGTAACATTGCTGGCATTTGTACCCACAGATAATTTAGACATTCCGTCCGTGTCCGTGTCTTTTGGATTTGGGTCCTTTTGACTCTGTGTCTTTTTGGGTCTGCGTTTTAACGCTCGCGTTTTTTTGATCGCGTTCTATTGTCGTAGACCTTAAAGCCTAGCTTCCGAATTTATAGCCTGAATAAATTTTCTAACGGCCGGGGGACTAAGAACGAGCATCCCAAAAACTAATAATAAATAATAATAAATTTTTCCCAAATTAGTATTTAATAAATTTTTCTTTATATATTAGGTATATACTGGGAAAAATAGATCGACAAATAAGGGTTTGGCCACACTTGCAAGTGAGCTTGTTGAAACTTTGAAATCGGTAGCATAAGCTGATTAAAACTTGAGAAAAGTGTCTTTAATGGTGCGATTCTCTAAAAAGTGTATGTTAAAATGTTACGCTACATTGATCGTTGCTTACATGGACATGTTAGATCGGCTTTAACATACGTCTTACATAAATGCCTCAAACGCGATTCTCTAAGACGCCATGTTAAACAGAATGTTAGTTTTACTACTTTACCGTATTTATGAATGAATGTTATGACGTCACTAATATTATGTTGTGTAGTTCAAACTGCGCAGACGCGGTTAATATACAATAATACAATAATAAATTATACAATATTTGAGAATAATTATTAATTTATATTTTTTTAGCGTTTTAGTGATTGGAAGAATGCGACAAATTGCTAAATTTGCTAAATATTGGCCAATTGCTAAATATTGGGTTAGCCGGTAAGTTCTCACAAATTCTTTTTCGGGAATATCGAAAGGATCTTGACCATCTCGTAGAAGTCTTCTTTCTATTCTCATGTAGTTTCTGAAGAAATTCGAAGAAATAATTTATTTATTATTCAAGTAAAGTGAGGTTAAATTTTCTATTGACTTATTATTATCCTACCGTGTTATATGTGCATCCATCACAATATTCGCAAATAACGGAATTATGATATTGTTTCCACTCATATTCACAAAATATCACTTCAAAAATTACTTTGAAAAGTTTTACAAACGAAAGTGTCAATTTATGGTAGGCGTTAAAATGTTAAGTATGTAGGCTAACATTTCAACCAAAATGTTAATAAAAATGCTTAGAGAATAGCAAATTTTAACATTTATGTTATTTTTCAGCGTAACATAGCTAACATATGTTAAAAATCCTTAGAGAATCGTACCATAAAGCTTCAAATATTCGGGGAGGGTCGGGGGTTGGCCACTGACCAAAAATGTAGGTACACTAAATTTGCATTTACAATAATTTGCAAAAATTTGCAAATAATTTAAAATTTGCAAACAATTTCTGATATTTGCAAAGATTTACAGTCATTTGCAAAATTTACAGGCATTTGCAAAAATTTACACACATTTGCAAAATTTGCAAACATTTGCAACATTTTCAAAAATTTACACAGATATTTGCAAACAATTTCCGACATTTACAGTCATTTGCAAATATTTTCAGGCATTTACAAGCATTTACAAAGATTTACAGGGATTTGCAAAAATTTACACACATTTGCAAACAATTGCAGAAATTTGCAAACAATTGCAAATCATTTACAAAATTATGTACACCAAATATACCAGGTGGTCAACCCCTCGGGGAGAGTTAGTTAACCCGGGTAATTTTTACCTATCTATAGCTCGGTTTTTTTGACGTTCTACGTCTTCCGATTCCTCTTTTTCAAAAGGATATAGCATTTAATATCTCGAAGATGTTACAAGCATCTTGTGAGAAGACCACCGGTTTTATATTACTTCCGAAGCATGGAGGCGGCCATATAAAGTGAGCCTCTCCCCGGACTCGACCCGGGGCGCCTCATGTTAGCAGTTAATCGGCGTAACACTCAGGCCAGTGCGATTTTTATGATTTTGTTTTATTTTTGAGAAATAATAATGCAATAAATTAATAAAAAATTAAAATTAAGGGTCGGTTTACAAATTTTGAGAAAATAACAGCTTTAAAAATTAATTTTGAATGCAATTTTCCATCAAAAATTGAATTTTAGTATTCTTCTTCCTTTTAATTTAGGACATGGTTCTGTTATTAACAGCAGGATCTGCGATATTCCAAAGCCACTTTTAGTACTGTGTGCATTACTTGCTTTACATTTGAAATAGCTTGCTAGACTGGCTTCAGATGTTTTGTTACTATATTTTGTTCCTAATGATGGTAATTTATTAACATTGGAGTACCACCGGCTCTACATGCTTTCTAAAACACGGAGACGGCCACAATAAAGTGAGCTTCTGCCCGGATTTGAATTGAGCGCTTTACGTTAGCAGTTGATCTCGCTAATAACTAGGCCAATGACCGTCTCTTATTAGAATATATAAGAATCGAAAATCAAATAAATAATAAAAATACTTTTCGCAAGTTGTAATCAGTTTACGGTACCGGTTTCAACTTACATCACCTACAAACTTTAGTATTAGCTCTTTTTTCAAACTTGCACTTGTAAATAGGAAATTCAAAAAAAATAAATTAAATTTTAATGGATTTTATATTTATAATGTATTTACGAATGGTTGACGCCGCCTTCGGCGGCGCTCACTAAAGGTAAAGCCACTCTAGCGGCAAAAAGGCTCAACTTTGGCAATTTATTTTGAGAGTATGAAAGAACGAATAGGTATTCTGTTCAAAGAGTTTACTTAGCACATATTCAAGTATGAAATAAAATTTTTTTATTTTATTTTAATACAAAATAGCGGCGACAGAGTTCATTGTAAAACTCGCCTTTTTAAAATACCTTCATGGGAGGACGGTTTTCTCGTAAAATATAAGACTTGGAACAAGAAACCAAAAAAATTTATAATCTATATACTATTGGCTATGGAAGTAATTATAGGATTTTTTTAAATCAATTTTTGTAGAACTGGTACACGTTTGAAAAAATAAAATCGATTTTTACCAAAAACTAAGCAGTAAATTGTTTATAAACTAGAAAACTGAAAACTGCTGTAGAAAACTGCATATTGGTTTTATGATCCTAAAATATTGTTTAAGGGAACGTCCATTAATTACGCGAATTAAAAAGGTGAGAGGAGCCCGGAAAAATCTTAGCAAATCTCATTTAAAGGGCAGGGGGGGTCAATGAAAATCTCACGTCAACTTTGTAATTCAGAGAATTACATTATTATAACAGATCAAAAATTGTTGGTCCCCGGTGTGGTAAAAATTGTAGGGTAAATCTCGCGCGAGGAGGAGGAGGGGGATTCCACCTCATCTTAGCAAATCTCACTAAGGGGGAGTTCATAAAGAAAAACATCTCATATAATTAATGGACGTCTCCTAAGTCAAAAGAAAAGAAAGTCGATATTTCTAAAATTCTAGAGTGGATTAATTAATTAAAATATCCCTTAATTAAAATAACATCCCTGGGGTTCAAAAGTACTCGAAATTATGAATCCTATTTTGGACGCACGAAGTGTTAGCAGAATAAATTAATTATTACGCAAAATTGCAGTCTCCTATTCTCAGGTGAGAGGAGGAAATAAAAGAAAAGTTGCAAGTTGGAAACAGGCTTTTTATGCAAACAAGAAGACATTGAAAAACAGAAACATAAGTAGAAAAACGAAAATGAGAATTTACAAGGCAAGACTCTAATAAGACCAACGACAACGTATGCAGCTGAGGTATTGTACATGACATGCAAAAAGAAGAAAGTAAGAACAATTATTATGGGTCCTAAAAGAACTGAAGACAACAAAGTAAGAGTAAAAAAAACAATGAGATAGAGGAAGAACTGGAAGGCGAAGATATTGTGAAGTTTATTAAGGGGCAGAGAATACGCAGGCTGGGCCATGTTTTGAGAAGAGAGGAGAAGGATTCAACAAGAATCCTTCAACAAGAAAAGAAGAAGAAGGAAGTTCTAGAATGAGATGGTGGGACGCAGTGTTCAAAGATTTTAATGTTAAATATGGAAATTTAAGACTGCAGATCGAAATGTGCCGATAAAAAAACATGGAGAGCTGTAACCAAGCAAAGGCACACAAAAAGTTATAGCAAGAATGGGAACAACAGAGGAGTGATCCATCTCGGGAAAAGGATCGTCAGGACTCCCGGAGAGGGTAGTGGTTATATTCCGTCAGGAACGGAAACCTTTATTCTTCATTCATTCATTTATTTAATAGTATGGATACATTGGGCAAAGCATAACAATACCGAAAACAACCATTCAATTCGCTTACATGATGTGTTTGTTATGGAAATTTGGCGAACTTCAAATTTGAATTGTGGGCTTAATTTTATTAATTGATTTAAAAGTTAAAACAAGAGTTATAAAGTCTTCGTATGGTGAAGCTATGTTTTTATAGGAAAAAGTTTACTTTCGAACCCGGTTAGTTAACTCTTGCCAACTATTCATATCGTTCTTCATGGAAGCTTGTTAAAGTGCAAATGGAGCTCTTCAATTGAAATCGGTTTACTACAAGGAACGCAAAATGGAGGAAAAATAACATATCCACAGTTTCCGTCTTCTAAAGATTTTCCAAAACTTAACACAATAAACAAAAACGCAACTAAGTGAGGACAACTCAACGATGCTTGACACCAATTTTAATTTATTATGAATTTGATTTTGGAGAAATGCAGTGGTCAACGGTACGTATCTCTTGTAATTATTATTAACATAATTTTTAAATTAGCAATAATTTTAAAATTTATAATGCTTATAGCTGGTGCTGGTACTAGAAAAATCCTATTTCTTAAGGAATTAATTACGCAATAATGAGTTGCTTAGAATAAAAAGTAAAAGCAAGGGTTATCCCTAGAGATTTTATATTTTCGTAAATTTTTGTTGCTTTTGTGCAGAAGCTCTATTAAGCAATAAAGGGGAGGTGCCGTTCTGAAGGATTGATAACTACTTTTCTACCGACATTTATGCAAAAATTGTAGGTTTTGTACTGATGACATTTAATGTTCAATTCATTAATTTTTGAATACAGAAAGAATAAGATAACTTGCCACCCTTAATCAAAGCAGTTATAACTATAAAGTAGATGCCAAGTTAAAAAATCTAATTATACAAAAGTTTTAGTTTTCCCAGGGGATTTAAGACGAATTTTGAAAAGAACCCAAAATTGATAGCTAATATATCAAAAATCGTTTAGACCAAAGTTGATGTTGGTGAAGGCGACGGTTCGAATTCCCTGATCGCGACTTTTACCATTTTTGAAGTGGTTTATGAATGATGAGGGTCTAATTAGCGTACAAAAAAATAAAATTTGAGGATTATTTACATATTTAAAAAAAAACCGTGTGTGTCAGCTCCGACGCACGACTGGAGTTTACTCCAGTAAAAAATTGTCACTAAATCTTTTACGTACAATAATAAATAGTACATGAAAATTATTTAAGTATGCTAGTCGCCTTGCAGTTTTGGAGGTGGTTTAGATTTTTCCTAGTAAAAATGTAAAAAAAAAATTAGAAAATTTATAAATGCATAATTATAAAAATTTTAACCAACTTTAAGAAAATTGATAAAAAATGTTTTATTTAAAATATAATATTATCTTAATAACTAACAAAATATGGTAATAAAAAGATAATTGTCACTAAATCTTTTACGTACAATAATAAATAATACATGAAAATTATTTAAGTTATGCTAAAAAATAACTTTTCGAAAGAAAATTTTATAAAAACATTATTATATATAATCATCATTATAATAAAGAAATATTGTTGATTTTTCAGATAATATTATCGAATTATTGACTTGAATTATTGATATTTAAAATTATTCATAAAATAAATCATAATAACCTGGAGGAATTTATAGACATCGAAAATAATTTTTGGTTAGGTTAGAAATTGTCTAAATTGGATTAAATATCTAATTTTATGTGTTATTCTCAAATATATATTTATATGAACTACATCGATAATTATTAAATAAATAAATATTTAATATAACGTACCTTTTACCCACGTGGTTGTTAGATGTTCCGGCAATATTATCTACACCCATTTCTGCCATAGTTATTTAAAAATACTTTCAGTTCACTTTAGCGAAATGTAATGATAAAAAGTAACGAGGTCATTTCTTACCTAGGTGCGCTACTAAAAGTAACGCGGTCATCTTGCACCATAGGTGCGCACTAAAAATAACGAGGTCATTCATCAGTAGATTTTACACCTCATATTTTTATCATACCGGGCGCCTTATATATGAAAATCGATTCTTAAGGGTAAACTCCAAAACGGCTTTATAAATTTTGGAAAAAATCACTTTTGTGTGAATCCGTTTCTTGATGTAGTTGCGCTGTCAAAACCCACTTTCCGCACCCTGCGGTTGCTCCGGATGCTACAAGCGGTTTTGACAAGTGTTTTACTTACTAGAAACATCCCCCAAATAGCTCCAACTCGAAAAGTATGGATGTTGACGCGACGGATCTCAGGGAGCGACTGGTATCTCCCCACCACTACTATCGGGTAAAAGTTCTGACCCCTGAGTTTGAAGTCTTATATTTCAAAAAGTAATTGATGGAATTTTATGCTCTAAGAACGTGAAGATAGAGAATTTAATTTTGTATTATATATTAAAATTTTAAAGTTGTGGTTTTATAGTGTGTTTTTGTTATACAGATATTTAAAAATGAGCCACAATTTAAGGAACAATTAGCACAATGACAACTTTACAATTTTTTTCTCGTAAAGTATTTGCTTAAATTTAATAAAATTTAATAAAATATCTACATCTTTTGCTCTATTTTCAAATTTTGTAATGAAATATTTCAACTAGTTTTTAGATTATTAAGCATAACAGTGAAGTATAGTAATTTCGTTAATGTAATTTTATAGAAAACACTTATAGAAATCCAGTTTTAACAAAAATTTTCGTAAAGAGTGCTAAAACTACACCTTCGTAAACATTTTTAATATAATGTTAATACAGCGTTAGTTAGAAGTATAAAATTTTATATAATATTTAGCAGTGTAATAGATGCAATCTAGTAATAGATTGATATCATATATTTTTTCAAATTTTTACTCTAACTGTTGATTTTATTTGACTTCAAACTCAGAGGTCAGAACTTTTTATTCCGATAGCAGTCGCCGTCAACCCAGGCACAGCACACAATGCATAAATTATTGCGCAATAATACACTTACATGTATTTATTATGGGAAAATTGTAATTTTCAAAATGGAATTGTGGCCTTATTATAACTCCGACAAGATTGATCCGAGGGTCAACCGCTACAGGAAATCGTGTACAATTAACTTCACACTTCACGTACTTTATCATAATTCTCCATACTTCTTCGTACTTCATATAATTCATCAATAATTCACGGTACTTCATCTAATTCACGTACTTCATCGGCATTTCAGAGACTTACCGAAATTCCAAAATTTGATCACTGGAAGGTGTTCCACATCCCCACCTCCCGGATCGAGTAGTTTATTTTTATCAAGTACACTGAAAATCTCCGTTGAAGAGATCTGCCTCCCAGGGGTACGGAATTTATAATTACGCAGTTTATAATTAATTTTCGGATTACGAATTAAACACATTTACTTGGCCTAGCCAATTTTAATACACTGGAGATATGCTTAAATATTTCATTCACTTTTAATAAAAATAAATTATTTAAACCGGGGGTCTGGGGGGTGTGGAACACTCTCCAGTGCCTCTTCAACGAGAGATCTTCAGTTTACTTTGGATAAAAAATAAACTACTCGGTCTGGGGGTTCTACATGTTCTGCAATGTTCTTCATTCCAAAATTTGTGCACTGGAGGGTGTTCCACACCCCAGACCCCCGGATTGAGTAGTTTATTTATATGAAAAGTAAACTGAAGAACTCCCGTTGCAGAGGCACTGGAGGGTGTTACACGCCCCCCAGACCCCTAGATCGAGTAGTTTATTTTTTATCAGAAGTGAACTGAAGATCTTCCGTTGCAGAGGCACTGGAGGGTGTTCCACACCCCCCAGACCCCCGGTTTAAATAATTTATTTTTACTGAAAGTGAATTAAATATTTAAGCATATCCCAAGTTTTTTAAAATTAGCTATGGCCAAGTAAATGTTTCGATTGTATTATTTCATTCTGGAGCCGTCTCTGTAAAACCGGGATTAATTAATTAATCACGACGAAATAATGAATTACCAAAGCTTTTATTGAGCTACCAAACCTCCATGATATTCAAACAAATGAGCTAAAAAAAATTACAAAATTAACTAAGAAATCTAAGTTTAATTTAATTAATTGATTACTATTAAACTAGCAACTACCAAAACTTTTAATTAGTAAAATAATGATCGCCAAAGGTCTATTCAACGTTTAAGATAAAAATATGTTAAGAAAATCTACTGATGTAAGTTAATTTGCTATCAAATAATTATTATTGAATACATGTGTCTTAGCTATGATACACATTGGCCGTGGCGCATGCGCATAAGCTAGGTTCAACTTCATGTAATTCACCAAAAATTTACTAACTTCATGATACTTCACTTGTACTTCAACACATATTTTACCTACTTTACACGTACTTCATGTATTTTACTAGTACCTCATGTACTACTTCACAAGTACTTGATGTATTTCACAAGTTCTTCATGTACTTCATGAGATGTGTACAAAAACTTCACTAGCGGTTAACCCCTCGATTGATCCTCACCTTAAAGAGCTTATTTTCTGTTCTTTCGTTTGGTAAAGCCATTTCTATAGGAAAAGTGTATTTTCGATTCTGGGAATCGAAAACTCACCTATAATCTCTAAGGAATTTTAATTTGATTAGTTCAGATAGTTTCTGAAATTATTGTCACTCTAATATGTCAATTTGTAAAAGCTTTGCCGATTTTAGCTCTTGGTTAGTTTTCTTTTAATTTTAATGCGTTTGGTAATGAAATTTGTAAAAGGTGCGTCATAGGCGTAAGAATTGAAAATTTGTATTGCTTCGATGTATGCTATACATTTTCGTGAGTGCAGATTGAAAATTTATGTGTCAAGTTTGGATTTTAACTTTCCCTTTAGCATTTATAACGTACTGGTGGTGTGAAATTAAAACATCGTAGTTGGTACTTTAGCCATCAAACGTGCATGTGCAACTAATTTTCGAAGCTTGTGTCAAGATAATATTACAATATTTGCTTTCAAGTTTCTATTCATAGCACCCTTAAAAGCGCCATAGAGCTTTACTGAATGAACATTGAAGTGTATTATGTCAAGTAACAAAATTTTCACTTGATACGTGAACTTTATTAAACTGGGAAAGCTCCATTGTTAGAGTGGTGTATATCACAGTAAGTTGTGCAGATTGACTGTGTATCTATTTGGGAAACACGAATCTGTAAAAATTTGTTTTTTGCTGTTTTAGACGTAGAAACATGGTATTTGAAAATACCATGTTTATTGATGTCAACGCAACAGAGTGCTGAACTTAAATTTACATTTGTGTTTGTTCGTGCAAAGTTATGTTTACACTCTTAATTAATAATTGTTAAAATATTAATAATTCAACATTAAAAACTTGAGATTACAATTAATAATTATTCAAACAAAATTGAAGCTGTAAAGTAAATCACAAGATACTTAAATAAAACGATATTTGTAAACTGTACAAAAACAAATTGAAACTTTGAAGTTCCCAAGAACAATGCCTTTAATATCTTTACATGGCTTTATGTTTACTCTACATCTATTTATTCAACAAATTCGTATACCTCCTACATTGTGTATTCTAAATTTTGTTCCAAGTTTAAGTCGATGGTTTTTATCTCTATTGACAAAAAGTATTAGTTGGGTAAAACACCTTAATTTATTTTAACGAAAGTGGAGGAACTATAAGGGTAACCGTTTTTCATTATGAGGGTAGTTCAAACAAAATTCCTAAAAGGAAGATCAACAAAATATAATAAAGAGCCACCATTGGTAGCTCGTTATCGACAAGCCCTAAGCTATTAGCTCTCGCCAAAAATATTTGGCGTGTAGGCACTGTAGACAACGCCGCCACTGGCATTATCAATAGATCAAGAGTATTTTTAACGAATATTTATTATTTGGTTACCAAGGTGGTCAATCTTACCTAATGTTTCCTTTATTTGTGCTATATTTGATATGATTGCATAAAGCTTCAAACATTCCACTCGTAGTGGTGACATAGCGGCAGTCGAAAACCTAAAAAGAAAATAAATGTTAAATTTAAAAATTAACAAACTGAAGTAAGCAATCAAAATAAAATCAAATAATTTATGTTTTTTGTCCTTTTTAACCTAAAAACGCACGTTTTTCCCGAATTACTTAATACTTTTTCAAATTAAAGTCGCGAAAACGTAATGACAGCTACATTTTAGCTATTACAGCAAAAACGTTATAATACGCTACTCATGGCGGAGTACTTGAAATGTTTTCAGCTGAAATAAAAATTATAGCGATAGAAAAACTGCGTTTTTTCAGTAGCAAAGCAATATTGTAAATTTGATAAAGAATGTAATATTTGAATTTAAAAATTCGCGATAAAATTGTATGTGCTTGAAGCATTTTTACACAAATTTTTTTTTATAAAAAACAATGTTTTCAAAAGAGTAAGTCTATTGTTTATATTCATACTCCTATTGGTTCGATTTAGAATAATTACACCCTGGAGTTGTTTTCAAAATGGGTACTTAATATTTATGCATCAGTTAATTTAAATATTTGAAGTGAGGAGGATTGATGCATCTAAAAGGGATAGGTACATTTTTACATTTCAATAAAACTGACGTTTTATGTCGAGAAAGAGATTTCTCTCTATTTAATGTTAGGATTTTGTATGACAGTTTGATTGTTTCAAGTAACTTGTTGAGTTATATTGCGGAATACAGAGGCTATAATATAGGTCGTCTTTAAATGTACTTCCCCAATAGAATAACGTTTCCCAAGTGAAAGGGTTCATTTATCCAGAAACTAAAAACAAATTTAATTTCGATTATTTGATAAAATGTAGAGCGGTGCACTTTTAAATCGAACCAACACACAATCGATTTATTAATTTGGTTAAATAATGATCGCCAAAGGTCTATTCAACGTTTAAAAAAAAAATGTTAAGAAAATCTACTGATGTAAGTTAATTTGCTATCAAATAATTATTATTGAATACATGTGTCTTAGCTATGATACACATTGGCCGTGGAGCATGCGCATAAGCTAGGTTCAACTTCATGTAATTCGCCAAAATTTACTAACTTCATGATACTTCACTTGTACTTCAACACATATTTTACCTACTTTACACGTACTTCATGTATTTTACTAGTACCTCATGTACCATACTTCACAAGTACTTGATGTATTTCACAAGTTCTTCATGTACTTCATGAGATGTGTACAAAAACTTCACTAGCGGTTAACCCCTCGATTGATCCTCACCTTAAAGAGCTTGTATTTTTTGTTTTTTCGTTTGGTAAAGTCATTTCTATAGGAAAAAGTGTATTTTTGATACCGGGAATCTTAACTCTCACTTATAATCTCTAAGGAATTTTAATTTGATTAGTTCAGATAGTTTCTGAAATTATTGTCACTCTAATGTATGATAATTTGTGAAAGCGTACCGATTTCAGCTCTTGGTTTTCTTTTAATTTTAATGCGTTTGGTAATGAAATTTGTAAAAGGTGCGTCATAGGCGTAAGAATTGAAAATTTGTATTGCTTCGATGTATGCTATACATTTTCGTGAGTGCAGATTGAAAATTTATGTGTCAAGTTTGGATTTTAACTTTCCCTTTAGCATTTATAACGTACTGGTGGTGTGAAATTAAAACATCGTAGTTGGTACTTTAGCCATCAAACGTGCATGTGCAACTAATTTTCGAAGCTTGTGTCAAGATAATATTACAATATTTGCTTTCAAGTTTCTATTCATAGCACCCTTAAAAGCGCCATAGAGCTTTACTGAATGAACATTGAAGTGTATTATGTCAAGTAACAAAATTTTCACTTGATACGTGAACTTTATTAAACTGGGAAAGCTCCATTGTTAGAGTGGTGTATATCACAGTAAGTTGTGCAGATTGACTGTGTATCTATTTGGGAAACACGAATCTGTAAAAATTTGTTTTTTGCTGTTTTAGACGCAGATACATGGTATTTGAAAATACCATGTTTATTGATGTCAACGCAACAGAGTGCTGAACTTAAATTTACATTTGTGTTTGTTCGTGCAAAGTTATGTTTACACTCTTAATTAATAATTGTTAAAATATTAATAATTCAACATTAAAAACTTGAGATTACAATTAATAATTATTCAAACAAAATTGAAGCTGTAAAGTAAATCACAAGATACTTAAATAAAACGATATTTGTAAACTGTACAAAAACAAATTGAAACTTTGAAGTTCCCAAGAACAATGCCTTTAATATCTTTACATGGCTTTATGTTTACTCTACATCTATTTATTCAACAAATTCGTATACCTCCTACATTGTGTATTCTAAATTTTGTTCCAAGTTTAAGTCGATGGTTTTTATCTCTATTGACAAAAAGTATTAGTTGGGTAAAACACCTTAATTTATTTTAACGAAAGTGGAGGAACTATAAGGGTAACCGTTTTTCATTATGAGGGTAGTTCAAACAAAATTCCTAAAAAGGGAAAATCAACAAAATATAATAAAGAGCCACCATTGGTAGCTCGTTATCGACAAGCCCTAAGCTATTAGCTCTCGCCATAAATATTTGGCGTGTAGGCACTGTAGACAACGCCGCCACTGCCATTATCAATAGATCAAGAGTATTTTTAACGAATATTTATTATTTAGTTACCAAGGTGGTCAATCTTACCTAATGTTTCCTTTATTTGTGCTATATTTGATATGATTGCATAAAGCTTCAAACATTCCACTCGTAGTGGTGACATAGCGGCAGTCGAAAACCTAAAAAGAAAATAAATGTTAAGTTTAAAAATTAACAAGCTGAAGTAAGCAATCACAATAAAATCAAATAATTTATGTTTTTTGTCCTTTTTAACCTAAAAACCCCCTTTTTCCAAAATTACTTAAAACGTTTTCTCATTAAGGTTGCGAAAACGTACTGACAGCTACATTTTAGCTATTACAGCAAAAAATTATAATACGTTACTCATGGCGGAGTACTTGAAATGTTTTCAGCTGAAATAAAAATTATAGCGATAGAAAAACTGCGTTTTTTCAGTAGCAAAGCAATATTGTAAATTTGATAAAGAATGTAATATTTGAATTTAAAAATTCGCGATAAAATTGTATGTGCTTGAAGCATTTTTACACAAAAAATTTATAAAAAACAATGTTTTCAAAAGAGTAAGTCTATTGTTTATATTCATACTCCTATTGGTTCGATTTAGAATAATTACACCCTGGAGTTGTTTTCAAAATGGGTACTTAATATTTATGCATCAGTTAATTTAAATATTTGAAGTGAGGAGGATTGATGTATCTAAAAGGGATAGGTACATTTTTACATTTCAATAAAACTGACGTTTTATGTCGAGAAAGAGATTTCTCTCTATTTAATGTTAGGATTTTGTATGACAGTTTGATTGTTTCAAGTAACTTGTTGAGTTATATTGCGGAATACAGAGGCTATAATATAGGTCGTCTTTAAATGTACTTCCCAATAGAATAACGTTTCCCAAGTGAAAGGGTTCATTTATCCAGAAACTAAAAACAAATTTAATTTCGATTATTTGATAAAATGTAGAGCGGTGCACTTTTAAATCGAACCAACACACAATCGATTTATTAATTTGTTTAAAGCTCCTTTAACGTTCCTTTTATAAAAAAAAGTTCAAATTTTGTAGGAAAAAATTTGCCGTTAGTTTTATTCTCAAACATTTTATTTGGTTTCTACAAGGCAATTTCTATGGTGCAATTTTGAAAAAAAAAAGTTACAGTAAATTTTAGGGGCATAACACCACTGAATTTTGGTATCCATTTTGAGCTTGAACGTTAAGTGTTAATTTGTGTTTGCATCAGTATATTTTGGAATTCAAAACATTCCACAGATGATGTGCTCTAAGGACAAAACCTAAGATCAAACGTGCATTTGAAAAGAGATTTTAAATTGCGTATGAAAAAATATTTTCAAAAGCTCGCTATCCTGAAGTCAAACTCTTGTGACATGAGAATAAGCGGTCTCATTTGGTCAAGAGTTATAGAAAATGTTCGACAATAAAAAGTAAATAAAATAATTCTATAAATCTTTCGGAACCATTTAACAAAAATATTAACAAAAGTACCCACATTTTTGTGTTTTTGGTTTTTTATGTTTTCATATTGTCAACTGATATATAGAATTACGTTTTAATCTGGTCGTTCGCAACTGGATAAAAATGCTTTTGTTACATAGAAACGTAAAGTATATCAAAATAAAATACAATTGATATCAATAACCACAAAAAGAGTATTATTTTGTCACCTTTCATGTAATATTTAACCGCCACGTTTGCCAACAGCATGAGAGATTCGAGATTTGAAATAAAGATTGAGTTGAGAGGGCTAGGTGAATAACAATGAATTGTCGAAGTGAAGCATATCAGATAAAATATAATTGTATAAGATGCGATTCCATTTGTTAAAACATTATTGTTGGAAGGTGAAAATCGATAACGAATTATAACGTAACAGCTACGCATATTATTTATCATGGTAGTATCTCCAATTCTCTGGTAATAATTTAAATTGAAAAGCATAAACTTAAATGAATTCAGCAAGATATCATTTTTTAGGAAAAGTTAAAAAAACAATAATCAATACATTAATTTTTAATGTGTGGCACAATTAATCCACACTGAAACATAAAGTGGCGAATAAACTTTCAAAAGTGGAAAAGACTTAACTCGGTGGCTTTTTTTGTTACTTGGAACGAAAAATTACATTTTGTTACGCTGGCTAATTACGCTGCTTTACCGGCTCTAGAAGGTATTATTAAAATTCACCACCCTGTAAATAGTGAAACTTGAAAACATTTTTTAAACATATTTCTGTGAAGTAAAAAAGGCGCTCAAAGGTTATTCATTTGATACTAATAAAAGCGTCATATTATATTTTAAAATTACTTTTGCAATACAAATTTCTGTCCTTATGACTGTAATATTCTTACAACAGTTTTATATTACGAACTTTAGCCTAAAAACATTTTTGTTTACGATCTGGTCTGAATACCAAAAACGAGAAATCCAACCTAATCCAATGGTGTTTTTTAATAGAAATTAAACCTGGAAGTAGCGAGAAAACATATTATTGCATTTCGGGTTATCTAATCTCTTACTTGGGAATAGTTTCAGATTTAAATTGTTGGATGGAGGAAGATTTCTGCTAGAGCGCCACGTAGGAAGAGTTATTCAGGGTAAAATTTGAAAATGAATTAGAGAGTCTCGATCGGGAAGTTTTTCTGATTTATTTGGTTACATTCAATCAGAAATATTTACTTTATAAAACTTCAACATTGCTGGATTTTTATGAAATCGTATTTAATAAGGAGTCACTTTACACACGATTTTTGATACCATAAAAGACGACTACCTCATAAAATTAGATAAAAATATCAATGTCTTGAAAGCATATTGCGATAAAAACCACGGCACCAGGAAACTTGTTAAAAATATCCCTGAATCAAAACAGATCTCCAAAAAGTGGATTTTAATGGTGTTGGATCTAAAGTTAATGTACTAAATTGGAGTCCCGACGCTTCTTGTATATAGAATAGAATGGGAAAATCTCCTGAGATTAAAACAATTCCTTATTTTTATGTTTGTATATCAAAATTTGTCAACTTTAAAATCGATTTTCTTAGCAATTTATCAAAATTTTAAATTTATCCATAGTACATTCATCTTATTTTAGAAACTAAAAAATGCAAGACAATATGTTGCATTTTCTGTTATTTTCAAAAACTTTTCTATGAATCATTTAATACTGAGGGCTTTAAGTTCGTAAATATATCTATTACAATTTTAGGGGACGGTCAAAAACCCGAATTTGGATTTTCATGATTTTTGAAGTGAATTATGAAAGATATAAAAAAATAATTTGCGGTCGGCCCACAAATTTTGGAAAAAGCAACTTTAAAAATTAAAAATTGGTCGTAGTTGCGTTAATCAAAACTGACCGCTTCGGCCGCTACAGGCCGTTTTGAAAAACTCTTTACTCTTTAAAAATATCCCCTAGACCGGTCCTACTTTTAAAAATTGAAGATGTTAACCCGACAGATAGCAAGGAGCGATTGCAGTAAGTCGGTGTTGACCCACCTAGAGTACACGCAAAGCATAAATTTATTACGTAATATTGCGCAGTAATACATTCACATGTATTTCTTATGGGAATATGTTAATTTCAAATTTAAATTGTGAGTTTATTAAAGGATCTACCGAAACCTACTTCACCTTATTAAAAGTCTTGTATTTTAGTAATTTATTGTTTGATCAAGCCATTTTTATAGGAAAAAGTGTACTTTTAAGTTCGGGAACCCCAATTTTAGTATCGACTCCCCAGCCTCTTAAATTATGTTTTCTAGTTTTATTTTGGGATTAGTTACGTAAATTTAAGAGAGCAAATTGGCTAGAGTTAATATTCCCAAATGGAAAGTACACTTTTCCTTAAAAATAGCTTCATCAAACGAAAGAGGACTTAATACAAGACATTTAAAGCAAGGTAGAATTTGAGGGAACGGTCACAATTCCCAAACTGCAATTTTCAGAAGTTTTGAAAGCAATTATGAAAGATAATAATGCAATGAATACATAAAAAAATAAAATTTGCAGTCGGTTCACAATTTTTGGAAAAAATTGCTTTAAAAATTAATTTGGAATGCAATTTTCTTATTGGGTCTTTTCAAACCGTGCGCCCATCAAAACCTAAAAATTAAATTTTAGAGTAAATTGTAACATAATTGTAAATTGGTAGTGAAGCCAATGGCTTTGCAATAATTAAAAAAACATCTCTAGGCCCGGCAGAACCTGAAATTATCAAACTTCAATCGGCAGAGCCGACCGATTCAATGGTAAAATAATAAATCTTATGCCCGGTTTCACAAACGTTTAAACTGCGATTATATTATTTAAGCCTATAATGTTTAAGCCTAAATTTAAGCCGAAATCGTAGTTTAAATGTTTGTGAAACCGGGCATTAAACTCATGCTCGTTGCACCGCTTTTGGCTTAAGTAAAATTTAAGACTTGCCAATTTATTATTACAGAAATTTAAAAATTTAAAACTAATAAAATAAACTACTCAATTCGGGGTCTGGGGTGTGGAACACCCTCCAGTGCCAAATTTTGAATGAAGAACATTGCAAAACTCCCAGAACTCCCGACCGAGTAGTTTACTTTTAACAGAAATAACCTGAAGATCTCCGTTGCAGGGGCACTGGAGGGTGTTATCCACACCCCAAACCCGGTTTAAATAATTAATTTTATTAAAAGTGAATTAAATATTTAAGCATATCCCAAGTTTTTAAAATTAGCTATGGCCAAGTAAATGTGTTTAATTCATAATCTGACAATTAATCACAAACTGCATAATTATAAATTGCGTACCCCTGAAATAGATCTCTGCAACGGAGATCTTCAGTTTACTTCTTATAAAAATAAACTATTCAATTCGGGGTCTGGGGTGTGGAACACCCTCCAGTGCACAAATTTTGGAATGAGAAATATTGCAGCACTCCCAAAACTCCCGACCGAGTAGTTTACTTTTTATCAGAAGTAACCTGAACTCTCTCGTTGCAGGCACTGGAGGTGTCCACACCCCACACCCCAGTTTACATAATTAATGTTTATTAAAAGTGAATTAAATATTTAAGCATATCCCAAGTTTTTAAAATTAGTTTAGCCAAGTAAATGTGTTTAATTCATAATCTGACAATTAATCATAAACTGCATAATTATAAATTCCGTACCCCTGGGAAATAGATTTCTGCAACAGGAGATCTTCAGTTCACTTCTAATAAAATAAACTACTCAATCCGGGGGTCTGGGGGGTGTGGAACACCCTCCAGTGCACAAATTTTGGAATGAAGATCATTGCAGAACCCCCAAAACTCTCGACCGAGTAGTTTACTTTTTATCAGAAGTAACCTGAAGATCTCCCGTTGCAGAGGCACTGGAGGGTGTTCCACACCCCCAGACCCCCCGGTTTAAATAATTAGTTTTTATTAAAAGTGAATTAAATATTAAGCATATCCCAAGTTTTTAAAATTAACTATGGCCTAATTTAAATGTGTTTAATTCATAATCTGACAATTAATCATAAACTGCATAATTATAAATTCCATACCTTCTAGGAGGTAGATCTCAGCAACGGAGATCTTCAGTTTACTTCTAATAAAATAAACTACTCAATCCGGGGTCTGGGGTGTGGAACACCCTCCAGTGCACAAATTTGGAATGAAGATCATTGCAGAACCCCCAAAACTCCCGACCGAGTAGTTTACTTTTATCAAAAGTAACCTGAAGATCTCCCGTTGCAGAGGCAAAGGAGGTGTTTCACACCCCAGACCCCCGGTTTAAAGAATTAATTTTTATTAAAGTGAATTAAATATTTAAGCATATCCCAAGTTTTTAAAATTAGCTATGGCCAAGTAAATGTGTTTAATTCATAATCTGACAATTAATCATAAACTGCATAATTATAAATTCCATACCCTCTAGGAGGTAGATCTCTGCAACGGAGATCTTCAGTTTACTGATGAAAAATAAACTACTCGATCCGGGGGTGTGGAACACCCTCCAGTACTCAAGTTTTGGAATCTCGATAAGTCTCTGAAATACCGATGCAGTGCGTGAAATACAATGAAGTATCGTGAATTATTGATGAAGTACGGTAAATTACTGGTAAAGCACGTGAAGTTAATTGTACATGATTTCCTCTAGCGGTTGACCCCTCGGATAAAAATGTTGCAGCGGAAACCTGGAATTGGAAGAAGAGGTATCGGGCGTTCTAAAATAAGATGTGGGGACGAGATGAAGAAGCCGACAAGTGTTGGTTGGATGACAGTGATGGAGAACTGAGGAAGATGTCAGTGAAAGCCTAAGCTAAAATGTAAAGGTTACCAGCATGAAATTTAGTATAATTTCATTTAACAAATATGCGGGGCATAAATTTCAATATAACAGCTTACAATTTTTTTAATGTTTTACAAATAGAAGTATACGATTTGCTGAAAACCTTTCCAAAACCAAAGCGTGTTTAATAATGCGATACAATTGAAAAGTTTATTAAATCTAAAAAGGACGTTTGAGGAAATCGAAAAGTAGGTTTGTAATTAAGGGTGGTTAATTTAGTTACAAAATTTTGTTAAGTTTGTTAAGATTCGATTAGAATCAGGTACGAGGGCGAAACTGGTAATTAACAGACACCCAATTTTATTAAACGATTTTACTCCATTTTAAAAAGCTCAACAGCGTCAAGTAGCGCTGAATTTCCGTGTAAGCGCGCTAAACCATCGCTCGTAATTTTTAAACTAATAGGTACTTGTATGATTTGAATAGGTAAAAAATTGCTAGTTGTTCGGGGTTCTGCAGTTCCGTTCGAACCTTTTAAATTTTATATGCGCAATATTTCACAACGCTGACAGAATTGACTGTAGATTTTCTACTGTTTAAATGGCGGGCCAAAAAATTGCGCCAGTTGGGATCGACAGGATAATTTATAAGAATTACATATTATGTAATATTATGTACTTTGCATGTTATTTTATTAAAATTTTAATTATTGTAATATAACCGGAATTGTTGAAAATTAAATTCGGGATAATGGGTTGTTTAATCCGAGTATAAGTAATATTTGTAGCTTCCAGGACGCGTGTTTCCGGGACACATAATTATAGTTATTATAATCAAAATTATAACGTAGTAATAATAATTGATAAGTGTAAATTATGGTAAAATTGGTTTGTTATGTTTGTTGTAACAGTGGAAATTAATTGAAATACGAACAAGCAAAACCATTCTTGTGGTCGACCGTAACCAATAAAAGTTTATAGGATATAGGGATTTCTGCATGATTGAATCATATCTATAAAGCAATTTACATATGTCGGTTTAAATAGGGAGAATGTTTCAATACATTTTTTGACAATATGACAAATTTATATTCGCAGTCATACTCTTTCACATTTATAATACAAAATGCAAACTTCACTCTGAATTGTACAAAAATGTTGGAAATATAACAAATTTGATTTAATGTTAACGAATTCCCACGTGCTTTCTCTTGTGATTTGTAAATTTAAAACACTGCAGAGATTTTGCTCGGCATGGAACTGTCAGGATAGGGTAGAAAAGTATGACAATCTCGTTAGTTTAACCTTCTTTGTTGTAGAGTTTGTGTACAATATTAGAAATGGACAAAATTTCCATGTTTGGAAATATCGCAAAATTTCTTATGATAAATAATTTAATAGTAAAAATTCGTTAATAAACCTAGACTATTCTTGAAATGTTTTCAAAAATTAAATTTTTGCCGATCGATTGCTATATCGTAATCATGTACTGAACTTTTTAAGTCGAGCGTAGTGAGACTTCATCTTGTAGGGTTTCCATTTTGTTTAGAGGTATGGATTTTTAAATAATGTTGGTGGAATTCCTCATAAAAATAGTTTTAACGACCACAAAGTTTAGTTTAGAAGTTTAGTAGGTATCTACTTTTGTTGTAATTAAATAAAAATGAGTAGCTGCAGTTTAACAGTTTCCATGCGATGGTGCAATTTTAAAACAATATCGAACATCTCACCTGTTTTTTGTTCATATTCAAAAGTTTAGTTAATATTTTTGAATAGTTTACGTCCAGTGAGTGCATAATAGAATTTTATACAACAAGGGAATAAAGTTTCACTTTTGGTCACGAGAAGAAAGTGTTTGATGTAGCCAAATAAAGCAAAGTACATAACTTTATTTTCAACTTACGTATGCTACTTTTGCATATTTTATAGCAATTTTAACGCAATTTTTTAATATTTAAACAATCAAGTCGTATTATTTGTTCAATCTTATTTTGGTTAATCTACTTTTTTCCGTTGTTACTTTTTCGTCCTCTTTATGTTGTGGAATAAAAAGCGGTAGTTTGCTCTCCAAAAATACTCCGAAAGTAAGTATTTATTCTCAAAAATTTTATAGACTTTTTATGCACAAAAAATTAATGACGAATGTTACACCTAACAACTTTTGTAAAACTAAAAATTTACCATAATTTAGATTTTCCAAATTTATTTCCAAATATTTTAATTAGGATTGAAAAAATACGTTTTTTTTGTCAAAAATGCTTTTTTCAACTTTTGAGATTTTTGATCAACCTTCCGAAACATTTTAGTAAAGATTTCAGATATGTAATAATACAATTTTCGGCTAGAGTTAAGAATCCGAACTCGAAAATACACTTTTCCTTATAGAAATGGCTATACCAAACGAAAGAACACAAAATACAAGCTCTCTAAGGTGAGGATCAATCTTGTCGGAGTTGTAATAAGGCCACAATTTAATTTTGAAAATTGCAATTTTCCCATAAGAAATACATGTAAGTGTATTAAAATGAAAAGGTATCATTCATTCTGTTGGCGGTACGTGTGCTGTGACTGGGTCGACAGTGACTAGTGGTGGGGGGATACCAGTCGCTCTCAGAGATCTGCCGCGTCAACTTTCAAACTTTTCGAGTTGGAGCCGCTTAAGGGATGTTTTTAATGAGTTTAGCGCGTGTCAAAACCGCTCGTAGCCCCGTACGAGCCCCGGAGGGGCGAGGGCGGGTGCGGAGAGTAGGTTTTGACAGTGCAACCACCTCAGAAACGAATTCACACAAAAAGTGATTTTTTTTCGGAAATTTGTTGTCCGATCACAAATTTAATTCTTTTTATTAGCTAATTACACCATTATCTATCATAATTCGTCGTGAAAACTGAGAATCTGGTATATTTACTGTCGCCACATCCTCTTTCAACTTTGGGGCGGGGTTACAGTTCAAAGAGCCAATGATAAAATTGCATTCCGAATTAACTTTAAAGCCGTTTTTTTCAAAATTGTGTGAATATTCCGCAAATTTTATTTTTTTTATACGCTAATTAGACCCTTATCTTTCATAATCCACTTCAAAAATGGTAAAAATCCCGATTCGGGATTCTTAACCGGTCCCCAATTTTCAAATTTTACCACTATATTGTGTTTTACGTTTTCAGTTTTCACATTTAAATCAGATGTAAGATCAGTAACTCCAAAATCTCTCAAACAGCTATTTTCAGGCATAACGGAGTAAATTATTCAATTTTAGCCGCCATATTGGATCGGCCATTTCAAATTCTACTCTATCTTTAAAACCTCTACATCAGTGGTAGCTTGGTTTTACAAAATAAATTTTTAAATATAATTAGTTTTAAGTATTCCTGTTACAATATCATCATAGTATCACACAAATGTTTTAATTTAATGTGTCACATGGTTAATAAATGATTAGTTACTAATGGTCATTTTTGCAAAACAAGAAAATTTTTAAAACAACATAAAATGCAAAATAGCAAAGGGGACCAGGGAGGGAGAAGCTTGAAGTACCCCTCAGTGGGTTATGTCAACCTGCCCAAAAAATTATTGTAATATCATCAAGTTGCTGCATAATTTATAAACATTTAATGTTATGTTTTCCAATTTTGGAACACTGGGGAATATTCCATATGCCCAAACCCTCCGGTTTTTAAAATTATATGCTTTAGTTTGAGCTTTTTAAATTTGTGACTTAAAAATTTTTTAAGTTTAAGATAACTTATCAGTTTGAAGTAAACAAAATAAACTGAAAACTCCCAAAAATAGAAGGCAGAATTATGAAAAACAAGAAATTGAAAATAATAAAAATTTAAAAAAATTAACGTTTTTAGGAAAAAAAAGGAAACTTTTTAAAACAACATAAAATACAAATTATTGATTGAGTGTTGGGAGGGGAGAGGGTAAAGTATTAAAATAAAGTGTGTGTTTTTATTGTTTGTAGATATTTAAGCAACCCCTTCAGATATTACTGTAAAATTTTTGAAGTTATTTAGAAAAGCATCTGCTATTTTAACAAGAATTGTTTTTTTTTAAATTTCTAGGTACAGGGTGGTCAACTAAGAATTTCGATTTACAAGCGCTCAAAATTGTTTTGAATAGGAATAGAGAAGTGGAGTTGGTCTTAAACGAAGGAGGGCTCATGGAAATTCAGTCGCCATAATTACAGTCGCCATAATTACGCCAATGAAATGGTGAACCGATTTCAAGCGTACGACAACATTTTTTCTCTGATGAAGCCCATTTTCATCTGAACGGCTATGTAAACAAACAGAATTGCCGGTATTGGTCTTCAGAAAACCCCAAACAGAAACATGAAACTCAATTGCATAGTCTGAAGGTCACAGTTTGGTGTGCAATACACGCACAAGGCATTATTGGCCCGTACTTTTTCGAAGACGGACGCGGCCGAGCAGTAACAGTGGATTCTGATCGTTATGTGGACATGTTGAACAATTTTTTGAACCAGCCCTTCAAGACTTTGATGGATACAATCGGGACACTTGGTTTCAGCAAGACGGGGCCACTTGTCACACTTCAAATCGGTCTTTACCTGTTATTCAGGCGCTTTTCCTGAAAAATTGATTTCTCGGCGTGGAGACCTTCCATGGCCCCAGAAGCCCGGACTTGACACCTTGCGACTTTTACTTATGGGGATACCTCAAAGTGTAGTCTACCGCAACAATCCCCGCACTCTAATTGCGTTGAAGGAAAATATCCGCCAGGAAATTCAAGCCATCGGTCCAGAAACTTTGCGACGTGTTTTCTAAATTTCGGGGTTCGACTCGAAGAGTGCCAGCAGAAAAACGGTGGACATTTGGAGAGCGTAATTTTAAGAAATGAATTTCAAAGAGCTGAACATTATTTGTAAAAAAAATTAAAATTGACTTGAAAGTTTTGTTTTATTTCTCTTTTAAATCGGAATTCCTTAGTTGACCACCCTGTATAATATCAATTTTAAAAAAAGATGGGGGAACCCATGTAGCTTACCCTTTAGTTTAATCCTATAGTACTGACCTAATGAATGTTTTAAAACGATAAAATGCTTTGGTCGAATTTTTGTAAAACACAACACTTAGAACTAGATTGCCAAGATTGTGCGACCTTAAGGCCGCATCAAAAGATTTTGAACTGATTTTATTGCAATAGTGACTGAAATGTCATGTTGCCATAGCAACGGCCAATATGCTAAAATATTTAAGTCACCGCTGAAAAATTAAATTGTACAAACCGGAAAATCTGAAGGATATGGAATACCTTTCAATGACCTAGTAACGGGAGGCATAACATTTAATGCTTAAAATAATGCAGAAACTATATGATGCCGATTTAGTGTTTTAGGGACTGATAAAATTGGGGTCTAGTCTTATTAGCCGTTTATTTTATATTGTTGAAAAATCCACTTTACTTCAACTATTCTTGGATAGTCTATAGTTCCCCGCCCCAATCTACATCCATATGGGTCTAATTTAAACGGGAGGTATTTGACTATGCTGGTGCCTCTCAAGCTAAATTGATTACAAGCCGCCGCCGCTTTTCATCAATGTGAATTTATTGCAACAGTACAAATATTGAATTTTACTCGCTTTTTGGAAATAACGACAGCGTGGTCGTTTCTCCGCGTTTCAATTCTTAGAAACGGACAAATTAATTAAAAGTTTTTAAATTTTTATAATATTAAATTTGACATTAGAGATTTTCTAAAATTTAAGTTTTTCTTAAATGGTGCGGTGCAACCGGGTATTAGAAGCTTAGACAATTCGGAGTCACCTAATTTATCTGGTCGTTAAAACGGATTGTGTCTTGAGATATTCGTGAGCTTAGTTTTGATTTGCTTATTGTCGAATAATTAAAATAATTTACATAAGTAAAATATCAGAATTAAATAATTTTACAAGAAAAATTTTGGAACCTCGATTTTTTATCGAATAAATGATAAACAAAGAACAAAATACCGCAATGTATAATTATTAACATATGAAGTTTACTTAGATATTATTGTAAACATAACCCAAAGCAAGAGCAGTAAAGGAGAAGTACAGTTTGTTATTCCACGTGTAAAATTAACAATTTTCCCCTATGCAATCTGGAACGTGCGACATGTCATCACCGTTAATATTTACAAATATTTAACAATACTGTAAATGCTAGTATGCACTACTCTGTACTTCACCTAAAAAACAAGGTAGGTGTCTATTCTTGGCAGTTTTTAACCTTTTTTTTACTTTTATTTATCTATAAATGTTCAATTAATCTAAAATCGATCAAATCTAGTAAATTTAAATTTGTACCATCTCTGTGCTTTGGAAGGCACGTAAAGCCGGTGGTCTCCTCACAAGGTGCTGACAACATCTTTGAGGTATTAAGTGCTGGAGTATCTTCTTGAATAACAAATCTCAATTTTCCTATAAAACCATCGAATAAACTTATGGAAAAAGAAAAAATTGAAATCTTCTCAATGAACACCAGGGTTACATCTGATATTATTTGCTGACGTGATGGTGGAATGATGCAGAGAAAGAGCTGAAGTTAATATTTTGCAGAAAAACCCTAAAACGACTACAACGAACGACTTCTTTATTGCTTCTCATACCCTTTAGCACGTTTAGATGAATACAGAAGGATACGCCATGGTCATATTGGATAGATGATTAGATCAAAGAAATTAGATCTTCAGTTTACTTTTAATAAAATTAAACTACTCAATCCGGGGGTCTGGGGGTGTGGAACACCTCCAGTGCAATGAAGAACATTGCAGAACATGCAGAACCCCCAGAACGAGTAGTTTACTTTTTATCAGAAGTAAACTGAAGATCTCCCGTTACAGAGGCACTGGAGGGTGTTCCACACCCCCAGACCCCCGGTTTAAATAATTTATTTTATTAAAGTGAATTAAATATTTAAGCATATCTCAAGTTTATTAAAATTAGCTATGGCCAAGTAAACGCGTTTAATTCGTAATCTGACAATTAATTATTATAAACTGCGTAATTATAAATTCCGCATCCCTGGGAGGCAGATCTTTGCAACAAAATAAAAATAAACTGCTTAATCCGGAAGGTTTGCGGGTTGTGGAACACCTTCCAGTGCCTCTGAAACGGAAATCTTCAGTTTACTTCTGATAAAAATAAACTAATCGATACGGGAGGTGTGGAACACTCTCCAGTGCTCAAATTTTTTAATCTTGATGAGTCTCTGAAATACCGATTAAGTACGTGAAATACAATGAAGTATCGATGAATTAGGCGATAGTACGGTGAACTACTTGTGAAGTACGTGAAATCCCGTGAATTACTGCTGAATTATATGAAGTACGAAGAAGTATGGAAAATTTTGATGAAATACGTAAAGTGTGAAGTTAATTGTACACAATTTCCTCTAGCGGTTGACCCCTCGATTAGCTCTTTGGTATGTATATGTCGTTCTTCCGGAGATGTTTTAAGCTTACCCTCACCATTGTTCCACTCGAACATGTGACTATCCATGTATAGCTTTCTGTTTCCAATTCGTGTTTTCTTGCCTTTGTTAATCTCTTCCTTGGCACATTTTAGATCTGATTCTGTATTACTTTTTCTCTCTGCGTGAAGTCATTCTTTACATATACCTTTTTTCTTTTCAATCCGCTCTTGTTCAGCATTACTATTCGTAGTTTTACCCTCTTCCTTTATGACGTGCAAAGATATCTTGAAAGCAATCTTTGCGCTCTAAATGTGTTCTCCGCTTCCTGTATCTCCAAGTCCTTTGCCGCTCTTCCTGAATATTCAATCACCACTCCGCAAAATAATATTTAATATTCATTTAAAACAATATCAACTGTTGAAACTTGAGACTGCTGATAAACATATGAGTGCAAAGGACATCATAAAATGCATGAAACCAATCCTCGTTGAAAAGACTCTCATTTCATCATTGGCGTTGCACTAGCTGCACTAGTAGTGGAAGTAGAGCAGAAAAAGCAGCATATTATAAGATCTGTGTTAAAAAATATCTCTGTTTTGTGATTCCAATTTGTATGGGTTAGTTAGAATGTCTCGTCTTGCTAGTAAATGGGACGGACGTGGTTACGATCTATTTAAGTAGCCATTAAAAAAGTTTAAGAGTAACTACCTCACGTGGACGATGTGCACGTGAATACTTATGGTAATGTAAACATAATAATTATTATTGCAAATTTGAACCTACATTCAGGTTTCTTTCTAAATTAATAATAGTCACTCAATTTTTGCGGTTTATGGAATTTTTTAGTGATGTTACCTGCCTGTGCACTATCAGTACGTGCCTGTGTAGTTGAGATGAGTTAAACTGATGACTGATTAAGATATTTAATTCTAAAGCTCTTGTGTCGATAGAATCTAAGCATGTCGTTCTTGCAGAAGGGTTGAAATTAATGCAACGTCATCATCCTTATAAAGTAAATTATGTCAAGAAACTGCCAGATTTGAATTTGTTATATGGTTTCATAAAATCACAAAAATTTTAATTGTCAGAGAATATTTTTTTCGAGCTTCATAAATTTTAATTAATAATTTTGATTGTCAAATAATACAAAACTCATAACATAACAATCCTAAGGATGAATTTTAAAAATTAGAAACTGAAGAAATAATGTATTTTGATTTTTGCAATAATCAAAAAAATTGTGCATCGTATAAATTTTTTAATAAACTTCTTAATAATAAAATTTTGTTTTATAAAATCCGGAAATGAAAAATTACGTTGTACATCAAAATTAAGTTTTAATATACATTAAATTTTAACAAATTTCATTACATGATATGTATCTAGGGAAAAGTTTGTCAATGTATATTAAATTCCTCTTTTTGGTTTATGTGTTGGAAAGTTAAATTTGTGGAACCTTTAAATTTTTCGTTAAATTTACATTTCAAATTGATCTGTACGCAAATCTGAGTTGATGGTTTGTTTATCGATATGTAAATTTAGTAAACTGCCACAACGCAATATGCATAATAGTATTTGTGTGTTAAACTAACCAAATTTAATTGTTTGTAGAAATCACGCACCTAAGGGTATGAGAACTACAAATAATGGTCACACGAGTAGTAAACGATTTGAATAATTGTGGTAAAACTTTAACGCATTTCACAAATTGTCAATCAAATTGGATAAGCTAAGCTGCCAAATTTCTCATCAGCTAAAACTAAAAAATTTTTTTTCGAGTTCAGGTATAACAAATTAATTTTCATAATTTCGATCAGTAAACATCATACAATTGCCATTTTGGCGAGGATAAAATTTTTTATAGGGTGCATTTAAATCACTTTTATCCTCATTCTTACATCCTCGAGGAAGGACGGGAAATCTGTCACAGATGACGGAATTTAATTCATTTCATGTCGTTGATTTGATTTTCTCAGTGACAAATATGCGATCAAAAGCCGAACAAGGGGACTTCTTTTGAAAAGTATTACTAATTGAGTTGTTATTTGCGTCATTTGATTGAAGGTGGTTATAATCATTTTCAACGTTTTATTGCTTGTTATCTATATATGGTGCGAATATTTGCAGCATAAATAGTAGTAGATACTTTTAACAAAAACCGCTCTTTACGCATTTTCAAGCAAACTTTTAGTGGGGGTCCCGATAAAGTTTCTGCTTAAGAAAAATACTTAACATTTGATTAATTTTGCATTGCACAATTTACGAAAAACTTAAGTTTAAGAAAATAACACTGCCAATAAAATCCTCCGAATTATAAATATTGTAGTGACGCGAGTGTGAAATAAAATAATAATTAAATATTGTTTGAATGCAATAAATAATAAACAAATGATCGAGCTTCACGTGTAGATCGTAAAAATACGTGAAAACTTTTAATATATGCCCGGCGCCAATTTCGAACTTGATTTCGAAAAAAAAAATATTGAAATATTAATAATAAAAAAAAAAAATGTAAATGTTGCACAAATTTTAAATTTAAAAAACTTTATGTGAATTGACACTGTATTCCAAAATAGAACTCGACGGTAACCACATTCAACAGATACAAAATTATAACATAAAATGTCGATGAAAAAAAATTCAAGTTTATTAAAAAAATTAAAATATAATAACTGTACACCTGATGTGCATAAAAAAAAACAATTATTGTGCAGTGTTAAATAACTTGGCCATCAAATAAAATTTTTTTTCAAGTTCAAACCCTTTAAAGCAATTTTTTGAATTTCTGATTTCAAACGGCCATAGCTCCGATATTATTGATTTTTTAGACTTAATGGAATAGAACTTTTTCAAAATCACTCGATTATCTATAAATTAGGTTAAAATCTTCTATTGTCTAGGATAAACAGATTTCAAGTTATGAATTCAATTAAGAGAAGAAATGTCAAAAAAATTGCAAGTTTTATTTTATTTTTTTTGCGAATCCTGTATCTTTTAAACGAAACTACTTACAAAAAAACTAACGGCCCTATTAGGGTAAAAAATTTAACGGGCTATAACTTTAGTCTATTAACATTTTTTGGAAAACCAACCCATTTCAAAGAAAATCCCAAAATAATCAACAAGGTCGGTACAAAAAATTTAATAGTCATACAGGGTGTTTCCGAGTTTAATGTAAATCTTTGAGGTTGTGATAACGGAAACTTTTCTAAGACAAATTTTCAAATAAAATTTTTGTCCAAGTCCAAACCCTTACAAGTCCAGACATCCGACCCATTTCCGAAGGGAACTTGTTTCGGCGAAAAGTAGCTTGCAGGGAAGCCCGAGCGTTGGTTTTGCCGAAAAAAGCCCTGAAGATAGGTCGGCGGGGAGTTTTATTGGTAGCTGCCCGGTGAATAAATTACGAAAAAATTTGCCGGCAGTTCCTGGGGTAAACCGCCCGACGAATGAGTTCCGAGAGGTTTGAGCGGTAACTGACCGACGAGAAAACCTTCTGAAAACGCGACAGAGTTCCGTCGCGTTTAGTTGGAAGCCCAGAAATCGCGAGCTGGATGATGCTCATCGGTCCACCTTCTCGGGATCCTGGTCGCAAGATTGCAATTGTACAAATGTCCGTAAAATTTACTAAATTCGAGGTTACCTTCTGATGCCAAGAAGACGTTAAAGTCTTCAAGTCAAAACAGCGCTAATTTCTAGCGGTCGGGCTGGATTTCGACTCGAGAGAACATAAAAATCCCCGGTCGATCCTTATTCGACAGGATTAAATGCCTAAATAGGTCCGGGAATCGTATGCAATAGTTATCCCCCGCGGGCGTGAGATAAAGCACGCCCTGTCGCGGTATTAAACACAAACTTATCCCCTACGGGCGTAAGATAAAATGCGCGATAGGTGATGTACTAGGTGCATGAAGTAACTGACCTCCGAACAAATCGGAGACAAAGCAAATTACCCCTTTTTGCCACCGGACACTCACCCAATTTCAGATTCTCGGATTTGGGCCCAATTTTGGCAGGAAACTGTTTCATTTCCGCGGGAAACTGTTTTCACTCCGCGGGAAACCGTTTTCACTTGCGCGGGAAACTCTTATCACCTATAGGCTGCCGACCGGGGCGAAATGTTGGGGGAAGTAGCATTCGGAGAAGAATCGACCGGGGATTTTTACGTCCGCACGGGTCGAGAAACTTCCCGAATGTTGCTCGGAGCAAAAGTGTTGGAAGTAGTAACACCAATCTGCGTATAATCCTCTCGGTAAGCTCAGACTGGGGATTTTTACGTCCGCACGGGTTGAGAAACCTTCCGGATCTTATCGCGCATTTTATATCACGCCCGCTGGGGATAACTATCGCGTACAATACACAGAGGGGTTTTGCCAAGGATTTCCTGACAGGTAATTACGACCGGGGATTTTTACGTCCGCACGGGTCGAGAAACCTTTCGAACCCTATCGCGCATTTAATCTCACGCCCGCGGGGGATAAATATTGCGCTTTAGGAATCGGCGTAAATCACGTGTCTGTGTAATACCGCGCCTGCGGCGCGGTATTCAATCCTGTCGGGTAAGCTCAGACTGGGGATTTTTACGTCCGCGCGGGTCGAGAAACCTTTCGGATTTTATCGCGCATTTTATCTCACGCCCGCGGAGGATAACTATCGCGATCATTAACATATAGGTAGTTCGCCGAGCCGTGTGCGTCCTTGAGTTTTAACGAGGTCTCGCCTTTACACAAGACGAATCCCCAAGCGATCGGACGTCGACGACGGCGACGACGAAAAACCTCTTTTATATAAGTTACCTCTCGGGTAAGCTCAGACCGGGGACTTTTACGTCCTCTCAGGCCTAATTATAATCCCGGAGGATTTGTTCATGCACCACCACCTATTTCGCGCATTTTATCTCACGCCCGCGGGGGATAACTATCGCATGGGATTTCCGGACCTGTACAGGCACTTAATCCCGTCGGACCAGGAACGACCGGGGACTTTTCCGTCCTCTCGGGTAGAATCTAGCTCGAACGCTACAAATCCGCGCCGCTCGCCATCCGACCGGGGACTAAGACGTTCTCTCGGCGCCGGAAAGCGACCGACCGCAAATTATTACGGACAATTTTAATTTTGCGGCCAGGCTTCCAGGAGGGTCGACCTACGAGCGTCATCCAGCTAGCTATCTCTGGGTTTCCATAGAGACGCGACGGAACTCTGCCGCGCCTTCGGAAGGATTTCTCGTCTGTCAGTTACCGTTCCGCGCTCGACGCCCTCGGACTTCGTTCTCGGGCGCCGAATGCGCGGGAAACTGTTCTCACTACAATTCCCTCGGAACTCGTCGTCGGGCGGTTTTTCCCAGAAACTCCCCGATTTCGGCCCGAGAGGGCGTAAAAATCTCCGGTCGAATTTTTTCCGGGGGGCGATAGGTGATGTAGGTGCATGGACAAACCCCCCGGTTTCGATTTCGGCCTGAAAGGTCGTAAAAATTCCCGGTTGAATTTTCTCCGGGTACTTTCTTAAAATACGCAAATTAACTTACGACATTTTTCGTCTTCGCAGTTTTTTTTCTTCTCTCAAGATTTTGCTCCAAGCAACATACAATACGTGGTAGCAGTTTCCCGCAAAAATGAAGAAGTTTCCCGCTTACTGCGATTTTTCCTTTTCTCCGATTTGTTCGGAGGTCAGTTACCCCCGAAAACAGCCTTCTTACTTTTAAACTTAAAATCTTGGAAAAATCGCTTTTCAAAAAAAATCAATCCACATCTCAATGAGAATTTTATTGACATGGATGTATTTGCCAATTGTTCGTCTTCAAAATTTTATTTATGAAGATTAATCGCCGTATCGTCTTTTTATTAACGATTTTGTCACTAAATTTTCGTTCACTCTAATGTTTTCCGTAAGATTTTGGCTTCCTGTGACGTTATTTTATACTTAATTTTCCTAAACTGATGTTTTTCTTCAAGAAAATTTCCTGGTCGGTCCTATACTGTTAAATTTTTTTAATTTTGTTAAATCCGTGGTGTGGTGCTACATTTTGAATTCTTCTAAGGCACAAATGCGTTGTTACTCGATTCTGCTTGCTGTTAAACTTTTTCTCGTTAATGTCTCTCTACCCAAGTAAAGTTCCATTAATCACTGTCACCAAAATTATTTGAAACGAGTCGTGGCACTTTGATTAACCCGAAGTATATTGTTTATCTACCTTTAGCACTATATTGTCTTGGAAAACTCAACTTATTTACTTATCTAAATTAAAACTAAATATTTACAAAACTTAAAACTAAAACTGGATTTATTTCTAACAATGGAAATCAACAATGTAATTTTGGCCGTTCATTGATAAACTGTTTTGTATTTGTTGAATGTGTCGTAATGAAATTGACCGGACAATAATTCCTGGTAAGTTACGTTACCTTTTAATTTCAAATAACTAAATTTTAAATGTTTCAGGCTTTTCCGGTACTTGCTGAAGGCTTACTTAATACGAATAATGTCATGAAGTGACTAAAATTCGGGATCCTTGTAATCGTGACATTACAATATAAAAGTATAATATTAATTATTAAACTAATATATTATTAAATATTTAAAAAAATACTCGTGTTCGTTCGTAAAAATACGAATGTAAAGTGTTTTTATGCAAAATTTTTTAAATTTCTTTTCACCAAAAAATGTTCTAAACGTTTCACTAATTTTTGTGAAGTCAGATGCCATTCGCTTAGTCTAAGAAACTATCAGTACTTTGTGCAACTGATTGGTGCAATACCTTCGCTATTCTGATTATGTGTTCAATGTGCCGGAAGCCTAATAGAACTTCACATTACATAAAGCAAAGTAATAATTTATACAGCCGCAGTAAATTTAATGGCAACTTCTTGTAAAAGCAAAACCCACTTGTTTCACAGATTTAAATTATTGTAAAAGTGATGTAATATAAAAGCAATTCAGAACTTAATGTATCTTTAAAAATGCATTAGTAGATTGTATATGTGCTGTTGTAAACCACCAGAACGTAATCGTTAAAAAATAAAAGGACACTTTAAAAAGTGATCATTCGACTCGATTTGATAATGCCCCATAAATAATCTCCTTGTTTAAACCGCAGCGCGTTTAATCAAAGTGTACCAAATATTAATGACTATAAGTAAGGATTAAAATTATCAGAATAAAAAAGGTTGAGTTTCTGACTTACTGTTAACGGTAGTTTAGTAAATTGTGTTGTTGTAATTTAAAAAAAAATTGTAATATTTACTTAATGTTAGTAATGGAAGTTTCAGATTGCAACATTCATTTTATATAATAATAAACTTTATCTTACGCATTTTTCAGCGCCTCAAAATTTTTTGCGGTATTAATTTTTTAAACAAGCATAAGTTTTTGTTCCTAAAAGTATGGAAATATGTTCGAGCTCGAGAAACTTTAAATAATGTGCGGTTTTCGTCGAGTGACACTGAAAGTTCGTGGTTACGAAATAATTTTGCTGGTTAATATTATTAGCTAAACTTTTGTCAAATATTTTAATAATTTAAAAAACACCAATTGAGTCAGCAGTGACATGTAAAACATAACTCCCACGGAATTCTAATATCAATTTTGAAGTTTCCGAACTAGGTTAGCACCGCACTAAATAGATTAGCAAAATAATCACATAAAGGTTGACAAAAAATTATTTAAAAAATAATTTAAAAACCACAACGTTAGAAATTGATATACAAGGTTGTAACAAATTTAATTATTTGTTACTTCAATAATCAGCATGATTGTTTTGTTTTACCCTGTTTATTAAATTTTTTACATGAAAGTAGTGAACGCCATCTACAACCGATTGATGAAAGTGACGGTTAGTACGACATCCTTTTCACTTTTTTCACGTAAATCCGTGGCAAGTGCGTATTAGGTATAGTCGGGTATTGCATCGCATCTGGTATTAGCACGGAGAGCAGGACCGAACTAGCATTAATTTAATTATTGGACAACTCCTTTGAGCGGCCCCAGTTTTCAAGACATTTTTTTAACAAAGTATAAAATAAAAAAACATTATAAAGTAGAAAGAATTGACTTAGACCTGGTATTTACATTTTATAATGCTTTAAAGTGAATCCATACTTGCAAGACTTTGCAGCAACTTTTGAATTACTTCGCGATACTTACGCTAGTTCTAAACACATTTTTTCAACTCTAGGCGTTTCAATGCGACATGATATATAAACAAGGTGGGACTTGGATGATTGCAGTTCTTGGACTTCTATACCGCTACCTTTCTGGTTTACAATTAAATAATATAAAGTAGTAATTTTTATTTAAATTTATAATTTTTGTTATTAGTAACAGAAACCCGAGTAATCTGACTTAAAAATGATTTAAGAATGGCAAACATTTTTGAAACTCTACATGCAATATTCTAAGTATGGCATTTTCAAAATCGGCGATCACGATATATTGAAAACTACTGCATTGGTTTGTTTCAAATTTTATTATTTTTGTCTGTTTTTCGTAATCCACGCGATAAGTAGTTAATCCTTACTTTTTCATTGGCAACATAATTTTTCTAGGCTAGAGGATTAAATCTGAACTAAAAAGTACACTTTTTCCTATAAGAACCGCTTCATCAAACTAAAAAGCACAAAATACAGATCATTTAAGGCGAGGATGAATTTGGTAGGACTTCTATTAAGGCTACAATTCAATTTGAAAATTACTACATAAGAAACGCATGTAAGTATATTATTGCGTAATATTACGTCATAATTGAACACATTCTATCACAAGTACGTGCGTTGTAGGTGGGTCGACACTCACAACTGTCAATCGTTCCCTGGTATTTGTCGAGTAACATCTCTAATTTTCCGAGTAGGACCGGTCTAGGGGAATATTTTTAGTTAGTAAATTTTTTTCAAAACGATTTATAGCGGTCGGAGCAAAGCGCAGCCTTCAGGCCGTTTTGTCTAACGCAACCACTGCAAATCTCGAATTTTTAAAGCCGTATTTTTTTCAAAATTTGTTGACTGACCGCAAATTTTATTTTTATGCATTAATTAGATCCTTATCTTTCATAATCCACTTTAAAAATGCCCAAAATATTACCCTTCCTCTTTATCTGGAATATAAAAAAATATAAAAAAAATAATCTCATAATCATTTGAAAAGCGTTCATAACTCTGCCGGTCTGCCTTGCATTATTTTTTAAATATCTTGTTAATGCATTTATGCGTCCGTCCGTCTGTCTTCCCGTCCACATTATTCAACTTCGACAAATTTTTGGAAAAAATTAAAGGGATTTTTGAAGGAGTTTCAAGTTAAAAATTCAAAACAAAATCAGATAATATAATTATTATAATTCACATGAACTCAGCGGGAGAGAGCTTAAAAATTAAAAATATTACAATTTGATTAATTAAATTTTTAGTTTTTAAAAATTGGTCATATTTTTTTAATAGGAGGCTCAGGAAACTTAAGTTAAAAATTCAATACATTTAATATTTTAGAATTTAAATCAACTGAAGGGGGAAGTCATGGGTAAAAATATAAATGTTAAAATTCCAATTTTTAGTTTATAAAAATTGATCATATTTTATAGCGGACGAGGGGCTTAAGTTACAGATTCAAAACAAAATAATTTATTGCCTCAGAATTTTATAATACATCAACGCAAGTAAGGGAGATTAATAACAATATCGAGGGGTCAACCGCTAGAAGAAATCGTGTACAATTAACTTCACACTTCACGTAATTCATGATAATTCTGTATACTTCTTCGTACTTCATTTAATTCAGCAGTAATTTACGGGACTTCACGTACTTCACCAGTAATTCACCGTATTTCATCAATAATTCACGGTACTTCACCTAATTCATCGATACTTCATTGTATTTCACGTACATCATTGGTATTTCAGAGACTTACCAAGATTCCAAAATTTGAGCAATGGAGGGTGTTCCACACCCCCCGGATCGAGTAGTTTATTTTTTATCAGAAGTAAACTGAAAATTTCCCGTTGCAAAGGCACAGGAAGACCCCTCCCCGGATTAAGTAGTTTATTTTTATTTTGTTGCAGAGATCTGCCTCCCAGGTATGGAATTTATAATTACGCAGTTTATAAGTAATTGTCACATTACGAATTAAACACATTTACGTGGCCAAAGCTAATTTTAATAAACTTGAGATAAGCTTAAAAATTAATTCACTTTTAATAAAATTAATTATTTAAACCGGGGTCTGGGTGTGGAACACCCTCCAGTGCCTCTGCAACGGAGATCTTCAGTTTACTTCTGATAAAAGTAAACTACTCGGTTGGGGTTTTGGGTTCTACAATGTTCTTCATTCCAAAATTTGTGCGCTGGAGGGTGTTCCACCCCCAGACCCCCGGATTGAATAGTTTATTTTTATCAGAAGTAAACTAAAGATCTCCCGTTGCAGAAGCACTGAGGGTGTTCCACGCCCCAGACTCTCCGGGAGTCGAGTTTTTTTTTTTTATCGAATAAATTGAAGATTTCCGTTCAAACTCGGATGTTCCACGTGAAGTACTTCATGTACTTCACATGAGATGTCGTGTACTTCATGAAATGTGTACAAATAACTTCACCAGCGGTTAACCCCTCGAACACTACAAATAGTAGTAAAATTTTATAAATTCAACTTTGGGTATACAAAAACGGTTCTTATTTAATAGGAAATAGAGAAGAAGGGGCCAATTAATTAATTGAAAATCAAATTAAAAATTCAATAAAAAATCATTTAATATTTTAGAATTTCCATCAATTCAAGAAAAGGGGGAGATTGAGAAAATTATATTTATAAATGTATTTTATTTAATAGAAAATGGAGAAGAAGGAGGCAATTAATTGAAAATCAAGTTAAAAATTCAATAAAAGATCGTTTAATAAATTAGAATTTCCATCAATTCAGGGGGGGAATTTTATTAATTAAATATAATTGATAAAATTATAAACATTAAAATTATACACATATAAATGGATGTTATTTAATACGAAATGAAGATTGACGCAATTAATTGAAAATAAAGTTAAAAATTCAATAATAAATCATTTAATATTTTAGAATTTCCATCAATTCAAGGGGGGGGATTGATAAAATTATATGCATATATAAATGCATCTTATTTAATACGAAATGGAGATTGACGCAATTAATTGAAAATCAAGTTAAAAATTCAATAAAAAATTTTTTAATATTTTAGAATTTCTATCAATTCAAGGGGAATTGATAAATAAAACTATATACATATATAAATGGATCTTATTTAATACGAAATGGAGATTGACGCAATTAATTGAAAATCAAGTTAAAAATTCAATAATAAATCATTTAATATTTTAGAATTTCCATCAATTCAAGGGGGATTGATAAAATTATATGCATATATAAATGCATCTTATTTAATACGAAATGGAGATTGACGCAATTAATTGAAAATCAAGTTAAAAATTCAATAATAAATTATTTAATATTTTAGAATTTCCATCAATTCAAGAGGGGATTGATAAAACTATATTTAAAAATGTGTCTTATTTAATAGGAAATGGAGGACGGCAATTAATTCAAAATAAGGTTAAAAATTCAATAAAAACATTATTTAGTATTTTAGAATTTCTATCAATTCAAGGGGGGAAGATTTAAAATATTATATATGCTAAAATTTAGAAAATTTATATAAAAAATATATTATAGAAATTATATATTTATTATTAACCGTTGCTGACAGCTCACAAATAATTTCGTTTTATTTTTATTTAACCTATTAATTTTGAAAATTTTAATTTAATAAAAAACTTCTTTTTGTAAATCGTTTATTAACTTGTGAAATTATGTATTTTAAAAATGTTTTTAAATTAAAAAAAAAATAAATATTGAGCATATTTAATAGAAGAGAGGAACTTAAGTAGAAAATTCAATAATAAACTAAGAGGGGGGGGGAGCTTTGATAAAATTAAAAACTTAAAATTTTATAAATTAACTTTTAGCCAGTTTACCACTTTTATAATTTTTGTTGAAAGTACCTTTGGCCTAGTTTTCCATTTTCTAAATTTCGTCCTATTTACCATTGGCCCAGTTTACTGTCAGCTTATTTTGTAACTTGGCAATATTTTTTACTGAATTTTAATTTGACTTTTTTGTATGATATTTTTCGATCCATATTTCGAATTAATCTTGACCTATTATTATTATACCTATGACGAGATCTTTAAGATGTTTTAAAAAAATGACAAAAATATTCTTTTCAATAGACAATAATTCTAAAAATTGTGTGATAGCATAATTTTATGAATGTAAAATGTAAAGTTCAAGAAAAACGAAATAAAACCATGAAATAACTACGAAATAAAAAAAAATCAGCAAAAAAATCGGTAGAAAAAATAAATAGAATAGAGATACAAGTTAATAACATAATGGTAACACTTCAAACCAATTAAATTATGGAAAATATTTGGCAAGAGTTCGAATTCGGAGTTCATAAATACACTTTTTCTATAGAGTCCGAGTGAATATGATAAAACCGCGACCCTATGCGGACACCTTGAACATCACTCGTAGTCCTTTCACTTTCGACATAATATTTCGTGATCCAACCTCACTTTAGATATTATAAATGTGCTTTATGTTGACATAAAATGGAAGTTTTATTACATTCATTTCAACCTATTCATTATGAATTTAAAACAATTCATCGTAACGTAGCTGACAGCTGATCGGTGTCGATAATATAGATAACTTAAATAAGCCTACCGCTGATTTAAATTATCACCACTTTTGGCGCTGGGTGGAAATTCACTCGGACTCTATAGAAATCGCTTTACCAAACGAAATAACAGAAAGAGTTTTGATAAACGCAACAACGTCAAGAGTCGGATTCACACAAAAAGTGAATTTTTTCCGAAATTTGTTGTCCGATCACAAATTTAATTTTTTTATTAGTTAATTAGACCATTGACCTTCATAATTCGTTGTAAAAAACAAGATTCTGGTATCTTTACTGGCCTTACAATCTATTTTAATTTCGGTGGGCGGGGTTACAGTTCAAAAGAGCCAATGACAAAATTGCATTTCAAATTAATTTTTAAAGCCGATTTTTTTCTAAAATTTGTTAACCAACCGCAAATTTAAATTTATATGCTAATTAGACCTCATCTTTCATATACCACTTCAAAAATGGTAAAAATCGCGATCAGAATTCGAACCGTCAAATTGTATGTATTGTTTAATTGTTAATTTAACTTGATTATTATTACCAATTTTAGTTTTACCCCAATTTTTCTTACATCATCAATTTTTAATCCTGCATTACTCCTTCGACCTCTTAACCTAATATTACCGGGATACGAAATTGTAAAATTAGGGTAAGGTTGGTTGAAAATTCGTGTTTTGAATATTTTTTATCGAATGCATTTTCAACTTACAAAAGAGTTTCCATCGACGTTACTTTAACACAAAGGTACGAAAGTTTAATATTGGCGCTACGTATATTCCATGTTTATATTATACTATGCAATGTGGAGTAGCTCATCAAAATCCATCGTATCTACCTACGTACGTAATATACATTTATAAAGAAAAATATTTCAATATTTCTGTAAAAGAACCGCACGCTCATTTGAACGATTTTCAAACAAGAATTGACTTGTGATGCAGTAGGCAAATTATAATTTAAATGAACACCCTTTTGGTCAAATCCTGTGGTAGGTGAATGGTATGTCAGATACAAGATTGAAGACAGAATAAGTTACTTGAGTGATGGTGTTAACAATGTCATTTTGTATACTGCGTTGGTGACTGATTGGCGTATATTGTAAATTTCATCATAAAATTTCTCGTTCGGTTTGTTTGCTATGCAAACAAAACGTAATAAAAGCAAAAATTGTTATCAGTTTTTTTTTAAAAAATTGAAATCAAAATTTTTGGTGCACCATCAAAATTGAAGGAAACAGACATTTCGAATTCCAATTACTACATCCATTCATTGGTGTGATGTTTTGATCGTTGTTTCGCTAGTAATTCGACTCATTTGCATTTTTTTATTTGCATGTTACACTGCTGATAATGTAATTTTGCCTTTTCCGTTTACTGCGAATATTCGCACCCTTTTATTTTCCCATATTGGCATTGTAAAATTTAAAAATAATATTGATCAAGTTTACCTTATTTCATGTCGGAGTTATCAACGCTCTCACAGTGTCATGTAAATCTGGAATAATAATTCGTTTATCTGGAACATTTCAACAAGCTGTGTTTGTTTATTATCAATAAAAGATTTGCATCGAAATTCGCATATGTCACCATGCAAATGTACACTTGTGCAATTTGCAAAATTTCTCCGCATTTTGCCAGTAGTATACAAAAAATAACATTTTTCACGCAATAAATACTATGTGGAAAATTATGGAGAGAGGTCCTTGGCACGATCGTTGAAATTGCATTAAAATTCACCCCTGGTAACTAGTTCAAAGTTTGGCTAATGTAACATAAAATAAAAGTGTGGTGTTAACTCACGTACGTCCAATAGATTAGCCTTCATCATTGGGATTAAGAAAGTGGCAATCTTTTGGCCAACTAAATACATTGAAATTCTCCATACACGATTGAAGGGGATTAACTCTTTCTCATCATAACATACTTTAAGAATTGGATAACTTTCCGAGTGTAAATTGCGTATTTATATTGCTGTTTTAGTTCTTCCTTCTTAAAGATAATTGGAAAAACCACGAGCGTAAAAGAAAAACCCAGTAATTTTTACGGCATTGTAAAGCTCTACCGAGCTTGAGGAGCTACTTATTTGTTATACAGAATGAAATCGGAATAAATTATTGTTAAGCTGTGAATTGAATGTTTAAAATGAACCCAGTTCATGATCGAGCTATGCAAATTACTTGTTAAACTTTCTGACAAGTAATCAAACTATTTCAAACTTAAATATAAATTATGCGTATTATAGGCAGATAAAAATTTTTATAAATTAATTATTTTTTCGAAAAACTTGAAACTAAAAAGAAAATAAATTGCTATCTTATAATCAAAGCATCAAAGCAAAAAAAAATAAAATCAAATTTTTAAATAAATCAGATTAAATTTTTTTCATACTAACACGAATTGCTGCTCCTGTTGTACAAACTCCTCCAATTTGGGGAATTATTTAATTGATTACATAAAATATTACGTCTTCGACTTTTTGCTATACAGTGTTTACACTATCTTTGTAATAACAAATGATGTTTTTCCTGTTTTCTATAAAAAGTTGCGTGGTTATACTGTAAGTCGAGTGTCAACACAGTTCTCAGCTTATGAAGCTGTTCTGTATCAATATCAACTTTTGAGTGCTTGCGTTTTCATTATTAACCTGCGAAATACACGCGAACTTCTAGTTCAGCTACAGTCAAACAAAAATATAATATTTCACTCAGCTGCTAATCGACTAATCAAATTAAAGAGTTACGTAGAAACAACCAATCGCAATCGACTTCCTGAGATAAATGCACTCACAAAAAGTAAACAAACAATGACGATATTGAAGAGTGCAACTTCCTGAATGAACGAACGCTTTCCTACATTAAATATTTAATTATTAATTTTTAATCGCGTTGAGAGAATAGTAAATACAACACGAAACAAAATAATGCAATAATTTTTACGTTAAATTAACCAAAATTGGAATTATTGCAATTTGAGATAAAACAATTTTTGTGAATTACATAATTTGGTGCATGCACTTAAGCGAGGGGTTGACCACCTGGTATATTTGGTGTACATAATTTTGTAAATGATTTGCAATTGTTTGCAAATTTCTGCAAATGTTTTGCAAATTTAGCAATTGTTTGCAAATTTTGCAAATGTGTGTAAATTTTTGCAAATGTGTGTAAATTTTTGCAAATGCCTGTAAATTTTTGCAAATGACTGCAAATCTTTGCAAATGACTGTAAATCTTTGCAAATGTCTGAAATCGTTTGCAAATTTTTGCAAATTATTGTAAATGCAAATTTGGTGTACACATTTTTGGTCAGTGGTCAACCACTGTAAATCTTAGAAATGACTGTAAATTTTTGCAAATTTATCCAATTGTTTGCAAATTTCTGCACATGTTTGCAAATATGTGTAAATTTTTGCAAATGTGTGTAAATTTTTGCAAATACTTGTAAATTTTTGTAAATGCCTGTAAATCTTTGCAACTGACTGTAAATGTTGAAATTGTTTGCAAATATCTATGTAAATTTTTACAAATGTTGCCAATTTTGCAAATGTTTTGCAAATTTTACAAATGTGTGCAAAATTTTTGCAAATGTGTGAAATATTTTGCAAATGCCTGTAAATTTTTGCAAATGCCTGTAATTCTTAGCAAATGACTCTAAATCTTTGCAAATGTCTGAAATTGTTTTGCAAAAATCTGTGTAATTCTTTGCAAATTTTTGCAATTTTTTACAAATTATTGTAAATGCAAATTTGGTGTACACATTTTTGGTTAGTGGTCAACCCCGCTGTAAATCTTGCAAATGACTGTAAATTTTTGCAAATTTATCCAATTGTTTGCAAATTTGGTTAAATTTTTACAAATGTGTGTAAGTTTTTGCAAATGTCTGTAAATTTCTACAAATGACTTTAAATCTTTGCAAATGTTTGTTAAATGTCTGAAATTATTTCAAATATCTGTGTAAATTTTTACAAATGTTTACAAGTTTTGCAAATGTGTAAATTTTACAAATGTGTAAGTTTTGCAAATGCTTGTAAATTTTGTAAATACCTGTAAATTATTGCAAATGACTGAAATGTCTGAAATTGTTTGCAAATATTTGTGTAAATTTACAAATGAAAATTTTGCAAATGTGTAAATTTACAAATTTTATGTAAAAGTTTTGGCAAATCGTACTAGTAACGAATTTCTAAAATGACTTTAAATTTTGAAATCGTATTAAATGTCAGGGGAACATTGTTTGAATATCTGAAAGCTTATTAAAATGTTTAAATTTTGAAGTTGTAATTTTAAAATCGTAACTTCAAGTTAATTAGACCCAAATAGCTAGAATAATTAGTTTGTTTAAATTCGAATAACTTCCAGAAAAATTTATTTTCAAGAAAACTAAAATGGCAGAGTACATAATTAACAAATTGATTGGAAAGCTATAAGCTATGAAACGACATTCTTATAATTATGTAGAAAATCGAAACTAGGTCTTAAGTTTAATAATTAATTGAATGATTTTAAATGGCTAACTTCAAGCATTTAGTTGTAACTACTTAAAATTAATGACCACTCGACTAAGTTTTCTTAATTGAAAACATAACTTCCAATAATCTGGTGAATTCGAACAAAGTAAATTCTAAGTAAAAATTTAGAGAAATGAATTAGTTATAATATAAGAAATTGATTAAAACACTAATTAACCTTATGAATCTCTAAATTTAGATATAAATTTTTCATGTTTTAGAATTTCGAAAGTGCTTCAAGTTCATTTTAATTTTAAATTTAAGTTTAAGAAAACGATATCTCAAGTTAACTAATATAATAACTTCTTAATTAATTAAATATTTAAGTTCGAGAAATTAGAACAAATCGAATAGAACCCACATTATATTCTTATAAATTCAGAAAATGCACGAGTCGATTCAGAACAAATAATTATTCTGAAGCTAAAAATTTTTAGAAAAATGCCACGAGTACAAAATACGTAAAACGAAATTGATCGAAAACACTAACTTATACAAATTAAACTCGTATTTTAAGTAGGGCAATCATTTTTTAGAATCTTCCGAAAGTCTTAAGTTAATAATTTTAAATTTTGAAGTTGTAATTTTGAAAATCATAACTTGAAGTTAATGATTATTGAACTCTTAATATTAAATTCAGTACTTTAAGTTTTGAGGTTTAAATTTGAAAACCATAACTTCCAATTTAATAGCAACACCAAAATTTGAATTTCAAGAAATTAAAAAAAATTACATAATTAAAAAAAATTGTTGGAAATGTTATTATTTAGTTAAAGAAAAGAAAAGAAAATAGATCTGGGTATAGGGAGATCAATTCCACACTGTGGAAAAGATCGAAACCTAGGTCATCCAGTAAGTTGTAGAAATTATAATTTTTGTGTGCTATTTTTTTTATTCGAGGATGTTGCTGAAAGCAGCCCTGCTATTCTGAATGTTTGCGTTGGTACTGTGTTGTGAAATGATATCTACTTGTTAGATTTACACTGGCCTATCTGTCACCTCCACTATATTTTCTTTTCAAAACATAACTTCCAGTTTTAATTTAATTCAAAATTGTAAGTTCTGAAGTTATAAATTTAAAAAAACATAACTTCAAATTATTAATTTATACAAGAAGTTGTAAATTTATAAATTACGACTTCAAGTTATTAATTTTATTCTTAATTTTTAGTTAACAATTTTACTTTCTGAAGTTTTAAATTTGAAAACCGTAACTTCAAGTTTTAATTTAATTCCGAATACTTTAAGTTCTAAAGTTATGAATATGAAATCTAAACAAGTTATTAATATAATAAATTTTGAATTTTTAGTTGACCATTTTAAGTTGCGAGGTTTTAAATTTAAAAACCATAACTGCAAGTTTTAATTTAATTCTGAGTTTCAAGTTGAGTGAAGGTTTTAAAATTGTGAATTTCAAAGTCATAACTTCCAGTTTGTAATTTAATTCTGAGTTTTAAGTTTAAGACTTCAAATTATGAAGTTGCGAATTTAAAAATTATAACTTCAATTTATAAATTTAATTCTGAATTTTATGTTCTGAAGTTGTGAATTTAAAAATTATAACTTCAAATTATTAACTTATTTTGAACTTGAATTTGAATACACTGTAAGTTTTAAAATTGTGAATTCAAAGTCATAACTTCAAGTTATTAATATAATAAATAAAAAAAATAAAATTTGGGGTCGAACCACAAATTTTGGAAAAAAGCGGCATTAAAGGAATGCGATCATTTTATGCATACCCTCATTCTCTCTTTTACTCGCACCTCCAGTTTTAACCCCGCCCATCAAAAATTAAAAAATTAAATTTTAATTGATTTAATGTTTAAAATGTATGATTGGAAGGTTAACGCCGCTTACGGCGGTGCCCACTGTGCCAAACATGCGGTCATACTAGAAATTTTATTTCTAGTTTATTGAAGTACAAGTGAAGTGTCATAAAGTTAGTAAATTTTTGGTGAATTACGTGAAGCTGAACCTAGCTTATGAGCATGCGCTACGGTCAATGTGTATCATAGATAAGACACGTGTATTCAATAATAATTATTTGATAGCAAATTAACTTACATCAGTGGATTTTCTTAACATTTTTTTTGTTTTAAACGTTGAATAGACCTTTGGCGGTCATTATTTAACTAATTAAAAGTTTTGGTCGTGGCTAGTTAAATAAAAACGGAGATAGAAGATCTTTAGTTTACTTTTGATTAAAAATAAACTACTCGATCCGGGGGTCTGGGGGGTATGGAACACTTTCCAGTGTACAAATTTTAAAATGAAAAACATTGCAGAACATGCAGACCCCTCCCCCAAGCCCCGGAATTAGTAGTTTATTTTTTATCAGAAGTAAACTGATGATCTCCCGTTGCAGAGGCACTGGAGGGTGTTTCCCCCAGATTCCCCGGATTGAGTAGTTTATTTTTTATCAGAAGTAAACTGAAGATCTCTCGTTGAAGAGGCACTGGAGGGTGTTCCACACCCCCCAGACCCCCCGGTTTAACTAATTTATTTTTATTAAAAGTAAATTAAATAATACTTAAGGATATCCCAAGTTTTTTAAAATTAGCTATGGCCAAGTAAATGTGTTTAATTCGTAATCTGACAATTAATTATAAACTGCGTAATTATAAATTCCGTACCCCCTTGGGATAGATTTCTGCATCGGAAATTTTCAGTTTACCTCTGATAAAAATAAACTACTCAATCCGGGGGTCTGGGGTGTGAACACCCTCAGTGCCTCTGAAAAGGGGTCAATTAGAGAAATCGTGTCAATTAACTTATAGTACCTAAAATTCTCAACTTTTTGATCCTAAATAATTGAGAGTTAATAATTCAGTAATTACATCGATCTTTCAGCGTGACTTCAAGTTAACTTACGAAAAACCTTAAGCATTGGAAAATTAAAAATAACTTGAAACCTATTATAATTTAATTTTATCAGAATAACTTTGAGATTCCTACTTTGAAAACAATTATTTAATTTTAAGTTAACCTTTAATTTCGTTATGTTTTATAATTCAAATTTTAATTAATTTAATTGAATTTAATTTGAGTACCTTTTATTGAATTTGAAATTATAACTTCAAATAATAATTTAAACAATTTAAATTTATAATTGTTCAATTTTAATTTTATTCTGAATTAGTTAAATTACAATCCGTTACCTGAGCGAAGTACATTTTCTATAGAAATGGCTTTATCAAACAAAAGAACGAAAAATTCATTATTTAACTTTTAAGAACTTATGGATTGTAATAACACGTTCAAATTGAACATCCATCTTCAAAAGAAATCTTCAGTAATTAATTTATGATTAAATAAATATAGCTGAGTTTGCATGCTCGCAGTCTCATCGTAAATTTTAAGCAACTGTAAGTATCACTTCAGACATAGTGAATATTTCGAAAATTATGCCGATACAAATTTGAATTGTTTATTTATTATTACTTTTTAAACATTAAACAATGGGATTATGTGAATTGTAATTTGAAACCATTTAATTTTGACGGGGTTACATTAAGACAATGAAAATTCATTCAAATTAAGTAGGTATACCTAAATTTGTGGATCGAATCGTATTATTGTTATGAGTCTCTTTTTTTTATAATTTACAAGAATTAGATGAAAATAATAGTGAGGAATTTCAACAAGATGTTCTAATTCTACGTTAACCTTCAGTTATTTACATTTGAATTTTAATACTTTAATTAAAGTTTAAATTTAAAATAAACTTAAATTATTAATGTAAATTCAATATTTATTTAATTAATAAATAATTATAATATTTAAAATTTTAATTTGAAAAATTAATAATTATTTAAATTTAAATTTAAAATATTTTATACTATAAAAATTTAATTTTTATAATTTAAGTTTAATTATTAATTTAATCTGCAATTTTATAAATTTCGATTGTTTACAATTTTACTTTCTGAGGTTTTAAATTTCAAATTTTAATTTAATTCCAAACTCCAAGTCAATACTTTAAGTTCTGAAGTTGTGAATTTGAAAATTAAAACTTTAATTTATAAATTTTATTATGAATTTTAAGTTTAGTACTATAAGTTCTGAAGTTGTAAGTTTAGAAATTAGAACTACAAGTTATTGCATTAATCGATAGAATAGCTATTTACGCAACAAGTTATTAAAATGCTTTTTACGTTCTAAGCGTGATATTTTTGATTGAAACGTAATATTTACTATTGTTGACCTAGCTTTGGGTGAAAAATTAATATGTACCCAACTCGTAAACTTATTTCGCTTTTATTTACTACGAAGTTAGCGAGCCAGCTTGCAAAATATAAATTATGCCAACGTCAATATCAGTGGGTATTATTTTAAATTTAAAGGTACGAATATTAATTACATTTTAAAGTAATTACATTTGCTGACATTAAAACTTATTTTACTTGTTTCAATAACCCTCGCGGAGAAACAAATTAATATAATTTCATTTAAAATCGAGAAGTGCTTATCAAACCACTCAGACCTAGAAACTAAATTCAATAATTTTAGAATGGCTTGGTATCTTACTTTGTGATCTCAAGTGGGATAATTCTTAAATAAACTTTCCGCGTTGTTTCCGAGTGTCATTGTCAATAAGAAGTTGCTTTGTAATCACATCGACATGATAGGTACTTTACTTTCAAGTGGAGGTTGCAAAAAATAACCGTTATTTTTATTCAAAATTTATAATTAGAATACTCTCAATGTTTTAATTCAGCATCCCTTTAGTTGGATTACTCTCGTATTGGTCCTAACAAACAAGGGAATTTAAAGGATTTGTATGTTGTAGCATGTTAAGTACATTATTCGGAAGGTCCGGGTTTGAAACTATTTAACACCCTCAATAAATGATTTGTAAATCCGTTGTATCGTACAATTCAAGACGATTATGATTAATGCATAAATTGTCTAGGTGTTGGTAATCATAATATTTGAATAGGTTTACTCTTCAATTGACGCGCCCCAAGCGTAAATTTGGATTAACATAATTATAATAATAGTTAAATAAGCGACACCGTGTTTTGGGTATTTATTAGCTCTCCTAGTTTGTTGATGTTAATATTGCTCTTATAAATATCAATAAAATTGTTTTACTTATAGTAGGTACGTGCTATAATACCCTTTAGTCCCATTATAAAACAATTAGTGCATTAGCGGAAATCATAACAATTGAAAATCTATTTACATTATTATCACAACATTTGCCTGGGAATTACGTTGCAAAATTTAAAATCAAAATTTTTAATCAAAAATTTCAATGAAAACTATTAAAATCTCTTACTTAAAAAAAACTTGCAAATATAGCGCTGGGGGATAATTTAAGCTTTCAGTTAATAAAAATCTGTTTACCTAAAGTTATCGTAGCTGTAACAGGCTTTTCCTCAGTTAAATCTCTCTCGAGTTGATTTTACAAAATTGTTCGGATGAAAATTTCAGATAATCATAAGAATTTTATGCATATATACTGAGTAGTTTATTAATGCTACATAAACATCTTGAAGCAATTTTATCCTATTATAAACTACGAAACGTGCAATTTCTATTCAATGGTAAAACAAAATTTCTCCTGTATCCGCTCGGGGCCTATTTATTGAATAAATTCTAATCCCAAATCGCCCCAACACCGAAATTTGGTCTGAACAAATGAAAACGTAGAAGTGACTCGATCTAATGTTCTAATTTAAATGGGTATGCATTTGATAAATTTTTAAATAGGTAGTTAGTTCTGTAAATTCTTAATTATCTATGTATCATTAAAATTTTGGCAAATTTAATTAATCTTTATTTACGCTCGAAAATCGTGTAAATAAATTTAAACCATTATGAAAATGGTATTGAAATACTAATAAAATCGTTTTATATTTTAATCTCCATTGAATAAATGACGAAAAATTTTGTTAAGATACAGTTTCGATTAAAGTCCACGAAATAGTTTGCAAGTTTTATCAAAATTTTAGTCTAATGTCAAAAAAATTAATTTAACAATTGAGGCTGTACAATAATGTTTAGTTTATAACTTTCAAGACTAAACTCGGTCAGATTACAAGTATCTTTCGTAAATTGTGTAAATTTAATTATTTAAATACTAAACATCTTTAGATTCTTAGACAGGATAAGATCTAAAATGCTAAGGGCAAATTTCTCTAACATTTCTGCACACTAACCTGTTTCTATAGTTTTTATTGAAAATACTTTGCTATAAATATAGCTTCAATGGAGTTCGCTATAGGATATGGTAACCAATTTTTATGGCCCATTTTGGATGATATGGGTGTGGAAGACTTGTGGTTTCAACAGGATGGAGCTACGTGATACATCGAGAAACAATTTCAACTATTGAAAACTAAATTTAACGGGCTTTAATTTCAAAAGTGACGTCAACTGGCCAGCAAGATTTATTTAACGCCATTGTACTTCGTGGGGCTATTTTTTGAAAGATAATTTTACGCGAATAATCCACAAACAATTTCTGAACTAAAACAAAATCGAAGCCGTCATCCGAGAAATGTTCGCAATTATGCAAAACTGTTTCGAAAATTTTGTTAAAAGAATCGACGTCTGCGTAGTCGTAACAATTTAATATTGTTTTATTATAAATGTTCAAGCCCCTACAACATATTTCAGTAGAGAATTAGAAAATTTTCATACAAAATATGTGTTTCTTTTAAAATTTAAAACAACCTGATTGGTAGACCCTTTACTTTGGGACTGGGAAAAATAAAATGCATTGGTGACTAAAATTTTAATTAGGTACCTTATTTTTGGTAGAACTTCTTACATTATTTAGTATCCATTAAAATTTTGGCAAAACTTATTAATTCTCCGTTAACTTTGAGTTCATATACGTACGGTAAATATTGTAAACGCATTTATGCAACAAATTGGTATTGAAATCTATAAATATGTTATATAATTTAATTGCCAATGGGAATTTAAATACGAAAACCTACCCTTTATGTTAATTTGATACAGAATTTCGATTTAAAGTCCAGGAGTAGAGTTTAGCAAAGTTTTGACTAAAAATTTTAGTTTCTTTCATAAAAATAAAAAAATTGTTGAAGTGATATCCAATAATTTAGTTTATAGCTTTCGTACCAGGCTCCGCCCGATTTTCAAGTTGTCTTTCGTGAAATGGTAAAATTTAAGTTATTTAAGATCGATCCTACAGACATCTTTAGTTCTTTTGACAGCTGCCACAAGATCTAAATGGCTTAAGGGCAAATGTTTGTGCTCTTGTGAACATTTCGTGGTTACTACTAACCTGTTTCTATATTTTTTGTGCTAGAACAATTTACTAAATTGTAAATAAAAATAATAGTTCTGGTAATAAATAGAGAACTGGAGTATCCTAATTAGAGAATCTGTAATCGGGCATATCTAAAGTTGGCAAACTTACATTTTAGGGTTTTTATCGGTCGTAGTTTACATTACGTACCATTTGTATCGCACTGGTAAACTTGAATTCAAGCCAAGAACAGCAATAACAGCAATTCTCCGAGTGACGGAGTTAACGGTTGGAACAAGCTGTGATCTATGCGTGGTTACAACTTGATAAATGGTACAATTAACTGCTCGTTAAAAATTTAAGTCAGTTGAAATAACCTCTTGTGCTGAACTTGTTGTCTTTTCGGTTAGCTAAGTCAAGAATGCTATAAAGCAGGTGACCGTCAGCCGTATGGAGAACATCTTATTTTCGTCATTCACGCATTTAAATCACTCAATTTTTTATTCCTTTCAGATTTTTACAAAGCGTTCTCGATTTTTAAATTTAATAATCGGGAGCATCGTTAATTCAAATCAGATAATTTTTAATGCTCGTTCGTATAACTTCTTTTCGTGTAAAGTGTAAATGATATAATGCTATGAATGCTTTTCAAGTCAGTAATCCGATCAATTGTTCGTTTCACAATTCTAACAATAATTGAAAGTGAATTAAATCAATCACAATAAAGTTCCATTTTCTTACAAAAAAACGTAACAATGTCAATTTTACAATTGAATTCAACACTTTTTTCTGATTGAGTGGAAATTCGCAAGGAGATTGCGAATAAAGGTTTTATCCGAACTACTAGTAACCAAGTAAAGATATTGCTAGGTGAAATCGAACCATGTAATACAAGAATTTAAAACAATCAGGCAATTTAACGAAGCCGGATTGCTTCTCGAGAAACACAAGAAAATTTAGAATATAAAAAATAAGAATAATTATTGGTGACGGTCTAAACTTTACTTTAGGGCTTTAAATTATTAAATCTTGTGCTTACCTTAGCAGGATTAAATGCATTTGAAAACTGCTCAAAATTAAAACTGCAAAAGGTAATTAAGAAACGGGGACTGTATTTACCCGAAGGCATTTTTACGATTTTTATTTACATTTTGCCGTTAAAATTAATTTGGTTTCTTTAAATTCAGCACCAATTTAATTTTTGATAGGTTTGGGTTAACTTGGATGGAGAGGTTAATTGATCGCTAAAAATCAAATTTGAACAATAATCCTAATTGTAAAAGTTAATTATTACAAGTCATGATATGAGTATTGAAAAATCGGTTTTAAATTTCAGAAAAGTGTCGATTAATTAATTTTTAATTGTTTTTTTAATATTTGGACAAATAACACTTCGTCATATGATCCTATTCAGGAGTTAATGAAAGCTTTTCTTTTGTTTCTCCGTTTCTCGTCATTTCATAGCTATTCGTTTTCATGTATTGCCAAATACTTGATCAGCTTGGCTATTTTCATTAAATCCAACCTTTAGCTTATTCAAGCATTTAATCACTTTCTAATGCAGCGTTTTATGGATTTGCTTGCTAAATTCTGGTGTGACATAACATTTACTTTGCTTTAAATTTTATTTGATTTTATTGCAATTGCTGGAGTTCTATATCCGTATATTTTTGTATACATTTTATTGACTCTTATTTTTATTACTTGATAGAACTTTATAAATCTACTGTATTCATTGTTTCTATATTGGAGATTCTTTGACAATGAATCAATGCTTTAAAACAAATTTAGAATAAAATCGTATTCCATTTTATATACATACTTTAAAAACATTTTAACGTAAAAATGAGTTTGTGTTAACGGAAATGCTTGTGATGGCTTAAAAATTTGTTTTTTTGAGTCTCGGCAATAAAAGGAAATATGTGCGACGTGTCTACTATCTATTTATTGTATGTCTTCATGTAGCGTTGGTTTTTATTTTCGAATAAATTCCAACAGAACTTAGCGTCTTCAAAATCATTTTCATATCCCAAGGGTGTTCGATAGCTGTTCAGTAGCAACAGCAAAAAATGCTACGCGGTGAATTTGTAACAATATTATTATATAACTACATAGTTTACGTAATATTTGGTAACTAAGCAATCATCTAACCAACAAGCGATGCAACAAAAATATGTCATTATTTTAATAGTTTTCAGTATGACACGTGGTTCGAATTTGCCTTGTGACTGTCTCCAATTTTTGAAATGAACACGAAACCGTTGGTTCCCCTGGGTTAATGATTGCTACGATTTGTAATAAAACAAGGTTACAAGCAGATTCGTTATTGCGGTTTAAACACCCGTAGAGCCTATATATTAAATTATTTTTTCCCAGTGTTCAAGATAAGCGAACAAAAAGACCAAAAAAAGGATATTATAACTTTGTTTTTGGTTATAAAAATCATAACTTAATTTTACTTATTAGGTTCTTCTATTGTACACTATGTTTACAATGCCATATATATTATGCTATCCATCGCTTTTTTTTAAATTTAATTTTCGAAAAAACATTTTTTGTCCCATTTTTTACCGTTATTCGCCGTGTGCAACCTTTGTTTCAATACGTAAAAAATTTATAGCTAGTGATTATTGAATTAGCTTAGTTTTTATTGTATAAAAAAGTTTGTGTTATGTTTTCGTGTCCAATCTTTGTGTTTAAAATTTGCGAATGATGATGATGATGAAAAAACATTTTTTGTCCCATTTTTTGCCGTTATTCGCCGTGTGCAACGTTTGTTTCAATACGTGAATAATTTATAGCTAGCGATTATTGAATAAGTTTAGTTTTTATTGTATAAAAAGTTTGTGTTATGTTTTCGTGTCCAATCTTCGTATTTAAAATTCGCGAATGATGATGACGATGAAAAAACATTTTTTGTCCCATTTTTTGCCGTTATTCGCTGTGTGCAACGTTTGTTTCAATACGTGAATAATTTATAGCTAGTGATTATTGCATTAGTTTAGTTTTTATTGTATAAAAAAGTTTGTGTTATGTTTTCGAGTTCAATCTTCGTATTTAAAACTCGCGAATGATGATGACGTTGAAAAAACATTTTTTGTCCCATTTTTTGCCGTTATTTGCCGTGTGCAACGTTTGTTTCAATACGTGAATAATTTATAGCTAGTGATTATTGAATTAGTTTAGTTTTTATTGTATAAAAAAGTTTGTGTTATGTTTTCGTGTCCAATCTTCGTATTTAAAATTCGCGAATGATGATGACGATGAAAAAACATTTTTTGTCCCATTTTTTGCCGTTATTCGCCGTGTGCAACGTTTGTTTCAATACGTGAATAATTTATAGCTAGTGATTATTGAATTAGTTTAGTTTTATTGTATAAAAAGTTTTGTTATGTTTTCGTGTCAATCTTTGTATTTAAAACTCGCGAATGATGATGACGATGAAAAAACATTTTTTGTCCCATTTTTTGCCGTTATTCGCCGTGTGCAACGTTTGTTTCAATACGTGAATAATTTATAGCTAGCGATTATTGAATAAGTTTAGTTTTATTTTTATTGTATAAAAAGTTTGTGTTATGTTTTCGTGTACAATCTTATATTTAAAATTTGCGAATGATGATGACGATGAAAAACATTTTTTGTCCCATTTTTTGCCGTTATTCGCCTTGTGCAACGTTTGTTTCAATACGTGAATAATTTATAGCTAGCGATTATTGAATTAGTTTAGTTTTTATTGTATAAAAAAGTTTGTGTTATGTTTTCGTGTCCAATCTTCGTGTTTAAAATTCGCGAATGATGATGACGTTGAAAACATTTTTGTTCCCCTTTTTGCCGTTATTCGCCGTGTGCAACGTTTGTTTCAATACGTGAATAATTTATAGCTAGCGATTATTGAATAAGTTTAGTTTTTATTGTATAAAAAAGTTTGTGTTATGTTTTCGTGTCCAATCTTTGTATTTAAAACTCGCGAATGATGATGACGTTGAAAAACATTTTTATCCCATTTTTGCCGTTATTCGCCGTATGCAACCTTTGTTTCAATACGTGAATAATTTATAGCTAGCGATTATTGAATAAGTTTAGTTTTATTGTATAAAAAGTTTGTGTTATGTTTTCGTGTCCAATCTTTGTATTTAAAATTCGAGAATGATGATGACGATGAAAAACGTTTTTGTCCCATTTTTTGCCGTTATTCGCTGTGTGCAACGTTTGTTTCAATACGTGAATAATTTATAGCTAGCGATTATTGAATAAGTTTAGTTTTTATTGTATAAAAAGTTTGTGTTATGTTTTCGTGTCCAATCTTCGTATTTAAAATTCGCGAATGATGATGACGATGAAAAAACATTTTTTGTCCCATTTTTTGCCGTTATTCGCCGTGTGCAACGTTTGTTTCAATACGTGAATAATTTATAGCTAGCGATTATTGAATTAGTTAGGTTTTACTGTATAAAAAAGTTTGTGTTATGTTTTCGTGTCCAATCTTTGTATTTAAAACTCGCGAATGATGATGACGTTGAAAAAACATTTTTTGTCCCATTTTTTGCCGTTATTCGCTGTGTGCAACGTTTGTTTCAATACGTGAATATTTTATAGCTAGCGAATATTGTATTAGTTTAGTTTTTATTGTATAAAAAAGTTTGTGTTATGTTTTCGTGTCCAATCTTCGTGTTTAAAATTCTCGAATGATGATGACGATGAAAAAACATTTTTTGTCCCATTTTTTGCCGTTATTCGCCGTGTGCAACGTTTGTTTCAATACGTGAATAATTTATAGCTAGGATTATTGAATTAGTTTAGTTTTTATTGTATAAAAAAGTTTGTGTTATGTTTTCGTGTCCAATCTTCGTATTTAAAATTCGCGAATGATGATGACGTTGAAAAAACATTTTTTGTCCCATTTTTTGCCGTTATTCGCCGTGTGCAACGTTTGTTTCAATACGTGAATAATTTATAGCTAGCGATTATTGAATTAGTTTAGTTTTTATTGTATGAAAAAGTTTGTGTTATGTTTTCGTGTCCAATCTTCGTATTTAAAATTCGCGAATGATGATTTTCGTTATAAGAAAAAATCCCCTACGCATCTTCAGAAAGTCCCACAAATTCGTTCATGCACGTTAAATCAAATATACAAGGAATGATCCGAAAGAACTTGTATTTGATATTCTAAAAATCATAAATTCCGTGCAAAATTAATAAAACAAACTAAAAAATGAATTTTAGAATAATAAATTTTGAAAAACTAAACAAGCTCTTTTTATAGCTTTTGAATAAAAAATTATAGCTAAATTTGTTTTTAAAATTTCGTTAATCGTGTTACTCCAAATAACTAGCTAAAATAATTTTTCCAACCAAGTACGTTAACATTAGAAATCATTAAAGAAAGTTCCTTGCTAAGGTTTATTCAAGAGGGTGAATTCATCTTAAATTAAAAGTTCTTGCATAGACCTTTCTATAAAATCATCAAGAATTATAGAAGTATGAAGTATTTAGAAGTGTACTTCCCCATTCAGGAGTTAATTAGGTTACCCCAAGACACAAAACTTCAATTCTGCAACGCTTTTGTTTTGATAGATTTTTATAAATTTGTTTGGGCGTAGAATTGGTTAGTTTCCCATTGTTTTAAATTTTAGAAGAATATAGTCCATCCGAATTAGCAAAAAAGCTCAACAAAATTAATAATAAAATTTTTTAATAATTTAATAATAAAACTTTGAGCTAACGCCACCATCTTGAAAAATGGCGGTCGGATGGCGAAAAATGGCCCCCCGAGTTGTTTTTCGCATTTTGTCCAAAACCTTTAGTCGTACGTCAATTTAAAAAAAAACCTTTTTCAAATAGCATGAAATTTACAATAAGAACATGTAGCTGTTATTCCTGTCGAATGACGGACTTTCTCGGAAAAAAATTAGAAAGAAGAACATTTTTTTTATTGCTTGTTGAGAATGCGAAAAATAGACTGAAATAGAACGAAAATGTTTAATTTAAACCCAATACATTTTAAATCTTTTTTTTAATTTTTATTATTTTTTTAAAAATTTACTATTGATTTTATGACTTTAAAATTATCCTAATTTTGAATAATTGATCTGAATAAACTGCTAAATAAAAAAAAGCTTTTAATTTGTAATTTTTTTTTGGGGACACCGGGGATTGGACTGAAGTAATATCTAAATACTCTTATTAAAAATTTTATGCTTTTAAAAAAAATCCTTTGCAAAATTGACGTAAATTAACAGTTTTGGAGAAAAACGCGAAAAACAACGCGGAAAGACGATCCAACCGCAATTTTTTTTAAATGGTGGCATTAGATCAAGAGTGGGGAACTTCGGAACCTTAATCTCTACCACTTAGGTAATATTAACTGCGAAGAAAAAATTCATTATTAATTTTGTCGAGCTTTCGTGTTTTTATGCTAATGCGGCTGGAGTAATAGACCAAATCGCTAAAACCAAAATATTTTAGCAAATAAAATATAATAATAAAAGAAAAATAATAGCAAATATCTAGCAAATATTTTAAATAATTTTGAAATAAAATTTTTATTTTAAAATAATCGATGACACTCGTGATTTGTTTGCTCCCCTCGGAGGGGAGCAAACCTCTTTGATGCTTGATTCACCATATAGTACATATTGCTTAATTTAGACTGTAAACCATGAAAAGAGTAGGTAATATATTTATTTGATTTAAATTTTTTAAAGTTAGAAGGTTAAATGAACAATAATACGAAACATTATTTGTAAGCTTAATTTTGTAAGCTAATTTTAAAAAATTTGAACCAAATATTAATTTTAAAGGTTAATAATATATATAATTTCGGTAATATATTTAATTTTAAAAGAGTAGGAAGCGTCATCTGCAATCGGATGATAAAAGTAGCGTTGAGTTTGTAATCAATTTTGTTCAGATTTATCGGAGGCGATAAATAACATTTTGTTAAATAAAATTTTTGTGTTTTACCAGAACTGCAAATTTCAACGAAGAATGTGTTCTTTAAGACGAAGACAACATTTGGTTGTGTAATTTTACAGGTAAACAATTAGTATACTTTTGAAATCCAAGCTTGAGTGACGTTTTCGTTTGTTGTTAAAATTTTTTTAAACTCAAAAGTAATCGAGCAGATATTGGGAGTATTTTCAAAACAAAAGTTACTGGGTTACTGCAATTAAATAGTGGAAGTTTGATTCTAAAATGACCTACCCTGTATACACTCAATTTTGGTTGTGTTAATTTTATTTCGTCAGCGTTGCTGAAGTTATTTTCACACATAATACAATACTAAATTGCAATCCATCGAAAGCTTATTTAACTACCCACTTCATCTTACTTATAAACTGGATTTGTTTCACAATCAACTCTTAACAAGATTATGGAACTATTCAAAATATACCTTAAGATCCTCGCCAAAACGTTTGTGAACATTATTACATCAACATTTACGTGAAACATTTCTGAAGTATAGTCATTCCTTGGCATATGCTGCATAATAAGCTGAAATTTACTTAATATAGCCATTTACATCTTGACGAAATGTTTATGAATTTCTCTAATTAGCATAGAACTACAATAGGTGGTGTACAGTAAACTTGATATAGTTTTAGAAATTATGCAAAATTTATTAATTCTTCGATGCGTGTTTATAATGTAAACTTGAAGTATTTCGCTCACGACTTCGAAGGTAATCAAAAATTGTACTTTCAAATTGCTTTGTTGTGTCTTTTGCCACTAGAGATACAAACGTCAGCCGCTGACACTTGACCTCCTTTGCATCATTTATTAAACCGCACTTCATACTGGCTTATACTTTTCTGTAAATTAGAATTGTGCGTGGCGTTTCCTATTTATATTCTTTGAATTTATAAAGTTATTCGATTTTGTTGAATATTTAAAGGATTGACAATTTATCGATTGACTTGTATTATTTGACCTTAAAAGTGAGAGACATAAAGTTTTGTCATTTTATTTTTAATGCCCAGTATTTTGGTGCCCAGTAACATCATCACTCCTTCAGTCTTCGTTACATAGTACAGGGTGAGCTGACCAATTATTGCAGAGGTGGCTGTCAAATGAAACGTAGTGACTTCTCTCTAATGTTTTGGTCGTGTAACTTTGTTTATTAATAAATATTATTTAATTAGTACTAGATTAACTAATATAGTATATACTTTAGCCATTGGAGGTCTTCAATAAAGGATGCAAATATATCATAAGTAAAGAGATCAAAGCATTGCGAAAGTTTATTCAAATGCAATTTAGTAGGATTCTCTGCTGAAAGAGAAGTACTAAATTGAATTACTTGTATTGACTATTTGTCTGTATGGTTAATTTGGTTTGTGTGTGTTTGTTTATAAACTATAAGTTAACAAATAAGCTTTACAATAACAACGTGTCAAACAAACTTTGTTGCAGAATTATTATTCGTAACAATCATAAGTACATATAACTTTTACCTTTGCATAGTATTCTATATTCCAAGTTTCTAAATACCTGTGCATATTTTAATAATTTCCCAAAACTAGAAGCTATTACAATATTACTGCTCCTAAGTGCGGTTGACACTAACAATTTCAAAGTTGTAAAACAAATGAACACCACCATAACGAGCACAATTAAAGTATTGAAAAGTATGAGCTTACCTGCAATTTAGACCATTGAATTCGTCCTATGCATCTCACAGAGTTTCTCCACGCAAGTTTTGCACCATACACAAGTTCCGTTTCGGTTAGTTGATATGTTCCCATTGTTTCTATTTCTTTCTGAACTTGAATCCAACGTGTCGTATGAGCAGGACTGTTGAATCTAGAATACAAGTTTGTAATTTAATTTTAGGAAACACACCTATGCCGAAAGTATCATCAGTAGAATGACTATGTTGTGTGAACTTATTGTTTGCAAAATTTATTATTATATTTTAAATTATTTCTTATTATTTGTAAACAGAGCCGTAACCTTGATAGAATTAAAATCTAAGATTTAATTTATATCTCATTTCAAACCATATCTGGCGCCGCCACTGGTTAGATTCCGTTTGACTGTTTGGATTTATTAAGTTTAGCTTTAGAACATAAGTGTGGTAAAAAATGAAAAGTTAGTTTAAATATTTTATTAAAAAATTTATGTGCGGGATATATTCAGGTTCTGATCAAGCTTTTATATAAAAGAAATACGTAAAAAGCGAACAATCCGCCATATTATATTGATCGTATTTATACATTCAAAGAAAAGCTGACAGCACAGTGGCATATTTTTTCACAACTGTAGATCGTATAACCTTGAAATTTATTATAATAATATCTAATAAATATGTTGAGAATCTCTTCTCGACATGTTTCAGTACGAGAGATGAGTTTCCCAACTGTCAGATTCGCACCACATGACAGTGCCAGAATAGCATTAATCATGATAATAAATGTAAGTGCGGCTTTTAGACCGCACAACCTTGACAATGTACTTAGTATTATATTGCAATATTAAGCTGAAGTCACTTGTACTATCAAATGTGCTTAATTTTTGCATAACTTTCCTCAAGAAGGCTTCTGTTGAATTTGACTCTTTGATAGCTCGGTTTAATATGATTTAGACTGCTAAAGTTTTAGTTTTTATGTCGTTTGGAATGTATCCAAGCGTACCTGTACAATTACTTTTACCAAGGGTAAGAATTCGAATTTTCGGGTTTGAAAATACATTTTTTCTATAAAAATGGCTTTACCAAACAAAAGAACAGAAAAATACAAGCTCTTTAAGGTGAGGATGAAAGTTGTCGAACTTGTAATAAGGCCACAATTTCATTTTGAAAATTACAATTTTCTCATAAGAAATACATACATGTAAGTGTATTATTGCGAGGTATTACGTCATTAGAGTGGCTATTCTATCACCAGTCCGCGTGCGGAGCCTGGGTTGAAAGTGACTAGTGGTGGGGAGATACCAGTCGCTCCTGATATCCATCGCGTCAACATCTACACTTTTCGAGTTGGATAGTCGCTTTTAGTAAGTAAAGCCCTTATCTAAACCGCTTGTATCGCACTGAGCGGAGCGGAGCGCAGGGTGCGGAAAGTGGGTTTGATAAACGCAACTACGTTAACAGTCAAATTCACACAAAAAGTGAATTTGTTGTCCGATCACAAATTTAATTTTGTATTAGTTAATTAGACTCTCATACTTCATAATTCGTTGTAAAAGCAAAATTCTAATATCTTTACTGTCCCTACAACCTATTTTATAAATATTAATAAAAAATAGTGCCTAGTTTAATAAAATATAATAAAACTTTGTTTTTAAAATTTTTTAAACATTAACATCGGAAATTGCGTATTAAAATGTATTTTGATGTTTTCTTTTAGGTTTTGAAATAATTTAAAATTTAAAATTTTTACCTATTGTAAATTTGCCTAAAAACTAACACCTTCCAGATATTTTGCTTCAGTCTGTAGATATTATGATGAGATCTTGAAATTAAAATTAACCTTAATATTTCGAATGACAAAATACTGATGATTAATTAAGCCCTTTGTATTTGAATTGCTTTTTTGTAAGTTAAACAACCTTTCTTTCATGAAATTTAATTTATTTATGATTAGATAAATTTTAAAATTGTGGTTTCAGACGAACAATTGAATACTTAATCTTTAAAGTTTTTATCACAACAAACTCTAGGTTAATGTCCCACTTACAGACAAATGTAAACAATTGCTCTCAAAATGAGAAACAAAAAATTAATTAATTGTTTCAAGTGTATGCTGTTTAAGCTTTAATTTTGATTCATCGAACATCAATACAAAATATCTTAAAATTAATTTATAGACCTTTGTAAAATGTTGATTTTGATTTGTGACGTCACTGTTAAATTTAGTGATCTGAATTGTATCTATCACTGCTAATTTTAATAAACAGTTGAATTTTAATTTTATTATTTTAATTTGTTGTTAATTTAATTTTATACGTTGTTGCTTTCTTTGATGATAAAATTAATTTTATTTCTTAAATTATTCTAAATGTTGAGAATTATACTCAAACCTGTTTTTGTGCGGAGAGTTAAGAACCGCATAAAAGAAATCCGTTAAAAAATATTAGATTTTTTATTTATACTATAAATTTGATAGACATTTTGAATATTTTACAAACCTCTAAATATTCCACATACAAAAACCGCATAAAAGGTTAAAATTCTTTTAACTTGATAAGGTAAGAATGTTTTTTTATAAGTAAAATTTAAAATTTTGTACAGAAAGCATAACCTCAATTCGATAGAGTGATCCGAAATGTTAAATTTCATTTCTTCGTTATATAGCGTTTCGCAATAAAAATTGTACTCTGCCCAATTTTTAAAAAACCGTTTAAATTCTTTTTTCAACTTCAAATTTATTTAAAGTGGCTTTTCCATTTAAATTGAATTTGAAAATTAAGCTGTATTTTGTTTTGCTCGACTGGATTAATATTTCAAATTATTTCCTCATTTAATTAAATGTTTAACAATTCTTGAGTTGTTTTAAACAATGCCTAACCTTTCTGTATTATTATTTGTAAATCATTTGCAATAATTGTTCACGAATGACTTGCTTGTTATCAAATGTGAATTTTGAAATTTTACTTTAAATAGTCAAATTGGGTGAATTTTTTATCCACCTAAATCTCTTTTTAAACTATTTTAAATATTGCTTGAATTTAAATCTTACAAATCATTTTTCTTTTTATTTCAGGCTGTTAATTACTTTTATTATGAATCATATTTCATTATGTTCATTTCAAATTATTTCACTCATTTAATTAAATGTTATTAACAATTTGTTTACTTGTTTTAAATAGTGCTTTACCCTCATCTGTAATATTAGTTGTAAATCATTTTTACAATAATTGTTTACGAATGACTTTTGTTGTTTACAAATCGCACTCTTAGAAAAAAAGGGGCTAAAGTTCAAAAAGTGACTTTTTGAGTTATATATGCCAAAAAATTTGTCTCCCCAAGCTCCATCTGTAAAAAAGTCATATTATCGATAGTCCAATAAAATTATTGCCGTTAAAAACCGCCAAACTTCGTACTTTTGTTCAGCTAAGAAGGGGTATAACTCCAAAGGTTCCAACTGGAACCGAATTTGCTTTTATTACTATAAAATAATTCTTATCAATTAATATTATCAATTATTGTTATTATAAAAAAATCAGATTTATTTAAAACGATAAACGTTGAAATATTCAAAGCGCCCTAGCTCAAAATGGCATTTTCAGATGTATACCCTTTTCTTTCTGGCGGTGCGAAATATGAATTTGGAAGTTTTACTTTAAATAGCCAAATCGGTTGCAATTTTTTTATCTACCTGAATTCCTATTTAAACTTTAATTGCTGATTGAATTTAAATCTTTTAAATCACATTTTCTTTGATTTAACCCGCTAATCATTTATATAGGCAAAAAATCATTTCATTGGTGAAAAAAATTTTCTTTTTGTAACTTTACATCCAAATAAATCATGACAATATACTTATGTAATTATTATAAACTTGAATTTATCAATTTTCTTATACATCTGTCTGTAACTTTATCTAGAGTAAAATTTATAAAAAAGAAATTTTATTCTCGAGTTTCATCTGCCCGATTTTCTAAAATAATCGTAAATCGTTCAAATTTCCCAATCTAAATTCTTCCGTCTTCTTCCACATCTATCCGAATGTATTTAGTTTTATTTTTAACCAATTGAACCTACAAATTTTCAATCATGTCAACACCTCGACCACCATCAACTTTATTGTTACATTTTTTTATTAAATTTATTTTGTTAAAAAATTACCCATTTCTTCATTTCATCCGAGGGGTCAACCCCTAGAGGAAATCATGTACAACTAACTTCACACTTCACGTACTTCATCATAATTCTCTATACTTCTTGGTACTTCATATAATTCAGCAGTAATTCACGAGACTTCGCGTACTTCACCAGTAATTCACCGTACTTCATCAATAATTCACGATACTTCACCTAATTTATCGATACTTCATTGTATTTCACGTATTTCATCGGTATTTCAAAGACTTACCGAAATTCCAAAATTTGAGCACAGGAGGGTGTTCCACACCCCCCGGATCGAGTAGTTTATTTTTTATTAAAAGAAAACGGAAGATTTCCCATTGCAGAGGCACTGGAAGGTGTTCCACACACCCCAGATCCCCCGGATTAAGTAGTTTATTTTTTATTTTGTTGCAGAGATCTGCCTCCCAGAGGGTACGGAATTTATAATTACGCTGTTTATAATTAATTGTCAGATTACGAATTAAATACATTTACTTGGCCATTGCTAATTTTAATAAACTTGAGATATGCTTAAATATTTAATTCACTTTTAATAAAAATAAATGATTTAAACCGGGGGTCTGGGGGTGTGGAACACCCTCCAGTGCCTCTGTAACGGGATCTTCAGTTTACTTCTGATAAAAAGTAAACTACTCGTTCTGGGGTTCTGCATGTTCTGCAATGTTCTTCATTGCACTGGAGGGTGTTCCACACCCCCCAGACCCCCGGATTGAGTAGCTTAATTTTATTAAAGTAAACTGAAGATCTCCCACCGCCTACACCCTAGGATTGATTAGTTTATTTTTATCAGAAGTGAACTGAAGATTTCCCGTTGCAGAGGCACTGAAAGGTGTTCCACCCCAGACCTTACGGATTAAGTAGTTTATTTTTTATTTTGTTGCAAAGATCTGCCTCCCAGAGGGTACGGAATTTATAATTACGCAGTTTATAATTAATTGTCAGATTACGAATTAAACACGTTTACTTGACCATAGCTAATTTTAATAAACTTGAGATATGCTTAAATATTTAATTCACTTTTAATAAAATAAATTATTTACACGGGGGTCTGGGGTGTGGAACCCTCCAGTGCTCTGTAACGGAGATCTGCAGTTTACTTCTGATAAAAAGTAAACTACTCGGTCTGGGAGTTCTGGGGGTTCTGTAATATTTTTCATTCCATAATTTGTGTAACTGGAGGGTGTTCCACACCTCCCAGACCCCCCGGATTGAGTAGTTTAATTTTATTAATAGTAAACTGAAGATCTCCCACACCCCTCGGATTGAGTAGTTTATTTTTATCAGAAGTAAACTAAAGATCTCCCGTTACAGAGACACTGAAGTGTCCCCCCCCCCAGACTCATGAAGTACATGAAGTCAAACTGAAGATTTCTTTGCAGAGACTCCTGGGAGGTAGCCAGGAGTACGGAATTTATAATTATGCAGTTTATGATTAATTGTCAGATTATGAATTAAACACATTTACTTGGCCATAGCTAATTTTAAAAACTGGGGATATGCTTAAATATTTAATTCACTTTTAATAAAAATAAATTACTTAAACTGGGGTGTTTGGGGGGTGTGGAACACCATCCAGTGCCTCTCCGCTACCGTTTTAGTTTTCTAAAAAAATTATGACATATTCTTGGGGAGGGGGGCAACAAAGGATAAAGGGAAAATATATTATGTACAATAATGCACAAACGATTATTAAGATTATTTTCAAAATCGGGAGGGTCGAGCTAGCACGTCTAGAGCTCCTCCCCGACTAATTTTCTAAATAATTCAAAAACAAAAAGGTCCAACCGAAAATAAAGAATGCACAATAGACTTTTTGAATTAAAAATTCGCAATGCAAGGGGCTGATGATATACACCTTATCCAATCTCGTCCAATCAGACCACAACGAAATAACCAAACACACAACAAAACAAGAACAAATCAAACACCTCATTGGTAATTTCGTCAATTTAACTTTAATGTATTTTAAGATAGATAACTACAGTTGAAGAAATCGGGCATTAGAAGATTGTTTAAATTGTATTATTACATTTTGGAGCCGTCTCTGTAAAACCGGGAAAAGCACGTTATTTTTGCTTCAATGTAATTAATTAATGACGACGAAATAATGAATTACTAAAGCTTTTTATTGAGTTACCAAACCTCCATGGTATTCAAACAAATGAGATAAAAAATTAAAAAATTTAAATAAAGAAATCTAAGTTTAATTTAATTAATTGATTACTATTAAACTAGCAACTACCAAAACTTTTAATTAGTAAAGTAATGACCACCAAAGGTCTATTTAAAGATAAAAAAATGTTAAGAAAATCTACTGATGTAAGTTACTTTCCTATCAAATAATTATTATTAAATACACGTGTCTTAGCTATAATACACATCGATTGCCGCGCATGCGCATAAGCTAGGTTCAACTTCATGTAATTCACCAAAAATTTACTAACTTCATGATACTTCACTTGTACTTCAATATACTTAACGTATTTTACCTACTTTACACGTAATTTATGTACTTCACAAGTATTTCATGTACTTCACATGAAATGTCATGTACTTCATGAGATGTGTACAAAAAACTTCACCAGCGGTTAACTCCTCGATTTCAACATTCTAATTTCATTACTCTTAATAATTTTAATTAATTAATACAAATGTTTTGTGAAGTTTTTAATTTAAAAGTTATTTTGAAAAAAATCTCTTAACATAATTTAACGCATTTTGTATCTGTGCGTCGTGGCTTTTTTGATGGAACGGAAATTATAATCAAACAATCATTGTAATAACCTAATACAAAACATTTCTTCAATTGTTCTATTTTATTTAAAAGACACTTTCTTTTAAACTACACTTTTCTTTAGTTCACTGTTTAATTTCATTGGTCACTAATTAAAATTAACAAAATTTCAGTTTATATAATATCATGAAACCTTCTTCAAAAGAATCATATTCACCGTGATTTTTTCAAAATTAAAATTTCTGTACAATTCATAAAAAGTCATTGCTTCCTGACTATTTTTACTAAAGACGTTTTTATAATTTTTAAAATTGCTTTCTCATCTCTCTGTAGTTAATCTGTTCGTAAAGTTCTTCTAAGGGACGTGAGCTCAAACGGGAAGAGGAGCAAAATCTTACCAAATCTCATTTAAAAGGGGGGTTCAATGAAAATCTTACGTCAATCTTATTATTCAGAAAATACATTATTATAACAAATACACTGTAAAAATAACTGGTCTCCGGTGTGGTAAACATTATAGGGTAAATCTCACGTGTTGAGAAGAAGGAGGGGAGTAGTCCACCACATCTTACCAAATCTCACCAAGGCGGGGGCAAAATTTAAAGAAAAATACCTCACGTAATTAATAAACGTCCCCTACTTAGTTTGGTAATGGCATAACTTTCTACTTCTTTAAACTCTTTCTTTCTCTCTTTCTCTTATTTAGCGCATACGATTACGATACGATACGATACGGTATCAGTGCTGAAGAGATACATTCCACGGATAAAATCATGAATAACATCGAAACGTGGTACTCGTTTATTTATTTTGAATCTAAGTTTTAGCTGCATTCTACCATTTATATCTGAGCCTGACAGCATCCTTAACCGTTGGTGTTGCTTTTATGATAAATGTACCGAAAGTATCATTCCTTACTTCACAAGATAAATTACAATGACCGAATGTTACAATTTCGTTAAACTACTACAATTTGATTTTCACTAATTATTCTCAAAAAGTAAAGAAATTTTATTTTCAATGAGAAGTCCTAATGAAGCGGAAAGGAACAAAAACTATTAATTATTATCTGCAACTATTCTTTTTTGCCATTGTCCTTTTTGATTTGACAGGCTTGAAATAATATATTATTTAGATATTATGTCGACAAAAAATTTGATTTACGAAAATATTTCGTACAATGCAGATACGTAAAAATGAATTTTTCATCAATAACATAGAAAAATATTCTCTCCGGTATAAACCATATGCATCCTGAGTGAAGTTTCCATATATTCAAATCTCTTCGTTTTCGTTTTTCTTATAATCTAGTTTAACTGTAAACCAATAAATTTACTTTAAAATATTTTTTGTTGTGCTTTTAGATGGAACATCGAATTTAGCTTGCCACAATTTTGTAATTTATGTTTGATTAATGAATTTAGAATTTCAAAATGAATTATTAGTAAGGCTTAATTATTAAAGTGAGATCTTGATGGCCGACACAATGCAAGTTTGCTATCGAAAAGTCAAGTCGAGTTTCATCAAATATTTAGTGACACGCTTACACATATTCCATAACCACTTTAACGAAGAGCTAGAGAACATTAGTCTATATTTATGTCAAAATAAGGAAGCCTTTATCTATTGTGCATGAAATAATTTTCACATACATGATTTAGTGCTGTATGTGGATAGTGGAGGCTTTGTATATAATATAAAGTTTGGTAGTTTGTCATTGTTACGTACATACATAGGTATTTTGTGTTGGAAATAACAAGTTTATGTAAGATTGGAACAACATAAGAGATTGAAAATTGGTAAATCATGTATGAGGTTTGGAAAAATAGTCAAATAGACCCTCGTGAACCAAATCATACAAAAATTGACCCTTACAAAGTAATAAATCAAAGTTGACAAGCATTATAACCGGAAATAAAGTAAGTACTTGATTCGATTGGAACCAATTTTTATCAATTGTGTTGAAAATTTATCACGTTCGATGCTTCTTCCAAAGTATACGTGATTAATTTTTTTTAAAACGTAATATTTCACAATTTTCAAACTCCAACTAAATTTTTCATATTATTAAAATCTATCATTATCGTGAAGACCCACTTCAAAGGAGTTGGTAAAACTCGCCCAGTTATTTTGAACCCTCGTCGAATATCCTCGAATTATACCACAATAAAACTTTTCTACATTATAGAAGCGTCTAGCATAACTTCTCATTACACTTTGGAACCTAAACATGTCAGTGTTAATATTTTTTTGACTTGGGGACCCCAAAAACCCATAAATACTGTTGGAGAAAAATTGCCATTTACCTAGCTGTATCATAAAAGGTAAATAGGATGCACTCGGTATTGTAAACACCATCACGAAAGTATGTTTTCCAATAGTCGTGGAGCAGATGAACGCTTTGCGTTGAGGATAGAGACGACTTGAACGGAAAGTAATTTATTTACAATAACTTCATATGGCAATATTTTTAAATAATAAAGTAATGTTTGAAATATTAGGAATTTTTTATGCAAAATCCCTGTCAGCCAGTCTGTGTAGCACTAAATAACAGTTTTGTTAGCTAACAAAATTATAGCACAAACGTATTTTATACATCAAAGATCCCATAAAATTTTTATATGTAAAATTGTAGGTGTGTATCCCTTTTAACAATTCACAAATATAAAAGAATTGCAAGGGTGACAAGAAAAAGCACAAGATTCGCTTCTAAAAAGTCTCTTTAAGGCAACAAAATCCAGCAATTTTGTTATAAAGATGGGAGTAGATTGAACAAGTTGCCAGCGCGGCATTTAGAAATATGCCACTTATAAAATATCGAAGTTGTAAGTAAATTGATTCTATTAAATTGCTTCGATAATATAAAAATGTAATTTGATTTAATTTTTTTTGGGCAGGGTTATCGATTCTATACGTTTCATTGAAATATGTGGATGATGCAAATCAAATAAGCACAATTGCTGATGATTTGATAATTTGGTGTCACAATAAGCCAGCCCTGCATAGAAATGGTTTTAGCAAAGAAAAAGTTTGAGCTATTCATAATAAGTATCATCCACATTTTTAGACTCTTTCAACCACTTTAATTTTGCTGATGTGTTAATAAATATTAAAATTATATTTTTGAGCAGTTTTTGACGAATATCGAGGTTATGGAGACGAGAAAGAAAGATGTGGAAATGTATTTACCTTATCAGCGGCAAAGTGTAGCAGAGCAATTTTTCAACTTAGCTAATAACAATGTCAAAAATTGTCGTTATACCGACAAGTCAAATTTGTCAAGATTAAATTTTAATGTTCACATTACGTTTTGGTAAGTCGCGTGGCAGATAATCTTTACATCTTGTTCCTCATTAAGGTTGGGATAAAATCTTATTTTTACTTTAATAAATTGTAACAAAGTTTAAAATGAAACAAAAAAGATAAGCTAAATAAGAAAGCATAAATCTTTACATTTTTCGGATGGGCCATACTATGCTCACCCACACTTACACGAGTAAAGTGTAAATTTACTTGCTTCTAGAATTTGATGCTATTTTAACTTCCGTTGGAAATTATTCAACACTGTGAATAACGAAAACTGCAATTGTAATAAATGTGTTACAAAAAATCCTTTAGGTAATAAAAATCCGTCGAAGTTTCGGAAGAGGGTCGGTGAAAATGAGAAGTTATGTATCTTTGAGAATCTAAGTTTGTTTATTCACGTTTTAACGTGGAATGTTTTCATAGTGTTATGCGTATGTGAATGAACATTCCTTCGTAAAAGGAAGGAAGGAAAAGGAAGGAACCACTGAGGTGGTTCTCATTTCACGCGTAAATGCAAAAAATGTAAAATTAATTAAACTTATTTGGGTAGCAATAATTTTAGCTTTATGATGTTGACAACCAATTTCTAAATAACTCTTACTAATGAGTTATTGTGTAAACAATAGTTAATCAATAGACAGTAATTACCTACTAAATGCCTAACCCCTAACAGCAAATTGCGTAAGGTAATTGTTACACCTCTGTAGTTAATTTCGTAATCCCAAAAATGACTCCTATAATTTACAACACAAACATGTTTTTACTTCATGAGAGGTGAGTAATGGAATTGGAATTGTAGTGTTATCAAGAATTTAATATACCTATCTGATTGATACATCGTGAACTGACATGGAAAGGAAACTCTCAAATCAATGTTTAACTCGACACCTGTTGCTTTAAAATGATTTTGAACCACATAAGATAAATACTAACACGAACTTTACGAGTAAAACCAACCAGGATAGAAATAAAAATTGAAGAAAAGTTTATAGTTACCCGACGTTGTCGTTCCAAAATTGGACTATAACGACTAGAAGTGTTACTCGAAATCACCTTCATTGGCAAGTTATATTGTACATATTATTCCCAATTGTTCCAAAACAACATTACGAATAACTTAACCCTAAAGAAGTAATATAATACTAACCAATCATCAGAATTAAGTCGTAGAGATCTACCAGCGCTATTTAGTACTATATCCAGGAATATAAAGTAAATAAAAATTAGAGGTTGAATTCTAGATTTAAAAAAATAAATTTGGACGGCAAACAATTATTCCACAATACAAAAACATTTTTCATAATGTAACAAGCTGAAAACGTACAAGATATCTCCGGCTAGCAATCGGGGAGCTGAATAGGCCGTGGACCATGCAATAGTTTCTAGGTTGATTTTCAACTGGGTCACAATAAATTATTCTAAAATATATTTAATAATTATATTTACAAAAATAAAACCCTACCTAAAATGTAAAAAAAATTAATAACAGAAAACCAGCTTAGTAGTATAAAGTCCATTCTACAAACAATCAAGCATCTTACCGCCAATTAAAAGTTATTCAACAAATTCACTATTTACACTTTCCTGAATGATGTATTAAATTTACGGTAGATAACGATGATAAACACTCAGGTATAGAGACCGACAATGTCTTAGCAAGTACACAAATTTACACTAAATAAACAACGATACAAGTACACTCTAATAGATTTTACGGTTGAAGTAATTGTCTAATACTTATTAACACATAAACGTGCCAATGGCTAAATCTTTGTTGGCATCAACTGTATACCATACAAAGTTTAAGATAAGTTTTTTTATACTCGTATAAATTGAACGTAATTAAGCAAAGTCGTTCCGATAAGTTCGTGATAATCGCACAGCATAAATTCGTAAAATTAGCAGATAAAGAAACGTGGACTTCTTCTTTCAGTAAGCCGCAATGAAATTGTTCTGCACAACGGAAAAGAAAACTCTTCACGAAGGTAAAACAAGACCGTCGCGAAGGTACAGATAAAACTATCAAAAACGGCTTTAAGTTTACCGGCTTTTTCCAAGGTTACGGTAAGACATTACACAGATAAAACGTTTCGTCAAGGTAAGAGAAGACTGGCAGGAAGGTAAAGATAAGACTCCTAGATTTCGATTTATATGCCTTTTGGCAAACAGAATGCGGTGCCAAGTTTTTGCCGGAGTGATTGGGTTTTTCCAAGTTAACGTCACAAAATAAGTGAAATCGACTAACAAGGGAAGATCGGAAACTTCCCTTACTGAATTGATTTATTTTCATTGTACGTATAGGTGTTGTATTGGACTTCAACAAGTGCAAGTATAAGGGCACGCTTCTTTGCCAATTTCGAGAAAACTGAATTTGAATAATTATATATTACTGATGAACTGCATAATTGGATAAGTTGTTAAAGGAATTGCGTAAAATTGCAAAAAATAAAAACATATGCAAAGGGTACTGGGATCGCATCCAGCTCCTTCCAATTTGTTTTTTTATTTATTTAATTATTAATTCCCTCCAGTATAATATGTCATCGTTCTCAAGAAAACCAAAGCGCTATAGTAAACTTTACTCATAATTACACACCCCAGACCCCCGGTTTGTGCAGTTTAGTTTTTATTAGTAATAAATTGAAACATCGGCATAACCAATCTAGAAAAAATCTCTAGAAAAACGAATTAATCTTAACTTTAACAAGTCACACTGAAGTAATTAATATTTCAATTAGTCCAAATTATACACCAAAGTTGTAAAGACCGGGGGGTCTGGGGGGTGTGGAGCACCCCCCAGGAACACTTAAATTGTGATGGATAAATTTACAAACTTATGGTTATCAGTACTAACTGATAATCGTGAAAGTTTTCAGCACAAAAAATATAAAGCAGTGACCAAGAATCGGGGGGTGGGGGAGAGGATTATGAATCCCCCCCAGTATAATATGTCATCGTTCTCAAGAAAACCAAAGCGCTATAATACACTCTACTCATAATTTGTAAACATGAAATGTTTTACCTTTCAGCAGTAAGGCACTGGAGGGTGTTCCACACCCCCCAGACCCCCCGGTTTGTGCAGTTTATTTTTTATTAGTAATAAATTGAAGATATCAGCATAACCGGTCTAGAAAAATCTTTAGAAAAACTAATTAATCCTAACTTTAACAAGTCACACTCAAGTAATTAATATTCCAATTAGCCCAAATTATAAACCAAAGTTCTAAAGACCGGGGGTCTGGGGTGTGAGCACCCCAGGAACACTCAAACTGTGATAGATAAATTTACAAACTTATGGTTATCAGTACTAAACGATAATGGTGAAAGTTTTCAGCACAAAAATTTAAAGCAGTGACCAAGAATCGGGGGGATTATTAATTCTCCCAGTATAATATGTCATCGTTCTCAGGAAAACCAAAATAAACCCTACTCATAATCTGTAAACATCGAATGTTTTACCTTTCAGCAGTGAGGCACTGGAGGGTGTTCCACACCCCCAGACTCCCGGTTTGTGCAGTTTATTTTTTATTAGTAATAAATTGAAGACATCGGCATAACCGATCTAGAAAAAATCTCTAGAAAAACTAATTAATCCTAACTTTAACAAGTCACACTCAAGTAACTAATATTCCTATAAGCCAAAGTTGTAGAGACCGGGGGGCTGGGGGTGTGGAACACCCTCCAGTGCCTCACTGCTAAAGGTAAAACATTAATGTTTACAGATTATGAGTAGGGTTTATTATAGCGCTTTGGTTTTCTTGATAACGATGACACAAATTATACTGGGGAATTAATAATTAAATAAACAAATTGGCAGGAGCTGGATGCGATTCTAGTACCCTTTGCATATGTTTTATTTTTTACAATCTTACGCAATTCCATTAACAGCTTACCAAATTTATGTTAATTTTATGCAGTTCATTAGTAATATTTAATTATTCAAATTCACTTTTCTCGAAATTGGCAAAGAAGCGTGCCTTTATACTTGCACCTCTTGAAGTCCAATACAATACCTACACGTACAATGAAAATGAATCAATTCAGTGAGGGAAAGTTTCCGGTCTTCCCTTGTAAGTAACAAAAGGGTAAGGTATTAAAAGATGCCACAAAGTGCATTTAAAGTTAGGGCTGAAAGGCTTAAGAAAAGATATTTAACTAAATTCTGACAAAAAGTAGCAACAGGCGCCTTTTGTTAACTTAAAATTAAAGTTTACATTGCGGCAGGGCAGTAATCAGAAAATTTCTTAAGTAAAATTATAACTTAAAGTGATGCAAAACGAGTTTCGTTACAAGTTGAATAACTAAGCAGGAATTTATGAAACTATGTTAAATTCCCATAGGTATATCTATGACTTTGAAAACAAGCACTTGGAAATCAGAAAACAGACAGTTTTTTTAATTGGAACTTAAATTTGTTACAAAGTACAAAGTTATCAAGTCGAAAAGAAGTGTTGATGTTGATTGAGGTATTTGGAGCCAGATCAGCATTGTCAGGCGAGTAAGACATAGGAATAAAGATCAAATTATCTTGAAATTGAGCTTTTAGAGATCTTGAGAGAAATGGAGATTGGATTGCGGTTTTGATGGCGGTTTAACTATGTTACCGCACTATTTTACAAGAGCTTTGGCTTACGAAGACAGTTTGCATGTTACGTTGATACATCAGTGCAATTTGCAAGTTAAGAGAGCTGTAAAATGAAGAAAACAATTTCCAACAGTTTTTATGAAAAGAACGAAAAACTGTTCTCGACGGAAAAGTGTAAATGAAGTGATAAAAAAAAATAAATAAATTTCAAGATAAGAAAAATTTATTCGCAATGGTTAAATTTAATACTTTTTGCTTAGAAATATTTTATGAACACTTAAATAAAAAACAAAGGATTTGAATTTTAATCGTCAATTGAGATGTAGCAATAATTTAGAGTTTTTTTTATTTTTACCTATGGTTACCAAATATGGCGCTTTTATCTCCATATGAATTTATGAATTAAATTTAGCAATAGCAAGAAATTAAAAACAAACAATTATGGAGAAAACATAACTAATAATTGGATTTTTCTGTTAAGAAAAGTACAAATTATAATGCAAAATAAGAAAAAATTATGTGTATGTTTTAGAATTAAAAATTTTTAATTAAATTAAAAATAAAAAATTAATTTTATAATTAAAACATATTAGATTAAAATTTTTTAAATTAAAAGGTTAAACAAACAATAAAACGAAATATTATTCGTAAGCTTTCAGCAATGGTTACTGCTGTCATCTGACGTTTAATAATAGTAATTATTTTATTATTATTGTTTATTACAAATAATATTTCGTTTTATTGTTTATTTAATCTTTTAATTTTAAAAATTGTAATCTAATATTAATTACAAAGGTTAATAATATGTATATATAATTTCTATAATTAAAAACAAAATATTCCTGCTTTTATTATTAGTAATGTTGCAACTGTTTATTAGCATTAAGATGCTGCTTGGGATGGTAGATAACCTCAAAAAAAATTGCATAGAATACGTAAGTACGACAATTTTTGGTATTACAATATTTTAAACAAGCTAATGTACATTTGTTAGGTTATATTTGTATTGTATTTTATTAAATGGAAATTCCACGGTGACTGATTTAAAAACTGAAAATTGACAATTTTTCGGACTTTAGACCATTTTCCAAAAATATTTATGTGTCCGTGTCTATCTATCTGTCTGTGGTCAATTTTTATGTGCGCTCAAAAGTAATAAAACTTTTAAACCAAATTTGAGAATTTTACTCTTATGTAGAGATTTAGAGCTGATTAGATTTTGTTTTAGATTTTAGTTAACATTGTTTTATGAAAACATTTTTTTAAATTTTAATTTAATGTTGAATGTATCTACGAAATTTAATTTTAGAAACTGACAACGATGTAGCTAGTTTAGAGGTACATTTTGCCGCCCTCCATAGCAAATTTGTTTGTAAAATTAGTCTCAAACGTTTGAGCTTTGTTTGAGCTCAATGAACTTCAATTTCCATAGTTTGAACTACAACCGTCGCTCAGTTATTCGCGAAAACTTTGGGGAGGGATGCAGCGCCTCCCAAACGAGAATTTTTAGAGAAATTGGTCGTTTGAGCTTCGTTTGAGTTCCAATGAGCTTCTATTTTCATCGTTTGAACCACAACCGTCGCGGAGTTATTCGCGAACACTTGGGGAGGGGTATGGTTTTTCCATTTTCCGTTCTGGTTCGAATTTTGTGTGAATTTGGTGTCAATCGATAGAGTTTCGTTTACTTTTATTCACACTATATGTTTCCTCACAGCCAATCACTCATAAGCAAATACATAGCAGAATACATATGAAAACATATGTCAACATACGAAATAGAACAGGACCTAATTTTTCTGAGAATATAGATAGTAAGTACTACCAACATGACTTTAGTGTTAACATAAATATTACCAAATATTACTAAATACCAATGTGGAAAGGTAGGTTGTGATAAATTTGTAAAAAATTCATTTATAATCTATATACAGATAAACATAAATCATTACCGTTCGTTTTATTGATCGGGTTGAGTAAACTTAATAACTTTGTAGGTTATGGTTGCGAAAACTGTCAGATTCTAATCGCCATTTGTTATTTTTAACATAAATACTCATAATCAAACGTATAGATATTATAAACACAAAAATTTAAATTATGTGATTTTAAAAACTCTTTTACAACTTATATATGACTTTACTTGCGAGAACACATAAGAGAAAACATATAATGTAATCCGACTTTTATATATATTTTATGTGTAGACGTATATTTCGTCCTTAAGGTACTCGTCAGATGGACAGAGATTGAAAATTGAATAGTAAAATGTAAATAATTATGGAAATATGTATTTTAAAAACAAGGTGTTACTAAATTAAATATACATAGTTTTGCGATAATAAATAATTTTGGGTCAAATAAATTTTATTAGCTATGAGGTAGCCGGTAAAAAATAATTGCTTTGTAATCAACGTCAAAAGTATATATAATTTAGTAACACCTCGTTTTTAAAAATGCATTTCTCCATAATTACTTACATTTTACCAATTCAATTTTTAATTTATGAGATTTGAGATGACATTTGAGATACAGATGTATAGTAAATCCCGCTTATTCGACCTAAAGGGAATCCATTTCAGGTCGGTTAAACGAAAAGTCGGATAATCGTAAAGGCTGAAATAAATATCCAAACCTGAAATTAAAATCTGCAATGACATAATATTATTTTTACTATGACAACAAATTACACAAAGTCAAACCTGTTTTTATGCGGTATTATTTTAAGCGGTGCTTACATCAGAAATTATTTTGAGCGATTTTTGGCAATACATCACAAAATGCGATCAAATGTAGCACAAATAAAATTTAATTCTTTTGAAGGATTCCTTTCATACGGTCTCAATCCCCGCATAAAAACAGGTTTAAGTGTACTTACGGAAATTTTAATAAAATATAGGATGTATCTACTACGTATGTTGCATGTGCACGTATGTAATCAATTCGTCTGTCTGTATGACCATCTTTGACTCATTCGGCGAGATTATGTAGTAACCATTCGCCTGCTTGCTCGGATAACATGTAAGAATTCTCGGAAAGGTCGGATAAGTGAGAGTCAGATAAGCGGGGTTCTACTGTACTTAAATTATATTGAAATTTACAGAAATAAAACCAGTTCTGAATACGTTTATCAAAACTATAATACATTGTTTGAACTGGCGTAAATCGCATTCCATACGCTAATCTTTCAGTTACTCTGAAGCCACAGTAATGAAATTGATGAAATTTAGTGATTTTTAACTTTGGATGATCACCGAGGGCGTTTAGATTTTCATGAGCAGCACGGAAATTCGTAATAACGTTCGACAAAAGTGGAATTTGATATTGAATTTAAAACTCCAAAAACATTTTTAATTTACTGACTATTGCATGCTTATGTACAAGAATACATATATATTATGAAGAAATAGAAAACACATTTACATTATTTTTTGACATTAATTGGAATCTCGTTAATCCAGTTTAATGACGCGCACAATTGAAGAGTGAATCCTCTCGGCTATATGGGGTGATTATAAATTTTAAAATACTTAATTGTTCAAATACCTTTGAAGACCTTAATGGCTTCATACAGACACACTCAAAAATTGGGATATTTACTACAAAATATAGTTTTTTCTCGTTTGCAGCATTGAAAACTATTAACAAATTAGCATCACCATAGGGGCACATAATATGTAAAAGTGGATGTTTATTATACACGAGAAAAGGCAAAATGTGTCTGACAAGGTGTCTGGTAAAATTAAAATGCATAAAACGCCATATTATAATGCGTTTAAAAATGCAGACAAATTCACATTTTAATAATTTAGTGGTTTCAACCGGTCGGTCATATTCCAGTGTACAGAAAACGGCAGCAAATTAGGAAAAGGTTATATTTGCTCACGATTTTCATACAGTAACCTAAACTTAACTTAATTGGATTTTAATTGGAAGTTTCAACAATAAATTTTTAAACTTGAACTTTGATATGTATTAATAGAATTTAAAAGCGGAACCTTACGTGTGGTTTTAATTTGATATTTAAATTTACCAAATAAACAAGAACAGGATTAATAAGTTTGTAAATTTCTATAAAATATTATGGCTAATAGTTTCAAAGTTTATGTTACACAACGCCCTCAAAATGTCCTCATATTTTATAAACAGGAGTAAATTGCACCAGAACTTCCATGCACAACTTTGACACCTAGCTTTCGGTGTATGTGTTTAGTTTAACTTTAAGCCCAATTTTAATCAATCTATTTGGGAAAAAAAAAGATAATTTCGTGCGCGTACCAATAAAATAACAGAAACTTGCAGCAAGTTTTTAATACAAATTGACTGAATCTACGAGATTAGTGCCGAGATTTTGGCATTTATAAGTTTAACGACATAAATAAGCAACTTCTTCCAAAAGTTGGTACAGAAAATTAGAGCTTTACTTAATTATCTCTAGCCCGGTCAGTTGATCGATGTTGGAAATACAATTTTACCGAAAAACTTAATCCAAAGTTACCTAATATAATATTAGACAATTATTTTTATAATTTTTTTCCGACATATTTTCTTAACGCCAACAAAAATGCCATTCAGCTTTTCTGATTAATAAACTTTTTGAAAGTTCACAAATCTTCAGCAACATAAAATGTTTTTATGGAAATTTAAAGTAGTATTTATTGGATTAACTTTTGTTTTTCTTTATAATTTGTGTGTTTTTATTCATGAGCTTTGCTGTAGTGGTACACAAAGGCGGTTTTGTATAAAAGGATAATTTTTAAAGTAGCTGTAAAAATAAAAGCGCGGAGTTAACAAGGATTTGAATTAAACTGGAAAATCTCGAGAATGGAATGTTGGCACTGACAACTAACAAATTTAGATTTCCTGACGCGATTAGCTGTGTTAAATGCGATATTTTTGTAAAACCTCTTGACTTCCTGTATTTTTTTCTCTTATCATACCTTTTCAACACTTGCTTCCAAGTTATATTAAAAATACAGGAAATTATTTAAACGAAAGCATTTTGATAGCGATCAATAAATAAAGATTTTCATTAATTTTTTATTCATAATTTTTTTTTTCGTAAGAATTTTTTTTTTTATTTTGAAATAAAACTTACAATCTGTTTATAAAAACATTCAGTAATTCGTATGACGATAAAAAAAAGTGACATGAAGAAAACATTCCATTGAATGTTTTCAATTTAAGTTAATTTAAAGATTCACATGATAGGCACAAGTAATATTGACATTATTAATATTAAAATCTACCAGTTATTATGTTCGTTTGTATTATTTAAGTTATTTAGACTATTTAAATTTATTTAATTAAACCGCGTCGCCAGATCTGCAGTTTCATAGCGTTTCAGTCTTCGAACTTGGTGAGCACGATGGTCCAGCAGCTTGTTTGCCAGATCATTTGGATGAGTTTCAATTTTGGTTTTATATTTTTCAAAAAAGGTTTTAATTTCCTCGCGCACTGTAGTCACTTGTAAGTCCCGCTGGATCACATAGTTTGGCACATACCACGGGCATTCACTATCATTCGGAGGACTTTGTTTTGATATCTTTGCAATATCTCGATGTTTGACTCACTAGCCACTCCCCAGAGCTGGACGCCGTATGTCCAAATGGGCTTTAGTACAACTTTGTATATTAGTAATTTGTTTTCCATTGTTAACTGAGAGTAATCCAGTTCTTCTTCGGTTTTTAAACGCATTTTTAAGTTAAGTTGCTCGTCCAGTTTCACTTTGAAAAGTTCCCAATCTGTCCTCTTACTGTAGAGTTTTGGTTGCTTCTGTTTGAGTGTGATTTGTGAGTAGATTGCCAGCAACACAGGTGTGTGGTCAGAAGAAAGGTCCAGTGATGATTCTATTTTGCACTGTTTTGAGTTTATGCCTTGTATTATATAAAAGTCTAACAAGTCTGGTGTTTTGCTGGATCGCTTGGCCAGTAGGTAGGTTGTTTAGTTGATAGACTCACCATTTTGGTACCCATTGCACCCAGTAGTTCCCTTCCTTTGACAGTGGTTAATCTCGATCCCCAATGTGTGTTTTTAGCATTGAAATCACCGCCTACAACAAACTTATTACCCAGAGTATTAAAGAAATGCTCATATTGAACTTTT